>JANZLQ010000078.1:21182634-21274464 GCA_026212715.1 Elanus axillaris | reverse complement strand
TTTTATTTCTCACTACCCTACTCTGTTTTGATTTGTAATAAATTGAGTTGATTTCCCCAAGCTGAGTCTGTTTTGCCTGTGACGGTGATTAATGAATGATCTCTCCTGTCCTTATCTTGACCCACAAGCCCTTTGTTATATTTTTTTCTCCTCTCCCCTATCCAGCGAAGAGGGGGGGAGTGATAGAACGACTTGGTGGGCACCTGGCGTCCAGCCATGGTCAACCCGTCACAATCACCTTCTTGAAAAAGAATATAGCAGTCTAGAATTTTCAGTGATCAGCATGCCCCCAACCAGCTCACCCTAGATTCAGGTTAATGGGAGCCACTTTCAAAACTTACCTCTTTATCAAAGGCAAGCAAACTGCACGGGTTTGACGAAACACTCACAACTAAGGTATATGCCCAAACCACTGACATGGAGCTTTGACTCTTTTTGCCCTATATGGCAACACCAAGGAAATGACTGTCAACCCTTCCAACTTAACTACAACCTCAACGAGACACAGCACCCCAAAAAGCAATTCTCACTACACATGCCCAATTTTCCATGCCTACCCTGGGCAGACTCTCCATGTGCAGCATGTATGTGATACGGGGCACAAAGGACAGCGTAGCACATCCTGTGTTCCCACCCTTCTGCGGTGTCTGGGAAACACCAGGAGCACAGCTGACCCCAGACCTGCTGCCAGAGCCCGTGCTTTTACCTGTCTGTACTATCATTCTCCTTTCCCATTGAGAAGTCTGGTCTCTGTTGCTTACAATCTTCAGAACCTATCTGCAGCATGACAATGGCAGCTATAAAAGACATCAATGCAACATCTCTATTTTCATCTACATAGATAGTATATGACCACATGAGAAAAGGTTTTTAACTCTGAAAAACTCTGACTAGATAGGAAAGGTTTAAGAAGAAATAGAGGAGGAAGGCCAAGCATGTATCTTACCTCCTGAGTGAGTCCTCCTCTGAGCTTTCCTCAGGCATTTCCTGGTTTAAGGCCTCCTGTGATACATTCCCAGGTCTGCTTGAAGCCGACTGGCTGTAAACTCTTTCCCAGTGCCCCGTCTCCTGGTTAAAGACCACTCCCACGGTCCTCTCCTCCTGCGGGGTGGAAGAGCTGCCCAGCTGCAGCCTGCTAGAGGCAGGAGCTCTGCCCTCGGTTCTCTCTGCAGGCTGCACCTGGCTGGTGTTTGGAGGCACACCCTCAAACGTGCTTTGGACCTGCCCTGGTGTGTAGCTTCTTTCCCAGCGCAGCGTATCATTGTTAAAGGTCAGCAGGTTATGACAAGCGCGACAGCGGTTCAGGTGACCCCGGGACAAATTGGAATTGTTTTCACTGCTGTGTGGAGTCTGCTGATGGGAGGGACCCGGCCGATCAGGCTCAATGTTGTTGTTGAGCATTTCTTGAGCCTGTTGCGACTGGCTGGGCTCCCCACCAATCCCCTGATCTAACTCCTGAAGCCGGTCATATTCCAGGAAGAATCGCCTCAAATCACACTGGAGCTCGTTACGGATGCTGGCCGGATTGCTCGGGCCAGCACTACTACCACTGTCCGCCTCAGCCCCTGGGGCCAGAAAGCCCCTCCCTTCTGTTGCAGAGGTATAGACTGATGCCTGGGAACCTCCTTCCTGCTGTCTCAGCACTGACAGCAAGCTCACGGAGGAGGCACTGGTCCTAGGGGGAGGCATGGCTTCCAGCTCTGACCGAGAGCTCATGTTCAGCACTGTCCTGGACCAGTCAGACCCACCTAAGCCTGAAGCCATCTCTCTCGCAGACTGTTGGTACCGGGACTGGTGGCCAGCCAAGGGCCCGCTGAGGGACCGCCGCGTGGGGCCCAGGCTAAGGTTGCGCAGGGTGTTGCCAGCAGTGCTGCTCTGAACTGTGCTGAAAGCAGAGGGCCTGTTAAGTATCCCCTGCTCCTCCTGCGCTACGGATGCCTGCTCTGGGGGTTGATAAGGCTCTGTCTGCACAGAGGAGAAGGAAGTGCCAGTGGCCCCAGAAGATGTGGAGGGTGCGTTTTCCTGGTGTGGGAAGAGAGAAGAAGGAAGTCTTGCACTAGAGCATCGGCTGCAAAGGCACAACATCCCCAGGTGCTGGCAGCACTCTGCTGTGGGATAGCTGACACGCTCCCGGAGCCTGTTATAGACAGATGCCCTTGTGTTCTCACTGGCTGGAGGCGGAGGTGGTGGTGGTGGAGGCGGTGGAGGGGATGGGGTAGCAGAGTCTTGAACACTGTTTTGCTCTCCCACCTGTATGCCAGAGGAGCGGGAGGACAACATATGCAGGAAGTTGTGGAGGAGGGGCGTGCGCCTCACAGGCTGAGATGGAAGGATAGCGCGCTGGCGATAATGCGGCATCTCTGTGCTGTCCACGGAGATTTCCACTTCCTCATCACTCTGCAGAAGGAAGCAATCAAAATTCAGTCACCACACAGCAAAATCCCATACCTTCAGATAAACAGCAGAAAGTCAGCTACCATCCCAGACAGATGAAAGGATGCAGTAAGTACCTTCCTAAAGGCCTTTACTTGCAGGAAAGCAGCTGAGACTATTTCAAAGTTCATTTTATGGATCCAGACAATCTCCTCCTACACCCCAGTGAGCTGTGACAATACAATGTTCATACAAACAGAAGCATCAGCATCTGAGGGTCAGCAGCTGTGGGGAGCATTGTTAATGCCTCACGTAGCTTCAAATCCAGCAGAATGTCACAAGAGAACTGAAAGACCAGGGCCATTGGGACATCTGTCCCATCACTAATGAGACAGTGAGGGCAAAACAAACACACTTTGGAGAGCTCTTTAATAGCCCTGCACATAACACAAGAACATTCATGAGACCAATTAAGGTGAGACAGAACTCAGCTTAGAAGGACTTCAGGTTTTCAGAAAAGCACAAGGCTGCTTAGGAACAGACTAGGGTTAACATATGTAGAGCATCTTGTAATTAACTAGTCAATACATGTACGGACATTCCCCTTACCTGCTGGTTAGAAGGGTTAACAATTGCTGTGAGCAAGTAATGTCCCAAGGGGTCAAACCGTACCAGCCTAAAACAAAAGCAGAGCCAGAGTATCAATCATCAGTCCACATTCCACATTGACACAGGAAGCTGGACACAGCAGGGAAGAAAACCCCACATGAAATATTTGCAATGAGAACATTACTACATTACCATCCTCATCTTCTGAAGGGTGTCAAAAAGTTTATGCATTAAGAAGAAGAAAGCATACTTATCTAGCTGAAGACTGCAGCTATTTTATAGTCTACAGCAACATTATACAGGAGTTAAAAGCTGGAAGCAAGTATTGCTGTATCAATTGAAATAGCTAGGAAATTTTAAGGAATATGTACATATATATTACAAATTGGAATTTGGTACGAAGGGAGAGATTAATTCGCCTTGAATGTTACATCATCTTATTTTAAATTGCTCAAAAGAAGGCATCAAGTTTCTAGCAATGCAGTTTCCTCTATAACTGCACCAAAGTAATAGTTCAGCGCTCTGTTCCAGCAGCTTCTGGGTTCTCTCATCCTTATGGCTGACAGGTTTAACTACTAAGCTTACAAATGAACATGAAGTAGATTCTGGACATTTATTGGGCACACTTCTGATTACAAATATTAACAACCAAGCTGATCTACTATTTCCAACTGCTTTTTTTCCTGCCCACAGAACTGTTTTTCTACCAGCTGAGTCAAGGAGCTACACTCAATGTTTCTCTCTTGCTGCCTCAGTTCAGAGTGTGCAGCATCCCAGAAGAACCCCCCACATTCCCCAAAATCTTACCATCTTACACATACAAGTGTTCTCTTCCCCCAGAAACAGGAACTCACCTGACCCGCTCCATTTCACTAGCCGTTTTCACCACTGCAAAAGGCTCCCGACGACTCCAGTCCCAGAAATGTATCTCATTGGCAGTTGCAATCAGCAAGAGCTGAGCCGTAGGATGAAAAGCAAGTGATGCAATGGCATTGTTGCTATCTGTGAACCAGCTCTCACTTCCACCCTGAGTGAGGAGTCAAGAATCACAAGCAGTTTATCACAAAGTTTGAGATCATTAGGTTTCCATATACATGCCATCCCCCCAAGACTCTGCCTAGAGCGTGGAAGTAACATGCTTTCTTGGCAACAACAGCAGCTGCTCTCATATGAGGTCATGTGTCATGTCTAGAACATAACACTACTTGTGACAGTGACCATAGATGTATTTTCTTTTAAGTGTGTCTCAAGCAGCCTGTAAAAATACTGCATTTCAAAGCAACCAGGTAAGTGTATGTGTTTTGTCTCTGTGCCAATCGCTAGGTAGAAGCAGCAGCTTCTCTACTGAAGAGTTCAGATATGCTCAATGGAATGAAAAATGGCATGTCTTTCCCATAAGCTAAACAGGCACCTTGCACAAAGTTCTCCAGCATTATCTGTACCACTCTAATGAAATAAACAGGCACGGCTAAGGAGCACAACCTACCTGGTGGGACTGAGTGAAGAATCTGTCACCTCCTCTCTAGACAGAAGAGGATGGCTATGGTCTGTTCTATGCTTTTAGAGACAGGTCCCAGCAAAGCTTTCAAACAGCTCTCTTACCAGGCAACATTTGGGAAACAAACTCAGACAAAAAAAGTCACCACCCACCAAATACCAAAGGCACATATGTTTCAGGAAAGACTTACATGTAAATCCCAAATTCTAACCTCCCCATCTAGGCATCCTGAAGCAATGAGGCCTGGGATGGTGGGATGGAAGGTGACACACCAGGGAGTGCGGCGATGTCCAACCAAGGAATGAACACACTTGCCCGTTTTCACCTCTGTGATGTAGATGTTGTGGTTCACATGTGTGGAAGCCATCAAGGTCCTGGGAATGAAGAAGGTAAGACAAACATTAGCATAAGAACAGTACAGCAAAACCAGACGATGGTTAGCTTCATCTCAAGAGGGTCTGTTCACACCTAACCCAGCAGCTCTCCCACACAGACCTCAAAGGGTAAGAGGCTACTGTTTCACCAATGGCCACAAAGCTTCCTGTAGCCAGATTTCAGGGTCCATGCAAACATGAGCTCATCTGATCTGCAAGCACAGACTTGACCTTGAAAGTCAGAGTGAATGCGCAGCTCAGAAGGAACTCCTGAGTGACAGTTAGGGGCAAATAAGTATTCCCAATTCTCCACACCATATTAACCACTGTCAAATCAAGTGACACTAAGAGAGATCCCACCTCCATTTCTGCTTCCAACACACGCATCATTCTGCTCTGTCCTTTAGTCCTAGGTAACCCAGTGGGTGTGCCACATCACTTGGCATGTTGTGCTAAAACACCCTTTACACCCTCAAGTTTCTTATGAAATCCCACGGTGGCCACACAGATCCTTTTTCCTTAGAACTATACATCACTTGGGTACCTCAGAAATTAAACACCAACTATGCTCGAAGCTGTGAGATTAGGAAGGTGTGCACGTTCCATCCATGCATGTCAGGAACCAGAAGTTTCACTCAGCTATTCAGGACTGGACAACTCAATGGGCACAAGCCTCCGTCACTTTTCTAAGTGTAAGGAGACTGCTGAAACAGGGAACGAACTAGGAGTTAATTACCTGTCTGGACTAAACGCCAGCAAGAAGGTGGAGCGTGGACTGTCTGGTAACTCAACTTTCTGAAAAAGCCAACAAAGCAGGAAGTGTTGCAAGTGTCATATGATCATACTTTTAACTGTAAGCCACACAGACAACAAGGGGAACCCGCTGCAGGAACATTATCTAGTATCACATCACTGCAGGAACTGAACAGAGCCAGAGAGCATATCAAGGGTAACACATCAAATGTACAATCACGAGACAATTTATTTCAAATCCCTGCCTCCCTTCCCCCACCCCAAGATCAAGCTATGCACCTCTATCCCACAACCTTACCTTGCCCTCCCATTTCATCCATCGAGTTTTATCCTCCACCAACTCCTGCAGGAGCCGCTGAGCACCCAAGGCTTGGGTACCCCGTTCCCTACCCCACAGGATGCGGACAGCATTCTTCTCCGGTACAACCTTCATGGCTCTCGGCAGCCAATGTTACACCAGCTACTGGGAGGAGACACCAGCAGGTTCCAGATGACAACCACCACCAAGCTACAAATAGGCTATCCACATTTCAATTGTTTATCTTCATGGAAACCTAGAAAGAGAAGAGAATGATAAGGAAGGCAGCTTTTGCCTTTATCTCATAGATGAAGTAAGAGCTTTAAATCCCAGAAGACTAGATTTAAAAGAAAAATCTATCTTCTTGTGCTGCCTTTGCTACCTTCTTCCATTATCAAGGCCCAATTTTGATGTTTCTGCAGCCAATGATTACTTTGAAAGGTCTCTTGAAAGCATTCAGCCCTCTTGCTTGTACACATGCCCTAGGCATACCACACCTACAGAGAATAAAAAATTGGCCTTGAAACCTTTTCCCTTCCCTCTGTCTCTTGCTGTATACAATAAAGAAAAAAAGATTTATGAAGAGACAGTCTTTTCACACCTTGAAGATTTAGGTCCTATCTGTGACAGGTGACTGACAGCTAGAGGATAAGTGTTAAAAAACTGACAATATGACAGAGAAGTCTCCAGGGAATTATTAAAATTTCAGTAATAGTAATTATTATCACTGCAAAGGTCAGACAATTGATTGACCTCAAGTCCACATTACATTGTAAGCTATTGTGATGGGGCTGGAAGTATGAGAACAACCACGTATGAGACCAAGACCTTACGCTGCAGTGGCATCTTGGCCAACTCCATCATGATTAATTTCACCTGTCTGCACATCATCTTTCCACCTAAATTGCTCTTAGAACAACAGTTCACCCAAGTAATGCACAGTGGCAAAGATTAATGCTTTTAGCACACTTTGAGCTGCTAAGGAAAGCATTAATACCATTTTCTAGAAGAACAGTTAGTTCTTTGAAAGAACTAAATATAGAGACCCTGATAGCAACCAAGTCACACAGCTTTTGAATGGTCTCATATATTGGATCTTGCCACCAAAAGCTCTCCAGAAACAAGAAGTTTCTTGGGATACGTAAACCCAAGAAATGCTGCTGCAATGCTGTTACCTTTTAATCCCAGCAGAGCGTGCATACTACTCTGTCATCTCTTTAGAATGTAAAGATCTAAAGATAAATCCTCATCAGTTCATGTTACACTGAACACCACCATCAATATTCGGTATAGAAGGAAGTAGCAACTCAAAGCAAAACACACACATACAGGGGAAAAAAGGTTCATGTACACAAGAGCTGGATTGTTAAATGACAGAACTCAGAACGGTCATTAGCAAACCTTTCTTTCCTTCCACTCTCCCAAAAAAAAACTCCTGAGCAGATGATTTAAGACAGCTGCTGCTTACAGGGGGGAGTTGTCTTAAAAGATAAGACAGCAAAATGAGTTCTAATAAAGCAGACCAGTTTTCATTTGTAAAAGTACAATAAAGGAGACTGAAGTGATGAACAAGTAAAGGCATCCATCTTCCTAGAAAAGAAATTGACCACAATGAAATTCAAGCTAGCTGGAAATTCCCTGATGCTTAATGTGAACAGCATCGGGATCATCTATTTTAGAGAAGTTGAACTCCACAGCGTAAAATAAGCCTTATTTCAAGAATCTGTGAAAGTCAGCCAAACATTAGGTAGGAATTATTCTACAAAATAAAAGCCTTACTGGAAAGCAACATAAAAACTGAAGATATCATTGCTGCAAGCAGATTCTTAAAAGCAACTGCACAGATTAAAAAAGCCCAGACCCAAAAAACTAGAACAAGGATAACTTGAGTAGATACAGCCAAAAGCACAGTACAATACAGAAATCACTAAACCAAAAATCTTTTTCCACAAAATGCTAATAAATCATCTGGATTCTGCAAACAGTCCCAGTCATCCATGTTCAGAAATGACTGGATTCTGATGGTAAGCAGTATGGAGGGGAAGGACAGCTCAGAACGATACAGGCAATAAAAAGCCTATTTTACAGGAGGAAATTGTAAGCCTAGTTTCGCCTAGTAAAAGTAGGAAAACAGTAGCTGAATATTCTATATGGGTGCATTCAAGGAGTAAGGACTACAACAACCCAAGGATAAACATATAAACTGGATGCAAATGGAAGACCAGACTTGCAGCTAGAATAAGCTGGAAGTTTGAAGAGATCTTAAACGTTAAGCTTTGGAATAGGCTTTTGATAGCTGTAAAGGGCAAACAACCTAAATAACTTAAGAGATCCTCGTAATTTACAAGCAGGATAGCACAATTACTCATGAGAAAAAACAAGCTCTGACAACTTGGGAACATTGCAGACCTATCAGAAGGACTAATGCTCCCTGAAGTACAATAGCAATGAGGAAATCAAGAGGTTTAACAAGCATCTTTATGTTTATTTATGCCAGAGGCAAATCTACATATTGTAAAATAAAGACACTTGCAACTGCAGTTAGTCAACCTCCTGTATTCACCTTATTGAAAGACCAAGTCATCTTCACTATGTAAAATCAAGTACCTACCTTAAGACAGCTTATCTAAATCTTTGCAGATGGGTACTAATTTCTTGAACTAATTCAGTTATAACAAACACTTCATATGTGAACCTCCTGAGCATGTCTGAATTTGATGTTTTTTCCCTCAGGGACTGTCCCTCATTTTTTCAGCTTCTTCTAACTCACTTCTTCATCCCCTTTGAAAAGAAAAGAAAATCAGGGCTCGAATGTCTACACAGTACCCTGCTAAGCTGCTCAACATTTTTAAAAGCTAGGATCTCTTCAGAAAACACTGAATGCATCCTTCTCGAGCGGAGCTGGCACTCCAGTGTTACCCTGAATCCTTTTGGGGGCCAAGCTTTATCCATGCCTCGTGAGAGGAAAGTTTACTCCTTTACCTGAATTAGCCTGAATACAGTAACTGCTCTCCACTAGCTGGTAACACATTCAGCAACACTACAGACTGGCAAAGAAAATTAGAGCCTTCAAAAGGAGAAATAGATGCCGTGTAGACATGGGCATTACCTTCGCTCACTTTAGCAGGAAGCCTTTAACCTTATTATTGGATCATATGTTCAGATTTGGTTTGGTGTTTTGTTTATTTGGGGGGGGGGGGGGGTTTTTGTTGTTGGGTTTTGGATCGGTTTTTTTTGTTGTTGTTGTTAGTTTTTATTAAAAGGAACCAGTTCCTTCTCTAATCTAATAAAGATACCCACCAACTCCAAATATTTTGCTCAAATATAAGAAGCCAAATAATGACAGTATGTTATTAAATACCATTAGCAGATAAACCATGGAAGTACCGACCATATTTATAGCTACTCAGTAGCCCTCTGACTAACAAAGTTTAAATGAAATGCAGTGGGTTTGAAAATACTTCTTGGGCCTCACCATAAAGAAAACTTGCAGCTCACTAGATCAAACCTGTCCAGGCAAGTGGTAGATTGTTTCAGTAACAGCTTCTATTACAAATACCCACGCTATCACAACTGATAAACAGCTGAACACCAAAACAATAAACTGTTCAGGGATTGGTATTTTTCTGTTTTCTTCTTGTTGTTGGGGGATTTTTTTGTGTTTTGGTTTGGGGTTTTTTTTTGTTGTTGTTTTTTAATCAGGATGACCAAAAGTGAAATCCAACAACTGGAAGATTAGCTGATGTCCTGGATGCGGTCCAGGGCACCACAGAAATTCTGAAAGTGGAGAGTCAGAAATTTTTCTATAATTGGCAGCTTTGTTTCCTTAACAGTTTTCTCCCTTCAGGGCACTTCAGGACAGCATGTTGGGCTGTTTACAGTTTTGGAAAGAGCATTACACAGCCCAACCCCAAGACTTTTACTTGCTTTGTGCCAGCTGTCCTTGAAGAAGCCTTAAGAATTCCCAGCCTCAGAGCAATATAAGCTCATTTGTAATTGTCACTTTTACAGATGCTGAACCTCTAGAAAACTAAGGCAAAGCAGCAAATTGGTAATACTTCATAGTGGTACAGGACCCCGTGAAAACACTAAATAAAAAGTAGGGAGAGAAGAGGAATAAGAAGTAGCACATTCAAATCACCATATAGAAAGGATGTCAGGATATTTTATGCATTATGCAGTGGTTTACTGTGCCAATTAGAAACTTTAGCACTTTACGGAGATGATGGTCCCATCTCTTAACATGCCCTGCCCCCCAACATCTTTGGCACTATTAATTTTGCGGAGATTCCTGTACCACTGTTTGGGGAGCACTGCTGGCTTTGATACAAAGGAGAATATCTAAGTACTATCTCATGTTATTCAATTCTCCATTGGGAAAAAAAAAGTTATTTCATGTGGCCTTCAGCTCTCAGACTACAAATCTATTACCACTCCGAATAACTTCTTGGTTGCACGCTGAGCCCAACACTAAAAGCCTTTCTTGATGAGCGCATACAGAAACAGTGTAAACAGATGTGCCAGTGTTTAAAAGGAAAAGCAAAAAAAGCTGCAATCAGTAAATGCTATTTATGGGAGTTCTATCCAAAGGATATGAATGTCCAAATAATTTCAGACAATTTTGTTGCCCAAGTCTCAAGTGACTGATGAAGAAAGAGGCAACATTAAGTGAACTATAAAAGCTGCCTCGGGCTTTGCAGTCTGGGATCCACAGAGGGAATGCACGTATAAGCTTCCCTAGAAAAGACCAGAGAGGAGAAAAGCATGTGCTGGTAGTTTTTGTCTCAAAGTTCTTTTGTCAAGTTTTAAGATTTCCACAATGCGTTGACTGTAAAATGGATATGATCCACAAAGGTTATGGGCCAGTGGAAGCTCTATACTTTGTATTAAAAGAACACAGACGGGGCAAAAACCAAAACAAACCAAAAACTGTTGTGAACAATGAGGCGTGCCACTGACCTGCGAAAGCACAAGCAAACTTGTCTCTAGAAAAGAAGAGAAACAGATTATTAGTACTCTGCACTATCCCAGCTCTGGCCATGGGCCCACCTATCTTGTAAGCCAGTAACTTCTGTTTTCAAAATGTCTGTTCTCAAGCAAAGTGTCCAGCACTAACAATAAAGCATGCCATTTCATTTATTCCAAATTAAACTGCAGCATATCAGGCTTTGAATATCAGCAGGATATTAAATAGTTCAAGAGTATTTTCTATTGTATTTAATCAATGCTAGTAATTTGATAAATATTAACAATAATTTAGCATTCCCACTATTGTACATGTGGGTGGGTTCTCCAAGAACAATCAGAAGATCATCAGACAGGTGTGAGAATAGTGTATGCAGCAGTACAGAACAAATGCTTTATCTTCACTGCCAGTGATCCTCATGTAGGCTGTAGTCACAAGATACACTATTTCCTCGAAGTATTTTTCTACAACAAATAAGTTTCCCTTGTATCTTACACAGTTAATTTTGAGGCAAATTGCTTTATCAAGACACCTATGTCTTTCAGAAGGTCAAAAGTGCAAAGAAGAAAACGTTGGGCATACTGAAGACAGTCAGAGATCATCTTGCCAATAATAATACAGACTACACGGCCTCTCTCTCTTTTACAGGAGCTTCATTGATAAAGCAATAAAACCTGGTTCTGAGACCCACACGCAGGAGATCTCCGAGAACAAACCAGACACCTAAAACATCATTTCGAATGTATGTAAGTGATCACACAGCTCCAGGGACTTTCTAGTTCCCTTGTTTACACTTCAAGTTTTTCCCCCACCTCTGCAATGTGGAGATTATGATGCCAACATCTTCCTAAACTGCACAAAACAATACCATGTAACAAGCCCCAGAAACACTATCCCAGATAGAAGGCCTGAATTCTACTGGCAGTTTTATTAAAAAATATTGATTCCATTCATACCACGTGTCCTGCCATGCCCGCTAACCCTTTTCATGTGTCCACTTGAAAGACTGAGCAAAATAAAAAAAAAAGTTTATGCAAAACCAAAACAAAAAAGCTGATTTGCCCCCTTTACACTGCATCAACTCAGCTAAACAGGACAACTCAAAGAGTCCTAGTTTGGCAATTAATCGAACTATGTAGCACTGGAATTTGAACAACGCTATAACAACAAAGATTAGTAAAAAAAAGAGTGACATGACTCATATGCAGAATAGTTCCACAGATCAAAACTTAAGACAAGTGTTGGAGGTACAGGACTATGTTCAGTATTATGGGACAGGGACACATGAATTTCTGACAATGTACCTGATCAGCTACATATTTACATTTTCTTGAAACAACATGATTTGTCTTCCCTTAACTCCATTTGTGGTACTTCCAGATAAGCTTTATGACCGTTCTCAGAGGTTCTAGCTCTTCTTGGGTTAAAAATAAACAAACAAACAAAAAACCCCAGAAAACATTTTGCATAGAGACAACTTCAAGTTATCTTGCAGCAATATCTGAATGAATAGAAAATTGGAAATAAAGTTACCTTGCATTGGAATCTTTAGACAAGGCTAACCCACAAACAAAACAGTCCACAGAGGTATAATAAACAATAATCTTAAGCATGATTAATCAAAACAATGAAAAAAGCAAAACTAGAATCCATTCTTTCACTCTTTTTCTACTTCTGTGTCCCTGATTATGCTTTTAAAAAACCAAAAGCAGCTTAATTTAAGACACTAGAATTATGTAGATTCCTGACATTAGAGCACGGAGCCAGTCTTCAACTAAGTGCCCTTAAATATGGGGGGAAAAAAGACACTAAAAAAAGCCTTAGGAGGAGAGATAGCAAGTTTATGGTGCAACTATGCAACAGAGTCTAAAACTAATAACATGAAGGCAATTTCGTTATATGGCCCTGGTTTTAGTCTTCAAAGTTTTTAAGATATTCCCCAAAGTATTATTCTGTAAGATGAAGTTTCCCCTTGATTAAGGCCAGAGATATTTGGAAAGTAATTCCAAAGCACATCTTCTGCACATGCACTAGATACACTGCTGTAAGTTGTATCCACAGCTTTAAAAGCTTCCACATAAATCAGAACAGGATTCCTAAAAAAAAATAACTTGTATTAGTGCTTCATGATTAAAAAATTCAATGCCATGTTTTAAATTGAAACCACAAACAGCTCAGGAAATTCAATTACATTACTAAGATGTCAATAGTACATTGTCATTTCAAGATCCTGTATGACTGCAACAAGGAGCTGATTGCCATTAGAATCTTAGCTTGTCTTCCCAGTCTGGAGTAAATGAGCTATTAAGACAACTTTTCAGTCAAAAGAAGTATTTTAATCTGATCGTAATTTACATCAAAATGATGAGGAAGTAGAAGAGAAGCTTGCAGATACCAGCTCCTAAAGGTCAGAAAATGAATGGTAAGCATAAAAAGGGAAGTAACAAAAATAAAAGTGAGTGATCAGCTGTGTCTGGAGTCTGACAGTTTCATTTACCAATGAGAATACGGAGCACTTTCATGACTATTACAATTTCCACATAAACTTAATGAATTCTTGAGACGAGAGATATTAGTTCCAATCCAGAAGACAGGAAGAGAGTAAATATAATTTCACAAAGCTGTAAGCTAAGTCAAACAGCAGAACTGAGATCCAGAAAATTAAGAGTTGGTTTCCCCAGTTCCGTACTCAGACCATGGCATGTTTTGCCAAGTACTGTACACAGCAGGAAATGAGGGACAGGGAGAAAAGAGAGAACTGGAGCAATGTAGAGACAAATAGAGCCACAGAGAATTCAGATTAACCCCTTAAGAGAATTATTCTCATTTAGATAGGAAAGTAAAGGAATTTTCGATTCAAAATCCCAGCATTTACATTAAAAGTCACACCAAGGTTCCTCAAGCTCAAGAGCCACAGCCAAGTGCCCCCTAGTGACACCATACACACCAGAGAAATTTGGGAGCACCAACATAAGAGAGTAGCAGAAGCAATATCAGGTATCCACAAGATGAAGACAAAGCATTTTATGCATTCAAGGCTGCACTTAAGGCATGTGCACTTTGTCCAAGTAATAAAGAAAAAGCAACTGGAAGCGAGAACATATTTTTTAAAAATGCTGTTCGTATAATTTCCTGTTCACATGGAAATAATCAAATAAAGTAACACGCCAAAAAGCAAAAGTGACCTACACAGAAGCTGAAGCCTTTGTGCACAGATGTATCAGAACTAAAGAAGAGGTGGGAGACAAAGGAGATTTAGACTCTGAGCAAAGAAACACAGCCAATTCCTGACACCCTTTCCTTTCATGGCCTTGGACTGAGGCTGCGGGAAAAATACATAGGGAGGGGGGGAAAGTGTCCGAAACGAAGGTCAGAGACTCCTCTCAGCAGTTCTGTGCTGCTCAAAGTGGAGAATTAGTGCTACATACCAGGAAGAGGGCAGCAGGAATCACTCTGCCAGGACAGCCCAAAAGACCTCACTGAGAACATTCGAAGTGGAGCTATGCAAGCACACAGATTGGGATGATTCTCTCCACGCTCAGGCCTGGCACCTCATCATCCTGCACATCTTCAACAAACAGTTTACAACAACTGGAGACAACAAACAGTTACTAATCAGAGTTCTTAACAACCAACAAATCCCAAGAGGCAGACAAGTAGGTTTCCCCTTGTTTTAAGCAACCCAATCAGTTGATCTTTCATTAAGTGACTACTATATCATTTAACAACTTCCCATTAAACTATTTCTAACATTATTCTTCTTCCACTGCACATCACCTTGTTGTTCGATTTTGAAAACCACAATTCTTTTGTTCTCAACTCATTAATATTTTGTTTCTATCACCCTCCCTGCTAGGTTAGTGCAGGGCTACTAACACAAAACACACAAGGTAACTATTAACATGCACTATGCCCTTTATCAGGTCTCCAGTAATACAAACTCAATGGCGTGGGGGGGGGGGGCGGAGAAGTAACACTTTTAATGGAAGATACGCCACAAGGATTCTTCTTGCAGAGTGAAGCAACAAGCCTGCCAAATAGCATCAGTCATAGTCTGTTGGATCAGGTGTTGCATTTCTCTGTAACACTGCTGTTGCTGGTCACAACAGCTGTGAGCTGCCCCCAGGTATGCTGGACTGAGTTCTTTGGGGTCCAACAGCAGCGTGGCATGCTCTAGAGAAGATTTTGAGGAGGAACTAATGATTTCCAGTGACCAGGCTGAGATCAAGTCTCTTTCCCTGCACACAGCCATACTCTGACAAACAGGCTCCTATGCTCTCTTAAGGAGAGCACCTCAAAACAGAGGCATCCATACTTTGTAGCTGCTTTAAAAAATAGTTTGCATGCCTTGTAGAAAACAGGAGTCCCTGATCAAAACACAAAACTACCAACATATTCTATGTGTTTTCTTGCCTTTGCCTGACCTTGATTAATTTTTTTTCATATCTGAAAAATAAAATCCAAGAACATTTAATGTCAGATGTCTAAAATAACAGTGTTATGCATCATGCAATTGACTACCAGCTTCTGAAAAAGCAGTTCTTGCAACGCCTTTCCCTCACTGCAGTAAATGGACATAAATATTCACATGGCTGGGTACGTTAGGCTAGGTAGATCGTTCATACATTTGCTAGTAGAGAAAAAAAAAAGCACTGAAAATCTTCTTCATAGTCCTTTAACCAGCAGCAGGGCAGTAGTACCAGATGGCTGAATTTGGCAAGGCACTAACAGGTAAGTTCCTCTGCAGGGTAGAGTGGCAGTGAGAATTTAAGGGATGTTTGAATTGTTCTTCTAATTTTGTATACAAATATTGACATTGTGCAATACTGAATACATTCAGTGCATGTGCAGTAGGGCTTAGTTCGTTATCAGTGTGACTTCTGTGAAACTAAGGGGGGATTTTTTTGAGTAAGGTCTGCTGAATTTGATTTGAAAGTTGTATAGTTTGTTTGCAGAGAGAAAAGGCAAATATTATTTTTCATTGTATTCCTTTACTGCTTGGTTATACGTAAAGTTCCCATTAGTTCTGGAGCACTAGTGAGCACTTCTGATTTGTTCTCTTTTTAATCAAGTATTATTATTATTTGATAAGCATACTTTCCTCCTTAGAAGTAGGAAATTGCCTTACCCTCAGAGCAGAGTTCATCTTGTTTGATGTAGCCATGTGCAGACCAGGTGTTGAGTCTAAACACCCCCTGCCAAACTCTTTTCCTAGTCAATGAAAAAAGATGAGCACTTCTGGAGTCATTTGTCTCTGAAATCTGCCTCAGGATGCCAGGGATTTCACAATGAAAATACCTCTGTTAGGTGTAGAGAGTCAAAATTATGATGTTTGTCTAGGTACCAAACCTTCTTCGTGCCATGTCAGTGGCTTGGCGAAGTATTTATGAAAAAGCAGTGTTGTGACAGGATGGAGTGTTATACTGTGGGATGTCCTGTGGATTCACAGTCTCAATTTTCAATTTCAGGGAGGAGAACATTGCTATTATCAGGGAGAAATTAGAGGAAATCCGGTATCATTTGTTGCCTTGTCAACATGCCATGGATTACAGTAAGTCTGCTATTTTGTTTTTTACTGGCCTTTGCTTATTAGTCTTTTAAGCAAAATAAAACTGTTTATGGTAAAATAAGCACTATTTATTTTCCTACTAGTTTGTTACCAATATTAAGTCCTCAACAATCTTTAGAAAAAATGAACCTTGCAAAAACCTTGTTTTTGATTTCAGAATTCACTGACAAAGCATGTGGTTTTCTTTACCTTTTTTTTTTTTTTAAACCGAGGACATATGACAGTGGCCAGGTATTGTTATAAGATAATTATTATAGAGATAGAAGAGTAAAAGTAGCTGAAAACATCCTATTCGACAAGAATAAAACCCACTGCCAGTATTGACATGAACCATTTGGAAATTGTGTTCTTGTTGCTGCAATGATGTATTTTATCTTTCTTTTCTACTCTCTTTACAAAGGAAAGTATCAGTTTAGAGTTTCTCTTGTCCTATCCATTTTCTTCACAGAATTGCTGGCCTTAAGCTGTGTGCATGCAATAATACCTTTGATATAGTAAAATCTTGGAAAATCTGGAAGAAAGGATATAAAATTGTGCAATGATATATTTTTATAAAGTACAAGTTTAGTGATAATATAATTGAAAGTGTTTGTCATCTGAAGGTTATATGGAGCTGTGTGTGGATTGTACAGCTTTCAGACCTGTCTACTTTTGGCACTATTGAAAGATGCTAGTCAGGTTTTCAGAGGAACCAAATAACCTCAGTGTCTGTTCAGTCTGGGAATTACAGTACCTCAGCGCTTTCGATACTGAGATCAGCTTGAAAAGTCATGGCAGCAAGTGAGTTTGTGTGGAGATTACCTGAGCTTTGCCTTTTGCAGAGGAAGCAAGGCTTAGCTGATAGAAATCTTCTTCAGATTATTGTCTGTCTCCAACTATTCTGTAGTTTTGGTATCAGCCATATCAGCACACATATTTAAGTAGTGTCTTTCTTTCATGTTTGTATATTCTTTGTTAGGAAGGGGGAGAATAGATGCAGAAGACTTGTCACCCTTGCATGTGTCTGATTTACTGCTGTGTTTATCTCTTTTATAATCAAGGTTGAGCAGCTCAAGAAACCTGAGCCCAGTTTCAGTATGGACAGTGAGCCTCAAAATAGTAGCATCCTAATGCATCCTGAGCCACTGCATGGATTCCATTAGCCGTAATCCATTAGGTCTTGGACCCTGCTAACTCTTAGGAGAAAAAGCAGAAAGCAAGGAGACCCTGTATGTGTCCTTGCCTGCCCTCCTTTTGTGGATTTGTTCTTAAGACTGACCCTCCTGCCGCTCTGTATTCTTAAATTGCCTGATATTCAGATTGGTCCCTTCCAACACAGTTACATGATGAAAGATGCATTTTTTTTCCCTGTATAATTCAGATCTCCCTTGAGAGTTATCTTTTTTTTTTTTTTTTTTGGCCCTGTTTTCTGATGCAATAAAGTTTCAGCAGAGTTCTCCTTCACAGGAGATGCAATATGAAGCTTACTATAGCAGGCTGGCAATTCCGGCATCTAGCATGAGAAAGTAATGTTTTCCTGAGCTGTATTAAACTCACGTTCTCTGACACTGCATTTCCATCATTACAACTAGCTCCTCCACAGTTGATTTTAAATGCTAAGTAATTACTAGAAACTCACACCAGCAATCAGAGCTCCTTAGCTCCAACCACAATTTGGAGCGTCTCGCTGGAATAAAGAAAGCTGGGGAGAGTTATCTTCTAATAAGGTCTGCTGGGCAGGAGCTTTGTTTTTGTGAATTTTAGGAAGTGCATAAGACTGAACAGATGCCTTTAATAGAATAACAAGCTTCATATTCCCAACGTTTTTGCTAATCTCCTCTCTTATTAGTATCCCTAGATCTTGGCCAGTAACAACAGATTTTTTCATATATGTGAGAAAATATTGCATTTTTTTAATCATAAATTATGAGTTCTTCTGTTGGTAATGTCTATGTTGTGGTCTTCCTTTTATTGGTTAAATTAGTCGGCTGACAGAATACTTAAAATTATTAATTTCTTCTCTTCTTAATGACTTTACTAATGAAAAATGTATCTCTGCAACCTTAACTCCAAGTGAGCCATTTCGTTTTGAATTTTGTTTGTTTTTTTTTTCTGTGGGATATGCAGTAACTACAGTTTCCTATGAGTTAACACAAAAAACTTTGAATGCAAAACACACTGGTTGCTGGGATATAAATAAGCTATAGTCAAGCACGATTTACAGTCCTGTGTTTCAAGGCCAGTCACACAGATGCCGGGTTGGTCTATGATTTTGCTGCCCACTGGTGGTGAATATAAAAACTGCTGTTATTATTGTAAATTGGACTTTCACGACTACAAATTTGTTTGTTTGAAGAATATACATAATCAAAATTCAGGTTTTTGAAATGGCCCATGTTTTGCTCTTGCTTTCTCTCTAACACATCTGTGAGCATGTAATTTGTTCACAGAGCACTGGACTATTGAATTCAATTGGAAAAGAGCCATGAATGCTTTGAGTGGGCAAATCAGATCTCTAGGTCAGCTGTGACTATTATTCTTGCCACTGTTGAGTGATTTGATCAGAGGTCATTGCTGCTGGGTGCAACAGTTGCATGAGAAGCCATTTGCTGGTAATGCTTTGTCTTGCAGACTGTGCTTAAGCAAAATTGCAATTAGAGGGAAGGAAGTTTTGCCTGATTAAGAGCTACAGGATGTTCCCAAATCTCATCTTATTCCCAGGCAAAGAAGATTCAACAGGTGCTAGAGTGTTTATCTCAAGCTCTGTAGACAGTATTTATTTCTAAAGAATAGGCACAAGTAATTTGAAAGGTGAAACAGCTTTAAATTGTAGATATACTCGTGATCACACTTGGTGTGTGTTATATACTCAGTAACTCAAGCTACTTCTGTGAATGGCTACATGGTTAACCCCATAAGTGAGTGATATTAAGAGAAGTGTGCTCATCAATAGCTGTAATAGTTTACAAGTTTAATATATACTTATATTTCTTAATCATCAGGAAAAGAATGACAGTATTTTACTGACTGGATCTGGTCCTGTGCAGAACCAGAATCAATTTTGCTGATCGAAAAAAACCCAAAGCTACATAAGAAAAAAAGAAAAGTATCTGGTTTTGTTGTTTATATTGTTGTTTGTAATTCTGGTGGGGGTTTTTTGGTGCCTAAAAGTTTGCTAAAGAGTAATCTAAATAAATAAATAATCTTGCTTTCATGCTGCTGTTGTGTACTGTGTGCCAAGTTTGAACTTAAAGCTCATATTTATGGCCAAGCTTAAAACCCTTAGTAGTGGCACTTTGAAAGGGACATGCTGATACAGCTTAATCCCAACCATGCGTGTATGCCAGGGCAACAAAGGCAAAATTATTTAAAACAAATATGCTGCTTTGGTTGAAGATCAGAACGGTAGTGATATAAGAAATGCCCTTTGGTTTTATGCTCTTATAGAATAATGTCTGTATCAACACTTTATTTTAAGGTGCAATTCAACCACACTTGTGCATCCTGTATTATGTTAAAGACTAAACCTCAGTACGCTCTTTGCCTGAGTAAACTTAAGGTAACTTTTAATAGAAAACATCCTTGCAGGAATGGACCTCACCTTTGCTGTCCATTCGAGTGGTAATGCAAAAGCATCTGGTGTTACTGTCACAGACTATCTTCATCCATTTAGAGAGCCTTAACAGTTCAGTTTATTCTTCATTTAGAGTTGAACTGTGTGTTGGAATTTAATATGGAAAATTGGTGATTGTGTGTGGGCAAGCAAAGTGACAGATTTTCCGAGATACATAGCAGTGTGCTTATCATGAATGACCTTCAAATTTCTGTGGTTGAGATTTTATGCCATTAAGAAAGAGACCATGAGTACTTTGCCAGAGCATGGGTATGGCAGAAGGTTGGTCCTCTGTATCTCTTTTCACCACAACCCATTGGAAGCCTGTCTGATGGGGTTTCCTACCTCCTTATCATGAACATCATATAATGTCCATATTGATATGATAATGCATATAGCCTTTAATGTTTCCTGGAAATATAAACTTAAACTAACTTAATTTAAAAAGAAAAGACCATCTGTCATAATTATTATTGCTGAAATGCCCCAAACAGCTCTCTCTGCCCAAAAGAGCCCATTATGCCCTTTGTACCTGGTACTATATGAAATTACTGAGGAAAGAGTTAATAAAAAACATTAAAATCTAAGGATCAATTCAATTCAATAATATTTTTATTAAGGGAAAAGCTGTGCACGTGTTCCAAATACATGTGTTCCTGAAGACAGGTCCCTTATTTATCTGTTGCAGGTAGATCTCTTTTGCATGGGAGTGGGGGCTCTGAACTGGGTTTTCAGTTGGCTAAATTAGCCAATTTTTGTGGTGTTTATATGTGTTGTAGAGAAGCTTTGGGAAGAAAAGAAGAGTCTGTATCACCATGGGAGAGAATATCTTTCTTTCTGAAGTGAAGAAACAAAAGATTGACTCAGAATTATGCTCAGTTCCTGAAATAATTTTTAACTGCTTCCTTTTCTAAATATTTAAATTTTTAAAATATATGAACTTCTTAAACTTACTTCCATTTTGCACTAGTATTTGTTTATTAAATCAGTATTTACATTTCCTGCTTTTGACAGTGGGATGTTCTATGATGGAAATCATACTTACCTTATTGAGCCAGATGAAAACTACACTTCAGATGTAAGTAGAACTTATAGTAGTCCTGCTGTGTTGTTTGTTGAATACAGGTATTCACGGGTAAAGGGTAGGCATAAGGCTCTGGGACCAAAGGGTCATCCCCTTATTCCCAGCTCATTTACCTCATATGTGAATCCCCACCATCACAGACAAAAGTAGACCTCAAAAAATTATGCAGTGGTATGTTTATAGGTGTGTGCTCTGTAACACTTGGGTGTAGAGAAATGCAGCCCCAGAGGGTGACGAGGGTCCCTTGGAGCCAGCAGGAGAAGCCTGTGTGTGCCCTGTCCCCTTCTCTGGCACTTCCCACTCTGGATTCGTTACATCCCTCTCCTCCTGGTTCGGCCTTGACTCCAGCTTAGCAGCTCCTGTGACTCTAACTGATGTTCCCTGGGTAGCTCTCTTAAGCCTAGCTCTAAGCATGCTCAGCCACTCTGTCTGATGTACTCAGTTGTTTCAAATAAGAGATGATTAACTGTGGTGTTAGTGATCACATCACAGTGGGAAGAGTGTAGAGTAATAGTGCCTTGCAACTTGCATGTTCAGTAGTGTAGGTGTTGGATAACAAGGACCTTTGGAACTGTGTATTTAATGCTTATGAGATGGATTAGTTTATCCAAGTTTAATACATGCAATTATTTACTATTTCAGGATGACTTCCATTTCCACTCTGTTTACAAATCCAAGTTGTTTGAGTTTCCTTCAAATGACCTGCCATCTGGTATGATTTTTTAATATTCATGATTTACTGACTTGGTTTAGTCTAAGGCCAATGTTTTTAATCATATTTGATACATAAGCTTCTGATAGTATAATGTTTATTTGTATATCTTATTTTTCCTGATTAAATAAGAAAACACTGAGAAAAAAAAAGAATCTGAAACACTGAAAGCGCTGGAAAAAAAACCCTGAAGGATGATGTATTAAACCTCTCCTAGACCTTCATGTTGTGAAGGTTGTATTATGTTTCTCTTAACAAGTCACGTGGTCTATGGAATGCATTATATACTAGTAGTTATAGACAGGAAAGGACTGAGGTAGCCTAAAAATGATGAAAATAAATGCCACATTGCCAGTGGTTGATAACTCTTCACGGACTTTTCCCTATTTTGAGATACAGGTTAAGTACCATGGTGTGAGCATAAGCCTGGGAGACAAGAACTTGCCAAATATCGGTGCTGTTCAGTGACTCTCTCATCTGCAGTCCATTTAGCATCTTTCACAGTACTGGCTGTAGTGCTGGTCATGCATTTCAGTACAAATGAATTTGGATGCAGAAATGGTTTCAAGTGCTTGTAGTGATGAATCTCCACAAACAGTTTATACTGTGTGGGGAGGAAGAAGATGTTTTTAAAAAAATGAATTTTTTTCTGAGAAGTTGGCTTGTTAATTGAAACAAAAATTGCAGTATTTATAGCATATCCCCATTCTATCAAGGTTTTGCCAGTTTTACAGATGTGTTTTCCTACTCTGCAAAATATATCCTAGATAAATAAAACTGTCCTTCATAGACACTGTCCTTTTGGTAGAAACCACCTCTAGACTAATTTCTTCAGGAGAGTTACAGATGTTCAGTCATCTTTCTTCAAACTATTTGTCCTATGGTAACAGTTGGATCTGGGATTTTATAGTTCTGGGTACTGCACATAGATGGGTCCTTCTCTGGAGCACAGTGCGTGCAGGTTTGCTAGTCGTTAAGCAAAGTAGAGTAATTCAGAGAGCTAATGAGAAAAAACAAGGGAAATCGCTACAATTGGGTCATCTTGATTTCAGTTCTGAAGAAGGAATATTTCTAAGTCTAAACAAAACAGTATCCGAGCTTTGTGCCTCATGTCCTCCGCTGATGATTGCCCAGGTGAGATGGAGGAGGCGTTGGGATGGAGGGGCAGGACAAAAGGCTTGTGCAATGCAGGGTGTTGACATCTGTATCACGAAGCTTTCTATGTACGTGCACCTTAGACACATACCATGGTTAGTCTCTGTAGTGTAATGAGAACAATTTGTTGAATATAAGGCCACATAATAAAGTGCATCTTTTTATCACACTTCTTGAGGGTAAGTCATTTGAAAGGTTGGAAAATAATGCAACCACTGCTGAGTTTAAAATAAATCTTCTGTATCAGGTTGTTAAAGTAGGAGACTGCTAGAGGTGGTACTTAGTAGATATCTGTCAGCTGTCTTATAAGATTTCCTAATAGTGGAGTTCTGTGCTTTCAAGATTTTGGAATGCAATTATTTTCTGCTTTTAAAATTATGAAAGGGAATTCATTGCAAGTGTAATTCACCGGTTTCACCTCCATCAAAGCTTCTTGATTAAAAAAAAAACAACGTGAAATAGGGCTTCAGGTTTTTTTCCACAAAAATCCAGATATGGTTGTACAGTTTGATTTTACTGCAGATAAGAACTAAATAATTGCTGACTTTGCTGTACAAAGCCCAACATGTGACATAATGGAAGATGTTGCCTTTAGATTGAGTTAGAATTACGAGATTGTAGAAAAGATTGCAAAAGAGATTTAATTGTGGAGTGCTAGTGGTCTTAATTGTAAAAATATTTGTAACATGGGTAAGAGGTATAAGGTGCTAATCTTCTATCACGTTATGTTTAGGATCCCATATATAGAGAAATAAACTTTAACTCACAGTCTGCTCTTCCACATGCCCTTACCTGCTTTTGTAAAACTGTTTGGAAAGGTGTTTGCTTCTGAGGTTTGTAGTGAAAATTTCTGTAGGTGTCATAGTTTATATCCTTATTAGGAATTCCACCATTTTTCTTTGCCTGTGATTATTCAATTTATCTGTGTCTTTAAGTCATCCTCCATGCATAACCACAGCTCCAGAGAGTGAGAGCAGTCAGCACCACCTTCTGCTTCCCTACACTTTCCCCTGTGCCCACAGGAGCTCTATCACTCATCCCTCCACCTGCTGCTCACTCCTTGCACATGCTGCCCCACTTGTGTCTCTACTTGGCACTGCCTCTTCCCTGCCAGTCTGGAGAGTGCTGACTGTTGTCTTGACTTTTCTTTTTTGTTGTTGTTGTTTTCTTTAAACAGTATTTGCAATTAATTGCTAATAGTATTGTTGTGATTGATTTTTTTTTTTTAAAGTACTATAGCAGAATCATTAGTAGCAAGCACTGTGTAGGTTATGTCATCAGTACTTCTTATATTCCTTATTAGTCTCATAATTTACCAATTTGCCCAGCCTAAGAAGATCTTCCTTGATGGCAAGATTTTCTTCTTATTTTTAAAAGAGTCTGTGTGTAAGCTGAGATTTTCACTCAGCACCGCGTTAGGAATGGGCTGGATGTATCATCAGCTTCAATATTGATGTTAGAAAGAAAAAAAAAAAAGAAAATCAAGTGAAAGCTATTACTCAACATCAGTTATAGTAAAAGGTCTTTTCTAACCTAAATGTTTGTATGAATCCTCATTACACATTTTCAAGGTAATATATTCCCATCAAAACTTCTGCCAGGCTTTCTGAGCTATCTGCATTTCCTGTGATTTTGCTGGTCATGTTCTTTTGCCTGAGGGTCCCTGGCTGGAAATGTACCCTGCCTGAATTTATCCAGTTTGTGAATTATAGTGCAGTGTTAATGCGTTAACATTAATGGCTACATTATTCCCCTCTAGAGATGATTGACTTCCGATGGTGGGTAAAACGATCACATTTGCTGGTAAAGTTATCTGAGATCTTATATACATATTGTAGATTACAATTGTATTGATTGGAAAGTTGTATTTTTACCAGTTTCATTAACCATGATATAAAACCTAGAATGACAGGTTGAGAGCCAGTTATGTGGCACTAGAACACAAACTAAATTAATCAACATATGTAAAGCATAATCAAAACCAAATTTGTAAAAAGAATTTCAAGATTTAGTTTCTCATCATTAAGAGCTCTGTAGTTTGCAGGTCTTTAAGTAATAAATAGGAACCCTTGAATTTGATTTAATTTATTTTAAGTTCTTTTTGTAAAGAAAATCCTCAAGTGCACTGGTGTAACTGTGAAAACATTTTTAAGTAAAGGGCCTATGATTGTCCAGGCCCCTCCATAAAAAGAAATCTGCAAACTTCACATACCCAAATGACAGTGTAATCCCCAAGATTTAGCCACGACAATACCAGTTAGTCATGCTTTGCTCTCCTTGTTTATCAGTCACTAGCCACTCCTGGTTAAGATTAGCACTTACCCCGGTAATGTTTTGTCAGATGGGCAATTCAGCTTCCTGTTTTAAGGTTTTGCTGATATGGCAGCCCTGTCTAATTCCTATCTGATCCTATTTAATCCTATTGTTTGAACCTCATGGAGAAATTGCAGTTAATATATAGCAGGTGGGAGGTGGAGCTGTGTGAAACTTTCCTGTTTTGCCAGAGAAACTGAACTATTCAGGATTTTGTAACACAACCAAAAGTTGTGTTCAAAGGTATGTGAACTGAAATTCCTTTAATTTACACAGCTGCTATAGTACTGTCTACTTCTCTGCATGACTGGTAAAATCACTCTGGAATACTGAAAGCAGTTTTCAATTCCTGGAGACTGAAATGATGTCCAAAGCTGCAGAAAGCACAAAGGAGGGAAAGTAGTCAAGGGAAAAAGACATAGTACAAAATAAGCAACTGCAAACATGTAATTTATGTGTCTCAAAAAAAAAAAGATCTTCTTGGGGTTATGTGAATAGTAAACAAGTTTATACAAGATAAGGAAAGAGATTTCTGTTGTGTAGGGAAAAGTGAGGCAGGGACTATGAATCTAAAATTAAAGGTGGAAGAATACTTCTTGGACATTTAAAAGGGTGACAGCAGGTATTGTCTTCTGTTTAGTTTATAATGTGTCCCTTTCCATGAGTGGCTAGTAATAGATTTGGTGAAAGAGATTTGGCAAAAGAATAAACTACTTGGTGCTTATGATTAGACGTTTAATAAATTAAAGACACAGTGGGATTAGCAGGGAGGAGTATTGTATTGATAGTGAGCATTGCCAAATTCTCATAAGGTTTCTTCCAATTCTAACATATTTTACTTTGTGAATATAATAATCTTAAACATTAATTCTGCCTTCCATGCTCTTACTAATTTAGGTAGCTATTGGAAGAGCTCTGTGAATGTCTGCTGAATTCCTGAAAATTTGCTTCAATCCATGAAAGCACTGTGCTAATAATATTACATGACCAGTGTTGGTGAAGTTTTGGCGTAGAACATCTGCTCTGCTTTCTGAAGCGTGACACCCACAGATCATCTGTTTCAGCAGACCCAGATTATCACTAGTAGAGTTTTTAATAAGGACCCTGTTACTGGGAAGCATCTGTAACATTGCCTCCTTGCTAGTTGGAAACATGAAAAAATGAGTTGTTACCGCATCTGATGTGCAGAAGAATGCCATACTACTGTCATGCGGCATCAGGGTCACCAATTGTTGGGCTATATTCTTGTAAACATTCAATGTATTTGCCTGTGTTTTCTGCTTAGAGTTCTGGCAAATGAATACTACATCGCAGAAGTTTGTTGTAAAGCCAAGACACAAAAGAAGTAAAAGGCAGGTATGTGCCAATATGATCATTTATAAGTAATATGCCATCAAGTTTGCTTTGTGTCTGCTGAATTAATTTGTCCTGATGGAGTCCTGCTGCTGTTGCTGCTGGTGGTGGTTTGGCGTGAGGTCTTTGTACCAATACAGCTATTAGAAAAAGAGGTATCTAATGTTGACAAAACATTGTTGGGTTCCCTTGGACATTGCCTACCTGAAGAGTTACAAAATTGTTAAACACTGCTAAATTGCAAGTAAAAAGTAGCTAAAATATTTTCTCTCGAGTACAGAGTTTTATCAGAAACTCACAATGAATGAAATATTTGCAAATATTTTTTGTGTTGCAGTGGTGACAAGTAGCTACTTTATCTCACTTGACTGATTCTAAATGAATATTCTAAACTGAGAGTTCATTCCCTGTTTATTGAAGTGGAGGAGCCACTAAGTGCAGGTGTTTGTATGTACCCTGGAAAGATAGCAGCAATTCTTTGCATTTAAGGAATGGAGCTCAAATGATGGTACAGGTCAGAACAAAGCCAGGTCAGGGGGCCTGAACAGTGCAGGCAAAATGAAATACTGAGAGCAGAGGGAGAGGAAGATGACTTTAACATCTCTAACTAATGCAGGCCTCTCAGAGGCAAAAGAGAAGTGAGAAAAATATTGGAGAAATTCTGGAAGTTTTTCTTGAGGGTCTTATTTTATATCAGCTGGTTTGCTGCCTTTCTGTAAGCTAGCCATTACTCTGCATTTTTAAATCATAATGATGTAATAACTCTCCCAGAAAATCCAGGAAAACAAGGACACCATGAAGAAACACAGCCATAAATGTTTCTAAATGCAAAGTAAGCGTAACACACAGATGAGTACTGCGTTCACTGTGTGAATTGAGCAATGTGTGAATAAATAATAAAATTGTTACAGAGATTTTTCCTAAAGAATGCAGGAGGGATTCCTTTCTCTTTTTTTCCTTTTGGAAAAAAAAGTTTGTAGCTGACACAAGCCATTTTTAGAGATACAGACCCCATTGAGGATTCTTTTTCTTTAAAAAAAAGCTTAACTTGTGATTAGATGGGTTGAAAGTCTTGATTTCATCGTTTAAATTCATATAAATCTCCTGGTGGAGGTGAAAGTATTTTTTGAAATGATGCAACTAAGCACCAGAAGTTTCATCAATATCTGAGACCAGAATTAAGACAATAGAAAAAAATGTATGCATGAGAAGTTTGGTTTCTGAAGCCATTTCTAATTACCATTTACACTCTCTCTGTACTCTTAGACTCTTACAGTTGTATGCTCTCCATAGGTTCGTCAGATTCCACATAAAGTTGAAGAGGAAACAAAATACATTGAGTTAATGATTGTAAATGATCATCTAATGGTAAGACACACTTCACCATCTTACAGCTATTATTAACATCAATTTGTCTTAATTGGTCCATAAAGTATAACAATAACAAACAATATATGGCCAGGATAAATTCAGTATGCCCTTAAAAGAAGAGATTATGATCTCATTAACCATTGATGAAGTTGCTTTTGAATTTTGGCAAGGTAATTTCACCAAGAATGCAACCAGGCCTAAGTATTGGAAAGAAGGGTCATAAATTAAAGGTTTGTGTCATAAAGTAACGAATGTCAGTGTGACTTAAGCTGATGATTTTCTTTCTGGCTTTTTTGAGCACTTATCCTAGTTGTAACCACTCAGCAATCAATAATGCAGTTATTACGGTTGTGTAGCAGCTGTTGATAATGGGGACATTAACAGTGAGTAGATTTTTTT
The DNA here is from genome assembly GCA_026212715.1 of Elanus axillaris. Lineage (NCBI taxonomy): Eukaryota > Metazoa > Chordata > Aves > Accipitriformes > Accipitridae > Elanus > Elanus axillaris. Next base: position 21,246,045 of record JANZLQ010000078.1, on the reverse strand, counting down.
GATACATCCAAATCAATATAGAGAAAATTATTTTGTTAAGTGTGTATACTTTCTCTGGGAGAACATAAATAGGCTCTTTAAAGTAGTGGAAAGAGACATAATAAAGATTAGTGTACTGAAGAAAACCCAGGCTCATTCAAGTGGGAAAAGGCAGAGATTTATGTCAGTGAAGATGATTAATAATTAATGAAAGGAATATCAAAGGAAATAGTGAATTCTCCATCACTTGCAGTCTTCAATCCAGACAGTGTATTTCTGGAAGATGTGGTGGTGTCAAACGCAAATGATAGGATTTGATCTTGAAGTAACTGGTTAAATTCAGAGACTGGTGGTGCTCCTCTGACTGGTGACATGAGTTGATTTTATGGTCCTTTGTGGCCTTAAAAGCAAAATATATCTATATGTTTTATATACCCTTTCTGTAATGTGCAGCTTCTCTCAAGCAATACCCAAACTGGCAAAACCAGACATCAGACTGTACAAGGAATTTGCCACTGTCCTTGGACAGCATACTCTTCCATCTCAGTTTGGTTAGCATAGCAATAAATTCTTGAATTAGAATGGCCAACACTGGATGCAGAATTCCCTAAATTGGTGTTGCTGGGATTCATCCTGAAGCCACAACTTTCCCCTTGGGATCTTACCTGTCTGGACTGATTTCCACCAAGAACAATCTTTCCTAATTTTGGTTAATTAAAGCTACTGTGAGAGTCAGTCTGCTTAGGAGTTTATTCTCTGAAGCAAATGCCAGTGGATGTCTGTGGTTGAAGAAGCTGAATGATTTCCTCCTCCTGGGAGAAGGACGTGTCATATGCTTTGGGCTCCTCCTTTTCCCTACAGCCTGGGCTAGTGTGCGTGTTTGTTTGGATTACTCTCTATGCGTGCAGTCGATGTGGCACTCTGGGCGCACTCAGCGTGGAGATGACGCCCCGCAGAGCCAGAGCTGTTTTCATCGTTCACCTTCTCCAGGTGCTCCCAGAGGGAGCAATGAACCTTGTGCTTCTTCCTCTGGTCCGTGCAGCCAAACATTGAAATGGGCTTATAAATTAGTATACTAAAACATTTCTGTAGGCCTTCAGTGTCTCTAAGCATCCTAAAGTTTGAGGTTTAGTTGCAAATAGAGACTTAAGTAGTATACTTATTTTGCTTCTTTTCCTATGCTTCATTTTCGATTTACTTTGTAGCTTTTTCATTTAATTCTTTCTGCCATTTTAGCTTCACAGTCCTGTCCTTCTGCTTTTTTAGTAAGTGTATCTTCGCAATTTTTGGTGGGTTTTCTCCTGTTCCTGCTTGAAAACTTGTCTTTCCCACCCCTAGCTGCTGGGCACTTCTTCTTGCCCACTGAAAGATCATAAGTTCCAGAAAATACGGACAACTTTCGCTCTAAAATGAAGTGTCAAGGGGCACAAGATGGTTAAACATTTCTGAAAATCTTGGCCCGTTTGCCCTAAATTCTTCGAAGATACTTGTGACTTTCATACCCATGGTGCTCATTTAGAAGTGTTTTTTTTCTGCTAATAGGAGTACCTGGACAGCTATCTTCAGTGTCATCTTTATAGCACTGTATTACAGATTCCAGGAAAGGTGCTATTGCAGTCTGATTGCTAAAGTAATTTGAACCAGTTACTGTGGCATTATGGGAGTGTGAAATTGTACATGAAGAAATCCAGAAGACAGCTTAAGAGAGAGAACTGTTAAAAAAAAAAAAAGGAAGTGTGATGGACTCTTGGAGTAACACCTCTAAAGGAGTCTCAGCTATGGAAGTTGTGTTGCTAATTTCTATGTTGGCATTTGGAATTAACTTTAAAATTGCCAGTAATAAAGATAATGAAGAGAGTAACAGTATGTTCCTGTTCTTAAGAGCATTTTTCAGTAAAGATCTTAGAGTACCTTCCAAACAGGAATTAATACATCCTCACAACATCTGTTTTAAAGTATATCAGTAACATGCATTTCTGAGCAATTTTCTACTATTGCTTATTAATACTACTTCAGTACAGGAGACCAAACCTTGCACAGGGGTTTTACTGTTAATATAGTTGCTTTTTACTTCATGCCTTTTTGGAAATGAAGCTTATTTTTCTGGTTTATGTATGTAACTTGTCTGTGTTTGTTTTGCAGTGTAAAAAGCACCGCTTGTCAGTTGGCCATACAAACAGCTATGCTAAATCAGTTGTGAACATGGCAGATTTAGTAAGTATCACTCAACTAAATGTTCTTTTACGTGTGAGATGAGTCATATGATTGTCCTGCCAATAGATGCAGGAGATGTCAGTTCATGGTATACCTGACCATAACATGTGAAGATCACAAATTTTCATCTAGAACCACAGTCAGCCACCTATGTAGCCTTTGTCTAACATAAAGCATTAAGATATTTTTTTATGGCTTCAAACATTTAAGTATCCTGCTGGATCAATCTCTTGAGTCTGAGTTTTAAAGAGCACCTTAGATATGACAATTTTTAACACAGGATCCATATGTTGACAACCTGAAACCCAAAAGACAATCTGAAATTAGAATGCACTAAAATTTCTCCAGAAAAAAGTGCATTTGAGTAAATGAATTAGAATAGGTATGTGCAGGTGAATTATGTGGATTATATTTGTGATGCTAAATCAGATGACCTGCTGGCTCTTGCACCTCACCCCAGAAAAGTATTACTAGAAAAAGAAAAATGCAGTTCCCACTTTGGCAAGTATTTTGAGGGGAGTATTAACTCCCAGCATTGAAAGGATGGCCCTTTTTACATAATTTAGCCAGCATGAGGTTAAATACTCCTGTAGAGGTGTATAACAGTGAAAACTGTAGTTTTGTAGATCACTATTTGGTATAAGAGAGCCCTCGTGTGTCACTGGGGTGAGCTGGACATTATAAAAGATCCACTAATTCCAAATCTTTGAACTATTTGGAACAGTTCTGTAGTAATTTTTCAAAAATCCAAACTCCCTTCTATGCATTTCTACCTGTGTAGGACCTGCAAGGGATTTTTTTGCAGGCTGAGAGCTGATTGAAGAATTAGACCTAAAATTTAGATTTTACTTTGTTTTCCTGTTTGTTTGTTGGTTTTAAGGGTGACAAAATCACCTGGGAGAACCTAAAGTGTGCTAGACAAGCTAAATACTTAGTTACATAAAAATGCAAGGTATTAGAAAAAAGGGGTATAACTCACCTTTATTCTATTTGACATAATATATTTGTTCATTCTGTTAATGTACTAGATATATAAAGAACAACTTAACACCAGGATAGTATTGGTTGCCATGGAAACCTGGGCTACTGATAACAAGTTCACCATATCTGAAAACCCTTTGGTGACCCTACGTGAGTTTATGAAATATAGGAGGGATTTTATCAGAGAGAAAAGTGACGCAGTTCACCTTTTTTCGTACGTAACTTCATGTGATGTTTTATTACTGGGCTTTTTTCTTTCCTTGGGGGTTGCTTATCACAAGTGGCTGATGCATCTCCTTTCTGTTTTGTGTGTAATCCACAATAATTCAGAAAACAGTGTTTCTGATGGGGAGGTGGGAAAAAGTTAATGCACAAACTGCCTGCCAGTGCAACTAGTGGTTTGACTCTCATTTTGGTTTTAACATACTAAGCCCGAACTGCATGCACTGTAATCCTTGGTCATTCTGTGCAGTTACCTCCTCTGCAAGTGCAGCTACCTGGAAAGTGATGCATGGTTCCACCTTGGAGGTTGGCTTCTTTGGCAGTAGAGCACAGACAGCCCTGCTGTATTATTTAAAAGCAGATCATTGGTTTTGAAATGAATGAGGTTTCCTGCTTAAAAAGAACTGTGACTTGCTTTACTTTGTTGAATGACCTGCATGCTGCAGGATTACTGAAGTGGTTTAGATCCTCGAAACAGTTTGTTCTCCAGAGTGACATGTGCTACAAGAAGAATAAGCTGTGAAGAATGTTATTTTCTCTAAATATCTTAATTGTGTTGGAAATAAGATTGGCATAATAAAATATATCTACAAAAATAGAGGAGAGGTTTATGGCTGAGATTTTTGATGTACATGAGACAGGCTAGAAGAACTGTTCTGTTGGAGCCCTTATTCCTCTCTGCTGACTGTTATAGGAGCCTATATGAATAAACTTAACCTAAACACCTCACTTAACACGACTCCGGTAAGGTGCCAAGATACCCAGCCCCAGTATCCACCCTCTCAGAATTTTTGCACATGCTTAACTACTGTCATTGACTTCTGCCATGAAGAGACCTAGTAAGATCTGCAAGTGGTGCTCGTAGGTTTTGGTTTCTCAGTGTCTCAGTACTTCATCTGTAAAATGGGAATCGGATTTTCTCACATCCTTCGTGTATCTTCTCTGGTGATATTGTAAGGTCTTTGCGGGATGTCTTGTTCTTATGAATGCTTGTGGATTGGCTAGAACAAAGACGGCCCTATTCGCCCTGTGACTGGGACTTGGGATACCACTGTAATGCTGATTCCAGTGCTATCCATAACACCACCACCTGTGGTGTTTGAGGTATTGCATTCATAGATTGTTTAGAAATATCAGTTTCTGAAATTGTGTCTGTGAGTGGCACATGGCTAAGTTGGGAGGCGAGGTTGGCTGGTATGGTGGTACAGTGCTTACAAATGAACTTCCACCTTCAGCACAGTTGGACCATTGTATTGTTTGTTGATGTTTTTCTGTTTTCCTTTGAAAAAAAACAATTTGCCACAGCTGGTATGGATTAGTACTCTGAAGTGGAGCAGAGTATATTTTGTCTCCAGTAACTGGCAGTCATTCATGCTGATGTGGTCAGCACCAAAGAGATGATTAGATTTAGGCTCAGAGTGCATCTGTCCCTTGGATGAGATCAGCTGCAATTCCATGGAGTTTTCACCTACCTCTGCATCAGGGAGCTGCTAATGCATATCCCTTTGAGTTTTACCACATCAGCATTGCCCAACCAGACACGTGTCTTTTTGCTAGTCCCCCATGCAATGGCAGTGTGATGGCCCCTCGTGTGGTCTCTCTGTAACATGTGCAGCAGAAGTCACTTGCTGCAGTAATATGTCAGCAAACAAAAGGCTGGTGAAATTCAAGTGGTTTGGCAAAATAGTCCCCTTATGATTTCTTTATTGGGTAGTCTGAGAAAGAGGAGGGAAGAAGGTATGACTTTTGGAGATAATTTCCCATGTAAGGTTTGTGAGTCGTTTTCTGTTTTTCCCTTTTTGTTTCTGTGTAGTTTGCAGTCAGGGTAAACACTGGGATAGATAAGTACTAAAATCATGGACTGAGCAGGGTAAACTTTCTTTTCTTTTCCTTTTTGTCAAAGGGGGAGTCGATTTCAGAGCAGTCGAAGTGGTGTAGCCCACACTGGTGGAATCTGCTCCTTGCTTAAAGGCGGAGGTGTGAATGAGGTAGGTGGGGATAGTGGTATGAGCAAAAGTGGTGGAAATTGATCTGCACAGAACTTACCAGCGGAGTCATGTTCCCCAAAATATCTTGCTGCTTGTTTGCTGATGCAGAGTTTTAGTGCAGCTCTATACAGGGATGTTTCAATGAAGAGTGATGAGTGAATGAAGTCAGATACGGATTCAAATACTCTTTCCAGCAGATTCTGCAATATCCCATCATTCATACTTGCAGCCACAATGGCCAGAAAGAAACAGACTTTCTCTTACTTAACTTGTCCATAAGCCAGCATTTAGTTTCTCTCACTTGTCCATTATCTAGCTGCTCTGAAGTAAGCACTCGTAACACTGTGCATCTGATTTTGCCTTTTGTTGCTTTGACATGAGAAAAGTTTCACTTGTATCTGAGACACCTATATGTAACTCATTACTCTTCCTACCTTGCTTGTTTCTTTCAGTTTGGAAAGCCAGACTTAATGGCAGTTACCCTAGCACAGACCTTGGCCCAAAACATTGGCATTTTTTCAGACAGAAGAAAACTTATAAGTGGTAAGGTTGTTTGCTTTTTCACTCTGACTCAAGAGAAAAATCTTAAAAGATGGAGGATCTTACCAGTGTCTCCCTGATACGTATTTTTTTGCCATGTTTCTCACAATGTTGGGATATTTTATTCTTATTGTAATAACACAATGAGGGAGTGACATATCATTAATTTTCCTCTATTTAAATGCTGCGATATCCCCCTGCCCATAATTGCTGGCAGCACTGGTGTCACCATTTCATTAAAAATAAATCATAAAGGTGTCTGCCACTTTCATCCATTTCAGGGAGGTTGATTTCACACCCACAGACTGAATGGCTGCCACCTTATGGCACAAAGGTAGAAAGACACATTGTGAGAGCTGGGCATGATGAGCCACTTCAATCCCGTTACACAGGATGGTTTTGATCACATAGCTTTTTCCTCGTTTGCCTTGATTGAATGCCTCTTGTAGATTACCCAAATCTCCTGTTCCTTTAGTAGGTTATCCTAATCTCCTGTATTTGCCACGTTACTGCTACCATTTCTCTGCTGTAACTTTGGTATTCAACTCCTTAGTAACCCCTATTTACCTGCAATGCTAATTCAGATCTCTGCCCCCCTGCCCACCCCAAGAACCTCACTCTTCCTACTTCAATGTTATGTGAGTCCCAGCTTGATACGATTAAAATAATAATACAGTTCTGAAACAATTTAGATGATGGAGTGCTTAGTTATTGGATCATGTGCACTTATGTGGCTTTTATTAAAAAAAAATTATTATATTGAGTAATAGAATTCTGCTTAGGTGAATTTTGTTTTCAGGCATTGTAGAGACAGTATACAATGCAGAGATACATCTGCATGTAAATGTTTTTGCAGTTTACATAATTCTATTTTGAAAAATATTCAGAAATGTAAGACAGACTCTCTGTGCTACTGGTATGTTCAGTGTTCATTTTCCAGCTGCATATTATTTACCTGATACAGGGGCAGGGTAAAAGTGAAGATGGTAATAGTGGTGATTCCTTTTCTTACGGCTAAGCAGAGGGCCAGGACACTTGTTTTGGTGGGAAAGGAAGAGAATGCAGCTGTTTTACAGAGCTTTTGTTTCCTTTTTAATTGTACTTTTAAAATGGAGGCAATGAACTGATGTTCATGTGTTACATTAAGGCAAATTGCAGAAAGAGAAAGTATAAGTGCAAAACTTGTGTACAGAAATAGACACAAGATACAGTTTTGAAAGCAGAGGGCTGAGACCAGAGCAAAGCAATCCCAGGCAGCCTGGCAGGGCAGAAGGGAGGACTACCCTCTGCCTGCTGGGGAGTCACATGGGGAAGGGAGGGAGAGCAGAGGAAGAATCTGCTAGATCCTGCTGTACTGGCTTGTGTTTACTGATAATTTTATTAATTTTTGTGTGTGTTATTGTTTTTTTTTTTCCAAGCAAAGATTTTCTCAGTTGCATTAGCATAGTGGAAGAAGGGAACTAAAATCTAGAAAAAGGGTTAAAATTATTCTTTATTTTAATTCTGAAAATTTAGGAATTAAAAATCATGTCACAGGAGAAGGTGGAGAGCTGATTCATGATTTGCAGGTGCTGGAGGCTGACACTGCAGTTTCCCCTAACTTCACTTTAGAGAAGGAAAGAAAAACAGGACACTTTTCAAAGCTCAGGATTGCACAGAATCATGTATAATTATTGAAAGGAAGGTTGTCAGTGTGCAGTGATACTCTTAAACTAAGGTGTGGAATAAACCAGCAAATTATTCTTTTCAACTTGTATTTAAATATGAAATGGAACTGACTACAGCATGGTTTTTGTGATAAGAAACATATTATTTTGGACTCAAAAGACTCATGATGTAATTTTTTTTTTTTTATTCTTGTCAGGTGAGTGTAAGTGTGAGGACACGTGGTCTGGATGCATAATGGGAGACACGGGGTAAGGCATTTCACTAGAGGAAAGTCATGCCCTTCATACAGTGACCTAAAGTAAAGGTGTGAAAATGTTTCTCTTTTGTGGTTCAGCAGAATATTTTCTGTGAATCATTTTTAAGAAAGTAAGGTATTAGCTGTACAACATACATAGAAAAGACACTTTCAAAGAAATGTGAGAATAAGTGAGTTAATGAGAGGGTATGTGAGGACTTTGGCGACTGCTGGTTTAACTCACAAAGCACAGGGCTCAGCAGCCAAGCCAGGTCATTGCAAAGAATCAGAAGCATGCTTAGCTTCTTTTCTCTTGCAAGTTTGCTATTGAGTTGTGGGAATAAACAATGACACATCCTAATTTTTGAAATTCTGTTATCAAATTTCTTAAGTATGTGTCATTTTCAGTGTTTCTGTTAGAATCTTTCATCTATATCTCTAATTTTTTATCCAACAGTTTGTGTGCTAATGTTAGAAAAACTGCTCCCATTGGAGGTTGAGTATGCTTGTAATGTCACATGTAATGTCACTGCAGAGATTTTATCTAACGACTAGTGAATCAGCAAATTTTTGCTGCTAGATAAAATTTCATTCTTTCTAATGTGTCTATTCAGACCTTAATTCTTCCTGTTACAGACCTGTCTTTTGTCATGTGTGTGACTTAAACTATAGTCTAGTCTTAGATATAGACAGTGCTCCAAATTTATAAATTAATTTCAAACTGACCTGCAAATTTTCACAATAGCTTTGTGGTCAGAACAATTTTTAACAAAGAAGAATATCAAAGCTCTTTCGAAGTGTAAATGTATGCCTTTTCACCTTGTCTACCTAAAAACATACCAGGTAGGATTTTTCTGATTTTTAGTATGTTAAAAAGCCAATCTGAGAAGCATTCTTGATTCTTGTAAAAGTGATTCCTTATCTAATGGTCTTTAAATTCTTTATCTGAAGTCCAAATCTTTCAAATAATTAGGTACACAAAAAAAGCTTGGATTTACCTAGCTTATTGATGAAGGTTGGCAAATTCCATGTTCTTTTGTAGTCTTTAGACCTAAATCATAAACACTAGAGGTGGAAAAGGTCAATAATGTTTTGCAAGCCATCACTCCACAATGCAGGATTATTTTGTGTAGCACTTCTGCTAATATTTTTTTATCCAATGATATGCTGATATAGGAAAGACTTTGAGACTCCAAAATCTGCTTGAAGCATAAGTACTTTCATGACTGAGGACCTAAATACAAGTATCACTTAAGTTACTTCATGAAAAATTCTTTACCTGTGAAAGGATCCATGCAAAGATTCCCTGCATCATTTTGTTTTTAGATGGTGCACTGGGTCTTAGGTTGGCAGTCTGTATTGAAATGAAATTTATTCAGTGGGGCACATGAGAGAGGGAAGCTGAAATGTTAGCTGATGTTTGTTAGAAGCATATTTTAAAATACCATAACTCTATTATATAAAAATTCTGTGGGCCAGGAGAGCAATTTCATCTAAGGGGGAAATGAACTATAAGCAATCTTTGTCTCCTATAGTATGTACGGGAAGAAATAAATGTATTTCTGAGATCAGGCCTGTTAATGGAACAGGTCATGTTTGTGAGGACTACACACTGTGTAATAAGATTTGTGGTATTTGGCATGAAATAACTTAGTGAAGTGTTTTAGACCTCTTACTTTCCACAAGCTCTGTGTCATTGTTGAAGGTTCTTTGTCATTTACTAAAATGATTTACAAATTAGAATTACAAGCAGATAGTCACTCTGATTCTGAACAGTGTGTTTTTATACTTTTTCTGAAGTATAACACTATATTTCCCCTCCTATTTTGAAAAAAGAAAATACATTGTGAAAAACACTGTAGAAAGTAATCCTGCTACCTTATTTCTCTGCAGGTATTATCTTCCAAGCAAGTTCTCCAAGTGTGATATTGAAGAGTATCATGAATTTTTAAACAGTGGAGGTGGAGCCTGCCTTTTCAATAAACCAACCAAGGTAAGCATTACCTTATTACTGAGTATTATTTCTATCCTATTTCTAATTTATATGAAACCAAGAAGAATGAACATGATAATAGAAAAAATAACACCTGTAATTTTGATATTTCTGGTTCTTTCTAAGTTCTAAATTTTCTGGTGACACGTGAATGAAAGTAGCTGATTTTAGTTCATAGTATTGGAATTTGGAAATGATATTTACATAAATTTTTAGTAAGTGGTTTCATATTCAGCAGAGTTCCCACAGGCTTTGATCTAGAAGCATCTCAATTTGTTTTGGAATATTGTAAATACAATATGATGCTGAATTTATTTGCTGGTGTTTCAGGTGTCTTGGTAAACTTTTGCACAGCTTAAATTCTAATTTGTGTTGAACTGATGTCTTTTGGTACAAATATCTGGAAGCTGAAGTAAGATTGCTTTTATTTCACATCTGTCCCAAGATGAAGACATGGCTCCTAGAGCCTCTGCAGGTGGTGCGCTGCTGTGCAGCTTGGAAGCTTTGCAGGCACCAGCGGTTACAAGTGGTTGTGATACTCTCCCTGTTTGGAGAAGGCAAGGTTTTTACAGTGATTCTCAGAACAGAGTTTGAAAACTGGGACTAGTTTTTCTAAAGCTGAAAGAGGTAGAGCAAGAGAGAAAACCCTGAGAAATAGGGGACAGACAGTAGGAGAGCCTGTGGCTGCTGGGTGTCCATCACTCTCCTCATTCCTTAGGCACTGCCCACATGGTCCCTGTCACCATCACTTGACCGTCTGACATCCCCTGAACTGTGTGTGCTGGGGGAGAAACGTGTCTGATAAGAACTGCTTGGGTCATCTTAGCCTTGTGTTAGCTCCTAGGCCAGCGCATGTGGCTCTGCACAGCCCTGCCTTGTGCTGGGTAGCCCCCCAGATGGGGAAGGCTGGCGAATCTCTGCTGGCCCCTGATCCTCAGTGCCCCTGTACCTTGCCTCATTTAGCAGGGTGCGTTACCTGCCTAAAGGCTTGGGGGCGGGAGAGCTACAAAAGCACTGGGACCCACTTAAATGACTGACCCATGCCCTCCAAATTTGCCTCTAAAGTTCGAAATCAGAGATCTTGCTGTATGAGTCTTGGAAATCAGAAGGGAGAATATCTCTTGATAATATTCGCCTTTTCTTTGCTTCTCTTGTCTCAATTTTGGTTTGCTAAACATGTATATTCATGTGAAGGATGCAAAGACTATGAAATGATTAACTGAGACATTTAAGGGAGATAAATACAAGGCAAGGCTAAAGAAACTCCAGCCAAGATGCAAGTGCTTCTACAACGGAGGATTTGCAGCAGGGTTTCAATATATTCCTGCTCCGTTTACTGAAGCATGTGTTAAAATGTAAAGTAATCAGGATAATGATCTTGACTCTTTTCTCTATATAATGAATGTTATCATGTATTTAATGGCTGTCTTTCAACAAGCAAAGGGAAGAGGCTAAGGCAGAAAGACAGTCCAATGTGCAAAAAAGGTATGATAGCTAAGGTGGTCACAGATGTAAAAGACAAAGTGGAGTGATGCACGTTCCTCCTGGGACAGCTGAGAAAAAGTGCATCTTTTGACAACCACAGAATTTCTGTAAATGTTAGAGAGGGGAAGGGAAGGTATCAAATCTGGATAAGCTGAGTCTGCTTATCTCTCAAAGGTCTTCTTTTCATGGAAGAATGCATTATTTAAAGTGGAGAGAAATCACTGTAATTTGTTAAAAAAAATGTAAGATTTCTCATTCTTTGAAGTGCACCTGCATTTTAGAAGTTTGCTTTTTCCCATCTCATTAAAGGTGGAGTGAAATACTGGTGGTTTTATTTCTTTGCTGAGTGAATTGTTTCCATAGTGTCGCGTTTCTTACTTGGGTTTGTTTAAGTGATTATGTTCATTTACACATCTGTCACTTGGAGAAAACCAATTACTCTTATCTCAATTTAGATCGGCAGCATTTACAATTTTCTCTAATGGCATGTGGACATGTGAAAGTTAGATGTGGAAGCCAGGGTGATTTAGATTCTTTTATGTATTGTTGTTTGGGTTGGTTTAAAGTTACTGTCAATGGCTGTCTGTCTAATTCACAAGGCTGTGAAAGACATGTGTCTCCTAGCAAGGGTAGTGAAACACAAAATTACTTTTGCTTTTCAAGAAATGAGATAAAGGAAAACTGATGTGACAAGGTACGGTGTTCGACAGTGCTCCACTGTAAGATCAGCTGTGATCCTGAAAATTACATCAATGACTGCTGGAGCAGATTGAGTGTATGCTCTTTTCAAATGAATGGATGAATTACATGACTTTTGGGGAAAAATTATCCAATTTATTTTTCCTGTTTTTTTTTTTTTTCCATTTTGTATTTATCTGTCCCTATTAACTGCAAAAAATTAGACCAATGTTTTAAGGCAGGACACTCTGTTACTGCCATCTACTTGTCTGTATTGTGCGGCACACCTAGAGATACTGAAGATGTTAAAACTGCTTGTTTCCTGTGTATTTTTCCAGACATCTTAACAACTCTTTAATAATTCTAAAAGATGATTGCTTGCTTACATTTAATGTTAAATTCTACATATGCATTTCATGCTGCAGCTAAATGTCCATTTCAAGAAGGGGATCTAATAATAGCACATCAGCCTGTGCCACAAGCGTCAGGCTGGTTTGTGGCACAGTGAAGTATGTGGGGTGGTGATTCATCCTGTGGGCTACTATCAGAAGGCAGCAGTTGGAGAGAAACGCACTCTACGCCACGAGTGGTGTACTTGTGCAGGTGGCTGATAATCAGGGTGGTTTGTGGAACGATCCTAGTTTAATTGTACAACTTGGAGGACAATCTGCAAAATTTTAGTCTTGGTGACACACTTACATGCTTTCTTATTTATGTAATAAAAGCTACTATTATGTTTTCTTATGCCCAAAGAAAAAAAATTATTTTCTTTTTGAAGAATTACCTTTAGAAAATTGAGGAAAATAGAAACAATGAAACTGGAAAGAATGGAGTATAAGTGTCCATTAGAAGACAGTATAGCATGGATCTTATGTAAAATATGGTGAGTGAATCTTGCCTCTGGGAAAGAAAAGTACTACTACAAATACACAGATTTAGACATTTTAAGTTACAGTTTAGTGGGGAAGCTGAAGGGAACAGGAGAAAGCCTTACCAGCTATACTTTCTCATCAGCCTGTGACATGCTTATGGAAAACTGCTCAAAGTTCTCAACTGTGGTGGAGGAATAGGGAAGGAAAAAGCATTCGATTACAGCAAAAACTGACAAAGAAACCCAACCTCTCCCCTTTCCCTGCATTGCTGAGCCACATACTGCCAAAGGACAATCTTTTCTATGGCTATTCCTTCTGAAGTTATAATGCAGGCTTCAACGTGGGACACAGCCCTTATCACTTGAATTCCAGAACAACAAGCAATTGCAACCCCTGTGATGATAATGAAAATGTTGTATTGTTTTTATTTTTTTCCGTTATTGTCACACCTTTTGTTTTGATTGTGACTTCTGCTGAGATGGAATCTGCTGTAAAAATGGCACTCATGCACAGAAGATGCCATGTGTCTCAGCAGTATTGCTGAATTAATTCACAGCACTGTTCGTTCTCTGCATATTTTGTTTGTGTTGTTTCTAGTCTTTCTCCCTGAGTTGTGAGTACTGTATTTCAGTTAATGCATTTGGAGTGCTATCTAAAAATCCATGTTGTACAGAGTAAATATTACAATGATTCCATTAGGAGAGACATTCCTTTTGATTTCTGATTTTGCCCTGCAGCTTCTGGATCCTCCAGAATGTGGCAATGGCTTTGTGGAAGATGGAGAAGAGTGTGACTGTGGGACAATAGCGGTAAGTCCAACGTACTTTAAATAAGCAACTAGGTTCTCCAGGACTTGGTGCTGCCCATCACTGCCATTAACATTAAGTGGAGGAAGACAGGCAATATTAAGGTCCTGTGGCAAATGATTCATCATTCCTTACCTTTTTCCATTATGTTTAACACAATGTGGGCCAGCTTTTTTATTTTATCACCACATAAATTCTGAAGAGTAACAGTAATAGCTACCTGTGCAGAATTAGACCTTAAAAGATGTTAAATTATTTTCCTAGATGGGAATATGGCTGGTTAGTGCTAAATGTCAGTATTTAATGATTGATACTGTGGAGTTAGAAAAATTGTTTCCTATATTGCATAGGAAGCAGCAGCTTCATGCCCCACAGTGCATGCCTTTTTCTGCCTCCAGGTGCCTAAAAGCCTGGTTGAAAGTCTGTTCAGGTAGCATGTTAAGACAAGGAGTAGTAAGAGAGCATGGAGCTCATCTGCTTTTCCCATGTATTCTGTTATAAGTGTGTGTGTGTGTTCCTCAGGAGTGTGCCAGCGAAGGAGGAGAGTGCTGCAATACTTGCACCCTGACGGCAGGCTCCCAGTGCAGCAATGGGCTTTGCTGTCGGAAGTGTAGGGTAAGAGCAGTGACCTTCGCTGCAGCATCCTGGGGGGAATGCATCCAGGTGGCTACAGGCACCACAGCATGTCTTTTTTCCTTCAGACCTTGTGATTCTTTTTCTGAAAGCTTGCCTTTAAAATTGGCTGGAAACTGTTTTGTCTGGGGCTATTTCTGTCTTTTAAGCTTGGCTTCTTGGGTCACAAACTGTGATCAAATGCAAAGCTGTATTAAAGCCTTCCAGTTTTAGACAAGTTTGAATCAGATTGAAGTTCCATGAGGTTTCATTAGAAGTCCTTGTTAAAACAGGCACATCCTTATCCATATGCTGTTGCCAAGACGTATTGCTCTGGGTTTGCCCCTTGAGACTGAATGGGAAAACAGTAGCACAGAGACCCAAGAGAAGGATACAGGAAAAAAAAAACCCAAACAACCTGCTGCTAGCAGAATTGTTCACAAGCGTTCATCTGAAAGACAGCTGACTTCAATCTTAGTTAGCTCTGCCTGTGTCTCCTTATGTATGGACTGACTGAAATCCCATTGAGTAAAGGGAATCAAGCCCTGTGTAAACTATAAGGTATTCTTCCTGATACATCAGTAAATAGAAAAAGGAGGTTTAGCCAGATCTTGGCTGTAAGGGAGCCCAGCTAAATATGACTTCAAATAGTTGTTTATACTCATTTAGTGATAATGATAATAATTATTAATGTTACTAAAACTGTGGTGTACTATGTATGGTATTTTTATCTTCATCTGTGGGCATTTGAGGGTTTGATTTCCTTAGGAGGAACATCAGTAATAACTGAGTGCCACATTCTTGACTTTGTGCTCATCCTAATGTTAAAAAAAGAAAAAGCACAGATTATGCTGGAACATCACATTTCCCTAAGCACATTCTTTTTTTTTTTTTTTAAAGTAATATAAAAAAATAAGCAGATTGCCAGTGTGGGTGAATTTTGTTGAAGTATCCAAGTCACACCATATTAAAGACTCTCAGAAAAAAATTAAGCTTCTGTGTACCTACATTATTTTTGCAAAGGAGAAAAGGCTCCTGTACATACAGACTGGTGGGGGTGAGCCAATGAAAAGAAAGGCAGAGTTTTGCAAAACACTTGTCCCTAGGAGGTGTTAATCAGGACAACTCAAAAGATGACATATAACAATTTCCAAACTTGGGGTTACCTTCCCCTGTAATACCTTGCCTGAAAATGGGAGTGAAGGAGGGGTTGCAAGCAAAACATGGTGGGTGTACATGCCAGCATCCTGTAGTGTCTCTGACAACATTCCTGTCCATCTGCATTCTTCCGTAGATGGGTGGGGAAAAGATAAGCTGAAGGCTGAGAAAGTACTGCAGTCTAGCTCTTCCACTGACGTGTGCCAGTTCACACCAGCTGTGGAGTTAGCAGTTGCCACAAAAAAAATGTATGTGTGTGCAGATCCAGAAAAAAAGTCACAGAGCTGCAAAACAAACTGACTATCACAACCTTAAACATTTCAGGGAAAATAAGGGGTCTGCACTCGCAATTGCCACTAATGGGATGTCTTCCTGCTTTTATAGGCCTTAAGACTTAGCACAGAAGTTTTTAACCAAAATGCTTATGTTAGGTCACTGACAGATTTTTCATTGTTAAATATCTGGTCACTTAGAAAATGGTGTCAAACCATATGGAATTCAGTACATTTATTAATAGTTTCTGTTCTACAATGGAGCATTGTAATAACCATAGTGTTTTTACCTAGAGCTTTGCAGTGTTATTAATTCCTAGAAAGAAGATCAGGATCACTCTTCCTGTTTTATAAAGAGTAAAATAATCACAAAAAGGCTCAGTGGCCTGGTCAATATAATGCTGCAAGCCACTGAGTATTGGTTTGATAAATTCCAGGGGTCCTGTTTCCTGAGAGCGCGCTGATCCTGCTCGTCCCCACACTCAGTGCACTCAGGAGTGGGTGCCTCAGAGTGCAGTACTGCTTGCACCAGTAAATGGCTGGTGGCTTGACAGGTGCAATGTCTGCACCAGGGAAAGGAAAGTCTTCCCACTTCAGTCGGTACTTGAAAGTTTCCCATTTTTTATTTTAGTTAAAACTCTAAGAAAGCATTGCATTTAAGGCAAGATACAGAGAAACCAAGACACTCATTTTCTGTCCTTTTTTTCCAGTTTGAACCTAAAGGAGTTTTGTGCCGAGAAGCAGTGAATGATTGTGATATTGCGGAGAACTGCACAGGAAATTCCAGTCAGGTGATTTTTATATTTTCTATCCAAGAGATGAAAAAAACCCACCTTTAGTCTCTCAAATCACTGTGAATGTTGCTGTTTTTTATAGTAAGGTGTATAAAAACTTTATTAAACCTGCTGATATTGAAAAAACCAGCATGATAACTGAAACAATTTTCCATATGCCATTTGTCGTATGCTTTGCTTCCATGCTTGTCAGATCTATACTCTATTAGTTATTTTCTCTTTCTATAGTGTTCTCCCAATATTCATAAAATGGATGGATATTCATGTGATAACAAGCAGGTAATTAGCACTTCAATTTATTTTACATTCTTTCTGCTTTTATGGATTGTTTTTTATAGATTTTGGTTTAAGTTCTTCATAAGTCACCTGGGACAGTTTTGGTGACATTCCTGTGTTTTGGGTGCTAGTTACAGTTTGGAGCTAAGCATTTAGATGAACAGAAAGTAGAATCACATATTAGTTGCCTCTATAGAAAGCATGTGACAAATCTGTATATTAAACAAATTTGTATTTTGGAAAATCGAGTTACTTGAAACTTTTTCTGTATTTTTTTCTTTCTTTCTAGGGTATTTGTTTTGGAGGAAGATGTAAAACCAGGGACCGGCAGTGTAAATATATCTGGGGTGAAAGTGAGTGAATGTTGTTGTTTCTAAGTTGTTCATGTGGCTTGAAAGATTACCTTAGCTGAGAAAAATTATGGAAGAGACATATTCAGAACCATTAAAACCAGCTAGGACTGTATGCCCCTCCCCCTCTTCCCTCCTAATTTTGTCTTTCCATCCTCTTTTCCAGCTCTTTTTCTAATATTGGTTAACTTATTGGTGATTATTCTGAACTCTTAGGTTTAATATCTCATTAATAACTACCTAGGAAGCCTATACTCATATTTATTGATTTATTTCAGTGGCTTCGGGACATTTTGGACCAATAAACCCTGGTCAATCTGAACAAAATCTTAAAAACAGTCCTGTGCTGCTAACATAAAACTTTTTATTGAGAACGCTGTGCAGATTTTCACAGGCCGCCTGCAGACCATTGGTACTGCAGTTCACAGGGAAGCTCTGCTTGCTTTGATTGTGCATCACCATTTCACAGGACATGGCTTTTCAAAGTCTTCATCATATTAGAAGAGATTTGTTTCTGTTTTTAGAAGTGACAGCTGCTGACAGGTACTGCTATGAGAAGCTGAATATTGAAGGGACTGAGAAAGGAAACTGTGGAAGAGACAAGGATTCTTGGATACAGTGCAATAAACAGTAAGTTGATCCATTTAGAAAACAACTTGTATGAGATTTTTATCCTTGATCTAGTTCTTCAGCTGGCATGAAGAGGCTCACAAAGCCTCTGTACAGAACAGACTTCTCTTGGCCTTCTGCAGACATTAGTGCAGGAAATTCTGGAGGGAGAGGAGTGTTGAGAGGAGATGATCTCTAACAAGAGAGCACCATCTAAGCTGTGAGAGCACTTGGACTAAGAGTGCTCCTAGTACTCTTGGAGAGGCTTAGCAGTGCAGAGGAGAGCAGCCTGTGCTTTCATGTCTCAGTGTGGTGTTCACCTTTTCTGCTGTGCCATTGCATTGCTAAATCATGTTCAGTTTTCATCGTATTGTAACCTTCTACATATTTTCCTGCAAGTTGCTGCCTAAAGCGTTGTTTCACATCCTTTATTTATGCAGTTGATTATTTCTGCCTATTTTTTAACCTTTTGCTAGTCCTCATCAAACAGCACCCTGTTTTTTCAGATGAGTTCTCCATTCTGTCAATGCCATTTGAATTCTAATCCTACCTACTAATGCCCTTTCCCACCTTTCTGTGCAAATTTGATAACCTTACTTTTGTTCAATTACAAATTTATGAGTAAAAAATACTCAGTAATATGGGAGAGGCCAGACAGTGCACAAGTCTACACACATGAGTTGTAAAGTCCCTTTAGCAGTTTAATTCAATTTGGTCTCTAGTTCCCTTATGTGTGTGTCACATGAGAGTTTGTTTAAAGCCAGTATCTACTGCTTCACCTCTCTGGGCCAGTTAGCGTATCTTAATAGGATATCAAATCAATTTGATGTGGTTTGTTCTTGACAGCTCCCTGGTTGCTATTACTCAGAGTATTTTTGATAATACATCTTAAAAAAGACTCTCTTCCCAGTCTAAGCTCCAAGGAGAATAATTTATTTGGGAAACAAGGCATTATTTATGGGAGTTACTGTCAGTGGGAGAAAAGCAGGGAATAACAAACATGTTACAAAGCAAGTAAAGAAAAACACATTTTTTTGATCATCCATTTTTTGATCATCCATGATGATCTTGGAGGTCTTTTCCAACCTAAATGATTCTCCGATTCTGTTTTCATTGAATTTTATTTTCAGTGAGCATCTGTTTATTCTCTCAATGCAGGGATGTGCTTTGTGGATACCTTCTGTGCTCCAATATATCCAGTGTGCCTAGACTTGGAGAACTTGATGGAGAAATCACATCGTCAATCTTGCAGTTCGGAAAAGTCTATAATTGCAGGTAATTGGAAATCCTGAAAACAGAACAATCAATATCCATCTTGCATGGAAAAGCAGCTTTCTTATTCCTAAGCGGAGGACAACTGTTTCTGTTAAAATTTTTTTTCCTATTAACATAACTACTTCAACCTTCGTTAAGCGTCAGGAACTTGACCGCGTATAGGAAGCGCAGCTGTTTTGCAGTCCCCTCTGTGTAGTAGTTAATTTTGCCTGTAGAGATATAATGCTTTTCTCTGACCTCTTGATTTTACATTCTTTAATGTTTGTGAAGTACTTAACATACTGAAAATACTTATGGTGACATATGCCTGCACTACCAAAGTTAACTGGCAGCTTAATACGTTGCCATATGTTAGCTGAATCCCAATTATAGACCTGATGTGTTCTCATAGCTTCACACAACTGTAAGATGAAACAAAGTCCTACACAAGTAAACTCAATGTTTTATCCAACACTAGCTCTTACACAGGAAGAATGGCCTTTGTTATCACCGTTATATTTGTTTGATGTAGATACACTGTGTTTTGGTTTCATGTTAGGGCCAGTGAGATAAATAAGCTAATACTTACTCTTTCCTGGTCCTGGGTATTGTATAACACAGACAGAAATGAAGGCACCAGACCAGAGGCCAGTTTCTCAAGCAGTCCCATCTAATCACAGCACAAGTCTCCGGGGTCCTCTTGGTTGTCTTGCAGTGGTGGCCATGTGAAACTTGATGAGGAGACAGACCTGGGCTATGTGGAGAATGGGACGCCGTGCGGTCCGAACATGGTGTGCCTTGAGCATCGTTGCCTCCCCACCGAGGCCTTCAACTTCAGTACCTGCCCAGGCACCACAGACAGCCAAATTTGTTCAGGACACGGTGTATGTTCTTGTACTCTTTAATCCTTTTTTATGTTTTTGCTGAGTATCTGGTGTTGTGCAGTGTGCTAGCTAGACCTTTCAGGAAGTCAGCAGTGTGACTTCAGAAGTCTTTAAACTGGGGAAGCTTTTGAAAAGGAAGGGTGGAGGAGGCACATAAATAAACATAATGTATACCAGTTAAGGCATCTTTAACAATGAGTTGCAGTAAGTATATATTAGTTTTGCAAAAATTTTATCAATCAATTCTTTTGCTATTACTTCTGCTAACTTGATTGATGCTTCCACAGTGCTAGAGAATATAAAGGTCTAAGAACTGAGAAACTTAGGTCTCTGTTCTTCTAGATGCTCTTTTTAATTCTCTCTGTATTGTGTCAACCAAGAAGGTTCATGAAGTTGTTGGATTTTGTTGGCTGAGAGTTACTTTGCTCTGGAGAAGAGGGCAGTGAGCTGGCTCTTGGCTAGTAGCAGCTTCTCAGCTTGATGCACAGCCTATGGCTTTTCTGTAGCCCTGGCGAGTCCCTTTGTTGCTCACAGTCTGAAACAGTCTCCAGGTCCCTAAGGCTGATCTGAGATCAAAGGAGTTGTTCTCTCCTGTCATGGTTTAAGCAACTAAGCACCATGCAGCTGCTCACTCACATCCCCCCCACCCCCCCAGTGGGATGGGGGAGAGAATCAGAAGGAAAAAGGTGAAACTTGTGGGTTGAGATAAGAACAGTTTAATATAACAGAAAGGAAGAAACTGATAATGATAATAATAACAGTAATAAAATGACAATGTAATAAAAGGATTGGAGTATACAAAACAAGTGATGCACAGTGCAGTTGCTCACCGCTCACTGACCAATGCCCAGTTAGTTCCTGAGCAGCAATCTGCTCCCCCCAGGACAACTCCCCCCAGTTTATACACTGGACATGATGTCCCATGGTATGGAATATCCCTTTGGCCAGTTTGGGTCAGCTGCCCTGGCTGTGTCCCCTCCCAACTTCTTGTGCCCCTCCAGCCTTCTTGCTGGCTAGGCATGAGAAGCTGAAAAATCCTTTACTTTAGTCTAAACACTACTTGGCAACAACTGAAAATGTCAGTGTTATCAACTTTCTTCTCATACTGAACTCAAAACCACAGCACTATACCAGCTACCAGGAAGACAATTAACTCTATCCCAGCTGAAACCAGGATATCTCATAATGTCTTTTGTCTTTTACATTGCATTAGAACTCCCTTTTTTAGTCTGAAATTAACCACATTGTCATATTTTGAAAAAATAAAATCATTGAGGTTCAGAGTCTCCCAAAGCAAATATAAATGGCTCTATTAAAATATATATTAAATTTAAAAGATATTAATGTACTTAATATATATTATGTATATTTGTATATAAAGTAAAATAATACATTTAGTACATTTATTTCTAATATGTAAATTAAAAATTGCTGTATGTTAAAAATATTTTGCAAAATTTTGCAGGCTGTCAAAATCTGTCATAGCTATATGACTGTAGCTATACTGTAGGTATTAATTACAGGAATAGATTAATTTTATTATTTTATTCTGAGCTACACTTTTGGCTGCAGGTTTGTAGCAATGAAATAAAGTGTGTCTGTGACCGATTCTGGGGAGGAGATGACTGCAGTTCTCGTATCAAAGATGATCTGTTTTTTGATAAAGATGCCATCAATAAAGGTACGTTGTTACAATTTTTACCAATAACTGGAAAAGCTTGGATTTGAGGAACACTCATTAAACAAAACTAGATCTCCTACCCTTTCAGTTAGCATACAACATGATGCTGCATTAAGACCCTCATTCCCTTCCCTTCCCTTCCTCCCACCGCAGAAGCACTCAATGTCTGTGAATGAGGTCACAAATGTGGGGCTGGATGTGAGCGGTGCTGCTCACAAGCACTCGGTACACCTCTCAGGACTGGTACCAGTGTGTCTGGTTGTACCTTGCTTGTCCTGATCATCTGAGTGGCCTTATTAAGTATATTGATAGATTAGGATAAGCAAAAAGATGCTGGGACTTTTCATATCTACATTAAAAGGTAGTGTTACTTACATGACTGGTTTTTATTTGTAGAGTCAATTTTTTATTACATGGCCAGTATGCAGAATGTTGGCACACAAATTTCAGGCTTTTACATTTTTTGAGTGAAAGTTTTTATTCATCTTGCATACAAAAGAAAGATGTATTGTGGGAAAATGAGGGTGTAAATGTTTTTCATTATAAATCCTTGTGGGGGGACAGTTTTACAATCTTCCAGAATGTCTCTTTTGGTTACTTTATTCAGCCATGGAAGGGATTTGAGAAAAAAAACAAAAAAAGTCACTTTTACTCCAGTGTAAGTATGTATTTGCCAGGCAGGTTATAAGGATGTAAGCTACAGCAGTTTAATATTGATAACATTATATTGGCATACCTGGCACAACTTTCCCACTTAGCAAGTGGTCAATTAAGGGAAACGGACGCAGAGGTCAAAGCTTGATTTACAAGTGGTCTTTTTATGTCCATGTTATACTTCAAGACTATATCATTGGTTACAATTAACCATCCTAGTGCAAGTTATCCAAGCAGGTTTTTGAAAGACAGTGCATTTACTGCTTTTGTATATTTTTCTGCTAAACCCCTGTATATTTTTCCCCTTTCTTGTGTTTCCAGGTGTTGTTAGCACAAATATAATAATAGGGGCTATTGCTGGCACCATTTTAGTGTTGGCTCTCGTTTTAGGAATAACTGGTTGGGGTTACAAGTAAGTAAACTATGTTCTTCTTAATACAGTTAAAAATATGTTTATTTCATCTGATAGCTGATTATACTATGAAAAGAACAATTAAAACATAATGTAAAAAATCCAAATTGGATTATATTTATACAGTGACATTTTTGTAGTAGTAGCAATTTGCAAGCAGTTCTTACATGTGTATGTGGTTTTGGAGTGCTTGATACAGGCTTGAAATTTATTTCTTATTTAGTTATTTCTTTTATTTGTAGACAATCAGAATATGATTTTGCTTTATCTGACAAAGGAAATACAACAATACAGTCTGATTCAATTATATATCTCTTCTAATGATTAAGTGAATTTAGCAAGATTAGCCTTCAGTCAGCAGTGAAGCATTTAACCACAGGCTTCCTTAAACAGATGTTTACATTCAGTTGGCTTAACCTGAAACTAATTCAGGCATGTTTTTTGGTAAGAGAGGGAGAGATCTGTGATTTGCAAATAAGGTGCAAGTTCTCTCCTGGTGTAGAGCTGTCAGTGTTCCACTAACTGAGAGGCAAAATAGGTTATTTTAGGCCGACTGGTCTTTTTCAGTTTTCTCCTTTTGTGAATTTCTCCTAAAAACAGAGGAGTTTAGTTCTTTTGTGTGTATTAAAGAAAGATTCAAGGTACTTACTTTGTCATCTGTGTTTGGGTGAGACTGGTTCTTGAAATCCTTCCTCCACAGGTCTTTGCCGTGCTTGGCGGGCAGGGCAGGTTCAGCTGCAGGCAGTGCTGTAGCTGGGACCCAGCCCCAGTGGTTTGGCATAACAAACTGGCACATCCTCTGCTGGTTTGTTAGACTGAGGTAGGCTGCGGGCAGCTCAAAAATACATGAGGAGAGAAGCCCTTGGAAAAAAGAATGAAAGTTAGGGTAGTAAAAAGGTAGGTTATGCTGTCTTGGTGTATCACCCTTGGCTTCTGGCAGTATCTGAAAATCTGGACTTCTGATTACAACTCCAAAGTTAAGGGCTCATTTTGAGATCACATCTAGCCAGTGGGATTAGGGTTTGGAAGTGGAAGGCAAGAGTATACCTTTCACAAGCAGCTTCATAGTGAATCAACTTAAACTCATCATGAACTGCACCACCTCCAACTCCACACTGAATTTAGCCATCAACATGAATGTATTTTCCTTGTTTATTCTGATTTGGTATGTTTATTTCAGAAGTGTTTTCTGTAGAAATACATTGAGAAAAAATTTAATTCTGCATATATTACTTTTCTCTTTACTTTTTTTTTCTCTTACTGACCATGTATACCTGCATACTGATAACTCATTCTTCTTTTTTTGTCTTCTCTTTGTATGGAAAGAAACTACAGAAGACAGAGGTATGTGATATAAGTAACAGAATGTGTATTAGAAAGTTCTGAAATAGCTTTTCTTGTCTCTTGCTCATTTACATACTATAAGGAAAATACAATGGTGAAATATAATCTTTTAAAGAATATTTGCTTGAATATGTGAAGTTGGTATTTATTCTCTAAAGGCATTGCTTGAAATCCTGAATTCACTGGACTTAGTAGCAAATACAATGTTTACTTCTGAGATAGTCTATTTTACTTAGGAAAACAGGAGAATATTTCCAATAGGGGAGACTGAACATCTGCTATTAGAGATGAAAGTGTTCTTCGGAGGCTGAGAATTGAATAATTAATATTAATATGATGTTCAGGAACCTTTTGAGACAAATTAAGTCCTGGAGCTTCTTTGCAGTTAAAAATACAATGCATTTAAATTGCTGTGCAAATGAAGAGCCCATTCCTTCCCACCACCCTGCTTGACTGATTTGTAGCTAAAGCACAGTACCATCTTCAGCACAGGGCTGAGTTTTCACCCTTTCAAACTTGTGGTCAAAAGCCAGACAGTTCTTCATGACTTCAGGTTTGGCTCCTGGAAGACCACCTCCCTTTCATCAGTCATCTGCCTGGCAGATGGATCTTCTGGAAAGGAGTTGGGTCCTTCCTCTCCCAGTCCCTCACAGACAAGAAGGCTTCTCAAATTCTCCTGTTTTTCTGCTTGTATCACCACCTCCTGGTCCAAGCTGCTGCTTTGTTTGTTGCTGCTACCTGTTGTGCTTGTTCTCCGTTTCCCCTGCCTGTGTAACACTTTCTCTGCCAGACTCAAAATCCTTGCAAAAAGCAGAAAAGCTCTGCCAAGTGCTGGTTGTGTACTACAAGGTCGGATAGGTGGCAGGAACAGTAACAGGAAGAAGGCAAAGCTATTGAAGTCAAGCCTTATGGAGAGGTTGGTGGGTCATAAATGTCAGCCAGCACAAGGAAGGCAGAATTTCAGGGTTCGGTGCTGCTCAGTGGCATGCAATCTCTTTACAAGCACAGACTATCATGCCCATCGAGTCACTCTGTTGTGGATGTTTCAATGTTGGCTGAGGACAGAGCAGCCAGAACCTCAAAATACAGAATACTGCCCCATACATGTTTGTGATGGAATATTAGCAAATCTAACTTTGTCAAATTCCCTCATCTCCAGAAACTAGCATATGGACAGAGAGCTGTGAGTATGCAGTCAGTCTGCAGCTGTGTCTGTGGGCATGGACAGAGTGGAAACCAGCATAAGCTGAGGCTTTTGAAGATGATGGAGATACTTAGTAACTACATCTCCTTCATGCAGAAAATGAAGCTCTGTAGGCTGACTTCTAAATAGGTAATTTTGGATATGTACAAGGAGTGCTCCATAAATGGAAAAAACAGACATCCACCAGGGTATCCAGAGTGTCCTTTTTTTGGAATTGTTTATGATTAGTCCTTAAATAAAGATGAAAACAAGCCATTGAGGTATTTTTTAGCCTTACATAAGGGATGATATTTTGCAGTACTAAGCAACTGAAATGAGTAAACTGAAAATAATGAAAAGAGCAAATTAGCAAGGATTCTGCCAGCTGAGATAGTGCAGCTTAAAGGGCAAAGCTATGTGGGAGGAGTCATTTCTGACAGGATAGTGAGAGGACAGTTTGCTGGAGGAACCCTGGGGAGCAGACATGCCCACACTGAGTCGACTCTGAACATACTGATGTACCGGCTGAGGAATGGGTCAGGAACCAAGACTCAGGAGGTGTTAGAAGAAATAGTGTGGAAGTACTGCATTGCACTAATGATTTATGTGCCATGTAATTATATATTTTAAATACTTCAGGTCTAGAAATTCAGATGTGGAATGAAGAGAGCCCAGATCAGGTCTGTAGTTGGACACAATTTGAATGTGAATCAACCTTGTGATAAATGCGCATCTTGATAGGGGCAGACTGAAGCAAAAAGGCCTTGGAAAATGCAAGGCTGAATAGATAACTAAGCTGCTGGTATTGTGATATAGCCAACTTTCAAAGTAGATACTTATACTAGGGAGGATTTTTCAACTTGGTGGAACTGTAACTGGAATATTTGCGTGGCAGTTTTTCTGCTGGCAATGAATTCACCATCTGTAAAGAAGTTGTATAACTTGATTAGGACTTTCTCATGCATAGATAGTTTTATGCACCAAAACCAAGCTTCTAGTACTGGAAAAGGATAAAATACTGACAGATGTGTGTGGCATTATTTTTATGCGCCTTGGCTGATTGAGTCTATTGTGATAATCAGGAGTAGCTGAGA
This sequence comes from Elanus axillaris, assembly GCA_026212715.1. Classification (NCBI taxonomy): domain Eukaryota; kingdom Metazoa; phylum Chordata; class Aves; order Accipitriformes; family Accipitridae; genus Elanus; species Elanus axillaris. Next base: position 21,219,807 of record JANZLQ010000078.1, on the reverse strand, counting down.
AGCTCTGACACTGGCATTAGGTCCCCTGCACAAGAGAACAAACTTGGAGGGTTTTCTTCCCCTGAGGTTTAAACAACTCAACAGGTTGCTATTCTTGAATTCAGGAATGATCACAAAAATTAAGTGGAAAGCAACTATCTCAGAAGGAAAAAGGCATTCACTTTCCTGAACTCCTTTTTGATCCAGGCATGCATTCAGCTCAAGCTGCAGTATTTATGCTGCACCTGGGGATGCTTTTCACAACCAGAGTGATGAGCCGTTTGAAATGTCTGAACTTGGTTATCCAATGTCTCAAGAAGCACAAACTATTCACTTTGAAAACTATAATCAGAGTTTATCAGTGAAATGTTCCTTGTTTTCCCCTACCAAAACCACATAATTACTTTTCTGCACAGATCAGAAGCATGCAGGAATTTTCTCAGATGGTTGAATTATTTCTTAATAGGTTTACTGTGCGTGGTTAACAGTTTCCTCAAGGATCGCTAGCCTTGCCTCTTTTCTTTTAAACTAATATTCATGCATGTTTGTGTGTGTGCTGGTGCCTGTCATGTTCTCTGACTCTATGATGTTTATTATACTTTAGACAAATACCCCAGGGAGATTATGTAAAAAAGCCTGGAGAGGCCGACTCTTTTTATAGCGACATGCCTCCTGGAGTCAGCACAAACTCTGCATCTAGTTCTAAGAAGAGGTCTGCTTTTCTGTCACATTTTCAGATTTCTACCTGTTCCATCACCCATTATTCCATTAGTCAGAACATATCATTGTTTTGCAGCAGGTTTGAGTCTTTCTTCTTTCTTTGTGGAATGTTTGAAATAGCATCCTTTGTGCTTTGATTACTGATTTTTCTCAGATGCCCTGAGCTGCTAATTATTACAAATAGGCCAGAATAAACAAGTTTTCCATTGGAAACCAATTTTCGGTTAATTAAATTTTCATTGTTTCCCTGCTTGAGAATTGTTTTCAAGTAGACTGTAATAATAATCCCTGGCTCAAAAAAAAAATATTAAATAAAACCCCATAATTTTTCAAATCTTGGTCATGTAATCAAAGAAAAGGAACACTGTCTTGCTTCAATAATAGTTATAAACATAAACTGTTCAATATAAATGTTATATTTATATCTTTGTCAGTGTCATTAATTCATTGAGTTGACCCAGACTTCTGGATAATATTCTTGCTGTCTCACATTAAAGATGGTGGTGCTTGCATTTTATTCCACTTACTAGACTAGTATACTAAATGGTTGCTAAGTGTTATATTAGAAAATAATTCTACAAAGGCTTTCTGTAGTTTTGTGCTTGCTATTGTGAGTAACCAAGGAGGGCATTAGATTTTGCCCTTGATCAGGTTTCACTAATTCTGTTACTGTTCCAGTTACTTAAAAAAACCCAACAACACTTTAAAATGGAAAATTCACTGAAAAGCATTGAGTCATTTGTAATTGCTGAGGTCATTAGGTCATGATGCTCACCATCCCTCTGCAGTTAGAAATCCTTTAATTATAAAAATCTCCAGCTAGCACTTCAAAACAATTTATGAGAAGCACTATGTCACAGGAGGAATAGACAGTCCTGAACTGCTTCATAAGAAAACTGCAATTCTCAATTCATGTCTCACTGAGCAGTCTATAACTGTGCAGTTGATGAAGCCATTTTCTTTGTTGTTATTTTGAAGAAAGAGAAATGTATGGAAGGGATGCATTTGCAGTGACATTTGCTGTTTGGATATAGCATATTGTCCTATATGCGACTTCATTCAGTCTGTTCTAATGAATATGTTATTAGGAAAACTGTAGTAGTGATTAATTAATGATTTCTAATTTTTAAATTCAGCTTTTTAGATGTGTGAGTGGATAAATTTTTTTTTTTTTCAGGGAGTGAGTGTTAATCTTAAATGATGCACTGTTTGTGTTGGAGAATCTTTTGTCATTTGGATAAAATTTTGAAAAAAGTTTTGGGAATGCAAGTTTACATAGCTTTCTGTAAGCAGGTTCAAGTACCAGTTAAGAAAAATAGTTTCTTTTTAAATGAATGCCATTTAATGCATTTCTTCTTTCATTCAGTATCTGTGTTTCTTTTCATACGTAATTTCTTTCACGTGTCTCTGTTTATTATTCGTTCCAAAAAGCTAGTGGTTTCTAAGGTCTGTCTGTACTAGAGAGTTTTGTTCCCCACCACCAAGTCAGGTATGTTGTGCCACTGTCAAGTCTGGAAAAGTAAGTCTGACAAATAGTTCATTAACATTGTGGTGGAGCTGACATAGTCCTTCCATTTGAATGCCCAGGGTGCTATTCCTACCTCCCAAGCTGGTTTTGATTTGCTCTGTGCGCAGATATGGATGGCACCTCTTCAGAGATATTAGAGTGACTGGGCCATTAGCTGCCTGGGCTTCTCCGTGCTGGAAAGCACTATGAAGTGTTAGTTGGTATTTAGAGAATGTTCAAGGGTTAAGACATAATTTTATGATAACTCTTGCTATTACAAAGTAGCAAACACCAAAACCAGTATATAGCAAGACATTCCTGAATCTTAAAATAGACCTTTAGGAAGAGAAAATAATTTTTAAAAAGTCAGTGGATCTGTTGTTTCTCAGACATTTTGTGGTGTAATTAAGTTTGAATTAATTAAACCCTGGGCTTACTTCATTGTGGCTGTGATTAGCCTGGTCTTCTGGAAACCAAAGAGCATCTCTCAGATGCCTGCCCTCAAAGGAAAGCAGAGACTGAAAAATGCAAGAGTATCCAGACTTAGAAACTACAGAAATAGTTCCTTTAAGCAAAACTTCTTTGTAATAAATAAGTTATCTCTTCTGACCAGTTTTCAGCTTCCTCTTGTGTTCTGTTTTGGATGGAATTGTAGACCTGACGGCAAACAGCTGAGCAGCAGCTGTAGTTTGACAGGAGGGAGCCTGTTGCAAAATCCCGTGTGTTGGACATTGCCACACACATTTCTGGCTCTTAGAGGTATACAAGAGGAAAGAAAAACTTTAGTTTGCACCAAGCACCTAGATATAAAGACTGGTTTTGGCTTTGAGTTTAGCATTAGGAGTATATACTGCAGTGACTGGCTGACAAAATGTTATAAAAATTCAGAATTAGCAAAAATGAGGCAGAGTTACCCCTCCACTGGAGCTACCAGCTGTGGGTGGGAGGATGCTCATCACAGACTTCTGTGCCCCTGAGACTGGTGGCAGTGAGCGAAGCAGTCCAGGCTTTCCCACAGCAACACAAGGAGGGAGTGGGCAGCCTGCAGGCGGGATGTGCTTAACTGTGAGATAAAAATACCTTAAGATGAGCACAGTTGGAAGAGCATCTTCCAGCTAAGAACTGGGGCAGAGCTGCAAATCGAAAGGAAATCTGGTGTGCGCTGGTGTTTGTGCTTTCCACAGCAGACATGCAAGAAAGCAGTGCTGAAGCCTGGCTCTTGAACGTGGGCACACTGAACTGCTGCAGGGACAGCTGCAAAGTGTAACTGCAGGGTTTAACCAGAAATCCTGGATGCTCTGCTAGTGCAGACAGACCTTAGGCTGTGTTATGTCACCGGCCTCAGGAATGTGAGTCTCTGAACCGCTGAGCTAACACTGATGTGAGATAATACCCTTAAAAATAACCGCATCTGAGCCCTCCTGTTCCAGGTCAAATGGATTATCTCATTCCTGGAGTGAAAGGATCCCAGACACAAAACATATTTCAGACATTTGTGAAAATGGGAGGCCTAGGAGTAATTCTTGGCAAGGTAAGTGTGAACCTTAGTCCTGGCCACAGTGGAAACCAGCCTCTGGGCTATTGCTGCTCTGCTGAAAGTTTAGCTGATCTTACGACAGCAGCATGGCTCCTTAAAATTGTGCTAACTTAACCTGGAATTGTGATTTAGCAGCACCCTACACAAGTACCTTTTTTGCACAATGCTTTGTCACGTAGAAATGACGTTTAATTCCTCCCATTCCTCCAGTGTGAGCTAACATGAAAAAGAAGTCTATTCACTCTTGCCAGCTTCTGGCGGTGTTTAGTGGTTTTGCTGAAGTGTAGTGATTTTCTCAAATGAAAGCTGAAATTAAGGAGTTTTTTGCTCTGCACAGTTGCAGCAAAACATAGAGAAAGATTAAGTGTCAAGTTTAGCTAGTCTGAGGTAAATCAAGAGGAACTGACCTGTGACTTTTAAATGGTTAAAGCTAATGAGGTAATGACTCTTTTGCTGGGGATACAAAAAGAATATACATTTTGGCATGGGATGCAGGTGAGTTTCAAGTTGTTTTACTGTCTGTATCCTTTGATTTCTTTCAGGTAATATAGGAGGAAACAGAAAGAAAGTAAGAGGCAAAAGATTTAGGCCACGGTCTAATTCAACTGAGTAAGTCTGAACTTACAAAAGCAAAGCGAAAAAGTACAGTTTTCATATTTGTGTTTTGTAGATGGAGATTAAGAGTACTGAAAAGTAGACAGCTGCATTTTTTTTTCTCTGTGGCCCATTCTGATTGCTGACTGATAATCTGGTAAATGGTTTAGCTAATGTATTTCAACCTCTTTTTATGTATTCTTTAAAAATTAACTATCAATTTTCTTTTTTATGTAGGCTTCCTCACAGTCGTTCCCATAGCAATTCCCAATGATGGGGGCTGCCTGCACCATCACTGCAGGCTTTTGTCTACAGTAAACTGCCATTGCTGAGTGTATCCTGGTTCAATACTGAATTTCTGATAACTTGTTTCCTACCCTTGTCTTCAGCTTGGGTTGGGCCATTGCAGAGTTAGATATTTGTATCTTTGCATACCTGCCTGGAGGTTTTAGGAGAGGTATCTGTCTGCTTTGAGAGTACCCTGATGTTTATTGTTGTAAGCCTGAAACAGCCAATCTCGAATAAGCCCAGCAATAAATGGGTAATGAGGGTCCTTACCAAGCGACTGATCCCCAGACCTTTGTAGTAGGGCTTAGAGTTGCTTGCTTATTATTGGTTACATTTACTGAAGAGCCCATGTGCAGTGCTCCCCATAGGGAAAGAGCCTTCCTTATGTACTTAAGCCTGCTGGTTCAGGCTGCTTTTGTGAATGAATGGTGAGTGGCTGGAAACATAATCTCTGGGCAGTGCCACACCGGAATGGCCCTTTCTTTGACCATTGTGGCGATGGTAGTGCCCTTTCCCCCTATCATTAGTACTAACTTTGCATCTCTGTGGGCAAATGGGCTTGATACAAACCGTGCTGGAAACCAATAATACTAACTCCTCTCTGGGCCATGCTTTCTTCGGTTTGGGCATTTTGAGTTTGTTCTGAAACTTTTCTTCCACCTGTGGTGCACTGTCTTGAGGTGAGTAGGCTCAGAAAGGTTCATAGAGAAGGCCCTCTGTTACAAATTATAGAAACAATAGTTCAATGCACATTGCAATTTTAACATTGCATGGTCAAAATGGCAACATGGAAGCAGAAATTTTAGCCCTAGATCCCTTGGAGGAGTTTATCTGCCAAGTGCCCCTGTGCTCTTGGTCTTTGTGCTGATAAACTCTTAATGAAATGTTATTTTGCTTGTTTTCTTTTCTCTTTGCATGAGACAGTTTAATAAAAGCAAAATTAGTCTGATCAAACTGCCAAGAATACAAATGAGATTGTACATTCTTCTTTAGAAACTTGTCCTGTGCTTTCCGTCATTTTCCAATTGTTTCTTAATTTTTTTAATCTTAATTTTTAAATCTTAATCTTTTCAATTATTTCTTAAACAAAATTTGTTTTAAAAAAAAAAGTTTAAACTAATGATACCATTATTCTATCATTCAGCAGAGGTGTACCCTGAGGCTGAATTGGTCCATAAAGAATGAAACAAGATCAGCTCTTTTTAGCCTAGAGTGAATGTAACTGCATGGAAAAAGTATTATTTTCAGTAACTATGCCAGTGGGCATATTCTTTTCCTCTGTGCTGTTCAGCTGGTATATTATACATTTTCTCTGAGAACTTTGGAGCACTAAATAAGTGGGTAGACAGAGAGAGTATGAGCTGGAAATCTTTTTCCCTCTAAATTTTTTTTCTCTTTTAAAGGTGCCCCTGAATTTCCACCTAATTCTCTGCATTCTCTGCTTTCCTTCTTGCTGCTTATTACAGTCTCTCAACCCAGCAGTGGCCCTGGTGCTAGAGGGAGGAGGCTTGTACTTCCCAAGGGCTGTGCAGCAGCCTGTTAGGGATGAAGCACAGCATGTGTGTTCTTGAGAGACACCTGCCAGGCAGGAAAATGCTCTTGAAGGGGTCTGTCCTAGACTGCATGGGACCGCATATCCTGGGTCCATATCCTGGACTTACCCGAGTCTTCCTGGCAAGCCTGTCACCCCTTGGAGAGACAGCTCCCACTGAATGATCTACGTGCTGTGTCTATTTGGTGGGGAATGGAGAGAATTGCCGAGTGAACTTCCTTTGTGAGCAGAGAAATTTGACTGAGAATGATCTAACTGTGGCCAGCATTTACTCATTTAGGAAAACAAAAAGCAGCACTAGCTGCTTTGAGGATACCTCAGAATACATGGTGGCTTTTCCCAGACAGATTTACCTTCTTACCCTCTCTGGGAAATATGGAAGAATATTGAAATCTGTTCTTAAAGAGTGGACAGCATTTGGAAAGCCCACCTGTGTGACCCCTGGCAGTCCAATAAAGCATACTTGTTGAGATGGAAGAAAAGGGGTAACACTGTTGCCTGTTAATAGTAGAGACAGTGTAGTTAACCACTAGAAAACTGTGTTCATTGGGTGCTGAATTCAAATTCTTTTTTTAACCAGGTGTGCACTAGTACAGTTCCCTACCAAAGTAATTTGACGTATACACGAGTCTGCAGTAGCTGCACAATATTATGCACAATGTTTTTTTTTTTTTTTGTATACAGTCAAGCACTAGGTAGAGACTCGTGCCAGTAATCATTTAAGCAAAATTTCTTCAGCACTGAGCAAGGTTTGAGCTCTGCAGCCCTCATGAGCCGCACTGACAGGAGGGTTGCAAGTGCACTGGGCAGTTCCTGAAAAATCTACTGCTCATGCTTTTGTGTGACCCCTTGTACCTAACAGATACATGAACAAGGCTTCTGCTAAGGGTATAGCTCTGTGGAGACTGCTAAAGCTCTTTTGGGATTTTTTTAATTGTTTCTAGATGTTTTAAACCAAAATTTGTGTTCTTTAATAAAGGCAGATGGTTCAGTTCACACAGAAGGTATGTCAACAGGCCAGACGTTTCTGTGGCTTTTTCAGAAACAGGAATGATAAAATGGCCTGATAAAACAAGTTTTCTATTAAAATCAATTAGAGTTATCCAGGAATGATAATGAGAATTTTCTGAATGAGCTGACAGTTTAATTGGAAGCTTGCGTTAAAACAGGTCCCAGGGAATATGCGTTTTGCTAAATAGCAATTCTGACCTTTGTTAATTTGCACTGCTTTTCCTATAAGAGTTTGTCTTCCTCATTATTATAACTGATATGAACATCTTTGGCTTAGACTTTCTATTATATATTGTCTTTTTGCAGCAGGGTAACCCATGCATCTGAGCCTGGGCTTTCTCTCGCCCACCAAATCCTGGCCCAAGGCATAAGCCCAGGGGGTTCTGAGCACCCCCAAACAGGGAGTCGGGATCACAGGTCAGTGTCACCTGGCCCTGCGTTCTGGCTGCCATTTTATCCCATGAAAAGTCCCTTCCCTCAGTATACAGTAGTTTCACTGTGGCAAAACACCATGACTGCTTGGAGGTGCTCCTGCTGATGCAGTGCTAGCTAACCTTCCTCCTTGCCAGCCTGAGGAATACAAGTCCTCCTGAGCCCAGGTCTTTTGCCTTGTTGCATGTTGCGCTACAAGCCAAATCGAGCTGTTGGTCTAGCTGTAGGCTTATCTGTAAGGATACCTGTGTTTTAAAGAGGAATTTCTGAGTCAAAGAAAATGCAGATCCTGGCCATCGCTAATGAACATGTGGCCAGGAAGATCAGCCTGAGAGCTTTCTAATGGTATCACGTAGTGATCTGCAGTAACTAAAGTTTAACCTTTCTGTAACAGATTAATTGAGGTGGTGAACGACGGTCTGTAATACAACCAGACCCAGGAAACCCTGCAACACGGTTGTGCAACAACTGCATGCTTTGATACCACATTACACTTTGTTTTCTAATACAGGAACCAGATTGGGAGTGTTTCATGGTTACCAAAAGACACTTTCAAATGAAAAAAAGCAAGTCAAAACTACTGCAGCTAGTACAAGAAAACGTGTAGTCGCACCTACAATTAACGATAAAGCAGAAGTTTATTAGTTTCTGATGATGCTGGCATCAGCCTGTTGCTTCACTTGCAGTTCATCTGTTGCTGCACTACCACCTTTGATGTTTTCTTTCTCTAAGAGCCCAAGCTGGAAAGCATAAAGCACTCCCGATACCTGATAAATAAGCAAGCTGAGGAAGCTACTTAGAAGCACTTGTGGCTGAGGGCGAGTACTTTCTGAGAGCTATGGCTGTGCTTGCGCGGGGTGGGGAGGAGAAGTTCCAGAGCAAAAAAGGAGCAAAAGAAGTCAAAAAAGTGCTGCTGCTTTTGTTGTCAATGTGGTTTGAAATATGGTGGGGGTTGATTGACATGATCTGGCCCAACCTTTACTATTCTGAGCAATCCCTTGTGAGGCCTCTTCCCATGTGTGAGGTCATTGGTCACTTACAAACAAGGGTTGCAAGAACTGACCCAGAAATATTGAAAATAACTTAGAGGGATTTTCTTTCCCTTTTTCCTTGGTTACAATTTGTTTCCTATTTCAGAGTGTGCTAGTCTTTATTATATAAAGGTGGTGATCACAAATAATTGTTAAACTGTTGCCATTCTTATACAACAAGAACAGACTTTAAATTGGACCAGGCAGACTTCTGTTTCTACATTGCCCTTCTTTCTTTAACATGACAGAGGGGGAGCAATTTGCTAACCTTGTTATTGGGGGCTAAGAGAAACCAGTTACAGAAAAATTTCTTCTTTCCTGGTAATATTACTGTCAGATAATTCGACACCATTTTTATTTCAGAGTTTTCATGTAGCTAATATGAGTATGCAGCTCAGACTTTTTTCCTAAAAAGTGTGGTTTCGGTATCAAGATTGCTTCTACAAAATGTGAGTTAACTCTGCAGCCCACCTCCATTAAAGCTTCTTGTGGTCCTACCAAATTAAATGATCATTGAAAAATCAGAGAGTTATTTGCACTAGTGTAAAAAGTGCCACTGTAGTGGCAAACAATTCAAGGTTTTTAACACACTGAGGCTGAAATTCATTCCTGTAGAAAAGGCCAAGCCCAAGTTTCTGTGCTCATTAGGCTATTATCTTGCCATTTATTCTAGCTGTGTGAAAACATAGGTCTTCAACAAGCAAACTGCAAGATTGGAGCCAAAATGCCCCTTCATCCTTATTCTGAGATCATGAGAGGAGTTCAGACGATAAGCTTAATGCTGGCCCTCTGCATAGGAGTGAATTTTACCCTTAAGACATTAAATGAATGATGTATCCCAAAGAGTTTCCAGGTTAATCAAACACATGAGTCTTCTTGTAGGTCAGATTTTTTTCATGCAGTTGTACACGTTACCTAGTCCTCACCCAACATCCATACTGATATATTTGCCATAGTCACTTGCATTTTGGGGATGAAGACATCCTTGCTAAGCTTGTGCTGTGTGTTCTCAGATTTTCTATTCTTGTTCTTCTGCTTTCTCTGTTCCTTCCATTGCTTTCTGCAGGTATTTAAACCCATGGTTCAAAAGAGAATATAATGTAGCTAAGTGGGTAGAAGATGTGAATAAAAACACTGAAGGACCATACTTTAGGTATTTTGTAAATTACTTCTATATAATTTTTAAGAGCTGTTCCAGCATATACAAATATCTTGGGACTCCTACCTTGTATAAATCAATACAAGTTTCTGTAGGTGCAAAGGGCCCCTCTTCTTTTGCTGCATTTTGATGTCTGGTTTTGGCTTCATGTGCAATTTACAATTCTTTTTCTGAATGTTTTAATGAAGCCATTGAAAAGGGTGTGTGTAGTGCATGCATTCCCACCACCATCTATAGCTTGTAGTAGCTTTCTCATCATTTTATGCCAAGTAGTGTTTTATGGGCATGAGACATCACTAATAAAGTAGTATTAACTTAAATAGAATGTAATTTAATGAAGCAAGTAGTTTCATAACACATTGACTCTAGCCACTGTCTTATATAGTGCATACTAAAAATTACATGAAAAAAAAAAGTAGTGGTATTTTACACTCAGCATACAATGAAATAATTAATATATTGTAATTGGAAAGCTAAATGTATGAGAATATACTCTGTGCTCTATTTATCAAACCACTAATGAATCTGTTACAAGTGAGTGTAGGGTTCCACCAAAATACCACTTGTTTTTGAGAGGGGAAAGTGTGTATTATTTGATAAATTCCAAGTTAAAGAGAAGAAGCATGAATGAGGCTTGCCTCCTTGTTGTACACAAATCAGGAGACTGAGAACATTTTAGTAGATTCCCAAAAGACACAATCCCACAGCTGAGAGAAGTTTGCATCAGCTGAAAAAATCAGCTAGCACAGGAGAGAATGGAAGAGAATTTTTGACAAATAATAAAAAACATGAAATTGATGAAGCTGTAAGTTGACGTATCAAAAATGAAGCTGAAACAAGAATTACAGAAACAAAATGAAAAAGAATACAAAGCAAAATCTTTAGCCAAAACAGTGAAGGATGGTAAGAATGAGTAAATAGAATCTTAACAATAATTTTGCTACATTAGTAGACCTAATAATAGTGCAAAAGGGCAGAAACATTCACTAAATAAGTCCAGTGTGTATTTGGGGAAAAAATGTGACGGAGTTGTATCACAAGATGCTGATGAAACATTTCCACTTGAATAATAACACTGGCAGATATTAAATAGCAGAGTAGGAATTTAGTAATTTTTTAGAAGTAAAAGTGCCACAAAGCCTTAAAAGAGTATAAAATTGTCACTTTTTAAAACCATTTGCGTTTGCTTTCAAGAATTCTTAAATCACAGAGCAGTTTCAGAAAGGCTTTCTGATGAACAAATAGGGCAAATAAGGTAAATTTAAGCCTTCCAGTCCTGATCTCAGTCCCGAACAAGGAGTAAAAATCCCTGACACAAGAATCCAAGGCTTATGGGAGCATGTTGTGATTTTTTTCAGCCAGTATCAGCCAGGTCTCTGTGTTGGTGCTTGGACATTCAGGCATGGTGTATTGTGAGTCCAGTAGTTTTACCATTGTTGGTTTTAGCATTTGGATACAGGGTCCAGTTCTGGTTTCCACAGTTCAACAAGCATGTTCAAGAACTGGGGAGGTTTAAGCCCTGAGAAACGTTAGAAGGAACTGCAGGGCCTCAAGCTGTTCAGTTTAATGGAGGAGGCAGAGACTGATAATGAAGAAAAGTCACTGGAAGGTGAAAGTAGGCAAACTCACACTAGAAATGAGGTGTGGTTTTATTAGCAAACCTTTTGCTAAAAATACCCTCTGGACCTTTATTGTTCAGGCAAGGTCATCATAATCTAACCCCATAGCTGTCTTTCAGGGTGTTTTTATCAGAAGCCCTTTGGTTGCAGTAAACAAAGATATTGATGGACTATGATGATAACACTGGTTTAGAATGTGTTACTTTAATTGGTTTAGTTAAACAAGTTTAGATTCCTGTGTGGATACTCTTAATTTGGTTTTCATCTTTTAATATTAGTATATCTTGATTTAGTAACTAGATTAAATTGATGGGAGTGTACCCCGTCCCTGAGGGTTTTCAACTGTTGCACTGAATAAGTCACATTTCTAATTGTATTTGAGATAAACCAAGATTTTTTTTTGCATCTAGATGAGGATTAAGCTGCCCCATGTGAGTTTTAAGTGGTGTATATCAGCAGAGATGAAACATAAATTAGAAATGTTACACCATAGCAGCTTACTAATGACTGCCTGCAGCAGTGGCTTTAGAAATGAGAGAGAAACAAGAATAAATTTAGAAACCTATATGTCCTAATTAATTGAGGTAACCATGGGCAAGTATTCTGCAGACTTATTATGGAAGGCAAAGGATCAAATTTTTTCCTGGGATGAGTTGCCATGAGTTTATGAGAGGTTGTACTGAACAGTTTCTCCCCAAAACTCAGGTGCAGTTTTGGTTAATGTCACAGACAGGAAAATACTGTTCCTGAGAACGGTGTGTTCTCAACATCACATGTCTGGGTTTTGAGCCTGTGAAGTAATTTGTGAACAAAACAAAACAAACCTTCTTAGATGAACCAGAAAGTCAGGCTGAAGTCAGACTGTCCAGCTGATACTACATTTTAGGAATCATAGCCCAGGATAAGATATTTATGCCAGATAATTAGCTGAGTTGCTAATCTTTGTTTGTTGCTAATCTTTGATTTGTCTTTTCTTTTGAAGACATCCTGAAAGTAACACTGCTGTTTTGCTTGTCTCCCTATAGTTTTAGGAATAATGTGTTGATGACTGGTGCTATTGCAGGTAGAGTGAAATAAAATTACAAAAAAAGACAAAAATGCTTCCTACAGTTCCTGGGAATGATGCAGATTTTCAGAAAATAGAGATTTTTGGGTATCACAAAGACTTTCTCCATTAGGTTAAAAAAATATGTACAAATCAAAATTTCTCTCTGTCACCTGGTGTCCTAGTTATTAATTTTTTTTCTAGTCTGAAAGACTAATGTGTATTTCAATATAATTACTTTTTATTAATGATAATAATAATACTAGTAGGTGGTGTCTCTGGTGCCTGAAAGTTCCCAGCTGTGGGGTTCCCTTCAGTAAGAAAATAAGATCTGTAAAGAAAAATCTCATTTTCCTGCTCAAAGAATTGGCTAGATTTTAATTCTACGTTCCAGGCCATAGCTGTGTAACCCAAGCAATAAACCCAGGCAGGAAATCTTTCCCTAATTTCAGCTTTGCTGCAAGGTATGCTGTTTTACCAGTTAGATAATACTTAGTTTGCTACTGCTAATTACAGTGGCTACCATACAGACTGATGTTATGTAATATGGTTAAGGATTACTTGAAATCCTCACAGAATCTTAAAAGACTCAGGATGGTGATATTAGAAAATAAACTGTTAGAATCCCAAAATGTGACGTTTCTGTAGATAATTATAGACAAAAAAAGACTGGAAGGCACCTACTGAAGCACTGAGCTGCCTACATTTGATTTAATGCAAATATTTACAGTAGTTTAGATTCTGTAGGAGCTGTTTAAATAGAAAAATAGTTTACAAAGAAAACAGGTTTTTTAGATGGAGACCGAGACCCAGGACACATACCCAGAGGGAGAATGGCCATCCCGTATCAGAAGGGCACTGGCAAGGGGCATGGAAGGCAGGAGACAACAGGCTATCATTTCCCTCCTATTTTTAATGTGCTTTGGTGTTCTTGCTGTCTTCTTCCTCGATTTCTTCTCAGCTCTTCCTCAGCTGATCATTAGCCAGAGTTGGCTCTGCTGCTTTGCCAGGTCCATTGCCTTCTCTGTGAGCATCCAGCTGAGGCCAGAGCTGTGACCAGCCACTAGCTCCCTGCTTTTGCTGAGGCAGCTTTAGACTGTGTTTAAAGAAAAAAACAAAAAAAGTTTTCTCCATTACAACCAAAGCAAAATATTGGCCTTGTTGGCAGACAATGAAAAAAATGCCTGTTGATGTCAGTAGGATCAGGATTTCATTTCAAGAGTTAGGGAGAAGAATTCATTAAAGCATGTGAATGCCTGCTTCTGGGCCATTACTGTGCAGTGCTTAAAGTGGATGGCTCAAACCACAGCCTTTGCCTCTTCTGCAGCCCCCCATGAGCTGAGCCTCCCCTCTGCTGCTGCAGTTTCTGAGGAAACTTGAGCAAATTCGTGGTTTTTAAAAGGAACTGCATTTAAAATGTTAAAATGTTTAGCCACATCAGTGTTTTTAGAAGATCCCAATTTCCTAATGTAGGGTAACTTAGGTGGATGATGTCCTGCAAAGAGCTGAACCCACAGCAGCAAAGGTCAGGTTAGGCTGATAGTATCTGCCTTTGGGCTTGAAATGCTTTCACCAGGTTGAATGTTAATTGAATTTCATTAAATTACTTTAGTCTGCAAAACAGAATCAAGCACAGCTTCTGAACAGTTCAGATCTGTCAGGGCCACCTGCCTTGAGTTCAGCTAAAATGACACTCGAAGTCGCAAGGTGTTCAGTTGTGTGACCAGGTGACACATTTCACACCGTCTCTTGTGGGCCAACGCTCTCCCTGTTTAGGTGATGAGAAAGTGGAGCAGGCAGGTGCCTGGCTGCCGGAGAGCGCATGTAGGTGTCCTCCCACTGCCACAGTGCTTTGTTGTGAATTGCAGCATGGTCTCCCCACACTTAGTTTCAGCTTGCAGGACAGGTGCAAAATGACCAGTACCTCTTGCTTTCTGGTCAGAAATTAGAATTCTTGCAGTGCCTTGAGGTGCATGGCTTCACTTTGGGTTGGCACTAAAACCTCTGAATCTTTGTCGTGGCGTGTACAGGGCAGAATGCAGTGCTAGGTTCTTGTATAAATTTCAGCTGGAAGCAACATTTGGCATGAAAGCTAATGGATTTGATAGCAGGCTAACTAAAACCCCAGTGAAAGCTAAATGGATCCCACCCTTGACCAAAACGGCAAAGTTTTGCCTACCTTTAACCCCAGTATTACCTGCAAGTGTCCCTGAATGCTGTCTTTCTTCCATCCTGTAAATGAGAAATGTCATGTCTGGCTCTTTCTCATTTAAAGTATATGCAAATCTGGGATACACAGCACATACACAATTGCAGGGCATAACCTGAAAGGTGATAAAAAACACCTCAAACAGCTATGCTTACCACACAAGATGCATTGTAAGATCTGTGAGCATACGCTTAGTAGCGGTATGTTTTCACAGTCACAGTAGATGGCTCTAAAGATGACAAAAAACAGCATGTAACTGTGTAGCAGAAATAAGTGGCGAGGCCCTGTGTGGGGAGGGCAAGGTTGTTTCTGTAAGTGTGCAACTGCATTCTTGATGTATTTGGGTGTAGCTTTGCACATGCAGGGTGAGCAGCAATGTGCATATCAGGTGTGCAAACTGTAGTTGAACAGGTAATGTGAAGGGGGGCTGAGAAGAAGGAAACGTAGGCAGCTACACTGGAGGTCTGGGCTTCAAAATCTTTTGAAAAGGCAGCATTGTGTTTCAGTTATGATGCAAAGCTGCCTGGCTAAAGACTCAGTTAGGGATCCTGGTCAGAGGACGTGCTGTGCAGGGAACATGTTCAAGGTGCCCCATCCTTGGGGTGTTACTGCTCCTTCCAGGATCACCTGCTTAGTCCGATGGACAGGTAGATTGGCCATGGCTTTCTCTTGCAACATGGCCTTCTCTTGCAGTGCCTAAAACAACCCTTGGGAAGAGCCTGTGGTGTGCAGGAGGCGACGTTGCGCCTGGTTGTGGCGCAAGGGATGGGAGAAGCCTTCATTCTGCATGCCACCTCCTGGCTGTGGTACCTATATAAGCAGCTTTCTGATAGGGCTTGCCAAGTCTGATCTAACACCCCCAGTTTCTTGCTTCTAATCTCCAGGTGCATTGTAATAAATTTAAACATGAAGATTTTAAATTCTACTGCAGCTGTGGGGCAAAATTCATGAATAATTGGATTACTAATAATAGGCAAAATCTGTTCTCCTTATCTTCCCTCCTTTCTCTTCTTATTTTTTTTCATTCTAGATCCACTAATAGTTTATTAGTGATCCTTATCAGTCCAAGTGTGGGCAGAGGTGAGAGGACTTGTATGGGTAGTGAACAACAGGGCACTGCTGAGAACCTTTCCCTGGATTTAAAAAAAAAAACAAACCTGTTTTCTTCCATGTGCAGTTTGGTGCCCAGATCTATGATGCTGGACATAGGAAAAGCTTGTTTTATACTGCAGGAGCTATTTGAAATTTTCTTCCTGAAAACATTCACATATGTCCAGTTCATCTTAATGGGTGATCAAAGTGCATGTGCTGAAGATGTGCTCTTCCATGTTTGGATAATTGTACCAGCCTAAGTCTTTAAGTGCTGTTGAACTTAGAGGCTACTGCATGAGGTGTTAGAGCATCATGAGCCAGATTGGGGAGCTCTCATCATATAATTTCCATTGACACCTTGTTGCTTGTGGCTACCATCAATCATTGTTTGTATGGGAGATGAGAGTGTGCTGTTGTAGGGAGCTACAGACACAAGAAAATGATACAGTAGTCCAAAATAAAAGAATAATTATTTAAAGGTAAATTAATTTCATTTAGTAATAGAGATACAAAACAATTCCAGATGCAACAGAGTCCCTGCCTTGTCTGTAATCCTCTCTAGATGAAAGGACATGATCCTGCAAATCCCAGAGCCAGGGATGTGGGGCTGTCTGCCAGGGGTGGCTCCTGTGGCTCCTTGGTATCAGTGATAGCGCTCATCACTGGGGTCTACAGCTGCACAACATGCAGCCCACTACTGCATTTGAGGGGCTTGGAAGACCTGTCAGTAGAAACCGAGGGAAACCTTCCATCTTCAGGGATGTGTTAAGTTCAGAAGATAGTAGGTAGCAGTGCTCAGGGAGGGTCTGGGTGGTATGCCTGCACTAGTAGGAGGCCTCCTTTGAAAAATGCCCTCAGTCTGCAAAACAGAACAAGAAGGCCAGGGTAGCTTAATTTTTCTACTTTGAGGCTTTTTTTCCCTTTTATTCTGCCCAGATTTAGAGCCTGATAGGAACCTCTCAAGTGGGAAAAGTGCAGAATCTCAAAACAGAAGTGTAAGAAAGAGTTTTTCTTGGGTATAAAATTTCAGTCAATAATGTGCTGCTGCCTTATTGACATGAAAAGAATGCCTTTCACGTGATACAAACATTTACTTGCTCCTGCTTACTCTACTCACCTTGTACAGAAATGCTGATTGCCATTGACTAATCAGTCCATTTTTGTATATTCTCATCAGACTCTTTCTTTGGCTGGAACAATATGCACTGTATGATGCTTGCATGTCTAATAATTTATTATCACTTTGTATATGCCTTTGTTACTTCACAACTAACAGTTTGGCCTCCAAGTGCATGCATTTGTGTAAATTAATGTGTTATAAAATAATAGATTATTTGCTATGTTTGTATCAATCTAGGAGATGTGTAAGATATGCATAAAGACACTGATAAATGCCATTTAGTCACTGGCAGAAGACATTGTTCAGCTTGTATTTATACAATCACTGTTTCTATTTAGGCTTCATAATGCTATGTCTATCTTTTAGATCTGTATTTATTCAACTGCAGATTTGGTTTGTTAATTTTATAATGATTAATTATAGTACCATATAAAACAGTTTAAGAAATAATTTTTGTTATGCATTACAATTCTAGTAAGAGGTAGGAAATTTTCTTTTTTTCTTCCAGTGTTCCTGAAAGCTATAAATACCTTTATTCATATCATGAAATTATTAGACTACTGATCAAACAACTTTATCCCCCTGATATTGAGCTAATAAGAAACTATATACTTGGTTCTGAACCAAGCTTCAGAGTAATGGCAGTTGCTGTTGCAGTGCTAGGACCTGAAAACATCACATTTATTTTGTGTGTTTCAACATCTCAGGACACTGTCTCCTGCAAAGTCTCCATCTTCGTCCACTGGATCTATTGCTTCCAGCAGAAAATACCCTTACCCGATGCCACCACTTCCTGACGAGGAGAAAAAAGCCAACAGGCAAAGTGCAAGGGTATGTGTCCCTCTTCCTTGTGCATTTCATCAGTAACTTGATTTACTGGTAATTTTTCAAAAGGAAAGAGTGGCAGATCAGCATCTTTGACTAACAGTAAGAGAGAGTAGCAGTGGCATTTCCTTCGTACCCTTAACTCCAGAAGCTGCCGAAGGCTGAGCCTCTGGCAGCGATTGGGGCAGCCTTGGTGGCCGTGTTTACAGTTCAGGTTGTTCTTAAACCTGCCCTGAAGCCCAGATTTCATGAGTTGTCTTCTTTCAAGCTGGGAGCGTGCCTGAGGCAGCCTTCAGGCTGCAGAGGACAGGCAGCCCTGAAGCAGGCAGTGCATCTGGCTCTCCTCCCTTACCCCTTGCAGGGGGCTGACACTGCCAGCAACTCTGATTCAGGCTGAGGGACGGCTGCTTTCCAGCTTTATGGAAGGGTAACTACATTGCAGCTAAGGAGAATGTGGAGGGCTTGTATCAAGCCCTTGCAGACTGGAGGGACTTTGGTGCCACATGTCCTGAGCCCACCTTGATCCCCCCAGCATGGGCAGGAACTGCTGGAACATGCTGTAGATGGTGATGCTGCTCCACAGGGAGAGGTTTCCAGCTGCTGCCAAAAGGCAATGCTAGCTGTTGCTTCCTTTGTATCAATTCAGACATAGCAGATACTTGAATAAGCAAAAAAAACCTCTGAAATGTACTTTAGGAGTTTTACTTCTGGTAGCTTTAGTTCATGTTCCCGATGCAGATGAGATTCCCATCTCTGCTTTCTGTCCTTTTTTCCAAGAAAAAAAGGAGTGGAGCGCTACTGAGAGGACCTGCATGCTGCTACCCCCATGTCCTGCTTGGGGCAGAAAGCTGTGTGAGGGGCAGCACAAGGTCTCCCATGTGCATATGGAGCAGAGCAGCTTGGAGGAAGGGCTGCACGGGTGTTTCTCAGCCCTGCAGCTGCCTCTGCAACAGCTCAAACCCACGGCAGAAATGCATGCTGCTGTGAGCAGAGTTAGGCAGAAGAGAGTGGGAAATTACACCAACATTAGTTAGCGGAACTGCATGGTAAAAGCTGTCTGACACAAAGTTGATGCTACACTGACATTTTTCCTTCAAAATCTCCACACTCCCAGCTGTGGACATTTACTATGCTGACTGCAAGTCATGCTAAAGTGCTTGAGACTGCTGACTTTGTGGTCTGAACAGATACCCACCAAAGGCTGGGAGGAGCCTTGGTGACCTGAGTGATGTAGACGCAGTTCCCCAAACAAGCTCCTCACACTGTTTGAGTAACAGCCTGTTTTATCTTGGTGTTCAGTGTGTGTGTTCCTTTTCCCCCTCTCCAGCTATGGGAGACGTCCATTTAGCTGCAATGTTTTCCTGGGGTGACATCAGAACTGTTGACTTCGAATTTTATAGAAACTCGGCATCACTGAGTCATTGCACATTCATCTGCTCTTCAGACAATTTGAAAGCTCAACAGAGATGCCTGTGATCACAGTGAGAACCTCCTTTCACCTGGAAGGGAAAAAAAGCAGTCTTTTTTTTCTTTCTTTTTTGTTGACTAGTATTTTATGGATTTGATGAACAACCAAACCCATAACAATTAACAGGGGATAATTAGCCCGGATGTGACAAGGCTATTCCGCATGATGACAGATAAACTTGCGTAGAATCCCAACTGCAGTCCATTTGCCAGTCCCGCATAAGAGAGGTTTTTCTCTGGTTTAATGCAGTCCAGAGTCAGACCAGAGTGGAATTGGGAAAACACCTCCTGGAGAGTCCAGCCAATGTAAACTTGTACGCTGTATGCATGAACCTTGTGTTCTTTACTTTCCACATGTAAGGGATAAATGACATACTGTAGTAGAAATTAGCATGCAGGAGTAAGAAATATAGGATTTTTCTGTGACAGGATTTCAAGCTTTGAAAGGCAACTATTTGACACAAATGTCAAACAAACAAGGATTATATCTTTTTTTTACCTTATGTGTTTATAATCTCAGTATACAGATTGTATATATGTAAACATTTGATAATGTCAAAAATAACTGTTATACATATGTGTATTTTGCCAAATGCCTAAAGGAATAGTCATGACTAACATCATCACACTTAAAATTTTCTAATATTACGAGCAGACAACTTTGGAAACACAGAAAGTACAGTACTGTAAAACCGTGTCTCTCGGGAACTGGTGTTTGACCAAAATCTGTACTATCTTTTCAGTATCTTATACTGTCTTGACAATCTCAGTTGTATGGTAGACTGCAGAAACCAGTACAGCAGCACTTTGTCTTAAATCATCGTAAGAGGAACCAGCCAAAACACATTGTTCAGTGAGATGACCAGTGTATCCTCTAACAGCTGTAATCAAGAATGATTTGGCAGACAATAGAGTCTTGAGTAATACGCAGTTCAAACTTACTGGACATTTGGGAATACTTCTAAGTAGTCAATTCAGGATGTGGTGATGTCAAGTCCTTCTGGTGAGAGTTGCTGTGTATTTTTGATAGAGCATTTCAGACACTGTTTTAGATGGCAAGGTCTAGCTTATGAGAAGCATAACTATTTCACTGCACTAGATAATAACAGTGCTGGGCAAGTGGCCGGTTTCATTGCTGTCTTTTAATTTCTGTTGCTGGAATCTCCTTTACTGTGCGCTTGAATGCTATGCTTGCTGCCCCTGAAGGCCCCTTGACAATTTTTGGGGACATTAAACTGAGTACAAGTGAGTTTAGCCTAAAAAAGCAGGGTGCAGGGGAAGAAATCTTTTGCCATAGATATGTTAATCTTCTGTTTAAGTGGATGGTTAGTTCTCTAACATGTGAGACTTCTAAAGGTTGTAAAATAATTGTCTTTTAATTAGGAATTTTCAGTCAGTAAGAAACCGGACCATATTAAATCAGTTTATAATTCTCCAGCTTTCCAAAATTGACTAATTCTTAGCTTCAGGTAGTACCATTGCAGAATAAAACACCTGATTCTGTGTGGTGCAGTTGAATACCTTGCCCAACAGCTGTATGATCAATTAGATACTATTATAATGGGAACATCTACGGTGTTTCTGAATCTTCTACCTCTTTCATGCGTTTCCTTTAATAAGTGAACCCAACATTTGCAGTCTTTTAATATATTTTTTAAGTCTCTCGATAAAGTCAGATATATGTAAGATTAAATTAAGAAATGTTTAAAGATGTCAGCAACTGTAAAGTATGCAAGATTTTTAGAAGCACTATATTTTATGATTAGGCTGTATGTTGGATTATGACAAAATATTGGCCTTGGTGTTCAAATGATTTTCCTTCACAGTCAACAGGTTCTGGTAAGTATTTTGGAAAAAGACAAATGTGAGTGAGCACTAGTGCATGCAGACAGACCATCTGGAAGGAGCCAGTCACTTGTAAGTGGTTTAGGAAAAGATTCTGCACTTTTATGAGGAGTTAATGTCTGTCAGCACTGAAGAATATTTTTTGCAAAGAATTAGTTTGAGTGTAGGTAACTGCATGAAAGATAGCTAGCACCGTGTAGCTCATGAAATTAGGGTCTGAGCCATAATCACTTGAAATCAGTATGTCTTCTGTTGATTTCACTGGACTTTGAGCAGGACCCTCAAGGAATTCAGCCACATTAGGACATTATGCTAACCTGATAGCCACTGTGTTACTCTGTCGCCTGGAAGCTGATTTTCCCTCCCATAGTAGTACCTTGTCTTTAGTAACTGGCCTGTTCATCATGTGCTTTTTATGGTATTTTGTTTGGATACAAACTGGCATGTAATCCTGTTAGATTTCTGTGCATATTTTAAGTTTACCACTGTTTACTCTTCCCTTTTCATTTGCCTTATCAAGAAGCAGCAAGATTTGGTACACAGAACTGGATATAACATACTGGCTCTTTGTGTAATGTTCATAGCTTTTTGTTTTGCGAACAAATGGCTCTCCTGATGAATTTTCAATGTAGTATGTACTTTCAGCTTCTCTCTTGTTTTGGTATAACTCATTTGTAGCATATGATGATACAGTTATGTGTGTAGCCTAACAGTCACTTTCACGTTTGGAGATATGTAGTGACTGGAAGTCTAGTTATGAGCACTAAGTTTCAATTAAATAAATATTGACTTCCACTTTGATGGCCTAGAGTTGAGAACATCACAGGACTTGGGTCTTTGCAAAATTCTTCTGCAGAGAACTTTGCATCGGGTTGGTAACTTGGAGACCTTGTTGTTGTACAAAACCCGAACTGGCAGGGCTGTGTGAGCCTCCAAAGCCAATGGAGATCAAAGAGAGAAGTTGTTTGCTTACATTCTGTGGGTTCCTACTTTTAAAATGTAGTGTGTTGGAAAGTTGCCAGATTTAATAACCTTGAAGATTGCAAACATTTTTATCCACTGCAGTTAGTTACACTGGCAATAGCAATATAAATTGCTGCATAATACCTCATCTAGTCTAAAATAAGTACTTGTATTGTCAGTAAGATAGCTCAGTCATTTTTGCTCATTGAGACTCATGATTTTGTTTTTACTTTAATAAATGAACTAGTTATTTCTAGCTATGCTGTAGATGCCTGTTGAAGTGTGGGGATTATAAATTCTTCTCAAATAGAAGTAATTGTCTATATGAGCATAGGACCTGCAGGATGAGCTATACTTAAGATAGTGTTATGTACTTCAATGTGGGAGAAGAATCTTGTATGATTTAAAATAAAATTAATATGAGTAACTGATGGAGACTGGAAAATAAAGATCGCATCCAAATAATGCTGCTGCACAATGATGCCACAGTTTAACAAGTAAAGATTTACCTGCTAATTCTGGATTTGTTGGCTTAAGAACTTCAGTAATCCATACTATAGACTTTTGGTGAATATACTCAGGCAATATACCAGAAATGGTTGTGATTGATAATTTACATAAAGTTTTGTTATATTTAAATCAGTTTTAAGGATGTTGTTAATTTTTTATACAGCCTATTTTTGCTTAAGTTGTGAACTTAAGTCACTACCTTCCAGTTACCCAATTTGAAGTGTGACTTGAGTTTGAAGATAGCTACTTCCAAATGATTTAAGAGTTCTTGATTTATGAGATGTTGAACCTGCTAAGCTGATGCACTTATTTGCTATTTTGGTAGTGCTAATGAACAAATGGACCTTTGAGCTATAGCCTGAATTAAAATCAAAAAGCAATTGTGTCAACAGCTAGTGTACTGAAGTCCTCTTACCTGAATCCCTGTTGCTGGTTTTAAATGAACTGAGTGGTCTTGTCAAAACCAGTGTGACAACCATTTTCAAAACCAGAGCTAAGAATAGGTACATGCACTGTTACAGGCATGCATATACTACAAAATCTGACCAAATTTGCAGTCATTTCGTTAATGAATCCATTAATAATTAATAGGGTGTAACGTGAAACAATGATGAGACTCCATAATACTACAGGATAACAAGCTGGCTCTTAGGACTTGCTCCGTCATTGAATCCCACACCTAGCTATCATAAGCAAAATTATCACACTCCAGTGTAAAACTCAGCAAGCTCCTGTTCTTTTCTCTTCCATCCCCTTTCTGTGCCTACTGAAAAGCACTTCTATGAATTATAATTATATCCACTAAGAACCTCTTGTATTAGTTGGCTAAGATCAAAAAGCTGCTAAGTTCGTTACCTTTCCACACAGTGGCCTGGATAAGGTTTTCCAGTGCTGTTAATACATTTTTTGCTCTTGCTACACTGTAGGTGATGAAGCCTCATGTCTCATGTGCAATTTGCACTGGTAAAACCATTTGGTGGTTCAGTCATCCTGTGTCTTTCTCACCTTTTCGCATTGTTGAAGGCCAAGTCGGTGAACCTAAAAGTTGTCTTGTGTTCTACTTCTCTTGCCGCAAGATCATCCATTTCTTTCTGCAAGTTATCCGAGTATCTGTATAATTAGCAGACTGTTTGGGCCACTGTTATCAACCACAGTGTGAGGTTATTTATTTACTTCATTTTTAAAGAGCCTGAGCATTCTGGTCTCCTGAAGCCATTTTTTTGTCCAGAATGGATTATCCATCAGACAGCTGAGCTGATGACTCACTATTTGTGTGGCTTCCAAACCATATGAGACATCAGCAATATGGGATTTGACTTTGATCAGATTTCCTGAAGAAAGGTATAAATAAACTGCATACATACATACAGTTTGTCATCCCATGACTGCATGGTGGGGGTAATGTTCCTGTGTGCATGTAACTATTATTCTTAATAGAGCAGGAAAAAAGGAAATGGTGAAACCAAGTGTGTAGGCATAGCTGCAATACAGATAGGACTCTTAATTGTGATTTCAATAGGAAATTAAGTAATACCTCCTATCATCTACACTAAAAATCTCATTTGACCTGAGTATTTTCCAAGCTGGCTTACAAAAATATTTCTGGTGCCTCAAGTATTGATGTAAACTAAAGCTTTGGAAACAGTAACTCATACACCCAGCAGGTGGTATCTTGTCATTCCACAAGTTTTCTGCAACTATTTAGGAAGGTACTACAACAGTCAACATTAATATATCTCAGCCAAGTAACCAAAACAAGTAGTAGAAATGCGTTCAGAACAGAGAAACGTGGTTGTTTGCTCACACTTGAGAAACTTTGTACCCTCCTTCAAAATTGGCTCACCTAGCCAGGTCTGGTGGTTTTAGTTCTCAAATCCAGTCTACACCAGTTTCAAAATCATTTTAGCTAAGCCAGTTTTAAACTGTTTAAAAACTTCTGCTACGTAGACAGAGTGTAATTGCAATATAACTCAGAATGAGGTGAGGGAAAATAAGCGCAGAGCACTCGAAACACATTCTCTAAGGGAGAAGTATAGGTGTCTCATACTATTTTAAATTACTAGAGCATAAAATGTTAAAGCAACAAGCTAATTTTTTTTTGATTCTGTATTCCTCTGAATAAAGAAAAAGTTTTGGTTAAAAAAACTTAACATGAGGCCTTAAGACCTTATATATTCTAACTTTAGCATGGAGAGTCTATTTTTACAACCACTTTAGAAATTCTGTATATAGGCCTGACTGACCTTGTAAGTATAGTGGTGCTAGCAGCTAATCATGCAATATCATAAGGCTCTGTATAACAGTAAATGCTGATTTATTTTGATTACTGGTACAAGGACTCCTGCTCACTGCCTGTGTAGAGACTCTGCATATTTTATGCTTGGAAATACAGTCCAGAACATATTCAAACTGTGAATATATAACCTGATATTTCTTTTCTTAAGGGTAAAAATATATTACAATAGGTAGTGTTTTATATAGAATACAGTACTTATTTTTATTGTTGCATAAATGCAAATTATTTTTTTCAGAACAGCAAAGCATTACAGAATTTTTAATCCGCTGGAGAAAACACTATTTACAGTATGACCAGTTCTTTCAGCAAAGCTTTTGGGGTGGTATATACCAATTGGCTCTGCCAGCTTCATTTTGTGCTAATGTTTATCTTCGGCATTGCTGTAAAAAAAGGCTACCTATTTTTTCATTCATACTAGCCCTTATTGGTAAAACATTTAGAGAGGCAAGGAGAATCATGTTTCACCACGGGGGCTGGGCTAGTATTAGCAAAAACAACCAATCTATACCACATTGTTGTCTTTGCTAGTTAAAATCTTTTAAAGAACATATCTGATGTAATAGAAACTAAGATTTTGACAAACACCAAAATGAAGCATTGCAATTTACAACTTTCTAGCTTTCAGTGTGATATTTTTGTCATAAACATTACAGGCATTGGGCTGTTGGAGTGAATGAATCTGGCTTTCATGTAGCTAAACAAAATGTTGCTTTTTGTAAAATAAAATCATTGTAATTTGGGGTTCTAAATTCCTGCTCACTTTTAATAACAGCGTCACAGTATCCACTTCTGTGAGAGTATTTAATACAAATGCCTGTGGTTTTCAATGTTACTAACACATTGTAACATCAGTAAAGTGACTTTCAATGACAAAGACTGTTGTATTTTGTTCTCAGAAGTCCTTATATTTAGAGCTTCCTGTTTCATAGGTCTCTGTAAAAAGAAAATGCTGCACACTTGCGAAAAAAATGCTAATGGCTAATAATAGAATACAGTTGTTGTTTTTCAATGTATTTTCAATACTGTTCTCAAGGCAAATCTAAAATTGCTGTTCCTCAGGTTTGCATGTCTGAGGGAAACCTAGAATAATTACGTACATTGTAAGCTATGCCCAATTGTTTGCACAAAGGACAAGAGCAATCACCCCACTTAGTATCATATAAGCATCATTCCCAGTATGCCTTTTAGGAAAGATGAAACCCTTAATTCCAAGTTATAGATAACTGTGTTTCTCTAAAGCAGGTAACTTACACATTCAGATTGCTTACTGAATCTACTCTTAATGGGGAAGCAACTTCTACATAGGTTTCAGGTTTTACATTGGTTAGATGACAATTAGTTTTAGTTAGATGACATCAAATTCTGTAGGTACTCTTTTTAAAGTTTCTTAGTTTATGTCTAAACATGAAAGATGATTTATCCTATCAGTCCCTGTGAATAGCATGGATTTTTGAAAAACTTATGGAGAAAATAAAAAAAGGAACTCTTTCTTGGGTAAGCAAGAATTTGATCCTGGTTTTGGAGCAATTTGTTTCACATTTTTTTCTGTTTTGTGTTTATAAGATCCCTGAAAAAAACCCTACTGGTTCACACTGTTGTTCTTGCAGCATTTTACTGCCCAGTAGCTGGCTGACGCCAAAATAGTAATTCAGCCTGGGGAAATAAATCAAGGAAGACTTGAGTCTTTCTGAGTGTTTATTGGTCCCCTTCTTCCGTTGCTCCAGACACCTGTTACATCTCTCATTAAAAAAAAAATACCACCACCACCACCCCCAAACCCCTCCCAAGTATGCAAAAGAAGCTAAACACACTTTTTCAAGCCAAGCTTTTCTTTATAGGTGCAATTTTACTCCCACATATTATTTCATCAATAATTCTCATGATTTATTTTATAACTTCATACCTGTATAGGAGTGTGGAAATTCCACAGGGTGTCAGATCATTTAATAAGTTATGCTTATCTACAAGAATGTTATATTTGTTACTGCCTGATGTTTTCTTTCATTAGCAGTTTCAGGCCTGTGGTGGGTGGAAAATTGGAAGAACAAAAGCCAAAAAAACTAATTGCACACCAAGGCAAACCAGCTTAATAAATGAAGGAAAAAAAAAATGGGGGGCAAAAGCCATGCAAAGGCAATCACTCACCACCTCCCACCAGCAGACTAACAGCCAACCAGTCCCAACAGCTACTTTGCAGAGACTTACCCACCCCTGGCCCAGGTTTATTGCTGACCATGGTATTATATGGCATGGAATATCCTTTGGTCCATTCGCGTCACCTGTCCCCACCACATTGCCTCCCAGCCTCTTGCCCACCCTCAGCCTACTCACTGTGGTCACAGAGTGAGTAACAGAGTGCTCAGCAACAGCTAAAACATTGCTGTTATCAATGCTGTTTTAGTCACAAATCTAAAACACAGCAGCCTGGGGACTGCTATAAAGAAAATTAATTCCATCCCAGCCAAACCCAGTACAAGACCAGAAACAATTAAGGAAAAGTGTAAGAGTAAAGTTGTATGAGTAATGAGCATTTTAGTAAAGATGTCTCATCATTTTTAGGGTAAAATTAACCATGTAAGGATGAATGCTGTAGTCTAATCAAAACCCTACAGAAGAACAGCCTTTGCTTCATACTCTTACTAACCTCGTCAGCTGTCAAAGTTCTGAACTGCAGCAGAACTGATGTTGGCTACTTCACTCAGACAAACCTTTACAGACTTTGGTCATTATGTTAGAAATGTTTTCTGTAGCACTCTATGTCCATTTCCCAACTTCACGTGCAACAGGACAATGTACAATTATCAGAATGTGGAAGTACAATCATGTCTATACCTTTAAAATTAATTTTTAAGGGAAGAAAGAGAACTAGCTTCTGAAATGAAACAAAAAGTGATATCCAAAGGATTCTGAATTAAGTAGTAAGTACTAGTTACTTCTTTAGGTGAGACCAGCCAGCTCTGAATTTATAGCCTGGAAACTACAGACCTGGATTTTACGGTGGTCTTAGTAAAGCTACAGTATAAAACAGTATCTTCAAGCAAGATAATCCTCAGAGCAGGTCTTTCTGTTGTTTGTCCAGTGACATATATGCATATGTATCTATATATACACGCATGCATAGTTTTGCTTTCATTCCTTAGTGCAAAGGCTACTCCCCAAAAGTGCTCTACAGCACTAATATAAGAAGTATACTTTTAACATTACTCTGGCATTCTTTGCCTTTACCAGGCTAGCAAAAAAACCATCTATCGCTCCTCTGTGGTAGGCAGAAATAAACAAAAGTTTCATTAACTTATTTCATTGGAACAAAGTTTCAGCTACCTTCGTACAGTTGCACTGCTCTCTCTTCCCACAAAATGTCAATCTGCCCCTCAAAAAAGAAAAAAAAAATAATCAACCCAACCTCCCCCATTTTTTCCCCCTGAAAAACCTCAGGCAAAACAGTCTTGCCTTTCTGTATCTGCTTTCATGTAAATTCTACAGCAAAGGTAATCACTGCTGTGATCTGAAATAGTAATCTGGCAAGAACTTTTCAAACTGGGTGTTAGTTGGCATGTAGAGGCAGGAAGGCTACCTGTGAGGGTTTGAAGTGGAAGAGGCAGAAACATTACTTTACATGTACTGAAGTCTGGCAGCTTAGAAGTTCATTGTTAAAGGGGAAGTTAATGTATAAAGTGACACAGCATCATTTTTCTATGTTTAAAAGTGTTTTATATAGTGACACAAACAGAGCAAGGATCTTACTGTAACAATAGCCCCCTGTACAAGAGCATACTGCTACAACAGTTCTGTGCTATGTTTTGTCACATCCCTGCTTATGAGAAATTCCAACAGGTAGTCTTACACTCAATGTGTGGTGTCACCGACTTCATCTTGAAAATAGCTAGCTGCTGAAATAAGCAACTTAAACTTACTAATGTTCTAACAGACCAGTATAAAATGACCATTCCAAAAGCTCTTTCAATTTGTACACCTGTCTTACTCCTATCCTCTTGTGTCATACATATGATACTATTTAAGACAGAAAAAGGTAAATTGCACTCCAGGAACTTGTTTTAGTGAATCACAGGAAAAAAGTAAACATATTACAGAAAAACTTCCTATCTGCGTGATTTGAGTTATACATAATGAATTGCAAGTTTTTGAAAATAAAAACATCTTCAATAGTCACAAGCTGGACATTAAAGACAATAGTACACGAGTAGTCAAAACTAGAAAAATGCAAGTGTGTAAAGCAATACCTTCATAAATAGGCAATTTGCAATATTGAGATACATAATCATTGGAAGATTTGGCAAAGCAAAACACAGACTGGAATGTTAATTGTGATCATCCACAGCTTGCTTCCTTTTGATTCAGATGCTCATTACACACTGTATGAACTGAAAAAAAGAATAACACTTATTACATGTATGGTAGAGACAAGTTTTCACTTTTTCCTCCTAAAATATCTATTGTCACTACCCTCTTCTGTAAACAAATTGAGTCCATGAATGACAAAGCTTTGAAACTAAATATGAAAATTAGCTAAAAGTTAATTAAAACAAAGCATCTCCTTAACAACAACAAAAAAACCCCAGGAATATTTGAATCTAGTGTTCTCCTTTTCCTGCACAGATGCAGCCAGGAAGTCAAGACCTATGGGTCGGACTGAGTTGTGTCTGTTCCCAGCATACCTCCCCCAGCCTCTCCCGAGAAAAATGCCTACCAAGCCTTAAAACAAAACAAGAAAAAGTTACAGAAAGTGATGTTAGCAAGCAACACAGCTTCTTAGATCTTCTTGAACCATGCTGGTAAGAAGTCCAGACAAAAATGTACAACAACATTTAACAGAACTCTATAAAATATGTGAAATTTTTTCAGACAATGCTCAACAAAACCCAGAACGTTTATGCTCTCAGGTAACACCTTAAGTGTAGGGAAGACAGGCACAAACTCACATCATTACTTTTAGTCTTCAGTTTAAAGTTTTTCTCTAGTTTTACCTTGTATTTTTAACTGATTCCTTAAAGTTCACTTACATCATCATACTGGAAGTTCACAAAACCTTGCTGAGATGTATCCCTTCTTCTAAAACATTCTGTAAAAAAAACAAAACAGAAATCAGGTAAGAAGAATTAATGAATTTTTTTAAAATGCATAGTACTTCCATAAAATTCCCCAAGTCACATGAATGAGGACTCATGAACAACAGTGCATTTCATTCCAAGACTTAAATATGAAAATTAAGAACAGGAAATTATCATATACAACCCTTTATGTTCTGTTAATAAACAGTTTCCCAATTTTGATAACATAACTCTTCCAGTCTCTGGAATAAGCCCTGCATTAGTTTTAAGTCCATTTTTCAATGGGGATTTAAAAATCATAATCTGTAATTGTTCCAATTCTGCCTGTGAACTGTATTGAAAGAAACCTATTTTATGGTACGTAAAAGTTAAAGCTGAACTTGAGATTAGTGAGTAATCAGATTTTATTAAATAAATATATATTATGGGGATGATAGTAACAAGGCTATAATCCAGCATACCAGTGAGAGCTCTCAGTTTCACACAGCAGGCAATGTAATCATCAAATGTAATCTTTCCATGCATGCTGTATCGCCTTGTGATTGCAGTCACTGCCTGTGGGCTGAGTCTAAATCCTATTTGAAAATAATAAAGTCTATTTTGAAAAGACAGGTAAGTTAACAGAATCCAACACATTTTTAACTAGAAATATAATGTGTCAGTTACTGCAGGATGATAACTGGTACTGGGAAATGCTGTAAGTCAGTGTCAGAAGCAAGAACATTTCACAACTTACCCATATTAATCAAGGCTCTCTCCAGTTCTTGACGATCCACTGTACCACTTGCATCACTGTCAAAACTTATGAAATGTTGCTTCCAGCCATTGACCACAGCCCAGAGTTCTTTAAACTCATTAAAACCCAGTGTGCCAGACATATCCCTCTGATTGCAAAGCTAAGAAAACCGTTTAACTAAAAAAAAAAAAAAAAAAAAGCCTTCTCTTCAATGGAAATTTATTTTTAGAATCTGTAGTTAAAAACTCTTTCTTGA
Organism: Elanus axillaris; assembly: GCA_026212715.1. Classification (NCBI taxonomy): domain Eukaryota; kingdom Metazoa; phylum Chordata; class Aves; order Accipitriformes; family Accipitridae; genus Elanus; species Elanus axillaris. Next base: position 21,188,945 of record JANZLQ010000078.1, on the reverse strand, counting down.
AGGTCAGTATTAACAATATTTTTACTATTATTAATTTTTCTAATAGAAAACTAACTAGAGCATCCCACACAGCACAAAGATAATACTACCGACCAAAACCAAAGGTCAGAGAACTTACTCTCCTCACTTCAGTGAAACCTGATAAAACTATTTGCTCTTTGTGACTTTAACTTAGTTCGCACACTTCTCTTTTACCTGCCACAGTTTGTTACCACTAAAATACATATCTGAAATAAAAATAGATGCCAAATGGAAAATTACTTTAAGTTAGAATACTATCAGTTCTCTCGCATTCTAAACAGTTTGTTCAAGGTGAGCTAAAATCCCTTCCAGTTTCATTTCTGCTTTTTTCTTTTTAAAAAGCAAAACACTTGAATATGACAATTTAAGTTTTGACTAGAAAACTCCAAAGATTCCAACCTTGCACTGCATACCCAAGTCTTCCATAGGTCCTACTGCTGAATGCCATATACTGTCCCATTAGATACTCAAACTTGATTCATTCAAGGAACAGGATTTAGGGAGACTTAAGATTATATTCAGGTTGTATAGTACAAATGCTTAATTCATTAGGAAGGATTAGAATGTTGTCCCATTTGAAAAGCACAATAAGCGATTTTCACAAAACTCTCTTCTGAGCTGCCAGACCTGACTCTTCACACATTCAATGGAGAAACAGTCGCCTAGGGTTAGAGGGATACCACTTGTTGTAAGATCAGTCAGTGACAGTCTCATTATTTCATCCTGTAGAATGAACAAGAATTGAATTTTGTAGTTCCTCAATAATAATGATCACAATACTTATCAAGTCAGGGCTGAATGGGAATTACAAAGCATTTCTGAAACTTTTGGCACCCTCTCATCTTTGCTTATGTAATGCAAAAATGTTTACATTTCATAGTAAAGGATACATCCAGCATTGAGATCATGAGTCTGCAAGTCTCTAAGTTGAAAGCTGTTTGAATTAGAAAAAGGAAAAATAAAATATATTCAAAGAATGATTTTCAGTCGTTTGTCTAAATGTAGAATTTTAAATGGCTTTTAATTATATACTTTTAAGTGTATATTTTATATATATAAGTGTATATATAAATATATTATTATACTTATAAATATATATTATATATAATTATAAAATATTACATAATTGCTTTCACTGTATATAGCCATAGCATATTTTCACCCAAATAAGAGCCTTTAACCATTACTTGTTAGAAAAACTGTCAGCAGACAATCTGGAGGCAATTCAAGTTATATTTAAAATTAATTTGCTCTTACCTCAATCTGTAAAGATTTTGGGTTTCAGTCAAAGCGATCATTTATATTTCATCATAGACACCATTTGAGCAAGCCAGTTTTACTCATACAGGCTCCGTTTTGTAAATTGAACACTACATCTCCTAACAGAGGAGTTCTGCCACATAATTTTTTGGTCAATATCAAAGCTCAATTTAAAAACAAAGCAAAACACCTTTTTAAGAACTGGCTGTACATTACAAAACAAAACTCCCAAACACTTCTCCAACTCCCCAGCACAGCAGTGGGGAGCTAAGGAGGCTGAGGAGGGACAGCACACAGAACTGAATACAGAGAATTTATGTTGCAAAGTAGTCCACATGGAAAGAAAGCCCATTTACCATGCAAATAAAAAAAAAAAACAAAACACCTCTGCAGAAGGCACAGCTACAAGTGTTTTCTAGTAGATGGCAAACGAATTAGTATGCTTTAGGGTTAGGAGTTTTTTTGGTTTATTTAAATCATTAACTTACGTTTATACGCTCCTGCAATCCCTGACTGGGTGAGACATCTCTGTAGCTCATCAGCATCTATTTGTCCATCCTTTCAATAACAGATGATGTTATCAGCTATTGTTTTAATTTCCTCTCCCAGGCTGGTTATTCCCAGTACCCACTCCCTTTTCATTGGCATTAAATTAGTTACCCTTTCAAAACACAACTGGTTACCTGTCTGCTATATGACAGAAACTGCCTTTTATAACCCATATCTGTAATGATGTTTCTTTAGTTGATAGTTTTGCAATATGCATTAGCTTTCCCATCTACTGATGTACTAAAAAATTAACAAGATTGGCAGGTTTGCTCTAAACGTAACTTTAAAAAAAAAACCAAACACCAAAAAACCCCACATCAAATAGTGGTAGCATGTACTTAAGAGCCAGCTGCTTAGAAACCAAGATGCAAAATTTTGAACAGAAAGACGGATTTCCTTAAAGTACTAATTTTAACTTAGTGGATATTGTAGTCACTTTAGATTATACATTTATGATCTCACTGCTACAGCAGGAAAGCTGGAACCCAGATCATACATACCCTCTTCTCAAGACAGCCTTAAGACTTACAAATCTAAAAAACCCTGTTTTTTGGGGAATAGTAACTTGTTAGCAGAACAAAAAAAAGCAGAAAGCAAAGAACCTTGAAAGAAAAACAAAACAAACCCAGAAAAGATACCTATCTGCATGGTTTGGAAAATGACTTGCTTCCAACACATCCTGCTCAGGGCCAAATAGAGAAACAACTGCCAATTCATAGAAAGCAATGAGCTGTCAAAAGTGGAGCTGGAATTCTAGGTCACATTCCTCACACACCCAACGTGAAGTCTGGTTACAGAGAGTTTCAGTATAATTTAGCCACATTCAGGGATGAACATTATATCTGTAGATATAAAAAATGATTTGACTTTTGTAAAGCATTAAATAGTGAAAAGAGATGCTTTATATTTGAAACAAATTTATTTGCCTCAGCATTCTAATGTTTTTAAATCCAATAAACTTTTTTTTTCTTCTTTTTTTAAGAACAGAGATATGCTACTAAATGGCATGGTGGGAATGGCACAGCCAGGTAACTTTCAGAAATGGTGTATCATTATTTATAGGGCGAATAGTAGTCAAGTGTTAAATGATATTGGACAAGGTCTGAAAAAAAAGAGCAACAATGTTTTCATTCTATGTAAAATTAATGGCAGCTAAACCCCAAACTGCTTCCAGTCTGCTCCATCGGGCTAACTACACAGATATATTTAAAACTTTACATTCACAGGAAAATTAAAAAAAGGTATCTGAAGCAGCCATGCATGTTAAGCAGCAGATCTCTTCAAAGCCCTTGTGCCTTCTGAAACAAAGGCAGGATCTGCATACCTTAAAAGAGGCAGGAAGACAGAAAAGCATGATTTGTAATCATGTTTAACATTCCAAAAAGATGCTTGGCTTTTTTTTTTTTTTAATTAGAACTTAAGCAGTTAAACTAGACAAGGCATAGGGGTTTTGCGAACAGACTGAAAAAAGAAAATTATTAGTTCCTACAAAGACAGACTTAAGTAACTGAATAAAGATTTGAAACAACACTTTTGACTTTCTTCTGTAAACAAAGGAAACTAATTTCTCAAATCTAAGACAAGATCTCTGTTGTAAGCTACTTCAAAGAAAGCTCAGAGATAACATTATAGGCATAAAAACAACACAGAGAGCAGCAAGCCAAACCAAAAATTTCACTAATTCTACAGTAAGCACTTATGGAAAACTGAGATGAGGCTTTTTGCAGATTTGCACAGATGGCTGTAAAAGCAGCTCATAACTTATCTGTTCCATTTCACTGTCTCCTTAAACGATTTTTACTTCTGCACAGTTCTCTGAAACTCAGTCGTCCAAGGATAACATTTCAAAAGCTACCCAGTTTATTTCAATAACGAATTATTCTACAAACAGGAAGTATTAAGAGTACCAACTTAACTGCCCTTAACTTGATCGTACATGTTAGCTCACTGGTTCCCCAGCTTTCAGTAACCGTGCCTCAGGCGGGAAGCCTGCGGATGGTCTACACTTTGCTGAGGTCCAGCTCCTGCCACCTCTTCTCCACAGCACCGCATCCTGTTTGGTTACCTCCCTTTCTCTTTACACTAGGAGCTTACTCATTATTCCAGTGTCAGTTACTGGCTCCTCTGCCGATTCGTGGCACACATCCAGGTGGCACCTGGATGCAGAGACATCTCAGCTGGCAGGCAAACTGTCAGCCTGTTCAGCAGAATTTAGCTTGGGCTCTGCCTTACCAGAGGCCTGCCTCACTACACATAGGTCATTCCAGTCTTCTCCTTTACTATAAAAATACACCATCTACCTATTTTCATAAGCAATGTTAAAGTAGTAATATATGGACTGTAAGATGCATTATTAATTCAAAAGAATAACATAGAGAACAAAAATAACCAGAATTACAGTCTTAAACTGGGAACTTAAACATCAGCTAATATTGCTGTATTCAATCTTCCAGGTTGTGGCTCTGTCTACCTGTGCATAACAGATATCCAGGAGCAGCCTTACAGACTTGCACGCATTCTAGAAGTGTGCAATAAACAGCTATACATATAGCCCACAAAGACAGAACTTCAGCTCAGTAAACCTAATGTACTTGCTCCTAAACTTTGTAATATAGTTCAAGAACTACTTATTTCTAGTAACACCTATAATCATACAGAAACAATCTATGACACAAAATTACAAGAAAGAAGTTTAAAATGCAGTGCAGAATGACAGGGAGGAAAAAAGAAAGGCATAAATCAAAGGTGTGAATGCCTTTTCCTCTAAAAGAGTAATCACTCTATCCTACCAGCAAACCCAGATACTGGCATAACTCAAGACTGCTTTTCCACTTGGAACAATTCTCTCCACTGCAAATAATACACATTCCTCTTTCCAAAAGCTAATGTAGAAATTACTCCCCAGTAAAAAAACCCCAAGAAATAAATAACATTTTTTAAGTTTACCTGCCCTGCTACTGCAGCAAAATAACCATACAAAGGATCTTGAGCTTGTCCAGGGAATGCTGGCCCTCCTGGAGCTCCTCCATACTTTAGAAATCAAGAAGAAAATGAATTTTAAATTAATGGATCAGATAATTGTTAAGAAATTTTAGTGTTTGTACTTAAGAATCAAATTCTGTTTCTATATACACACCATGCAAGAAAGTCAAATAACCAAAAAAGTAATTGCCAGGGGGGCACAATCTTAGTAGCAATACAACCTTTTATTACAATTGAAGGAGATCAGTGTAAAACCTTGCACAGGAGCAATCCACTGATCTAGATGCAGTTTGGTGTATCTCATCAATGTTGAATTTTAGAGTCTATTACTAGCAGAAAATGGGGTACTGAAGATCAGACTACTAAGGCACTGGCAGATTTCTCTTTCCACTTTAAAAAAAAGTTGACCAAGACAGACCTCTAGGGAAAACATTTGGACAAATAGGCATTAAGCATGGAAATTTTTAAATAAAATTGATTCTTACATGAAAATCACGGAATGACAGAAGTTAATCTTTTTTGACCGAGTTGAAACAACAATCTGTGTAACAGAGTCTATACCCATCCTCTGCTGAGACAAGTATATGCCTTTTTTTGGAAATGGCCAGCGTTTGATCAGGAGTACCTTGCTCTTCGAAGCCGCTTAGCTATTTCTCGGCCCCAGGACGCGAAGACAGCTTTACCCGCGGGATCAGACACAAGCCCTCGCTCGGGGATGGCATGGGGAGCCGACTCGGGAAGCGACACCCCCTGAAGTGACCTTCGCCCACCGGCAGCACGTGCCGGGCATGTGCCTCCTCTCCCCTCCCCTCTCCCGCCGGCGGAACCCCGAGCCGCCGCAGCCCGGCTCCAGCAGCACCTCCCGCGGGGCAGCGGCGGGCAGGAGGCCGGGCGGGCCGGAAAGCCGACGGCCCCCCACCTGCCTTGGAGAGCCTGTGAAGCCACCTCTGCCTGCGCCGCGGGGACGAGAGCCGCTCATCCCAACGCCGCCGGGCGCCTGAGGGGGCCGGAGGGCGCCTCAGGTCTCCGCAGTGCGCGGGGCGGAGAGGGAAGGCAAGGCAGGGGAGAGGCTGTCCCGCCCCAGGCGCCATCGCCCCCGCCTCAGCTGGGCTGCCCCGCCGCCGTGGCAGCCCCGAGCCCGGGTTCAGCACGGCCGCGCCCCGCCCGGGCTCAGCCCTCGCCGCCGGGGCCCAGCCCGCCGCCAGCCCCCGCTCACCCCGCCTTGGTAGAAACCGCCGCCGGGCGCCGGCTGCCCGGGGAGCGCCATCTTCAGCGGGTACCTGCCCCTGCCAGCCCGGCCTCGCCTGGGCGCAACCACCCGGTCAGGAACGGGGGACGGGGAAGGACGGGGCGCGAGCTCCGGAAAGGGCCGGGGCTGGCAGCTCTGCCACCCGTGCGCGCAAAGCCGGCTGCCTCCGGTCACCGGGACAGCCGGGCAGTGCACGACAGTGCCGTCGCGAGCTGAGGGACGATCCCTCCAACACTCCCAACTCCCCCCC
>JANZLQ010000078.1:21168686-21182618 GCA_026212715.1 Elanus axillaris | reverse complement strand
CATCGGTGTGGTACAGGCCGCCAGCCCGCAGGCGGCTTTTCCTCTCCTCGCAGAAACTGGGCGGTGTTGCGTTGCTTCGGGGCCCGCCCGTACCGGAGCGGCGGGATGGCCCTTTCCCCCGCGTTTCCCGGGGCTTTCGGGGCGGTGCGGCCCAGTCAGGGCGAGCTGCGGGCGGCGAGTGTGGCGTGTCCCTGCCAGGCGCCGTCGGAGGCAGACGGGAGGCGGCACCGGTGGTGACCACCGCGCAGTTGGGAAGGAGCCTGCGCCCCTGAGCGGGCGGCCGCGGGGGGCCCGGAGGCTCGGTGCTGCTGCGGCGGTGTCCCGGCCCGCCCCGGGGACTGCTGCTCCTGTGGAAGCGGTCGTCTGTGTCGCGCTGTTACCCACTGAGGCGTTTGGAAAGCGCGGGAAGCGGTCACCGGTGAATCGCCTGTGTCGGTGCCAAATTGTTTTTAAAATCGCCCATTCGTCATTGACAAAAAGGCCGCGAAGCCCATAAACTCAGTAGTTTGTGTGTACGTGTCACAGAATGCAATGTTACATTAAACATGTCCTCCTTTTTTGGTACCGTAGCTTTCTCTTAAAAATCTGAACACCTTATCCCTGGTCCCAAAGACAGAGAAAAGAGATAAGCTGTACAATTTTGGGTCTGTAGGTCCAAATTCTGGAGCAGGATGGAGGGGGGAATGCCAGTGGACCACTGGATCTAGGCAGCCCCTTGGTGCTGCATCCCACCAGCAGTGAGTGCTCAGTCTGAGGTTGCTCTCGTTTTGGCGATTAGCTGGAGAAGTTTCAGCTTTGCTTCAACTGCCTCCTCCAGGCTGGAGGAACGCACTGGTACAACCTGTGCTTTAATCCTACCGACTCTTCCTTCGCTGCAGTAGACCAGGAAGCAACAACAGCTGAAATGGCCATACCTTGGTCTGAGTTGGACTGTTTATTTGCAAAATATTAAACTTCCTCATGTTGAGAGGTATTTAATTAAGTTGCAAGAGTATGAGAAATTATTTGCTAGAGTTGTACGACTGAAACAAATTACTGATGGAGACCTTGCAGGGTAAATGGTCTAATGTCAGAATCTGAAGGATAACATTATATTTTCTGTTTGTTAACATAATTTCTGAAGAACTTTATAAATTTGTGTAGGACCTTATTAATTTAATCGTGCTAATTTATAGTAAACTTTTCATTAAGAGTGACTCACCCTTTTCAGCTTCTAAGTCATCCAGTAAACAGGGCTTTCAGACAACACGTATGTAGCATATATTTTTCTTATTTAAGCACCAATTACACTGATACTGTTAGTAGTTGCCAGTAACATGAAAACAAATCCTGTGGTGTTCTGTGAAATTTAGTATTCAATAGAGTTGCCAAATGAAAGAGAAAAATCATTATTTAATACCTTCATCACACAGGATAGCATATACAAAATCCATCTTTTCAGGGCAGCTGAGAAACAAAGTAGTGAATCTGGCAAGCTTTTCAGCTTAAGAAATACCCATCTTGCAACAGTATTTGTATAAGCATCTGTTGATATAAAAATGTGCAGTGGTCAAATAGTTTTATTTACCAGACTTAATCATGCGCAGTATAGGTTATTGGAGACACTGTGCTGAACCTTGTTAGACTACATATATATTAACGTCTGGGCAAGAAACCTTCCTAATTAACATAGGATCCATGTACAGTGATAAACATATTAAAGGCTGGAAAGATTGAAAATAAGTGGGAAAGACTATAAGTGATAAGATTTGAAGAATTATACACTGATAGGCAAAATGTCAAATGGTATGCATATATTGCCAATAGCTTAAAGATAATAGGAAGGAATTTTTGACAGCTATAGTGAGAAAAACACCAGATAAGATTCAGAGCAGTTGCTAGATAAACTACTAGAATTGTACAGCTGTAGCTGTATAGAAAAGGTAGACATGTTTTGTAAGTTTGGTGGGGTTTTTTTGTACTTGAACTCACATGAATACCTCATCATCCTTCATTTGCAGTGCTTCTCCTGAGACTACTGGTAATGAATACTGCACTCAGTATTTGCAAGATTATTTAAATTCAGCCACACATGAGCAAAAGAGCTGGGAGACACATGTAACAAAGTGATGTATTTTATATGGTTTGTTGGGTAGGCTTTTTGTTTGCATTGGTGCATTTGTTTATTCAGTTTTTATCTGAGGAAAAGGAATGCTGCAAAGGACAGCTGTTCGAGAAGATTAACATCTGCGTTCTGAAGGGCTACTGAGCTATGGTAACCTTTTAAGTTACAATAAGATCATTTCATTAGAAATACACCAGTAAGAAATCTGTGTAGAATAAATAGCTACTGATTTTGCAGATCTCAGAGAATGTAATCCCTCTAGTGGGAAGTCTGAAGTCAAGCAACACAGAAATGCTAGTACTGCTGCCTTTTTTTGAGATAATTCAGTATACTTTCCTAAGAAAAGACCCAAGTAAAATAATTTTGTTTAGAAAATGAAAATTATGTGCGCAGTTTACATTCCATGGCTTTTGCTGGATTCTCTGTAATAGGATGTTAAGAAAGAATTCAAAATGGAGCTATTGTAATGGCATTACTGCCTTAAAATCTGGTCATGAGTCACGCTAATTGTATATACTACGCTTTCTCACAGTGAACAAAGGCTAGCGTAAATCCACTGCAAGTCACATACTTTCTTCTTGCTCATCTTCCTTTCCTCTGCTCCACTAAGTCTGGGTATGCTTAACCCTGACATGACCTTGCACATGATGTGGGAATTCAACTACTCTGAACTGAAAGCCTTTAGCTGCAACGTGCTGCCGGTTATGTTCTCATCTTGTGTAGTGGCTGGGAGCTCGGTGGTGGTGTGCTGAGGTGTCTTGCTTTCCTGGAAAGCTGAGTGTGGAATTTGTCCTTTCCAGAACTGCAATAAAAGAAGCTAGGGAGGAGGCAGGGAATTAAAGTGTAAAGTTCAATTTCCTGAAGTGTTTACTTAGGACAGCTGAGGGTATAAAAACTTAAGAATAAGTGTATTACTTATCAAAATTAATCTCCTTACACTTTTAATTGCCATAAGTTGAGAAGAGGCATGAATTCAAATAGTGGAAAAGTAAATATAGTACACACAAGAAGTCTTTAATATAATTGCCTCACTTGGTGCCCAGAATGAATGTTATGGTGCTTTTTCTTTAACATACCCTTTCTTTTAATAGTTACTGCACATAATTTATACTCCATTCTGCAGGCAGTTATTCTGTACAAGGATTTTCTGTAATAGCCGTTTTATGTTGGAATCATCAAATAATGTACTTGCACGGATAGGGGACAGGGGGAAGGCATATCTGTCACTTTATAGGTAAAGAGAGTATGGAGATTAAAATTTTCTATAAATTTTGGTTGTCCAGTTTGAGCTACCTCAATTTTCTGCAACCCTGTATGACTTCCAGACTTACTTTTCGCTCCCTGCTCCAAACTCTTTAACAGATAATTAAGTGGTGACCAACTTCCTTACTCTGTACTCCTTCCCTTTTTGTTTCCTCTGTGTTCAGCATTGTGGGAATTGTTCACCACCCACTGGGCATCAGCAAGAGTATCACTGAAGGCCTAAGACAAGATAACCTTAATTATGGATGGTGCAGCAAGTGAGGTTTTGATATTGAGATTTTTGAGGTTAACAATCAGCTTTTATCCCGTGCAGTACAATAACACAATTTCCCACACCCATTTCATTATAAATATAGCAGTTTGTGCATTCCCTATGCATGAGTTCTTTACAGAACTAAAGCTAAAATGTAGTTTTTCAGTAACAACAGTATTTTCTACTATTTCAACTATTTCTACTATTTCTACTATTTCAACAGCTTGCAGTTGGATGGTTCCAAGATGTTTTTTAACTAAAGTTATAATTACAGTATAAAGATACCTGAAGATAACGGTGATACATGCCTGCGACTTGGAAAAGACATTTACAGTTCTGCTTACTTTGCATATCACTTTACGACTGGTCTTTATTCCTTTACTGCATACCTTATTTCAAAACCTTCAGTACTGAAAACTTAGATAATTTAAAACACATTGATAAGAACTAGAGCAAGTCATGCAAGCTCCTTTAATCCTTTGATTGAATAACGTGGGGTCAGGATCCAGATCTGCTCTGTTTTTGCCAGACAGAAGCCGGAGTATGAAAACAAACTCTGTATAGAAGATTGCAGCACAGAACAAGTTCAGTGATAAGGTTTCTAATTCCCTCTGTACTGCACTTTTTGCAATCATGTCAGCATGTATGTCCTGATATAAATCAGAATATATATTATGCTACTTTACCTTCCAATAGGGTAGGACTCAGCTGTACTGGCTGGAAGATAAGCATTAGCTTGTAAAACTCCCAGATGGAGATGGAAAGTGCTGCAAAGCCTGATTCTTCTGAAGCACTGTTGTAGGTGTCCAGCTACAAGAGGGTATTCCTAGTTCCACTCCCTATTTTCTGAATGACTTCATTAAAAACCTGTGGCTATCTAATGAAAAAATGGATAAATAGTCTAGGAGGTCAGGCCTGAAATGCATAATCTCTAAGCTAAAGAAAAAGATTCCTACTTGTTTGTTCTCTTGATTAAATTTTCAGTTGCACAGTGGCTTTGTTTTAGTATGTGAGCTGAAGCATGTTGTTTTACAAAATCCCCTTGAACCAGGAATTTAAAGGACAGCTTGTTCTTAGGTAGCCTAAAACCCATTTCTGCCACTTTGTGAGGGAAACCCCAAAGCATTAGCGGTTAGTTATGTATTATGCAAAAAACCCCATGGCATTGTCCTATTCTCCCCACCATGTTTTGCAGTTTGCTTGGTTCTGCCAAATGACCCACTTGGAGAATTTAAGGATTATGCTCTGCTTGAGTACCAGAATGGTGGTAGGTGGGAAGTAAGCTCATAGCTGGTTAGTCAGCCATGGGGCAGTACTTCTGGGCATAAAACCAGCATGTAGATCATATAAATGGTGTTTCAGATGTCCAAATTCTGTGATTGTGATCCATTAGGTACCTGATGTCCATTTGTGCTCTCATTTTTACCTCCTAGGTTTCTTGAGAATCTAGGCATATAGTGTTTATTCTCTCCATGTCTAGGGCTTGAACTGAGTTGATGCCACTGCAGTGCTGCCAGAATTCATCTTTGTTTGATGATCCATAATTTCCATAATCAATGAGACTGGCAGAATTACTGGGGAAATGTCTTGGGCTGGTTTGAATGTGACTCACATAGTATAAGTGGCATGCAAATAAACGATTCCAGGAAAATAAAGTTTCTTTTTTTATTTGCTTGCTTGTTTAAGTGACCCACTACCACAAATGATGTAATGGAGTTTCTAGCATTTGGGGAAATCCCAAGTTTCAGCATGCCTGGAGTGAAAGAGAGGTGCTACACCCTGTGGAGAAAAATCACTTTCCTGATCATGATGTCTCCACTTGGTGCTTGTTTTGGTTACTGTTTCTGTTACTACATGGTGTGTGTGTTGAAAATTCCTCAAATATTGCAAAACACATCCTGAAGCAGCCAACGAGATGTATTTGCAGTTCCTGTCAGAAAAGTTTATCATACTTGAGTACACTCTTAAAGCAATGCCAGTGAACACAAAATTTCTTCCTCTAACTGTGGCTTTTGTAAATATTTTTTTTTCTCACATGTATAGTCTATTCTGTTTTTCTTGTTCCTTATATTAGGTTTTTTGCTTTTTTTGTTTCGTTTCTTACGACCTTTCTGAGTTGCTTAAGATTGAAGGAATCAGCCTATTGCTGTCCCCAAAAGCGCCCACCAGATGTCATACTGGTACGTCTAATACTGGTACATAAGCCCGTGCTTGATGGCTTTCTAACCTTCCTGGGTTTTACCATGTACAAATATAAGCTCAGCCAAAGGGAAACGGAACCCACCTAGACAGGCCTCAGATACCTGCTGGGGGAGCAGCTCCTTGGGTCTCAGTGCTGATCTGTGATAGAAGCTGTAACGTTCCTGAGCTGTTCTTTGCGCCAAACTCCCCTTTTAAATATTTAACAGTGGTTTAGGAGCTTATATATAGGTTTTCTTACTGAAAAAAAAAAACCTGGCATAGGTTCATGCATATATTTTTGTAAAGCCACTCTGAAGTTTTGGGCTAATATCTAAATGTTTGGGTATGATAGTTCTAAATAACTAGATTGGTTAAGCAGTGTTATTTCTAAAATTAGCTATTAGTCTGCCACTTCAAGTATACCATTTTGCCATCTTTTATATGAACTAGATCCCCACGATCATTTCTCTTCCATCTGTTGCAGGTGAGGATCTTTTTGTCTACCTAGAAAGAGTGAGCACTATCTACAAACAGAGTCATGATTAGTCAAATAAAGTCAGAAATCATTAGCCAGCTCTATATAATAATGTATCAAAACAGTCGTATTTGGTACGTCTAGCTTCTGGACGTGGTACCATGGCTATCAGGACAGCTGATGCTATACAGATTGTTCTTATTTCAGGTTTGTCAGATGTCTTGTACACCTTTTTTTTGTTGTCATATTAATGATTCTTTCTTGTCCATTTCTTTTGTAGCTGAACGTTGTTAGCATGTACATTATAGGTGATTCTTCCTTACTCTTTCAGTAAAGTGATTAGAATTGTCAGGAAAATAAAATAAGGGTTCTACATCACCTCTTAGTTAAAACATCCACATATGTTGTTTGAAACTCTGCATAGGGCTTATGAGAAAGTAGAAGGGTAAAGAGACCAGATGGGCTATCAGCTGCTGTACTCTGTGCTTCAAAAAGTTTAGGCGTCTCTAATTAAAAAAAAAAGCTACAGAACTTTATGTTTTTGCTATTCTGATAACTGTATATTGTCATTAACAACAATACATATCTTTTTTTATATAATCTACCTGTTCTAGGAATCTTTACAGAGGGTAATAATCACTTGCTGTTTTGTGTTTGTGTTGTGCAGGCTTAACATGTTACATCCAGGGATAAATTGGCCTTGAGCTAAGAGTACTCTGCAAGTTTACAGCAAAGCTTTCTGATTCCCTTTGATTTTCTTTAAGTAAAAGTTAGAGCAATCGGTTGGTGGCAGCAAACACTAAATAAAAGGCTCTTTGAAGTTTGGAGCTGCTGTCAGATGTGGGAGCCCAGTCTGGGCAGCGTCCATTCATGGGTGGGCTCCTGTGGCTGGTTAAAGCCCTTGTGAAGCCAACAAAACTGTGGATAAGCACAGTCAGCTCCACACTCTTCTGGATTGGAATCTTTGTATAACTGTCTAAGGATGTTCCCATCCTCCTCCCTTTCTGCTTTCATCCACAGGTTTTGTGTCTTTGTTCATTTCTGGTGTTTTTCATCACCTTTCCTATTAGGAAACATCTAGTATAACTTTCTGAGGATTTAGCTTAAGCATAATACTGCCAAATCTTAACACCGCAAAGCATTGTCAGCCTTTCACATATGTGTTTCACATACATACTTCACAAAACTGGTCAAACCTAGTGTTCTCATGATGTTCTAGAGTGGAGGCTAATGAAAATATTAAAGACTGGGGAAAAAACCCCTAAAATCCATAGTCTAATAAACCCACAAACATATTCAGGGTAGAGCCAACTCCATAGTAGTTCTGACATGTAAGATGGTTATATATGGTTATTATAATCATGACCACCATTATCTTGGATTTAAGTGCCCCAGTTCTTTGCTGGTAGTGGGCACAGCGAGTTATACCTGCATAGTCCTGTTTTGTACAGGAACTTATGGAGATGCAAAGACTGAAACAGTGAACAGTCTTGTGAAGCTCCCTGCTGAAAACTTACTTGGGAGAGGAGGTCACAGACATCTATGTTCATGCTTGTAGAAGTGGCCAGGCTTTTTCTATCTGAGAAGTAAGTCTACTTCCTCTGGAGCTTTACTTTCCTTAAGTGACTGGGGTAGAGGGGGTTGGAGAATGAGTATAGATTAAGTGCTTTATTTTGTTTCCCTCATGAACTCCGTTTATAAAACTAGTTAGAAAGCAATTCTCTGCAAATACTGCCCTCTTTCTCTCTGGAATAAAACATGGAGGCGTGTTAAGGTGTATAGTTGTCCTGGCTCAAAGATCTGATTTTAAAAGTTGTCTTCAATGTAGATATATGTTAGGTATGAGTACTTCGTACCCAAAGACAGGGACTTGATTTTCTTCTGATGCAGGAGTTAGAGCTCAGGGTGTCACCACTGGTCAGATGCCTCTGATTCTGTCTACATTTGTACACTTCTCTTTACCTCTTCACCTCCTCATAAACAAACAAGACTTTTTCTCTTCCCTCTGAGTCTTTCCACTTATTTAATTTACAAAATCTTTAGGTAGAACTTTCATAATTCAACTAATTACATCATGAATATTCAGCAGAAGTAATCTTATTTAAGCATTTATTACATCCAAGATTGAGATTTAAGGCATGTTCACAGAATGCATAGCACTACACATAGTTCTTGCACTGTGTTCCCTTTTTAGCTTGCTTCTTCTGCCATAGGTAACAGATTGATTTTAGTACAGTTTATTTTATTATTGTGTATTTTCTAAAAAAACTAAAAATCCCTACTTATGAAGTTGTTGTTACTATATTTTTGAATAAATTTATTTTTACTGTTTTTCCTGGCACATCTCTGAGAGAAACAATGTTTGGACTGATCACTGAAACTTCTCTCCATATAGCTAAGGGGAAAATCCATGGCTTTTTATTTACATATACTCTGTGCTTGTGCTAGAGTGACCTACTTAAGAAACTCTTCACATTATTTTTTTTTTTTCATAACAATGTGGGGAAAGCAGCAGATGAAGAAACAGCATGATCATTTTTTCATTTGTCTGTTTTTAGGAATTCTCAGAAGAGTAAGCAAAAGGTATGCAAGTGGTAGCATTCACACACTCATTCCCACATTTTAAAGAATAAAAAAGCATTTTTTTGATGTAGTGTAAGCTTTTGCATTACACAGGCAATTAATGTTTCGTCTAATGCTGGTGTCCCTATGCTAAACTCAGTGACTTAGGCTTGACTAAAGCATCCACACCAGCATCCACATTTGATCTAATGTTTGCAAGAGACAGTGAATCCACCCATGCTAAAGACTACTCACCTGATAATAAAAGGATAATTATTCTCACTATTTTTGTCTTTGTCATGGTTTAAGCCCAGCTAGCAATAAAGCACCACGAGGCTGCTTGCTCACTCCTCCCTGCCCCAGTGTGATGGGGAGGAGAAAATATAAAGAAAAGCTCGTGGGTCGAGATGAGGACAGGGAGGGATCAGTCACCAATTATGGTCATGGGCAAAAGACAGACTCAACGTGGGGGAAAAAAAAATCAATTTAATTTACTACAAATCAAATCAACACAAGGATAATAAGACGTAAACCCAAATCTTAAAACCTTCCCCCCACCCCTCACTTCTTCCCGGGCACAACTTGACTCCTGATTTTCTCTGCCTCCTCCCACCAGTGGCACAGGGGGATGGGGGTTGTGGTCTGTTCATAATACACTGTCTCTGCCGCTCCTTCCTCCTCAAGGGCAGGACTCCTCACACTCTTCCCCTGCTCCAGTGTGGGATCCCTCCCATGGGAGACAGTCCTCCATGAACTTCTCCAACATGGGTCCTTCCCACAGGTTGCAGTTCTTCATGAGCTGCTCCAGTGTGGGTCCTTTCCATGGGCTGCAGTCCTTCAGGAACAGACTGCTCCAGCATGGGCTTTCCCATAGAGTCACGGCCATCTTTGGGGGCATCCACCTGCTGCAGCATGGGCTCCTTCCCGGGTTGCAGGTGGGCATCTGCTCCCCACTCACCTCCATGGGCTGGGGGGGTCAGCCTGACGTCTCACCGCGGGCTGCAGGGGCATCCTGTCCTCCGGTGCACCTCCTCCCCTCCTTCTTCACTGACCTTGGTATCTGCAGAGGGGTTCCTCTCACATTCCAATCTTCTGCTCTGCTGCAGGTTCCCCTTCTTAAATCTGTTCTCCCAGAGGTGCTACTACCATCATCACTGATGGGCTCGGCCTTGGCCAGCGGCAGGTTCGACATTGGGCCAGGAAAGCTTCCAGCAGCTTCTCACAGGAGCCACCCCTGTAGCCCCTCCCCTGCTGCCAAAACCCTGCCACACAAACCCAATGCAGTCTTCAAGGCACAACCAGAAGGTTTTTAAACTAAATTCGTATGGCTTTAACTCCAAGCATTTTTGTTGTGTGTTTCTCATGCTGGGATAATGATATTTGATACTGCTGCTTTGTCTCTCTAATGGTTCCAATACTTCTCCTAACCTAAGCATTTACAGTTTATTAGTCTTCATGTTCTTTGCAAAAAAGAAGTTGTAATGGAGCCATATATTTCCTTATGTGTGTTCTTTGAAAATAAGCGCAACAGCATCAAATGTCAAATACCTAAACCTGGGAAGAACTGAACAAGTTTCTTTACTCTCAGCCTCTGGGTAGAGTGATTTAAATAGAGTTGCACCTTTGAACCAAGTCAAAGCTGCCTAAGTATAGTTGCGGTTTTATCTAACACTTATGTGATAACTCCCTCTATGCTTTTCTCACACCTGCTGCTCTGTTAAACAATCCGAGTTGCATATGTTTTTATAGCTTGTATTTTTTCTGCTGTTTCATAAAACACACGAGCTGCTTTTTCCCACTTGTCCAGTTACTGGATTATGAAATTTCATCAATAGGATAGTGACCTGGGTATGTTTTATTGCATTCACCTCTAACTTCTTTTTTCTGAAATGAATGAATTAAATTCCTGTAGTCTGTAAATGTAAGGAATATTTCCACATTCTTACACCATTTTTGGTGTAATGGACTTCTCTCCAGAGTCTTCATTGTCCCTTTCACAGTGTGGAACAGTCTGCAGCCATCACTCTCTGCAGCAGTTGAGTATCTTCCCTTCCCTGTACATTTAAAAATCACAAGACCATGTTAGATCTTTCTCCTGTCCTCCCTTTCCTACTCCCCTTGCATATTTGAACATGGTTCATAACCTTTTTTAGCAGGCCTTCTGTGAAAGGGTTTTAGCCAGTACTTTCCAGGCTACATCTCCTAGGGCTGGAAGTGTGGCATGCAGTCTTTGTTCCTCTGCAATGAATGACCTTCTGCAGAGCTGGATTCAATGGTGTCATGGCTGAAAATGCACCATTCATCAAATCAATTCCATGTGTGTCTGATGTCAATGCTCATAAGGATTTCCAGGGTAATATAGCGTGCACATTTCCTCAGCAATGATTTTGTGTTTGTTTAGAGTTCTTATGTGTAATGGTGGGCCTGCAACTAATTCCTGAGAAACTCCCTAGAAACCTACTTATGAGGTGGTTGTTCTCCATATGAATTTACCAGAGCAGGCTACAAAAACTGTAATTCTGCAGGTAACATACTTAATAAATAAACAAATAAATAAATAAATTAATTATTATTAGCACAGATTAATATTTTTATTATTAATAGTTTATTAATAACTATTATTATAGTTATTAATTTTATTAGCATTTGTTTTTTGTGAAATTATGTTCACATTTGAGATTATCTGCAGTGACTGTTAATATTTTTGGTTTTTAATTTATTTAGGTTTTTTAAGTTCAAAATGAAAAAAGTTGTATTTGGAAATACCTTGAATCCTTCACCATCATCATCAAGAGACTTTAGTGTGTGGTTGTGTCTCCACATATGCAGTAGGACCAGTATGATTTATATTTCTCCATAAATATATATATAAAATCACACTTTTTCTTCTTACACCTGAGCTTCTTCTCTGGGGTAATATGTATGTTCCATATATAGCCACTATTCTGGACACTTCAGATAAGTCATGGAAATCATAAATTATGTTGGCTGAATACTACAGTTAAAAAAAATTCAGGCTATGTGCATATATATTATTATATATATCGAAGTGAGGGTAATCAGCTGTCAAAATAATTTGCCAAAAGTTGTGGTGAATTTTCTAATGTTTAAATCAAGTTCAGCACTTCTTTCAGAATATCTTTAATTCAGGAGTTTTCAGCCTGTTTTAATGGATTACCTGCCAGCAATAACAAATGGTAACTAGGATAAAACTGCATGTTGTCAGGAAGCTTAAACTTTACAGCAATCTGCATTACTGTTGGAAAATTTGTAGGGGTCTGTGAACTGCAAAATATGACAACTCCTGATAATTCAGAAAGGAATTAATTCAGGCAGTGTCTACAGCCCCTCTTCTGCAGGAAGAGAGAATAGCTAATCATAAGGTTGCCTTCTGGCTTTCTAATCTGTAAAGCTCCTCATAATTAGAGAACTATCCTCAGCTTCAGGAAACCTGCATCCAATTCCTCTCCTTGCCTCTGACTTCCTACATGATGTATGAATTGCTGACACAAGATTCATTAAAAAAACTTCGGATATGTCTGTGATGGCAGTTGTGTGAATCTAAGTGTCAGCTTCTTTGTAAAAGGCAAAGAAGACAGCTTTACCAGGAAACATGGGTGTTTGTCTGTTTGAAGAAGAGATGCTAGAAGGTATTCAGTGATTCAAGGTATTCAGTGATGCTTGGATATTCAGTATTGTCCCAAAAGTCAACATGTAGCTGCACAAGCCCCTTCATCCCTCTCAGACTTCTGTAACTGGAGAGGAGGTATCTGTCAGGCTCTGGCAAAACTGAATATCTTAAGTTGTTGGAGTTATTTAGCTCAACAATGCTAGGTAGGCTTGATAGTAAAACAACACTGGAGTTTCTGCAGTGTGACTTGAGGTTTGACCTTTAGACCAATCCAATTAAAGATGGGATTTGGTTTCTGATCTTTACTTATGGGATTGGAAAACAGAAGCTACAAGCAAAACAAATTAACTATAATCCTGTAGGGTTTTAACATAATTCCCTGCCATTACTTCTGCACCCATCCCCTCTGATTGCCTGGGCTAGTTCAGAGGGATGGGGGCACCGTGTCTGTCCTGTCCCGGGGCTCCCAAAGCTCTGTTTCATTGCTAGCCAAGCAGGGAGGGGGAAGCTGCTCCATCCTCTCCTTCCTCCCAGGGACTAGCCCTCCAGCCACCTTGTCAAGTTCTGCTCACCTTGCCCAGCTCTCACTTGTCTTTGTCGAGTATTGTAGGATTTCCTTTGGTTTAAAATTTCATGCCATGTTAATGGTTTAACCTTTCTTCCATGAGGTCCTGTGTTTGATTTTGCTTCAATTCTTTGACTATAAAGTGAAGATGATGATGTTTCACATTGGAACAGAGTGGTCCATTAAGCAGTCTTTGTCCTATATCTGACCAGTTGGAGACTGGCATCTCTCCTGATTCTTTTTCCCCAGGGAAACAGTTTTTCCAGCTGTATTCAGTACTGAGCCATGTAAGTCCTGTGCCTGATGCACAGCTGGATTTGCTACTGCTGCTGCTCAACAGTGAGTGGGGAGGGGTGGAGTGGCAGCTAACGTTGGAAAGGTTGTTGTACAGGATGAGAAAATAGGTTGATTTGTACCAATTTAGACTGGGGAAAGAAGGCTATGGTGGGATTCTAAAACATAGGTTGGACTCTGGAGCTGCCAAGATCAAACTCTTCATTTAATTATTTGTAAAGTACTGAAATAATTGGTACAATGCCACCAAAAATGTGTGACATTTTCTGTCATGGAGCCAGTAGGAAAGACGAAAAACAGGTCTGTCTTTTTCCTTCTTTCTTTCTCTCTTTCTCTCATTCTAATAAATTTTTTATTTTCGTTCCATATACTTTGTCCAGAATGATTCTTTGAAAATCCCTCCCTCCTTCTATGCCGGCACTCAGTCATAGATAATCTGTCCCAAACATTCCTGTTTTGGGACATTCTGTTTTGGTCTAGCAGTGTTCAACCACTAGTGTCCTACAATGATAAGCATATTACAATAACTTAACATTTTTTCATTTTTCATTTATCTATTTTCTGAAGTCTCTAAAGAGAGATTTATAGAGACTACACTTTCTCA
>JANZLQ010000078.1:21139558-21168665 GCA_026212715.1 Elanus axillaris | reverse complement strand
CCCCACAAAAATGCGTAATAAACTAGGAAAGGCCTCTGCACTGAAGTTTAATAGCTTGAGTCTACTGATTGCGGTTAAGCTTTCCCTAGATTAAATCTGAATAAGTGTGAAGAGAAGCAAGCACAGTGAAGGGGCTGTATTTGAATGAATCTCAAATAATAAGCAAATCTAGATGTGGAAGCAAAAAGAGAGACAGGAATAAAGGATGTGTGTGAAGCCATTAAAAAAATAAATAGCCATTTCTGGTTTGCAGCATTTGGAGACATTAGCTAAGTTTCATGCAATTCTCTGAGGTCTGTGCATGTCCTCTCAAGGTTCTGCAGTGTATTTTTTTGTAGCACTGAAGTCGCTCCTAAGAAAATAATATGTCAGGGGTCTGTTAATTTACATCAATAATCTAATATTTACGTCAATTCTGGATTCCCAGATTCAAGAACATTAATTTACAGCAATGTGCAACAGTAGGAGATGTGCAGTTTTTCTTATCATAGTGACAAGTATATAAAAAAAATTAAAATCTTGAGGAATGTCATCTTCTTCCAGTGAGGAAATCATTCATGTTAATGTCAGGAATTAGAGATACAAATGGACATCCACAACAGAAGTGTGTAGAATGCAGAGGAAAAAAAGAGTCTCTGGAGGAGAGAAAAGCTTCCATAGTGCATGGAAGAGAAGCCATATTTAGGCTATTATGGGAACACTGAAGATTTATTAAGTATGTTAATCATAGTATGGAAAAGCAGCTGAACATATGTTCCATAGTCCCTGTGAGTGCTCATACTATTCACCAGTTCAGTATTTGGACTAGTGAGTCAAACAGGCTCACCAGTGTTTGAGACAAGAGATGCTCTTGTAAAATCTTGTGTCTGCTAGGAGGTAACAAGAGTGAAGCCACAAAAACCTGACATGCTAGAAAAAAGGGGCTTTCTAGACTAGGTAATGAACAGTTATGTCTTAGAGTGAGAAGTGACTGTTAGATGTGGCAGAGAAGGCTGACAGAAGGTCATGCTGTAGAGCAAAAATGAGTTGCAGAGCTCAGGACTTACAGTGTGGTGTGGTAGAACTGAAAGGAATTGTTCAGATCTCTGTGGCTCAAGATCCAGCAGTATCTGTGGTGTCAGCTGCATCCCCTGGGGTCAGTGTGTGTCTGACATCCCATTACTATGTCCAGTAAATCAAATTAATTAACATAATTTCTTTTCACTAATAAGTGCTTTTTTTTTCATTGAAATGGATATTCCCTGGGCATAACAAAAAGGCAAAAGGAAGTTAAATTAGCCACATTGTGCAGGATGTAGAGGTCTAAAAATCACACTATGCTGTAGTGCTCTCCATCAGAATAAATCTTTCTTATGCAATGAAATCCAAGCTTAGTCATCACCATGACAATGTCCATGTGACAATTTATTTGAAGAGCTGTAATTTATATTTTCTAAGTGTTGACTCTGATTTAGAAGTAGATTTGAGATTCAGTGCTTTATTCCTGCAGGAATTCTTAGAATGGCTTTATGTACATATGCACATAAAGGCCCCTCTTGGTTTCTCGGAACCATATGGAGAAGACCCTTTCCAAGATTCATTTCATGATCCTTCTGATCACCTCTCTGACCAGGCTTTGTCAGTACATAAAAACAAAAATTAAAATATGAAGAGCTCAGCCATGAGATATGTATACAAGCTGCGAATGGTTTTCTTAACACTGGCTATTGTTTTCAAAATATTGCCACTGAATCCTTTTAGCTTAACTATCTTGTAAGATTACTGAAGGAATTTGTTTCCTCTACAATGTTCAAGAAATAAATATGTAAATTTGTGAAGCAAATACTCCCCAGCTGCCCAAGAACAACAGGATATGAAATCCCCCTCTTTGACTGGAAAACAAGTTCAGCTGGAGATCTGACCTATTATCTACTGAAGTCAACAAAGAGCCTGCTGCTGACTTCAGATGCGAGGGCTTTGGATCAGCTCCTGAGAGCTGCCGCACGCACCCTGTGCAAACAAACAGCATTGTCTCCTTGGTTTGTACACAGCAGATATTGGCACTTTGTTCTTGGAGTAAACAGCAAATTGCAAATCATACCTAGCCGCTCGGCATTTTCAGTAAATCTCAGCCTGTGTAGTAGTGTAAGAAAGCAATGTGATGTCAGTCCCTCAAGAAGTTCTTTTGTCTTTCCTGCAGGAGCTACAGTCCTGTGCATGTTTGAGACTACAGTTTAGTAGTGAGTGAATATACAGGCAGTATTCAGTCAAACTGCAGTCACTTTGCACTCATTCTCAGCAAAAGTAAAGAAGACCTGGTTTGGCCTGTGTTTCTCTTTAACACAAGGCACTCAGAAACACACAGGAGCCTGTTTAATGAGAGGAAAGGAGGCAGAGCATTTGCAATGTTTGTATTTCATAAAGCATAGCTTTTAAATGGGTATTAGTTGCCATGACTGTTGCAGGTTAAACTCCAATCCATAGGTTCAGCTGTGAGAGAGAGAAAAGGGCGGGTTTTAGATCCGTATCAGGATAGGCAGAAGCCCTGAAAAGAAATCCTTTTAAAAGTAATAAAAAAAACCCCCAATCTGTATTAGTGTCTTGGAACTGTTACTATTTGTACTAGCATAAATCTGGAGTAACTGTCACTGCGGCCAGAATTTGGCCCAAAAATGGCAAATCTAGAGGATAACCACTCTAGGCTGCTGCTACTTATTTTCTGCTCTGTCTGTCCCTTTCTCTTCTACCTATATACACACATAAACACATCTACTCTTGCTCTTTTTCTGTCTTGTTCTTCTCGCTGCTGCTTCTGCCTCTTGTCTTTAGGGAGCTGTAAAGAGCTGTTATAGACATCCTCACAACAGTGTTGTTGCTTAGGTCCTTTGAGCCCACACCCGATCCCTTCTGCAGTAAATGACTCTGTAAGATTAGCATGGAAAACCGTTGAAGGAAGCTTGAAATGGAGTGCTACTCCATCATGGGATGGGTTAAGGAAAACTGTATAAACCTACGTCAGCATATGCATATCAGCTTATGACATGCCAAGTATGACATATGCACCAGTGCTGCTTAGTAAGAGTACTTGGTGCCAGAATTATTTCCAAGAAATCTGGCTCCATTAATTGCTGGTCTCCCAGACACCTTTACTATTCTTTTGGGTATTAAGAACAGGTTCTTTCTGGGCCAGAGGATGACATGAAGACGGGATGTATGTCCTGAATGAAAAAAGACTCAGTTTTTGAGGAATGTTTTGAGAAGCATCATTCAGATAGGTTTTTGTTTTTTTTTTAAATCTGCTTGATAGTGCCTCTTTGGAAGTACAGTTAGCTACACTAGTTAGCATGCTTATACTTTCATATTCATGAGCATTTATCCTCTGTATGGACAAGGAGGAGAACAACAGAGAGACAAAAGATAGTAAGCAATTCTCCTCCTATAAAAACAAACACAGTTTGCCTTTTCTTTATTCTCCAATGTGAAGGAGGCTACCAGATCCTCTGTTTGCAATTTAACAGCAGGTCACCATCCCAGCCGGATCCTGTTTTTCCACAACATTCTCAGCCCACTTTGATGACTATGCTAAGATCTGCTTATGGAAGCTTCCAAGGAGCAAACAACAATGGGAGAAGGTGAGCCCAGGCAGCTGGCTGAAGACAGGATCCCATTTTATTCATTGCCCCAAGGCATTCCAAAACCTTTGTGCAACTAAGCATAGCAGCAGCAGCTGTGTATCAAAAGAGATTCCAGAAATGGTAACAGAGCTCAACACTGTAAAAAAATTTCTTTATTATGGTTAAAAGATGTATATTTTCATAGAATATGTGTAATATTGCATCCAAAGGTTTATTTTTTGAAAAATCAGCAATAGTATCTTCATGAGACATAGCTATGACATATAATACAATCCCTTGATAGAATAGGATTTTCCTTCAGTTTCTTTCCCTACAACTCACTGCTTACACAAAAAAAATCACTGACCACTTTCTGCCATACTTGAGAAGCTTAGGCTTGTGAGCACATCTCACATCTTTCTGCCATTTTGGTCTCTCCTCCATCCCCTTGCTGCCTGAGTTTCTGGTAGAGCAGTAAAAGCAAGGATTCAGTAATCCTTGGCCTGTACACTTTGAACATTGGAGTTCCTGTACACAAACCAAACAAATCTTACTCAACTATCTCTAAGGTATGAACATAGATCTCTTCTGGATCAGATATTAATGGAGGATAAACTAGTACTGGGAGGAAGAGAGCTCTTCCTCAGCCAGCATCCATCCTGCACTCATTCTGTGGGGGCTGGTGGCTTCTGAGGGGGGGGGGAGCAGGGGGTGTGTTCATGCATGTGTGCATGTGGGTCTGTGTGGGTGTGCATAGGTGCGTGCAGACCTGAGTCCCAATGGGCAGGATAGGGAAGAAGAGCAGATGCCATCTAATGCCAGAGATTACTCTGGTTCTGCCCAGTCCTGGAGAAGGTTTGGAATGACAGAGGAGGGACATGGAGCACCGCTTCTCATAACCTTAGGAATGGAGGGTGAATAGGCAAGGGAAAATATACTGAGAAAAAGAGGGCCTGCACCTGTGTGAAAGCATGGCTGGGGTGCAGGAACAAAATGACCTCATTTGATTTGTATTTTAAGCTTGTCATTAGGGTGGCTTTACTTTACTCAGGGCCTGGCCAAGTTTTTCACTTTTTCTCTTACTCTCCAGATAAAGGAGGCTCAGGACTTCATTTTGATATGCCTTCATAATATTTTTTTTTCTTCTTTTTGATAATACACGTTAGTCTAATTATACAGCAGACTTATTGATAATGTAATTTGACTGTTCTGAGTATTGGGGATTCCTCTCCCAGCCCTGTCGAATTCTTGTGAGAGGTTTGTCTAGACAAGGAAATATCAGCACAAATTTTACAAGCAGTACAATGCATGGAACAATGAGAGACAGCATATAGGCATTTGGAAGATACCATCTGTATGATGACGGGCTCAGGAACCGTTTTCCACCATAGACCAGTGTATGTGCAGTGCACAAAATCAGTGTCAGATATCCCAGTTTGGACTAGGGGAGAACAAAGCAAAGAAAGAAGGAAAGGGACATTAAAACAGTAAATTAAACCAGAACAAATGCAATTTACAGGGCACAGTAAGCTTTGTGGAATGTGCAAACTTTGGGGCTAATTGGGGACTGCTGAAATGAAACTGGTTTATATAATATAAAGGCTCTTATTGTTTTTCAATAAAGATTCATTCAAATGGATCTAAGTGAAACACACTTTGGTTTTTTCCTCTATTGACAATCCTGATAATTTTTGCTGGTTCACACATACTGCCTACTGGTTGTTGTATTTGTGAAAATGCAGAGAAAATGCTGAAATTCAGTGGAGAGATCCAAACTTTTATATGCTCTAGTGCTAGTACATCCAGAACTACCACACTGTGCAAGTTTTTTGCCTTGACAGAACATCCATTGACAGTAATTTCCCCTTCTCTTTCTTCCCTGCCCCTGCCAGCCCAGCTCCTGCAGAGGCACAGCAGCTTGCACCAAGCTTCCTCTGAACAGGGGCTGAGATTATAGTGTTACCAAGGGCAGTCTCCTTATAGGCACAGCAGTTTTTAGAGTCTGCAGAAACTGCAGATTCTCTTTAGATGCTTGGCATTGAGAGTATCTGAGTTATAAAGTAATTTTTCAGACCCATTTTAACTGAATTATCTGGTGAACCAACAAAATTAGCCCAATAAATGGCTAAAATATTTTGTGACTTAGTATTTGTGGAATTTGATAATTCCACAATGTCAGCTTTCTGTTTGTCATTTAGGAGCTCACGTCTTCCCAGTTTTCTCTTGTTAATGCAGTAATCCCAGTTGTACCATCATCAGGCATCAGAGCAGTTGTGTTTTTTTACAGGTAAGCTGTATAGCCATGTAAATTCTTTTTTCACTGTGTGATGGTGGATATTGCACACATCACATTTGGAGACACTAAAGGAGGAAAGCCCTAAGTTTCTAGTAAACCTGCCTGTGGTCATAGTTTATAAGGCAAGAAGGTGTTTTAGAATAAGTCTTTTTTTTACCTGTACAAATCGAAATTCTCGCCAGTTGACATTGTTGCTGACTGAAGGCAAGGAAGTTATTCCCAGAAGAACAAATAAAAAAAATCCTAAAATCCCCAAAGCCAAATAAGAGTCACTAAGCCAGGCGTTTGTGGTATTGAGTGGTTCTGTTTTATTGTTCAGTGCCTGAAGAAAAGAAGACCAGGTATATCTCAGTGATAGCAGTTTTAGGATGAATATGCAGTAAATATCTTTTAAGGTAGCTAGGAGATAAATGTTATACATTAACTCTCTGAAAATCATCGGAGATTTACTTTGAATGCCTACTCAAAAAACAGAAGAGGCATTATATGACATATAGGTTCCATGTACCTATAATTGTGGTGCGTGTTTTACACTGCTGTAGACCTACTGTTGAAGATAGGTATGTGATCATTTGTTAAATAAGGTCAGAAAGTCAAAGTATGTGCCATTCTAAAGGTACATGGTAAAATAGGGAAACATGTTTCTTTATATTACTCTTAATGTTTAAATTTTCCCTGCTTATTTTATTAATATATAAACTATCTAGGAGGAAGACTGAGGCCAGAAATCCCTTCAACTCAACATAATATCCGCAAACATTGGATATGCCACTGGTTAAAAGGAACACAGAAACTGGGAAAACAACCCTATGTAAAGAACATTAGAATGTCCACAGACATTTCTGAAGCTCACAATAGAGAGTCGTATATGTAACAGGGACAGAAGAAAGGAAGACATAGAACAGGGAACAAAACCTACCTGGGAGATGATTCGGCTGCTGATTCTCCATCTTACAAAAGAGCGAATTGGGATAACAAGAGTGTACAAAACATGCAGAGAAGCAAATGCCATGGCTACTAGTCCAAGTTGTTTCCTACACAGCATCCATTTGTCCAGCCAGTCTGGGAAACGGCGGTATTTGGTACCTCTGTATAATTGAATACTTGCAGCAAGAACACCAGGAAGATAAACCAAGGCAAGAAGGATGAGTGCCAATATAGGGCAGATCTGATTTGGAATGGAAATTGCAATAAAAAATGAAAAGTCTTTGTTTTCATAAACATAAGGGTAAATTACATTAAGAGCCAAGCAGTAGAAGAAGAAGAATGCAGTTAAGCCAAGGGACAAAAGGATGGGAAACTTCCACATTGGAAAGAGCTGCAGAGGGTAATTTTCTATTTCCTGAGCAGCCAAGAGGGATCCCTGATCTACTGGAGTGAGACCCAGAGCACGAACAATGTCCATCACCATTTGTTTAGCTTCCATGTCATCTCCACAGACAAACACCTGCAGCCAAAAAAACAAAGAGAAGTTTTATTCAGACAGACTTTTGTGACATTCTCTACTGCCATCCTGCCTGGGTATGGATGATGAGCACAAGTGTCCCAGGCTGTTTGTTGGCTTCCCTGATGTCCTTAATTTATACAGGCAAAAAGTAGCCTATAGGTACTTTCTTGGCCAACAAGCCCAAGAACTAAGAATATGAATATTTTCTTTGGGGAAGGAGATTGTTTCAAGTGGAAAAATTTTATATCTGAAAAGAACAATGTGTAACATACTTAGTACAAGTCTTTGCCTGGAAGACTTGACATACTCTTTTGAAGACCTGCAAGCAGTTTGTAAGCATGAGATTTTATAGTAGTAAATAGGAGCAAAATTTTCAACAGGAGTATAGAGGAGCAAAATTTTAAATGTTTCTTTCCAAGTCTAGTAAAGTAGTGAAGAAACAGCCTTTTCTGTGAGTGTGCAAGACAATAGTCCTTTTGGAACTGGGAGAAAGGGGGCAATTTCTGCTCTGTTCGATATGATGAAGGCTTGTAGAACCTAGGCTTGGAAGTCCTTGGGTCTTTAGTTTAGCCAAAACCATTTATCTTGCAGCAGAAAGCAAAGTTAGCCATGGTTGGAGTAGCTGGCTGATTTCATGTGTTGTACAAGAGCACTGTTTCTGAGAGAGGCAGAAAACAGGGTAGTAATAAATGATTTGTCTTCAAGTAAGCTGCTATGTTGCTTCCTAGGACCAGCTCTGTGCTCACCGACCTGTGGTTAAGGAGCTGGTTAAAATGATTTGTACACACTGTTGTGTTAAACTTCTGTAGAGATGGATTCTGATTTAGAAGACTTTATGAATTTATTAACTTTCCAGCTTGCTTCTGCTGCCCATACTCATTCTATTGCCCTGTCATATCCCTTGACTCCCTTTTTTTGCTCTCTTCATTTTATTCTTGCTGTGATATATTCCTCCTATCTCCTTTCCGTTTAACTTTACAATCCCAAGGAACAACTGATGCAACCCTCAATTCCTGCTGATTTGCCATCTCTGTCTTTGTAGCTCTGCTATCTTTCCTTGCTTCTCTAGTGTCTCCAAACACCTTACCAAGTTTGAAGGCAAGCTATTGATATTCCTTGTCATGCCAAAAGTAAATTTTAGCTCACATTTAATTTGAAGTGGGCAATTATAGTGAAAATACCATCTCAACCCTGTCTGATTTGTATGACCTGTGTGTGTTTTGTCTAGCTGTTTAGAAACCATATGATGCATAACTCTATGACATAGAGTTGTTCTGTCTTACCTGCCGGCTTGCATCCAATGTGCCCGACTGCAAGGCCCAGGCTGACAAGGTGTTAAAGGCTTTCACAACCTTAGCACCAGGCACCAGCTGAGCAAGGTACTCTGCGTTGGATTCAGGATACTGGTTTATCTTTAAGTTGTTGCTTACGTCCACCAAGACTTTTCCATGCAGAATTTCTGCTAGTGGTATAAGGAAGTTGTAATGTTGCCTCTGGATTGCTATAATGATGATGGCAGCTTTCTGTGCTGCCTCTGCATGGCTGAACACCTCTGCACCCTTGGGAATCAGGCTGGATGTCTGTGTGCTCCGGCTTCCAAACACTACAGCATAGCCGGACAGAATCATTTTATGCCCCAGAGCTCTTCCAAAATCTCCAGTTCCAAATATGCACACTGTCTCTCTTTTGCTAGAAGTGTTAGGAGTCAAAACCATTGTGTTGGAAGAATTTTTATTCATCTGTTAAAAAAAAAAAAGTAATATGAACAAACTAAGCAAAACATCAATTTCTTGAAAATGAAAGGTTAGCATCCACTCTGGCTATACAAAATAAATATCTGAAAGTTTTCTTCCCTCTTAATACAATTCCTGCACACTCTTCTGAATGGACACTCTCAGAAGACTTCTGTACAGTTTTTAAAAAACAGTTCTGGATATTCACCTCTCCATCTCTTACGGCACCCTCTTTCCCATCCATTTTATGGATTTTAACATTCAGCTGAACTGTTGCAGTTTTTCTCTCTCAAAGGGAAAGCAGGAACAAAAGATACAGGAGCACAGAGAGCAAGGGTTGCACATGTTTCAGAGTAATTTCTGCTTACTTATGCTATAGAAAAACATTGAAGTGGAGTGTGTTTCTATTCAGATTAGAACCTAGAAGATCTTTTGTAAAATACTTGTGTCACGTCTCAGTTTCTCAGGATGACAACTCAGGTTTGCTGATTCCCAGGTAAGGACTAAGGTGAAACAGCACTAGGGATCTTTTAGCTCACAAAAGTAAAATTTATTCACTAACAACAAGAATTGGCATGCTCACCACAAAAATTGGTATGCACACACCAAAAATTGGCATGAAACTATGTCAGTAAACTGTGTAACATGTGCTAACCATACATCACCAAACATATACTACAGGCCTTGTTTATTTGGGGATCAGTTTAGGGGAGACATTAAGGAGAGCACACCCATTGAGATCCCCTTGTTTTCTAGACTCCTTCTCAGTGAGGAGCCCAGGGGTGGCTGGACCCACTCCTAGTCCCAGATTTAGTCTACAATTTATGTCTAAAGGGATAAGGTATAGGGATTATGAAAAAGAGAGTGAGAAGAGAAAGATTTCACTGGTCTGGTCCAGCATTGGTTCAGTCAGCCGAGGGGTCCAGTCAGCCAAGAGGTCCAGTTCTGGTGGCCTTGTGCACATGGGCTTCAGTTTGTGTCCTTTTATCATCCTTGCCCCTCCTTCAGGCAGGCGCTCGAAGTCATTAGGCTAATTAGGTGTCATAAGTAGTGTGTGAGCCTTTGGGAAATGGGTCCATGGTCCTGGGGTCGTTTGGGGAGTAACTTCTTTTTCCCTGCAGACGTGATCTTTCACTGTGCAAGGTGAGCTTCCCTGCTCAGCACATCAGAACAGCAAAACAGAATATGGAGCTGTGCACCCTCCAGCACACCCTCCCTGTCCTGTTGCTGATGGGTGCTGACTGGCTTCTTTTCACCTGTGGTTCCTTGCTATGCAGGGTTTGTCGTTAAGCAGAAGTTGTCCCACCATGATATTTGAGACATTAACTCTTTTAGTCTCTCACAACTTGAAGAAGAGATATTATAAAAGGTAGCTACAAACCTATCTGTTGTCCTCAGTATTTCCTTAATACGACTAGTCAGTGCCAGTTTGTTTTATTATTGTTCTTCCATTTCCTGAAGAATGTCCTGTGGAGCATTTGGACAGTGGAATTGGAATATTTAATGTTGAACATTTATTTTTTATATTTATATATTACTCATAATAAAATTCCCTTTGAGGTTTTTATCTATCTTCCTTTATCACTGTACCTAGAAACTTCAAAGTCTTTAATGTATTATCCATGCCATAGCAGTATGTACGCTCTGTACTGGCACAGTGAGACCCATGATACAAATACAGAATAAAAAAGGTCTGCTCCAAAGGTCTTGCAGTAGGTCCACATGCTGTTGTGCTCACTTTACAAAAGGTGAACTCAGACCAGAAAACCTAAGGCCTGAAGGAAGGCCTCCAACAGGAGATCTTGAGAGACCCTTCTCTTGGAATGACCAGCAATTTAGTACTTAGAGCAGCCATTTAATTTGCAGGAGCCCTGATTCAAGTCTTTCACTGATTCACAGATAACTCTTAATTAAAGCTGTAGGAATAATGAATTTTGCAATTTTCAGGAAAGAAATGCATGAAATGGTTAGCTAGACCCAAAACAATTGCTTTGCTACTGCTGTTTATTAACCCTTTGCTTACGTTCGTCTGTGAAGCACTGTTCAGAATGAAACTCTGCCGTTTAAAAATACCAAGATGATATTCTTCACTTTCTTTTATATTTTTCTCTAGCCAGAATAGGTTTTTGTTTTTTAAAATCTGGCATGATTTTAAATCATTTGACCCCAAACTTGCATTTGTTTGGTGAATAAAAAAATCAAGCCTGAACTTCCCCCTATGCTGCAGTGACCTGGAGTTAAGGGCTGTGAGTTGGGGATGCACACATCTTTTTGGCCTGTGCTGGAGGGTGTAAACGTCACGAGCAAGATAGGCAGAGAAATGTGTATTCTGAGAATCATATGTGAAGATTTTGGCTTGATCTA
This sequence comes from Elanus axillaris, assembly GCA_026212715.1. Lineage (NCBI taxonomy): Eukaryota > Metazoa > Chordata > Aves > Accipitriformes > Accipitridae > Elanus > Elanus axillaris. The sequence continues at coordinate 21,157,232 of JANZLQ010000078.1, read as the reverse complement.
GCTCTATATGTAGCTAGCTAGCCCTTAGTTGTTATCACTGCCTGCTCAGCACTGTTCTTGCAATGAGCTGTGGGAGCCCTGGGATTTAGAGAGCTGCCAAGGGAGTTTGCTTCTGGTCATTAGGGGAAAGCATTGATTCAGGCAGAGAAGGACCCGAGGATCTGTGTGTGGCCTGTGGGGCTGGTGCAGGTCCCACAGGAGGCTTTGCAGCATAACAGGTGTTAACCCCAGCTCTCCTGAAGCTGCAGTCCCAGCTACCCAGCTGGATTCTGTGTACTTTGTCAAGTAACACGCTAAGCATGGAAATAGATCCTCAAAGGGACCCATCTGAGTGTCTCTTGCATATTTGTGTGCTCTGACACATGCGCATACAAATGCAAAGTCCTTTGACATATTTAAAAATAATTCTCTGAGGGCTTTATTAATATCCCATGAGGCTCTAATGTGACTAAAGATATAAAATTCCTTTTTGGGGATAGCCTGTATTTCAAAAAGGACAGAAGAGTTGTGTATGTAATATTAATAAATGGTCCAACTCAGTACCTAATAAGACTCAGCTTTCCTTTCTTAATTTTGCCTTTTAACAAAGTAGGCTCCCATCTAAAATGAAAAGTAAAACTTATTTGTAACACACGATCATCCAGTTGAAAACTTCTGTATTTGTCCTCAGGAAATCATTAAGTTATTGCTGAGTGAACTATGCAAATCATTCTCTTCTCCAAAGTAAGACTGGAAAAAAACAAAACTCAGATAGATGTTATCAGGTAATACATTTGGTAGATCAGTTAAAGTTATGTTTTGTTGAGCTTATAAAAATATTTAATATAGAAATTGATCCACCAGCAAGAAATAAGTCCATAAAGTGCTTCCATCGTTCACTAATAATGAAAATCTCATTTGCTAGTGAACACTGAACTCATCTTGCCAGAAAAGAGAAAAAGAGGGAGATGGGGAAAAAAAAAATTAATGTAAGGAATATTCTTTTTTCCAAAATACAGTTTCTTGGAGCACTATCTAAGATGTAAAGGGACTTGTACAAGGCAGTGAATATTATTCCATAGAAAGCTGAAGGGAGTTAAAGCTGCCTTTAATACTGGTGGTCTAATTTAGCTTAATATCATTTTTAACAGGAGAGACAATTTGCTTGAATAAAGTAAGCAGAATTTACCTTTTCTTTTAAAGAATTACTTAATAGGGATGCCCACAGCTGTTATGATGGCACACATTATATATCAGAAATAAACTGGTCACCAATGAATTTTATAACAAGTTAAAAGTACATTGTAAAACTGATATTAATTTAACAGTACATCTGCTACTTCTGAAAATCACAAGTAAGACAAGGCAAGTTTGCTTTTAAATTCCAGGCCTTCTAGACCATGCTTCCTTCTAAGACAGATAGAAATTAAATTAATTTTCTCCATTGAATTCTTTTTTTTCCTTCCTTCCAATATGCCTTTGTGCCAGCTGGCTGTTGTTGAACTAAAAGAGGGTTGCAGGCTTTGCAGTGAACTTCGGTAGGTTAATTCAGGTGGTAGATTATGAGTACATAGACAGTTCATAGACAATTTCAGGCTTTGCTGCGTGTATTTGAAGAAAATGCAGCCTCTGATGGCAACTGAGTGGGTGTAAAGTCAAAACAAGGAAAATGGCCTCCCAGAGTCCATGACAGCGATAGCTGCAATGTGAAAAGATACTATTTTCTATAGAATACACATCAGTGTGAAAGATGAGAAGCAGGAGTACATCACAAGGGACACAGGGCCAGTCTGGTGCCTGGGAGCTCAGCCTAAAGGCTGAAGCTGGGGTCTCAGTAAGCAGCTGATGGTGGTTAGGGTCTGCTCTGTGCCCATGGGTTATGCTGAGCACTCTCAAAGTGCCAGAGGGAAGCAGAAATACTAGCAAAGAAACATGTAGTCATCATTATCTGTTCTTTTATATATGTAGTCATATATTATCTGAGAAAAAGCCAGAGATTTGTATCCATTCATAATATTTTTACCTATATCCATCCTTCTAACATTAGAGCACTAGTGATGCCTTCTGTTATTTGAAAGATAATCCATGTAAGCTTCTGTAGTGATTAACTCTGTCCTTTCTCTTCTGCATTGTCACTGTATTCTTATACACTGAATTATCCTATTTTAAGGAAAATGGTGGTAATCTCTGAGTTTATTTGGTCAATAATGATAAAAGGTGCTAAAAGGAAAAAAAAGAAGCTAAATGCAAAACTTGTTTTTTACCCATTGCATAAACACTAGGGGAACTGAATGAAGGTATAATGTTTAGTTCAGCAGTTATTTGTAAATACTTTGGTTATGTACAGATTTGAATAAAGACAGGCATATTGCTTTGCACATGGGAATAAGGAGGGATTTCCTAGCAGAAGCAATGCCACAGATGATGTACAGTGCCAAAACTGGAAAGGCAGAGATGGGATTGAGACATAGACTGGGATGGATAATGGAAAGATCAGAAAGACGTAACATGAAGTAGCAGATGGGAGGTCAGTGGGACAATTCAAAAGGTAGAAAGACAAGATCAAAGGAGCAGGAAAGAGTAATTTTACTATTTACATTTAAAAAAGAAAGAAGACAAATAACTCTGGTAGTGATCTCAAGAGATTATCTAGTACATGTCCCTCCCTAAGGCAGGATGAACTATGTTTAAACCAAGTCTGACAGATGCTTGTCTAACCTGTTTGTAAAACCTTCCTGTGTTGTGGATCCTGAAGTATTCCTTGCTTACTGCTTTCTCAGCCATATTATTAGGCAGATTTTCCTATGTGTAATCTATATTGCCTTCTCTACAGTAGACAGATGTCAATTTATCCCCCTTCTCTTTGCAGTAGCCTTTGTTGGACATGAAAGCTGTTACCATTTCACCCTTTTTTTCTCTAGATAAAACAACCCCAGATTTTTCCCTGCAACTTATGCTTCTGAGAGTGGTGATCTTTCTCATAGCTTTCTTCTGATCTTTCAAAGCTAAATTGCTCCAACTGTTAATTAAAAGTATGGTGCTAAACCAGAATGCAGTACTCTTGCTGAGATCTTACAGGTAAAAAAAGGATTGCTTCACTTGCCTCATAGACAACACATCATCCTACTGTCACTTTTGTCTTATTCACAAAACAGATGATTCATAGTCATTAAGTGGTGCATTAAGGGGCTATGAGTACTTTAACAAGCAGTGTGTGGCAACAGGAACCAAGATATGGAGTGAAACAGCTGGTGCTGAGCACTTGATATTCACACTATCCATGTGTCAGAGGTTTCCACCTTGGACTAACTTTGGTCTAGTACCACAGCCTGAGTGCCCATTAGCAGCTGCAGTGTGTTGGGCTGCACCTAAGGTATGTCTTCTGGCTCAGCTTTCATGGAAAGGAATCTAGTTTCAATATGCTCCAAGAACTCTCTGTGGTGTAAAGCAAAATGGTGATCTGCTCCTACATCTGATCAGAACTGAAATACAATTGTAAATGCATGCTGTTACACCCAGTCCTTTAATTGGACTGCTCCCACGCCACGTGCTCCATTCTTGATTTCTGTAGTTTTTTCTGACTCTGAGCTGTATCCCTGCACTTGTCCCTGTTGAACAGCACCATATTTTTTCAAACTGTAGCTTCAATTTGTCAAGATAATTTTGATTTCTAAGCCTGTCCTCTAGTATGCTTGCAGCCCTTTTCAACATTGCCAGACTGTCAGCTTTAATAAGCATAGTGTCTATTCCAGCATCTGTGCCATTTAATGAAATTCTGGAAGAGGACTTTTGCCAGGAGAGACCCCCTGTATATCTGCAGTAATCGTAGTCTTTCATTTTGACAATGATTAACTGAGAGACTGAAAATGTTTCTTTTGCTAGTTCTGCAGAACCTTATCTTATAGTAGTTTAATCTAGGCTGCATTTTCCTAGTATGCTTTTGAAAATCTTCTCTAAAATTTACCACACTAAAAAACTTGACTCATCTCAAGTTGTATAGCCTCTGTGATTCACAAAGCCTGTTATCCTGTTATAAGAGGAAATGTGGTTGGTTTGGAATGATTTTTTCTTGATTAATCCATGTGCTTATAGCCTGTTTCATTCTTAGCTTCTATTTGCTGCTTCTATTTGTTTGAGAATTGTACTTAAATGGATTGAGCCATAATTCTGCACCTCCTCTTTCTTCTTACTTTTAAAGATAGCTGTTATTCTTGCCTTTCCAGTCTTTGAAAACTTTAGTTCTTCCACACAGTTCTTAAAGATAGTTATTAATGGCTGTGGAAATGCTTCAGTTATCCCCTGAACAATGTGAGGTGAATTCCATCAGCCTCGCTGATCTCAGGTCATTTAACTCACCTGAGCACAGCCTAATCTCTTTCTTTTGTTATCTAGCCAGAATTTTCAGCTCTTTGCTACTGATGTAAACCCTTTTATCATGGTTGACCCTTCTAGTGAAGACAGAGCAAAATAGGCATTACAGAGTTGGCTTTCTTGGAGTCATTAGTCAATAGCTTTCTCTCAGCTGAGTGGTGCATCAATTCTGTCCTTGATTTTCCTTTAAAGGTTTATGTTTTTACATGAAACTTCTTGTTATTCTAGATGTATCTTACTAATTATATTTCTTTTTGTACTGTGGATTTTCAAATCTTATCAACATATTATTACTATTCTTCTGTGCTTGTCCACAGATTGTAACTTATGTATGCTATTTGAGTTTGAAGTTTCTGAAGAATTCACAGGTCCAGCCATGTAACTGTCACTGCAGTCCTTGTTCTGCGTTGCAGTCTTTATGTCTCTGCTTTTAACATAGTTTCTTTAAGCAGCTGCCAAATCTTCTGACCTCATTTTCCTCTCAGATTGTACTACTCATGGAACATCACCTTCCCACCTTCAAAATCTAGTATGCTCTGCTTATTATTCTGCTAGGTGGACAAGTCAATTTTTGAGCCCTTGATCTCATCTGGTGGCCTGTGGTGGCTCCCAGCCATGGCAGAACTTCTGTATTTTCCCCTCTATCATTTTCCAAACCTTCTAGCGGGTCTATGTTCTTTTATCTTTGGATTCAGGGCAGAATTTTAGAAGATTAAGCAGGATATAGAGACTATGAGAAGATAAATGGCCAAAACATTGCCAGGCATTTGGTCCATAGCCATGTAAAAGAAACGTTTATAAGTAGAATAAGAACAGAGTTAATGGCCAGCATAGCTATGATCCAGGTAGGTTATGGTGTTGTCTACTGTAGGAGCTACTCTCAAGATTTACAACACTGATCCTTTTATCATCTTTTTTTTTCTTTCTTCTTTTTAAGCTCATTGTAAAAATCAAAATCCCGAAGGTGGTCATAAAGATTATATGCAGAACAAATATTATGGGAGCATAAATTTAAAAAGTGAAGTATCAAAGGCCCTGTTTCTATGTAAACTAAGTATTTTGACTGCTATTTCCTTGTAAATATCAGCAGGGACTCTTACACTATGCAAATAATAAACAGTGCTAGGCATAAAAATGGCCTCTCTGGAGCAGTTTGCCATTGTTCTAGCACAACATTCTGGAGGCAAGTGCAGGTCCTGACATAATCCATCTGGCTGATTATATAGCATGCTAGGGGTAGATTCATCTGTGAATTCATGTACAGTTATACATGAGTCATGACAACAGTATTGACTGCATATTCCAGTGATTCATGTACTAGAATATCAGTATGAACAGTCTGTTTTCTAGGTTCATCTTCTAGAAAGAGCTTGTTTCTTCAGATTTCAAAAGGGTTATTTTTCCGTAATGATGGGGAGACACTTGGGTTGACACTTTGGAGCTTATTTAATTTAGTCCATTCCACAGCTGAACTCTAATAGTATCCTGCTGCATGAAGAAGTTAATTCTTCCCTCAGGTTCACTAACCTTTGGTGTTTAACTGCTTATACAGTAGTGAAACAAGGACATCTGGGATAACTGGTTTGAGTTCAGACTATGCCCTCCTGTAGATCTTATCTTAAGCTGCTGACATGACTTCTTACATCTCACCTTAACTCCACTGCTCTCTTAACACAGAGGATTTGTTTGTTTCTGTTTTCTTTTTTCCCCATATCTCTCGTTGTCTTTACAGCAAGGATCAGCTGAACTTTCTCACACAGCATCCACACATATAAGTCCTCAAGCCTCTGCTAAAAATCTTTTTCAGCCAAAGCTCAATATCTGGTCAGGAAGCACCTGAAAACATGCAGTTCTTTACATGGTTTCAATAACTTCTTTACATAGTTTGAACCACACAGGCAGGGCTGAGCACATTGCAACTCATTTCACCAAAAGAGATTCAGAGCATGTCTCTTCCAAAACACTTTGAAACCAGATTCTCACCACCACGGAGAGAAAGCCTAACATGCCGCCGGACTTGACGTGATTACATATCTTAATCCTGTTGGGCAACTGTGAGCTGATCTTGAACTGGCATTTATGGCTGAACTGGTGAAAATAAAGCCTTTGGAGGTGTCCCATGCCCTGCAGACCTTCCTCATACCTCTTTGAACAGACTAAACAGGTTTGCTTCCCCGATGCCTCTGTGTACACCTGATCCTTCTCTACCTGATGAACATACGACCTTCTCTATCACGGGTGGGCTGCACTCACAGTAACCACAGTGCTTTGACACCATGCTAATGGCATGTACTCACGCTGGTGGCAATGAAGAACAGTGCCTACAACCAAGAGTGTCAAAGGCAGTGGAATTGGCCAGGTTTTTGTTTTGGTTTGGTTTTAGTATCAAGTCTCTTTTTTCATTGTTTCCTTCAAATCCCTGGATAGCTGTGGATGAGTATGGTAAACTTCAACCAAGAAGTAAATGAGTACATATTTTTTGTTTGGAATTATACTTTTTTTGTTGGTAATTTTTAGTTTCCCATGCTGTCAAGTTCTCCATAGTTAAACAGTTTCTTTCAAGAATAGAGTTAATTCTCATTATTGTCTTAGCTGTTTATTATTGCATGTACTGGGAAGTAGAAGTCATCCCCAACTGCTTTTATTTTTTTTTTGATAAATGAGAATCCTGCTTTGTCTTGTCATCTATGATCCAAAGTGTCCTAATACACTAAAATTACATCTAGTAGCCCATTAAATATAGTAGAAAAAGAGAGTGATTAATACTTCATTTCTTGCATATGTAATGATATATGCAGCTTTGGAAGTATCTTTATGAAGCAGTTCACACATGCATAATATTCAGTAATCCTGGTATAGCATGGAAAACAGGTGAAATGTGATTTAAAGTCTCCTCAGAAAGACATGTACACTACTCTGAGGCAATCTCATTTCTTAAAATTTCATTTTACCATTCTCACAGAGAGAGAATGAATGTACTCTATAACAAATACTATTTCTCATAAGCTGACAGTTAAATTTGCCCTAAATTATAAACTGCATTTTCTGTTGCTTGATACACCTAAAACTGAAAGGCATGTGCCTAAAGTACTCTCCCATGATTAATTGAGTTCTTAAACACATAAAGAAAATAGCAGAATAGCTCCTAACACAGGTATTACAACAAATTATTCATTAATTTTCTTTCAAGCAAATGAATATCTGCTGTTCTTCTCAGCAGAAAATCCTGGGCTCCAAGTTTTGACAAAGCTGATAAAAAATAATTGTTTGAGACAATAAATACTCTTGCAGAGGACACTGCGCTTCCCACATCTTCACTTTTTATCAGGAGAACACTAAAGCTGCCTGGAGGCTCTTCAAACAGATGAAGTATAGGCCTAAATAGATGTGCTTAATGTTGTCTAAATCACAGCAAAGAACTGAGAGGGCTGGAAATCTCACCACCTCCAGCTGTTCCCATAAACATGTAAGACCCAGCTATAACTTGAGTAATTTCCTCAGTCTTTTCAGGGCTGTTGTACTGTTCTGAGGTGTGTAGGTATTAAGCTTTAATCCAGCCTAGTCAACTGCGAGGAGAATAAAAATATTTCATAAAACACCTGAAGGTAGGCAACGGTGAGGAGGAGATACAGACCTGCCTACAGCACAGGGGACATTGGATTTATCCCAGTTGGCCCAGGAGATGTCCTGAGACCTTGAAAGACATATTTTCAGATCCATGGTGCATGGAGAAGCACCTCCTGGATTCTTGCTGAGTCTTCCCCTCACTGTGAAGCTATTCTCCTGAGCATCTTTTATCTGCCATTTAGAGACATTAAGAAATAGCTGTCTCACAGAGAAATAACACTAGAAATAATGAAGCCTGGCTTCCTAGGGGTGTGTTTTTCTTGGCTGATTACAAGTGCTGATTGAAGCTGTTTCCAATCACGCTAGATGACTCCTATAGCATTTCTTCTGGATTTTTAGGTCTTTTAAATGTATATAGTCACAGTGTAGTCTTTTATTTTTCAGGACTCTTCTGTGGGGGTCTTCAGCTGTCTTTTTTTCATGCAACATAAGAAAACAGAGCCCTCTCTCCTCCTGGTCTATTTGTTTGAAGTCATCACTAAAAAAACGTTTGAGGAACACACATAAACATGCATACGCTCAAATACCTCTGCACAATCAGGAAAATCTCACTTCCTTACAGAAATTAGGGTAAAATAATGGACACCCTAAAAAATTCATGATGTAAACACACTCACATGCATGTTTACCTCCAAAGGAGAAGGAAACAAGTGAGAAATGGCTCTTCAGTTGTGATCCTATGCTGTTGTGGTCTGTTGAAAGGCATGAAGGATGAAGCAGGGGATGTTATTTGGGATGCTTTTACTGACAGCTCATCAGTAGGATACACAGAGACTAGAATTATCTGGCATTACACCAGTAACAAACCAAAACAAGACCTTCAGAGCACTAAAAATGTAAGAGTTCAAGCCACGTATTTATTACAAGATCTAGGAGTGCGTGACAAGCCTGACTCTCTTCCCATTGGAGGAATATGGGATTGTTGATTTTCAGTTAGCTTGCTTTTGGACCAGGGTGGCATAAGCAGGAAGAAAATGAAGCCCAGTTTCTTCATAACACCTGTGATAAAATCCAACGCGAGGTGGCTGCTGCAGCGCAGGGACAATGTTTTTGGCTGTCTTACGCTCTTTGAGGAGTGAGAGGGAGGGTATGATGAAAGGTTTAAGAAAAAGGTGCATGAATATGAAGTTTTCTTGCCACAACAAATATATGTGGATTTGCAACATGGCTGGAATGGGGCCAAGAAGATTCTACAGAAAGTTCATTAATCTGTGTTATTGCTTACAGAAGCCTATACACTAAAACATGTTTAAAGACATGCAATTTAAGAGTGGATAAGTTTATCAGCTCCCTTATCCACTTAATATGAAGTGCATTAAATGTATTTACTTGCTCCCTTTGGTTTCCTTTCTTTCCTTTAAATGGACTTGCACATTTTCTTCTCCTACTTGATGCAGTTGAGTGGCATCTGCAGAGACATGCCTGCCTTCAGGACAAAATGAACACTGATATTTTCAGAAAGAAAGAAATTACGTTCCTCACACAAAAAAAAAAAGAAACAATTTTAAATGCTGTTGCTTTTTTCAGCAAGGAAAAATGTTTATCAGGCAATCTTATAAAAACTAGTTCTTTTTCAAGATGGAAGAATTTCCGCTTCTTATTGAGCCAATGATTTCAGGACTCTTTAAGCAACAAAGTTAAGCTACAGGCTTTGAAAATTAACTGCTGAGAAGCCTGAATTTAAAAACGTGCTTTTAAAATAAAAAATTAAACAAAGATGACATTAGAAAAATTTTTCAGAACTGTTCAGGGCAGCATCTTATACTGAGAAATGGAAAGATCTAGTTTGTTGGTTTTTTTTTGTTTGTTTTTTTTTTTTTTTTTTAACAAAGCTCCCTTTGAATTCAGCTCTGTTTTTGTAGATGTCTGAGCTGCTGATGGTAATTCCCTAGCCTGGCAAGCAGGGACAGCTGTGCGCAGCAGTGGGTCGTTACCTCGGCTCTAGCCCAGGCGTTGATACAAATGAAACCTCTCTGCTAGGGTACTGCCTGTGAGCTACTGCTCTTGGAGCACAGCATTGCCACCCAATTGCTCCAGTGCAGCACAGGGCAGCCAGTCTTATCCTGTGCCATGGTCCACTACACTGGGGCATAGGAAACCTTATGTAAAATCTCTCACAAATCTCTGCTGCCTGAGCCCTCTTTTGCAGAGGCTGCCACCTTCAGAGGGATGTCACCCTGGTTTCTGTCTTCTACTTGCTCCTGGGTCTCAGTCAAGGCCACTGGGTATCTTTTGTTCCTACCCCTGTGAAATACATGGGGGCAGAAGTTACTTTCTTGGTTCTGCACATCAAGACCATGCAATAAGCAAGGAAGGAGTGTGCCAGGCCCTGTCTATGCAAAAGGAGTGAAGGAAAAGGTAGATATCTGGCACACGGTATGGAGCAAAGACAAACAAAAAGCTTATGTGTTCTTATAAGCTAAAGAGGAAAGAAGAGGGTGCCAGGAGTTATGAAGCAGAGTCATGCTGCTTTTGTAATTGCCAAACTGGACAAAATCATTCCCTCCTGCAGGGTGACCCTCTCTTGCAGATCCAGTGAGGAAATGCAATACCAAATGAGGAACTGGGTTTTCTGAAAAAAATCTTGTCTTTATTGCATTACCATTTTATGCTATTACAATTATTGCATAATTACCCACTTGTGAGTACTCGTGTCTTTTTACATATTTCCTGCTCTCACAGTCCTTGTAGCATGGGACCACCCCAGAGAAATCCTTTGTCAAACAGTCCTGTGCTCTAATGCCAGAAAGTGTTTTGCTCTTTGGCAATCAACCTCTCCACTAAATTTCTTAGCACTTAAGGCTTGTTTATCTAGGAGGGTACAGAAACTTGCTCACATAGTTGGTATCACTAATGGATTGGTGACAGGCAGCAGTAAACCACTTTGATCTCAGTCCTCAGGTGCTCTAACTTGTCTGAGGTGAATGACTGAGCCTCTTCCACCATTGATCAAGCAGTTTGTAGCAGATTATTATAATTAAGCACCTTTGAAGTGCCAAGTTATATGAAGCTCTGGTGCAGTTCAGGTCGTAGAATTCAAAAAAATTTATTAACACTCTCATTTTTATGGTATGTCATGCTGTTAATGGAAATGGTTTTTCTGCACATTCAGATTTGTCCTGGTGAGGCTGCTCCACTTGGAAAAAGCACATGGAGGGAAATCATCCAGTGCTGCAAACCTGACTTCACTCCTGATTTAACCTTAACCTCATGTTTTCCCAAGCAAGTCATATGATCTGCATCTCCCAGTGGAGGTTTAGAACTAGCCTTGTCACTGAACCAGGCTAATCTGCAGCACTTCGCCAGCACGACACACAAAGCAGCTCAGCCAAGCCTGAGAAGAGCGATCCTGAGCTGGGCAGCCTGACCTTGCACCTCCAGCACACCACCACCACCAAAGTTGGAGCATTCCTCCCGTAATCCCACCAGGAGAGGGTCACCTCAACGGTTTAGTAAAGTAAAAAAAACCAAAACAGCTGGAAGCCACCTTTGCAATTGTGTCTCCAGGGCTGTACTCGCTAGTCACTATGAGGCTGGGAGGCAGCTTTGTCAGTCCTGCAATTAATGGTTTTGTGGGTATCTATTGCCACTCCTCCTCCATTTCCAAGAAGCACCAGTGCTCACGGAGCTGCCACCCACTGCCTGCTGCAGCCCTGCCACAGCACCCTGCCCAAACTGCAGCAGCATATAGGAGAGAGCTAATCTAAAATCTAAAATCTAAATTCTAAATGGAAATAGAATAAAAATGAAGTCAAAATGCCAACATCTATAAAATGTCCCACAGAAAAGAAAATGTTTAAAATGTTGCAGTTCCACTCTGCTAGCACTGTAAGTAAGAAGAGAATGGGAGAAACAGTGGCTCAAATCTTGAAGTTACCAAATAAACAATTTTTAATAAAAATAGACTGGGAAGCAGTGAGAGAGGCCTTAAAATATGTATATTTTAACTACTCTCCCTGAAAGCCTCAGTTGCTGTCTGTGTTTTTGAGGGACTGGGTTTGTAGGGAGGAAAACATGGTTCTGAGCACCCAATGCCCATGCTGGGTACATTGCTGGGATGTTTACTTTGGACTAGCTCTGATCTGGTCCTGTGAGCTTAATTGCGGTTAGTAGTGGGATTGTTTTGTTTCACCCAAAAGCAGCTGAGACTGCATGTCCCCAAAGTGCTCTGTGATGTGAAACATGGCATGGTACGTGCTGGAGGGCAGCAGAGTCAGTTCCTAAGTGAGCTCCTGCTCTGAAATAAAACAATAATGTAGGCAACACACTTTGTTAGTAACTTCTCAACATGAGGTAGACCCCTTATCTGGTTATCATTTCTGCCTGTAACTAAGAAAAGTAATTTAAAAACATGCCATTTGCCTAAAATTGTACAAATATGAAAAGTACTTAATATGTTTGTAAAAGAAAATTCCAATATGGAGGAAGAAAGTACAGGGATGCTTGATTTCTCAATGGCTATTGGAATATTTCGGTGTGTAGTTACAGTACTACTTCATGCTAGTCTAAATCATTGCTATTAACAAATCTAGGAGCTTCAGGAAGGCCACATCTAAAAAAAGCATTTACATACTCTACTAATTGCATCATGTTAATAAAGCCTCAACAGTCTTAAAAAATACTGGCCTATAGTCTGAGTGATGGTTTGTGTTGCAGATTTAGAGGGGATATGAAATTTTCCTATATCAAAGCTGAAGAACAGTTCTGACAGCTGCAAATGTTCTCTGAATTAATAATGTGAAGCTGGTATAAGACAATATTTAAGAAAAATCCATTTCTTTCTGCAGCATTGAAGCCCCTTGCTTATAAAATATTAAACAGGATTAAAATTGGTATGCTGCCTGAATGGGAAGAGAAAACATGAAATCCACATATGAATCCAGAAGTGAAAAGAATCATTAGTTCCAGATGTTATTAGTGATAACTTATGACTTGTGGTAAATCAAACACCCTTGGAGTACCTGCACTTGCTACTAAAATTCAAACCAGAATTTTGGCTCTGGCTTAGGAAGGAAAATCCACTTTCCAGCTTCATCATTTAAAACCCACTGACCAATCCTTATTTGCAGAAGCTTTCTCCACTTCTTTAAATATAGCAAACACCTCTGGAAGCTTAAACAAACTTGTTATCTGCTATGTAAGCTCTCTGAATACCAATTGACCAATCTGAAGTTCTAGTTTGTCCTCATTTTACAGACACAAATCTTTCCCTATGTCTCAGTGCTTCCTTACATCAGCTCTTAGTGACTAATAGGTTGTATAATGTCAATACAAAACCAGGACACATGGCCTGGCTTTGTATTTTTTTTGTCTAGCAGGGAGAAAGGCTGAGGTAAAATTTTATCAGGAGACTTAAAAATTTAAGTTCAAGCCCACCTAAACTTCTCAGGTTGATAGTTTAGCCATTCTGTCCCCTATTCCCACCTGCAGAAGTGAGAGCAACGTGTGGCTTGTCTGTGTAAAACTCACCTGTGCGCTCAACCTTCTGCAGTCCCCCTCAGCAAGCCAGTGCTTTCCCAGCCAGTGAGATGCTGTTCGTGCTGGAGCAAGAGAGACCTCGGGAGCTGCAGAGAGGTCCTGTTGCCGGTAGCAGAGCACAGAAACCCTGACAGCCTCCCTGACTTTTATCTAGTGGAAGCCAGGGTGAGCACCCAGGGGAGGGGAAGACGAGGGGAAGTTGCAAGCCTTGTCTGTCTGTGCAGGGTGAAAGAACTTCCCGTCAAAGTCTCGGGGAAAGTCCCAGCCCTTGTATTTACAGCTGAGGTGAAGCTATGGTTGTTTTTGTCATGCTGGTACTGACTTGCCCCTTGGCTATCTGCCAGAGCTAAGGTTTGGCTGCATTCCCCAACTCTTGGAAGCCTAACCTGAAAGTTGCAGAAGGCAAGAATGCTGTAGAAGTGCAACACCAGCTATTTGCCTGGAAGGAGAGCTGCTTTTTCTGGGTCATGGCTCTCTGTGCCATTCCAGCTGTGGGTAGGGATGGGAAGAAGGTCACATCGGGATGAAAGGAATTTGACATGGGGATGATTGAAAGTAACAGATCTCTGAGATTCTCTATATATTCTCAGCAGCTACAGTGATCCTGTGGACCCAGAGCCTGCAATGGATACATATTGAGAAATGGGTCTTTAAGGGATAAACCTCTGGGAGGATGCAAAGGTCTTGATTTCATGCATCTGGAATGGGACATAATTCAAAACAGTTGCCTTGAGCATCAAGAAATCACTGGACTGGATCATAGCCCGGATAGGGGAAAGTGGCTAAGAGAGTCCCACTAGCACTGAGCTTTTATAAGAAATTTGAAAAATAAATTGAAGGGTATTTAAATAATATTGCACTCTAGATTTGCAAGCAATGTCTGCCAATAAAGAGGAAGAAAGTAAAAGAAAAATATTTTTTACATCAGCTTGCTTTTGGAAGACTTACTGGAAACTAACTAGGCAAACATACTGAGAAGGAAAAGATGTAGAGAACATAAAATATAGAGGTAATCTCAGAATTTTTTACAGGACCAAAAGGCACCAAGGTGGTGGACATATCTGGGATTAAACATACAGTATTCTATAGTATTAGTATATATATATAGTATTATATATATATAGTATTATATAGTATTCTATAGTATATAGTATATCTATTCATATAGTAAACATATAGTATTCTTTTCCAGCTGACCCATCAACTAACATCCTGCCAAAAATAGTGTTTTTACATTTAAAATATAATCTACAGTGACTGGAATGGAAGACAGTTGACTCACAGAGCTTAAAATCACAGGGCTAATCCCACAGAAGATACGTCAGAAATAAATGTACAAATTCATAATAGATGGAAAAAAAGGACAAGCGCTATGCCCTTCAAAGCATTGAGGTGATGTAAACATTTAGATCCTGTGTAAGAATATGAGCAAAAAGGCTGAGAAAGAATTTGAAACCATTTCCCAGTGGATTCCTCTATGAATATTAAGTAGTGTAGGAAAGAGTTGAATTGCCCAACAATTCTCACATATATGTGAACCCTTCATATTGTGAGGCCATGCTTAAAGGAGCTGGATACCCTCATTGCTCTGGGATGACTGGAAGAATTGGCAGAGTAGTTCTTGCAGTTATAGAAAAGATAGATGAAACCCCTTGATTGTCCATAGATAGATCTGAAGGGAAAAAAACAAGTCTGTTTGTTAGACTACCAAGGGGACATATGGTCAGTGACAAATACCTTCTGTCCTTAGTACATCACAAGGCTCCTGGTGGGTGTTCATATTGGGAAAAAGAAAAAAGGATTTTTTTTGAACTTCCAGGAAACCTTTTTGAGCTGCACTGTTTTCTCAGATATCTATTTAGGCTGCATTTGGCACCTGAGGAAAAATGTGATAAATTTGTCATGCCTTTCAGGTTAGTAAGATTTATACAGATGACATTTAGATCTGATGAAAAACATTGGCTTGGAGCACCCATGGAAAGAAACTGTGCTTCTGGGCTGAAGCTGGACAAACAACACTGTAAATGCTATGTAACACAATAATAACATACTTGAAGAAAAGCTAGCACAAAACCCAAGTAAATCACCAGAAAATATTAAGCAATTTGTGTTCTCCAACAATATTTGTGTGCTGAACTATAAAGAGAAATATGTAGCTTCTTGAGAGTGTTGTCACGATGACTTCACATGTAATTATTGAAAAATTTGAGAAATAGAAAGAATTAATTAGACATTTCAGACCTGAGAATAAATCATCCATGGAGGATTTTGGGGCATATGTTGATGTAGTCCTTTTAAACAGTGAGAAAAAACAAATGATCACAGTAGTTTATGAGTTAACAAAATGTAGGTATACTCAGAGGAAAAAAAAGAAGATTTAATCTTAGTCATGGAAATAAACAAAACCATACATTTTTATTTACTGAAGGCCAGTGCTATTTGAAACTGATTATAAATCATGAGGAATTACAAACACAGCCTGGCCAATGGTTATTTTTCATTATTTTTCAGTTATGGAGTATGACTTGCAGCTTCACTATAACCTTGAAATTGCAAGCAGGATTTCCAGAGCATTTGACAATGGAACCAAATCCAGAGAGATATTTGTACATCACTCTTATTGCAACAATAGTTACTGAGGATGAGACGCTTCAGAAAACAATTTGTATCATGAATGGAAGATTAAATTTAGCCTGAAAACATGAGAGTGGTGAACTTGACAGTACTATTGGGAAAGATATTCCAAAGCATAGGTGCAGATAATTTCAGGATTCAAATGTATAAGGAAAAGGCCAGGGACATCTGTCTCTGTACATGAGTCTCAGCTGAGCCATTGTATTTAGAAAGAGAATAAGGAGTATCCTATGTAGTGTAGCCATGGTGAAGGCTGTATCTAGTGAAAGAGTTTACAGAAAAACAGGAAAAAACCTGAATTGTGAGAGGATATGCTTATTTGAGCTTCCTGTGCATTTGTGTTCCAAACCATTATTCTCCTTTTCCTGAGATAGGCTTACTATCTATTACTCTTTGGCCCTGACAAGAAGACTCCAGAAGACCCTAGTGTGTGCCAAATTTATTTTTGTTGACCTAGCATACCTGACAATAGGCTGTTCAGCAAACACAAACTTAAGCAGGGAATTATGCTTTTAGAGAGGTTTTGTCCAGTCCCTCTTGCTCAAGCCAATAAAGAAATGGAAAAAGGAATCAGAAAACCATGCTAAAATACAGACACAGGTGAGTGGCAACTGCGTAGGTGTTCTCTGAGGCCCAGGGAGCTGCTGGTTCTTCGTGGGCCATGTGATGCTGAGGCAGGAAAACTGGCCCCAGTGTGGAATGAGCCCCAGCCAGGGTGTCAGAGCAGTTGCAGGGGCAGGCAAGGCTGCTCCATCCTGCCCTTCATGCAAGGGCATGTTAGTCATGTCCCTGCTGCAGCAGCCTGCACCCTGCCATGACCCTGGCCTGGCTCAGGAGAGGAGCACGGGGCTGCTTCTGGCTGAATTGCACAGGTCCAGGGTTGGCATCCAGGTCCCCCTGGCCCTGGAGGGGGAAAAGCAGGGCCCTCAGGCTGCACACACAGCTGGGTCCAAACGTCCCTCCTCCAGGCCCCACAGACGCTCTCCCTGGAGCAGGCAGTCAGATGTGGGGAGTGCCAACGTGCTCCTTCCTCCATCCACACCAAGGCTTTGCTGCAACTCCAACCGTCTACTGTCCCCTGCAGTAATCTGCCCCTGGGAGACATCTGTGGGCTGCTGGTCTTCTCCCAGGACCTCCTCCAGACTTGGGATGGGAAGCAACTGGGACCCCTGCAGCCACCAAGAGGCAGGAGCTCCTTGCCGCCCCTCCTGCACAGCCTCTGCCTCCATGTGCAGGTGGCAACTCCCTGCAGGCCCTCCTCTGGCTCCCCTGGTACTTCCTACAGCTTCTGGCTCCGCTCCTCCTCTTACCTCTCTGTTCTTACCTCGCCCATCCAAAGGTCCAGTAAATCACAGGACCTGCTTGCTGACATTCTCCTCGCTCTGTCCACTCTGTCCACCTCTGCCACCAGAAAGGTGGGGTGCAAAGAGAGGGGATGCTGTGACCACAGTGCTTGTGGACCACTCCTGGATGGCTGACAACCCCCAGCAGCCTGCTGGGAGTGGTGTGCTCTGCTCCATCCCCCCCTCTGGGGTCCTTGTGATACATTTTTGAGCTCTCAACTCTCACACTTCACCTTTCTCCC
>JANZLQ010000078.1:21122924-21139536 GCA_026212715.1 Elanus axillaris | reverse complement strand
CATTTGTTGTCTCCTATCATCACTTGCCTGTGTGCCTTTTTTTAGGACAAAAAAAGAAAGAGCAACGGTGTTACAAAGCTGCATGTTGTGTGTAGGAGGTTGTTTCCCCAGGCTGAGAGATATTGTGGAAGAGATGACAACCTTCTAAAAAAAACCCAGAAGGGAAAGAGAAGAAAAGAGGCATGGAGCCTGTCACTTTGTGCTGCAAAATCTCCATCAGACAGCAAACATACACTGAGACCAGGGAGTCCCAGGACACACAACTAGGGTCACTGCCCCCGGGAGAAGCCGTCCTTGTGCCCTAGGGGAGCCAGCATGCCCACAGGGACACTGTGGGGGACCTGAAAAGCTGATGGAAATTTACTGATAAATGCAATCTCAAGGTTTGTGATAAACATTTGTAACTCTGTTATATCAGTGTTCGAAATATACTTGTTCTTATGTTTTCCTTGGCAGGAAAGGTGTAGTCTTGGGTTTGTACCTTAAAGTTTTAGCATCTGAAACAGAAGTTCTGGCTATAGCATTGTAAAGCCTTTCTGTTACATGCAGCCTTCACAGATCGGAGGACATAATAAACCAGATCTTGTGCTAGGTTCTTATTCTGAGGTCCAAAATTGCAGAAGTTTTCAGGGCGAAAGTCAGCACATCTTTCAGGATTTATACATTAGAGATCACAAGAGACCATCAAGCACACTAGTTAACCCAAATCTTAGTGATGCCATGGACATCTCCCTGAAAACAGGGCATGCAGTAGCATAATTTTAAAATAGGCTTTGTCCAGTATTCTTTGCCCCCTATCATGGCATTTCTGCACAAAGCATGGTTTGTTGTGAGTGAAGAACTGGGTCCTTAATGTTTAAGGGTAGCTGGCTTGACATCAGCTTTCACAGAACCAATAAACATATAATTCTTGGACCTTCACAAAATCACAGATGCAGTTCTCACTGTTAAATGTGTGGGGTTTCTGTACAATGGCATCATCACTGACTGGAAACAAGTCAGAGCAACTTCATGCTCCTTTGCCCTGAAGGTATTCTGTGAAACTGGATTAAAAAAAAAAAAAAGATGGTGTTTAGGAGGCAAATTAGATCCTGTTTGCCTTTCAGATAAAGTCAACAAATTTTCTTGAACTTTGCTTGACACTATTTTATGACGGTTCGCTTTCTTCATGTAATCAAGCTGAAGCTGTTGACTGTAAGCATTTGTTATCAATTTCTACAGAGTGGGAATATACAGACCATTGCCGAGCATAAGCTCTAAAACTTTTGACAACTTTAGTTTTCTTTCTTGCATAGTGATTTATCTGTAAGGCTGTGAGGCAAGTGCTAGGCATGCGAGCAGGTGAGCAGCATAGATTGCTCGAAGTTGCAGATCAAGATAAATAGCATTTTATAAGGTGCTCAGCGAGTGAAAACATAAGCCAAAATATACATATATAGAGATGAGCTGTGGTGAGATCAATGTTCAAAGCTAGGGAAGAGGTGAGTTTTTGGAGGAGACAGCCATTTCTAGCTTCTTTCTTTCTATATAAATCACTAACCTTGTCCAGCCTGTCCATGCTTCATTTCAACCATCTTCTGAGAAAGTGTTTGAGAAGTGAGGAGCATGAGAAGGGGAATAATTTTTTTTTGTCAGAAGTGAGACTGACACAAGGCAGGCTGAATGTTGGTAATGACTGAAGCATTTTCCATTTGCTGTTCCCAGCTTGGCCAAAGTTATCTTGGATTCCTGCCTATAAAGTTAATATCTGCAAAGGAACTACATTCACAGACATATGTAAGAGATGTCTCAGTTTCACTGTGTCTCATTAGTCTTTGACATACATGAGAAGATCAGTAAAGATGATCCTAGAGGGACCTCTTACTTATAATAGTGTCTGTAGGCGATGGGAAAAATGCAGCTCCGTGAGCTGTTCCATTTTTAGTGTTTTCTATTTTTTGGCTACGTGCCATTTTGGCTTTTAATTGGGGATTAAAGCCATTGAAGACACATGCAGCTAAAATATCATGTTTTGTGCACTAAATAAAGGTAATTCTGTTGAGGTGGTGTTGTCTATTCACAGAGTGACACATCCATTTCTGAGATGATAATGCCAGTTGGTATCAGCCTTCCTTGCTGTTTCAGCAGATAAAGCTACCCCGTGACCAGAGATAGCTCTTGTGCACACATTTGTGAAGGCTACTCTGGGTTCCTGCTGCATTCAAGCTTGTTGCTTTGTTTCTAATTAGTCTTTCCTTAAATTAGAACAAACATGTGGCACTGTTGCTCACTTGATTTCTGGGAACATACCCTACTGATGACTGTGCCTACCAGGAGGCCAAAACATCCTCTGGTATCTTAGATATAGTTATTGTCTGATGTGAGCGATATGCAGGATTTTAACTTCCTAGCATTTCACAGATAAACTATGCTGTGATTTTTGTGTGAGATGGAAAGCAAAATAGCTTGCAACTGAAGTATTCTGGGAAGCACATCCTGGTACAGTGAAAAAAAGGAGACTTCAAAACACGTTGAAATGTTTCAATCAATGGCCCAAAGCAAAGCCTAGATTCGGAGTTTATGACTGATCCTTTCTGGAGTTGGAAGGGTGTATTTTTCCATGGGATGTGAAGAGGTATGAACATTGCACAAATGTGATGGTGTCATACTGGGAGTGCTTTATTTCTGTAAAGTGTCCTCAACAACTGGAGACACCATACTTTGGACTTCACAGGAATGAGTGCAATATTTTAGGTTGTGTGTTCATATCCAATACAATTTCAAAATGGTGTTAGGAAAAGAAAGGCTAATTTAAGAAATATTTATTTATAGACTGTAATGCCTTTGAGCTGAAATATGCTTAGGTTACTTTGAATAGATCTTCACGGTCTACAAGCCATGTGTGTCCAATAAATCATTTCAGTACGTGTAGTGCTTTCTCTTTATGAAGTTTATTTATGAACATCCATAAGTCAGGGATGATGATTTTTCCCCTGCCTAGTACTTCTAGCTGGACTTGCTTCCATTCCATGAAGCTGAACTGTCGTATTTAGGGAAGGTTAACAAGAGGTGTTTGATGTATTGTGGAAAGCTGAGTATCTCTTCTGGATGTGTATATACCTGCAAATGTTATAGATCTTTCAACAGAAACTATATTTTTAAATTTCACTTTTGAAAAAAAAAAATTGTCTTTTTTCCACATTTAGGATACAAACATATTCTGAAACTTAGAATTTCTTGTGAGAGAGAAAATAAGCTTTTGAACTTTTTCTGCCCATAACCATACCAGACTATTGTATCCTATTTATGCAGTGTCTTTACAGCTATTGTCTAGCTAATTAAAAAATGAGCTGCAAGGAGAACTATTAACCCTATTAATAACAGCGCAGAAAGTGTAGAGACATCAACCAGCCAATTTGCTGGACTTGGAAAGAATACAGAAGCCCCAAATGCATTTTAAGCACCTCACTCCAGCAGCTATGTAATAGCCAGACCATCTGATGAGTTCAGTTGCTGACCAGATCACCACTACTGCCAAAACACTTAAACATAGGACCAAGTCACAGCAGCTGAAGGAATGACTATGTATCAGTTGAGCCATACTATCTCTTTGCTTATTCCAATGAATACTACCCCATTAGTTTAAATCTCTTCCTTTGAGCTCTGCAGGGCCTTAGTCCCCCATCAAGCTAGCTCTGTGTGTGCATGGTGTTTGTGTCCTATTTTAATCCCTCATGACAACTTGTAAAAATAAATTTTCCAGACACAGACTTCTTAATAGATATTTCTTAGTATTGTCCAGCACAGGAAGAACTTGAAAAGCATTGGTTTTCTTCTAGGCTAATTAGACATATAGAACATATTTTTGTTTCCCTCCTTTTGTGTTTTCCTTTGAAAAGAAGAACTTCATTAACATGTGAGCAATAATCAGGAGACACAGACAGAAATAAAAGTTAACATTTAGCCTAGGAGAAATTATTGTGATACCTTTGTAGCTAAGCTACTTTAAGAAGGGTAGAACTTCTTATCCAGTGATACATTTATGATATTACAATTAGTCAGAGAAAAATGATTTGTACTGCATTATGACAGAAAGCAATAAGAAGGGGACATGAAGATGAATAGGCTACTTAGTTGAGTAAATGACTTCTGGTGTCAGCCTGGCAATGACAGAGATGACAAGATTGTCTGTAGTCTTAAACAGATCTCTGAGACTTCTTCGTAGTTTTATTCAAGGCTTTTTGGTGCTTATGATATCAGGGGCCATCATTGCTATGCTTGGCCACCAAGCAGAAGACAGAAGAGGAAGTACTTTGAACAATGCAAGGTGCTGGTTTCACTGGGTAAGATAGTTGTCCAGATGACTATTCTCATTTACTTAGCAGGACTTGAGCAGTGTGGCTCAGGTTAATGAAAGGAAGTTCATACATAATTTCTTTAAGAAAACCAGGTTGCACTTCCTAATGCTATGTGGAGAGAGGGTTGTGTACACAGCAGCTTTAGACAGTGCTAATGCCATCACGTGAAGAACAAGTGCAAAGCTGGGCTTGGTCCAAGGGTGAGCACAAATAATAAATATTCCACCAGCTCTCTCCTCTCTCAAAGCCCAGAGCTAGGAACTTGGCTGGCTGAAATGTTGGTCATCAGCTGTCTTTGTCTGGACTGAGAACATGAAGCTGTTTGACCTGTCTTCAGATTTTTGTAGAGAGAGAGAGTAATGACACCTAATCCACTGGAAAGGATGAGTTTGGGTTCTTCTGAAATGATTGTGAACAGCTATTAAATTACATAAATCTTTCCAAAGGTCTTGCTTTTGATCTTGGCAGAACAACAAATGTTCTATCCTCAAAGTCTCTTCCCTTCACTCTTTCCTCTTACTGATCTCAGCACTGCCCATGCTGCCTCTGCTTCCTCTTTCTTCTAGCTTATATGTTTGTACTTTAACCTTTTTTTTTTTTTAAAGTACACTTATTACTTAGCAGTGAGCTTCTCTCTAGTTTCTTTCTCAGATGGCATCCCAACCACATTAAGATTATTTTTTGTGAAGGTAGTTTTACAGCTAACTCAGTGAAGAGGGAATGAGAGGTCTCCCAGAAAAAGTAAAGATGCAGATTTTCAGGTTTCACAAGTAGTACTTCACAGGCAGATTTGCTCTGAAAATATGTGACAGCAGCCCTAAGAGACTGCATGTGAAAAAGATGACAATTTCTATCCTGTTCTATTGGGCCTTCTGTCCTCCATCCCCCCATTCCAATTTGTTATTTAGAAAAATCAAAAAGCAAACAGGCAGAAGGTTCAGGTAGACTGTATGAAATACTAGCAAATTACAGTAAAGCTATTGTTGTCTTGACCATTCTCATCTACATCCTGTTATTTTTGTGTGAAGTTTTTTAAATGTGTGCATATACCTCAGAAGAGTACTCTGCAATTTGCATTTTTTAAGAATGTCAGGAAGTTACAATAAATATCTGTATGAAATTTGCTTATTAAGAATTTTCAGAAGCATTTTTCATGTTTCTGCTAGCAAACTCAACTGAAAGACTAATTTTAGCAATGTGAAAATCTGCTTCTATTATGACAAAAATTGTGGCCAAAGGGACAGAGCTGCCCCCTCTAGAAATTAATACTTACAAAACCACATTTCTGTCAACAATCTGATGGCAATGCCATGGGAAGCTCCTAATGGGAAAACAGAGCTGTCAGAATAAACAGTTCATCTTCTGTAAAAGCAAGGAGGCTTTATTTATTCTTCCAAGCAACAGGCACAACTGAACTGTCTCTCTGAAATCTCTGTCTCCTGTAGTTAATATGCTTGGTTTAGTACTAACTCATACTTCAACTTCTGTCTCATGCACTTGGTATCTTTTGTCACTGTGTAGACCATATGCTCCTGGGAATAACAACATTCTTAATGTGTTTTTTTGTGTTGCATCCACAATTAACAAATAAGCTTTGTGGTTACAAAATACACAAAAAAACCCCACATGACACAATTTATGTGGGCTGAAAACCCAAACCTTACATATAAATCTAAGAATTAATTAACATATTAGCAGTCAAATCAAAGAGTTATTAGTCCAATTTTGATAAAACCAACACTCCAAATTTTCAAATTATTATAGCTTACTCCCAGTCATGAAACAATTGAAACTTGAACACAACAATTTGCTCAACTCTACCCCTTTTTCCTGTGTTACACTCACCCTTCCATCAGTCCTCAGGAAGCAGCGGGGAGGGTTATGCTGAGTTGTTAGTGTCTCTAGTTCTTCACTGGAAGACGTATGATGTTGCTGAGGATTTCTTCCACCTTACTCCAGTATTTGCTTGAGGCAATTTTTATATGTTTCTTAGCACGTACTGCACGTTCCTCTTTCTTCATTGGTCTGCAATTCCACTTTATATCTAAATATACTGTATATAGTATGTTTTAATTACGTATGTTGAGTATTTGTTCTTTGCTCCCTTTGTTATCTCTAAAACCAGTTTTACTGGCCTCCCAAGGGCTTAATGACCAGTAATTGATCATTAGTGATTTGTTTATAGCCCTGGAGCCTCTGCTTTCATCCTGTCTCCACACTTATGAAACATGTACTATAATCCGTTACTTGTGTAACCCTCCACACTAGTTTAATTCTAGGTCACAGCTGCCTCTACACAAAATAACCACTGTTCCTCTACTATCTATTATATACAGAAATCTCAAAACTATTATAACAATAGGCATTATAATACACAACCCTAAAAAGCTAAGCTAAGACTTAAACAAATTAGGCAATATTCACCTGGCAGATAAATAATTGCTGTAACAGCTCAGCTGGCTAAAACAAAGCTCCAGGTGGGTCAAACCCATCCAAAGAAAGCCATTCTGACAAGTCCTAGCTCCAAGGCTTTGCAGACATGATATAAAGGTTGTGAGCTCTTACTAGCAATGGCAATGCCATGCCTGTTAGGCTATAGGGCACTTTGCTGTGGAGCTAAGCAAAGAAGTCTTGGCCATGGGTCTCATCAACCTTATGAGGTGAGACCTGAAGGAGAGAACTCCTGGTGTTCCCAGTTGGGCAATGAGTTGTGTTCCTATGTTCTGGATTAGTCTGTATTTTCTAAGAACCGATAGCTCTGGTTCCTCGGTTGTACAGCACAATGTAGGCAACCAAACCATGTTCAGTATAAAATCTCCTAGGTGGAAAGGAAATGTTAGAAAGAACTTGCATAAAAGTAGCTTCATTTTCATGCCTCATTCCTACTGCAGCTTCTCTCTTCTGAGGAGCCTGATCTGAGTGATGCATAAAAAAAGTGAATACAGATGTCACAGAAAGGAGGGCACTAGGGGGATTTCTAACCACCTGGTTTATAGGAGAGCATTCCTTCCAGGCTGGAGCTTTGTGTCCCAGTTTGGCCTCAGGCTGGTTAAGTGCCTGCCCTGAGAGAGAGAAGGTCAAGTTTCAAATGGGGAAGAGGGAACACTCTGTGGTGGACCACAAACCATTCTTCTCTGTCAACACTGACTTTTCACTGGCTCCTGTCCAGAAGTTGTGTTTGAATCAAACACAAAAGAAAGCAAAGTATAGTGTTGGTTTTTTTTATTGTTTCCAAAAGTTCATGTTCCTTCCCAGGATATGTGCTGCCTTAAATGCAGCTTCCTTTTCAGGTGTTTGGCTGAGAGCAGAGGCAGATGAGATGGAGGCAGGATACATTTGTGCATCCCCTGGTTGTCTGGATGTATGCGGGGTGGGGGAGCAGGAGGAGCAAGCTGCTAAACTTTCCTTATGGCAGTGAAAACCCCGCTCTTTGCTGTGTTGCTGTGAGCTCAGAGCACTGTCAGGGAATCCTCAGGCGGATTTCTTCCCTCTAGATGTGGCCCTATGTTGTGGCCTTTTCTGCAGTGTGCAATAGCACTACACAGTAAAAGTCTGGTGTAATAAATGACATGAATGATAAAACATCTGCCAGCAAGGAGAGTAACTGTCCCAGGTAAAAGTTGCAGGCACAGTGGAAACTCCTGCTGGTTTATTATAGTGAGTTTATAGGATTTATTTGTTTGACACTAGGAGAAATGAAAACGTCGCTAAAACAGAACAAAAAATCATTAAATGTGAAATTACTTCTACTGTGATGGTTAATGTAAGCTTCTCAAGTCATGGAGAGAGGTTGTATTTAATCAGTTTCTAAAGTTCCATCTCAATTCATCAGCACTGCATATACTGAATATTTTTTGTACTAAATAGAAGAATATGCAGTTCCCATGTAGATTTTTGCGTTCTGTTTCCCATATAAAATGAGCTTTGTTTATAAGTTCAAGGACTATACAAATGTCAGGGAAAAAGGAATTAAATGATTAGGACAATCCACATACTTCTTTCAAAAAAGACAAAGGGCTTAGTACTCCAATCCTTTACATGCCATGTGGTCATTTACCTCGTAACCTTCCTGACAGCAACAAAAAAAATTACTGTTTTGGTCTTGTAGAATGTAATTTCTATCCTGTATTGTCAAATCTGTAGTAGTTTGAAACTGAATCCATAACAGCTTTTTGGAAAAATCTGATTTATTATTACATCTTAGTCTTATACTCAGGTGTACATTTAGCTGATGCCCTATTATGTCATGTTGATATGGAATTGTATTATGTGGAATTGTTTCACAAATGCCACTAGGAAATAATGTTGAAAGATATTCTCCCCTAAAGGATTTTTTCCTGCCTATCTTAGCAGTAATTGGGAAAAAAAAAAGAGTGGAAAGTTAAATAACCTAAGCAGAAATTATCCAGTTACAATGGCAAAAGTACAACAAGGAGGTGGTTGTTGAATGTGTGATCTTCCAAAAAAGTTGTTAACATTGATCATCACAAAAACTATTTATTTGAAGTATGCTCAGATATAGGACACAGAAGAGACATATGTTTGAAGTAACAGTGGTTGAATTGGAGATAAAAAAAGCATTGTATTATATATTATATATTATTAAATAATTAATTTTGCAATTATGTGTTATAAACTCAGAAGTGTGTTAATAATTGCAAATGGATGCAAAAAAGGGAGCTGAATGGTATGTTGGTTATTTATTATAACTGCAGCATCTGAAGCCTATTTTACAATATATATTTAGGTATATATAGCCAGCCATCACAAAAATCTCAATCTACCTAAAATCTTGCAACTTGCTTATAAAAACCTGCTTAACTGGAGTGGGACTTTACATTGTACATAATATATTGCAAACGGAGAAAGCATGCCAGATTGAGTGGGTATCTCACTCTCTCCAGAATTATTGTTCTATCGTAGACAGGTCTAAGGAGTGTAGCACACCATTGTAAGATCTTATTCTTTTCCCAGGAACCAAGACAGACCATCTTAGAGCAATGGAAATACCTGAACCAACAGCCATGGTGCTGTTAAAGCCTTCTGCCAGTGTTTTGAGGGTGTGACAAAGACTTGACCCCAATCAAGCCAGACAGTTAAACCTGGTATCATAAATGTTTTTTATATCTCTTTCATAGTTGAAGAGTTGGTAATAGCCATCTTTTCTTTGCATTGTCTATGCAATTTATTATAGAAAGTGTTTATGCACTGGTATTTTGGTATGACTTAGCAAAATACTTTCCATCTGGCCTTATAGTGCTCTTGGAGCCTGATGGTACTCACTAGCATGGCAGGTGGGAAGACTTAATTTTCTTCTTATAAAGAGGCCTTGTGAGTGGTCAGATGTGCAATCCAGTACAGTACACATTTCAGGATCAAGAAACATTCTAAATGAAAAAATAATTTGCATTTTCCATGACAAATAGAAAGCTAAACTTTTTTGCTCCCAGTGTTTTAATTGTACCTGTTAGCTCTGAGGACTTAGGGATAATGTTACTAGTATTTAAAACTTTGGTATATGTTGGTATAGTTAAAACTACATGAATCAATAACATGTCAGTGAAAATCACTTCTCCCCTTCATCTGTGCCTTGTAATAGTCTAAAAATTACTGTATAAGAATTGTCTTCAATGTTAATTACATGGATATGATATATTAACATTAATATTGTGCTGGTGGGTCACTCATCTTTTAATTTTGGCCAAGGATGCAGGTTGCCTACAGGCCCAGTTATGCTCCCCCGAAAGTTCCCTTTGACTTCAGCTGTGTAAATTTGGAAGCACTGATTCATGTATCCCATCATCACACTGGTAAAATATTTTTTTTCCCTGTGAGTTACTCAATGCTTCCAAGTTTTTTTATGTGCTCACAGGTGTAAGTAGGGCCACAAGATCTAGCTCTAGGTAATTGTATTATCCCAGCTTTAAACTGGCAGGTTAATATTACTCAGGAGGCATTTTCACACAAACAGATAAAACCCTACAGGATTTTACTGGGTCTCTGTTAGCAATCCAAATAAGGATAAAGGATATATTCTTAAGTCATACAGCTGTGTGAACAATTGAAATCGATTAGAGCTGTTGTTGAGTTCACTTGGATCCCTAGTCACACAGATATTTTTGGAAACGATTACACAGCTAAAGTAGCAAAGAAAGCATTAAGAAAGATTATGCTGATATTCTAGTTTCACTGTCTGAGGGTGAAACCACATCTCTTATCTACTCCAGAGCAATAAAACCTGCTCTTTTTGAAAAAAAATGTGATCAATATAGAAAATATTTCATTGTATAATACGCTCAGGTGTAACCCAGAGATTTGGCATGAAAAAATTCAATAGAAAGCCTCATGACTAATGCATTAGGAAAAAAGACTAGATACTTATTTTAGGAGGAAGGCCAATTGTTCACTTGGTTTTAAAATATAGACAATTTCCTATGTGCTCATGCTATTCCATTATCCCCCCTGAAACTTTGCTTGAAGGCTGCTGTTCATTCTCCTGTTTGCCCAGTCCCGCAGCCTACTGTACTTGATGGTGGTATTAAGCCTTCTGTTTACTACAGGCTTTGGTAGCGTGGCTCGGATTGATAGTAAGCAGGTTTTGTGGTGCTTTTGCAAGGAGTGCAAAGATTTGAAAATACTCCATGTCAGAAGATAAAGCCCACATCAAATAAAGACTATTTCCAGTTACAGTAATCTATTTTAAATGCCACTCTCATGGCTTAAGAGACTCTTATTACCTACAGCTTAATTGACCTAGTATGAAAGGATTTGATTTCCGTTTATGGCACTGCTATAGCTGGATATTACTCGAGCGGTCATTATTGATTATCAGCGCTGATGTTACCAATGAAGGCTGTTTGCAGAGAACACCCAGCTGCTCCAAGGAGCAGTTTACAGCCAGCAGGGCTGCCCAGGGAGCGAGGGACATGTGGCTGCTCCACTAGCAGCTCTGCTGCTGCCGTGACTGGGCACAGGGACATGGGGTGCTGGCTGGCTGCGTGCACAGGCCCAGCAGCACCAGGGCTGCTCTGGAGGCACGGGGTGCCTTTGGTTTCACCTGAGGTCTGCACACAGGGCGGTACATCCACACCATCAGCCTTTCTCCACTGAGGAGCACTGTGCAGGGGAGACACAACCTGGAGGATGAAGGTAGCACCAAGGTCCTGTTGCAACAGGATATTTAGCAATACATATAATAAGTATATAATTGGAGAAGGTCGCCTCCATCTTTGCATCCTGCTGTGTGCTGTTGCAGTCAGCAGCACTTTACCAAATCCCTTTGTAAACTTTTCAATCTCCATCTCCACCTGGCTTTGGATTTCTGCCTGCAGTTCTCCATTTAAGGAAGCTGCTACAGTACCTTATTTTCTGATGTCTGGGAAATTTCACTCTAACTTCTGGCCTAGACAGGCTAGAGTGGTTTCTGATATTTAATACTACCAGTTGTTAAGATATAAAAGTAGCAGTTCCTGTATGTGGGAAAGAGAAGAGAATAATGAAGGACATGCATGTACCTGTTTTCTTTTGAGAAGAAAAATCCTGATACCTCTGCTGTGATTGATAGCAATACATAATACATAAATATCTGTGGTTCCAACAGCTGTTGCTAGCCATGACAACCTTGCCTGGACTGATGAATGTTCAATTTCTGTAGAGATAATATAAAAACATATTAGAAACATCCTTTAAATAATAATGTTTGACTCCATTTGAATGATCTGAAAGCCTTAAAGAGGGAACAAATATGTACTGAAAACACTACAATGCTTCTGTGCTTGACAGTTATAAATAGTTTTTAAAGATCTCAACTAGTTGCTTGGCTGACAATTCAATTATTCAACCTTGTGCTGGAGAACATCATAACAAAATTTCTTGTGTAGTGACACTGTAGTAAATCTGAAATAAAAGATGTCTTTGCAATGAGCAAAGAATCTACTTGTTCATTTTATTTATGTGATATCAAAGGAAAAAACAGCCAATTCACCTACTCATGTGATATCTCTCATTCAGCAGTCTAGCACACAGAACAGTAGGAATTTCATCTTTCCGTGTTAAGCACTGCCTCTTTTCTGACCGCACAGTAGTTCTTTGCATAAGGTTCATACTGGATAAATGTTGGGAAATTAGCCCTTAAAAAAATCAGGAACCCCAGGGAGGACCTGCACAAAGCTGCTGAAGACAGAGGGGTTGCTGTGGGTCCCTGAGCTGATGCCTGCCCAGCCCAGCCAGGAGCTGCATGGCTGTGGCACCATGGGTATAGTCAGTAAAATGTCGGTCCCACCGAGGCTTCCTTCTATAGACAAATCCCTAGGCCTTCTCTATGCACAGGGCAGTGAGCCACTGACAGAGCATCTGCTTTTTATTTTTTTCCTACAGTCACCAGCTTCAAGAGGAGAGCTGGTCATTATCACCATGTAGGATGGCATACGTCCTGGTGGAGAGGACACATTCCTACGACGTGTACCAAACCCCAGGAGGTTTGCCAGGAGGTGACCCAGGTGTCCTGATCAGATTTTATTTTAGAGCAGCCTCTGAGCAGTTGGCCCTCAGAATGTGACTAGCACAGGAGCAGGTGTGTGGCCCAGTCTGGAGGAGAGGTTGGGGGTAAACACAGACTCAGGTTGGTGTACACTAGAGTGTGCAAGGCAGGCAGTACAGGTCTGATGGAAAGTGAGCATTCTTCAGATCACACTTACCTGGTAAATCCAAGCATGCCCAGGGCACATGTATCAGACCCTGTGTTTATGGAGTCCTGTACACCATGATACAGCTCCCAGGACCTTTACAGTCCAGCCCCACTACCTGTACACTCTCTACTAATTGCATATACACCAGAAACAACACTGAGTCATATATCTTGACTGGGTGGCTGAAACCCATTTCTGTCAGTATTACGTGCAGCTATCAAGCTGGGACCTCTGGCAGTTTAAAAGTGGCTATGGCTTTACTAGCAGCCATCCCTTGATGTGACTGTTGGTAGTCTACCTCTAGTCCTCCAGGTTCCTGGGGAGAAAACAAATTGACACGTTCATCTTGAAATGCTTAGCCTTCTGTGCTTTTGACTGTAAGGCTGGGAGGAACATCTGCACAGAACAGGGTGCAAAATTGTAATCAAAATATGCTAAATTCTTAAAAGATTGAAACTCTGGTCTTAAGCTTACAGATAGGAAGATAGTCTTCTTCCTGCACTTCCATCTGTGTGGAGAAAAAAAAAGAAAAAAAAGGAAAAAGAAAGGTAAAAATTGCTACTGTATAAATGCAGGACTTTTAAGGGAAAGGCCATAAACCATTGTGGAGAAAATAAAAACCTCAGATGTTACTGTGCTGCTGGTCAGAGCTCAGGCTGATGCTGGAAGACCAAAAGTGGAAGGTCATACCAGTATGGACTGGCGTGAAAGGGAAAGCCAGAAAAGAGCAGTTACAGTTAGGTGGCTAGCTGGTGACTGCAAGGAATACAGGACACATCTGTTGTTTGGTGCCCTTCATGTGCTGCTTGTAGAAGAGCTTCTTTTACAAGAGGCAGCACTCTGCACTTTCCAGGGGGACAAGTATAGGCAGGTTTGCAGGGCAGGATCTTTGAAAGAGTCTTTGAAAAACTTAGCCAAATATAGAGATAAGGGGGATCTTTCTAGAAGGTTCTGTCTTTTGAGTTTGTATGCAAATACTCAGACCTCATATTTAACACATATAACACATAAAGTTTTTCTTTCTTTCTGAGTCTCAGTCATGGGTCAGAGTTGCAGAAAGTGATAGATCTCACACATTACAGGGGTAACAATTCATGAGTTTAGCTGCTACTGGCATGAAAATATGGCAAGATTTTTTGAGCTCTTGCACTACTTTGTGTTCTCTGGTATTACTGTTTGACTCATGTCACTCTCTGTGAAGAGGTTTTGTAATTTTTATGGATATAACTCTTACAGAAAGCATTGTGATGGCAAAGATTGAAGGATTACAATGTAGATAAGAAGGAGAAAGGAGTAAAGGGTGTGCTTCCAGAAAAATGCAATAGTTCAGTTAAGTGCAACATGTTTTCAGGGGTTACTCGTACTTTCTTTATTTCTTTAATTTATATTTCTTGTATGCATAGAAACAGACAATACAAAAGCAAGCTTAGAATAGAGCTTTCAATGAATAAAAGTTAGACTTTAATATTCAACCATATCAGCAATCAACGGAGAAGCCAAACACTGTATTTATATTGATTCCATTCTCAGAGCTGGTGAGAGAGCTCCTGGCAGCTAACTTTACATGGGCTATCAACCCTCCCTTTGCCAGCAGAGCTGGAGGATGGAGCTCCTGATAAAGGCTGAGGAGGAGAAGGGCAGTATGCAGAAAATCAGGAATGAGTCAAAGAAAATCTCTCATGTCTCAACAGATGACGTTTTCATGAGCACGTAGGTCTCAGTTCACCTTTGTAAGAGCAAGTGAACTTTGGTAGTGTGGTAAGCTGAGGTGAGGTGAGGGCAGCCAGAAGGCAACGGACCACCGCTTGATGCTGCTCCTGTCCTGCCCTTGTTCTGGGGACGTTTTCACACCCAGCAGCAGTATCGTAGGGTGCCAGTGGTACAGGGTAAAGATTCACCATAGTCACTTCAGCAAAAGTATGTAGGTACTGAGGGCCTCATTACTGCCTTTTATTTTGGCTTTGTGAGAAATAGAAGAGCCTGCCTTTAATCAGTACTGTACAACAGTGCCCTCCTGTGCAGGACGGCAGGTCAGGTCTGGACAAGCAGCAGGGAGTAGAGGTCACAGACCTGGGAGTCTCTGGGCTTTGTTTCTCTCGGACCTCTGCACTTACAAGTCTCTTTGAGTGATGATTAATGTGAATGACATGCACAGGGACATGAATCACAAAGAATAAAAGAAAGATTAGCATGTTAGCTGGAAAGAGAGTTTGGTGGTGCATGTGGAAACACTCTGGGTTTCTCATTAGCTTCCTTGCTCTGTGAAAGCAAATTATTCTTTATAAATCTTCGCTGCACCATGTAAGGGCTACTGTAATTGTTTTTTTCTTCAACTGATTGCTCGTCATTATAGCAAAAAAGCGGGGATTGCTTACAAGGAAATCCAGTCGCGCTAATTCTTTCCTTGATTGTATTAGTATGTTCTTTATTTAGGCTTTTGTCAGAAACACAGTTTTATTACTGCAAATATTATTCCACCCTCTCACTATTCCTGTTTTATTGAGCTCTATGACATTATCTTTGTTTTGATGGTGGTTGTCATTATGTATCAATTCAAACAGGTCCTCAAGGAATATCGTCATCATGTTGTTTTCTCTCATCACAGTGGGCAGCTGCTTTGCTTTTCTATTTCTGTGAAGGTGCCATTTCTTTCAGTCACAAGGGTGTATTTTTGCTGGTGTAGATAATGAGTGCAAGATTAACTCACAAGGCAGGCACTTGCTGGGAAGCTTACCATTAGCTCATGAAATAGGAAACTGAACACTGTAACCACCTATCCTGTAAAAACTGAAATTAAATGAGCTTCCACTGTTATGAACCAAAAGGCCTATGAATTGTCTTGAGAAGTATGCATTCACATTCTAATAAATGCATCATTTATCTAATAAATATATCATGATTACTATATTCATATATGCATATGAATCATCTCTATAATTTTTTAGTAAATATATATCTCTCAAAATAAATATCTCAGAATCTTCTCAAATTTTACTGACAATTTTGAGGTCTCAGCACTTGTGACTTCTCAGTGTTCCTCAAAAGAAGCAGCTGAGTTTCAGGAAACAAAACAAACTCAGCAGTCTTGTGCTTATTTTTTGGAAAATTTCAACTCCTTATTGGGAGCTGAGCATCTGATAATCTTGAAAGGGAGTAAATTAATCACTCTGAAATAAATATATACAGATTAAAGCCTGAACTTTTCTTTTTAAATCAGATAGCCTCAACCTACAATATTGTGATGGGTTGACCCTGGCTGGACGCCAGGTGCCCACCAAAGCCATTCTATTACCTGCCCCCCCGCCCCTTTGCTGGACAGGGGAGAGAAAAATATAACAAAGGGCTTGTGGGTCGAGATCAGGACAGGAGAGATCATTCACTAATCACCATCATGGGCAGAACAGACTCAGCTTGGGGAAAATTAACTCAATTTATTACAAATCAAATGGACCAGGGTAATGAGAAATAAAACCAGATCTCACAACACCTTCCCTTCTTCCCGGGCACAGCTTCACTCCTGGATTCTCTACCTACCCCCCCCAGTGGCACAGGGGGACGGGGAATGGAGGTTGCGGTCAGTTCATCACA
>JANZLQ010000078.1:21103317-21115781 GCA_026212715.1 Elanus axillaris | reverse complement strand
CTGAACTCAAAACACAGCACTGTACCAGCTACTAGGAAGACACTTAACTCTATCCCAGCTGAAACCAGGACAAATGTATGGCCCAAACATTATATTTTTTCCTTACGCTCACGGCACTGGTGGAAATACTCTTGTGGTCAGGACTGTGAAACTAAAGGTTGTATTGCCTCATTGTGCCTGTATGAGCCTTCCCAGAAGTAGCTGACGGTGTGAGAGCTATTTGGCTGTTGTGGTGGTAACAGAAACCTGTTGGAGCGGTGACTTCTCAGACCACTTGAAGCCAATTGCACTCACCCCACTGTCAATGCCCTTGTTTTGGGAACAGTGAAAAAGAATTGATCTGAAACTTTAACTCAAGACAGGTGTCTGGGACAGAAAACCTCCAACTCAATGGCTAAATTAAAATTATAAGCAACTGAATCCAGAGCCTGATAAAATACTTTAACTGCAGGCATTGCTTTCAATTTAACTTATAAGATCTAACTTTATATTTTGTGTCCCTAAATCCCCCTGCGGCTTCACTGGATATATTCTTCAGTGTTCAGTGCTTATAACTACCATGTAGTGCTGCTGTGAGTTGTAAAAAGCTACTCCTCTGAGCTGCAATGCCTGTAGAGATTTCTATAGAGCTCTGTATGAAGGTGTGTGTGGGTGCAAATAAAGAGTTTGTTGCAATTTGAAAGCACTTTAGGTCCCTGAGCCTGGACAGAGCAAAAGATGTGATTCTAATACTATTGTAAGATTATCAGAATCTGTTGCATGTCTCATATTATTAACAGTTATTTTAAAAATTTATGTATACAGCAATGTGAATTTCAAAAAGCACTAATGTGTTTCCTTTATTTTTATTACAACAAAATCTCTGAAGCTCTAAAACCATGAAGAATAATAACAAAACTCTCCAGTAAAGGATGTCAAAATTCAGATTTTGTAATAACACCTAAGAAATGGTGAATCATTCATACTGCCTAACTAATACATCCTGTTCTGCTTCTGTTGGGAATGTCAAAAATTACAAAAGCAGCCAAAGCAATAACAATACAGTGTTTCTCACTATGAATATCGTAGATTGAAGTAGTGATTTTCTTGTTCAGGAAGTGAAACCTTAACATGTTGTCAATAGTAATATATTCGTCTGCGTGGTACTCTGAGCAGATTCAGCACTAATATTAGGGAGGGCAGAAAATTGCGTGCAGGAAGAATGTAACTCTGTTGTTTCCTTTCCCCTCATTTATGAGGGAATGTAATGGGATTCCGTTTACATATCTGAGAATGTGAATGTTGGTTTATCTTTCTAGAATAACTGCAAACTGATACCTCAACAGCATTGCTGTACATATTTTCCCCTTATTTATATTAAAAAAATCTCATTTTTTCAAAGTCTCAAATGTTTTGGTATATTTCATACTTAATAAGAAGGGTTTGCAACTACTACTGTCTTCTGAATGCATGGATTAGTATACCTTCTAACGGACATGCTCTGTGCACCAGAGATAGTGTGAACCTAGTAATGGCCATCCAGCTGCTGACCACAGTTCAGACTAGAAGTTGGGAATTTCTTTTCTTACAGGCATTTCTTCATTATCCTCTCTCAGAGAATTATAAGGTCCCAGTCTTGGGATACCTAATTCCATTACCCTACATTTTTTCAGGCATGAGGAAAAATTATAGGCTCTGGAATGGATTCTAACCACGATTCAAAATAATTAGCTAAAATACATTGTTCACTTCAATATGGATTTTCACTAGTGTAAATTATGTCTGATTCTGGCTCTATTTCTTTTGAGCAGATGTTGATAGAGTCTGAAAATAATAATATCTCTCTGTGCTGAGGCTGTATTTCTGTGATGATCTCCCTGTAATTTTCTTTATTTGAGGAACATCTGTTATCTCTGCAGTGCATTAGTGATTCTTGTAGCAATGTTTAAATCAAGGGGAGATTGAGTGGAGAATCTTGCTTTGGGTGCATCCACCACCTTCTTAATTCCTTAAAAAAAATCCTGTATCCTCATCCGTATTTACTATGAAGGTCTTTAATATGGCAACCATAAAACTCTTCTTCAAATTTTTGTCTCATGTTACTTATTTTCATTAAAAAGAGAAACAAAAGGGGCACATGATTTTTTCTTCCTATTTTTCTCACTAAATCCCTAAGGCAGTTACTTCATGCCCTTTGGACAACACCACCCTGTCCTGATCTTTCAAACAAGCCTGCTCCAAAATCATAATCTTAGTGCTGTGTCTTCCTTTTCTTCAACTAGAAATGGCTGAACAGACTGGGGGCTTGTTAATTTGGATGCGGATTTTATGTGTTGTCTTAATTTTGCCCTACTGGAGGTCAAGGCGTTAACTGGACACTCAACAATGTCATCTCATAAAATGTCAGAAAATTTACTGCAGCTTGTGGGAGTTCTAAAGTGTGTTTGCATTCTGTCTGTGCAGATTTCCCTAGTCCTCACAATTTTTCTCCAAATTGACTCGTGTTCTGCAGAACAGCCTGCTAATGTAATAAATGTCCTTTTTTGACACTTATTCCATGTGGGGGCTTGGGGAAATTATTTAACCTACCTGGGGTTCAGTATCCTCTGTCAACATGCTACTCATACAGATACCGTATTGACTAAGAAAAATGCCACTCTCGCTATTTATTATTCATGGTTAATTAAAAAATGATCTGATATACTCAGTAATAACTTGAGAACTCTGGTATTTTTTTTGATGAATGATAAGTAAAAGTGGTAAAAACTGAAATTAAGAAAAAGTTGAAAAATGTACAGCTTCAGATCCAGCTTTTGATTTTATTTCTGTGGTAATACAACTGCACTACTTTTGCCCCTGTAGTGTTGATTGTTGTCTAGGACTTCAAATTTCTGTCATTAGGAAAATGCAGGAGGCAACATACTTGTGCATTTATGCGAAATATAAAAAGAAGGGATCCAACTGTGAGTGCATCTCCCACTGAGCCAAAATTTACTGTGTTCTTCTTTCTTTTAAAATTGGTCTTTTTGCAACATCAAGGAAAAGTGGCAAAGGAAATGAAAGTAGCCATATTTAATACAGTCTTCATCGAAATCCAAAGAACAAAAACTGTTCTTGCTTAAATTAATGCAGGACAGATAAAAAATGCCAACAGAGCAATTAACACAAACAAAACAGCTTGCAATTTAGCTACTGTGTAGCACACTCAGTGTCAGTGTTAATTAGTTGGGACAAAACTTCATCTTTGTCACAGTATAGTAGACCTCAAAGTTTTCATATTTTTTAAATTCTGTCCTTGCCTGTTAATTACAGGATTCTCTATGTCAGCAAGGCCATGGATGGCAAGATAGTAAAGGACCAAACACTGTACTGGAGATTGGAGAGCTGCAAAATACAGAACACCACTTGTGGAGTGAAAGCTAGTAAGAGCAAGTGCAAGTGAAGAGAAACCTGAGGCTCTCATGAATTTTGGATTGGAGAAAAAGTTTCATGCTAGGACATTGGACATTTTGCTGGATCTAACTGGACCTTTGGTTCTCAGAGAGGCTGGAATTTCCTGCAGTGAGTACATGCACACTGTGACATAATTGGTTTTATGTTTATCGAAAAGACTTGTCGACAAGAATTGACATATTTCACACTGTTTTCCAAGGAGAAGTAATGGCTTATAAGGTTCTTTCCTAAAAGAGAACTGATATGTGGACTAACATCAGTTCAGGAGGGACAATTATTAACAAATGTGGAGAGTTATCACAATGTGAGTTCTTGTTGCTTGATTAAAAGGACTGAAGAAATTACTTGTGATTGAAGTAATCCCTTGGGATTTTACATAACATATTTCTGCAGTTTTTGTGCTACTCCCTCCTCCCTCAAAACTAGGTTTCCCTTATACTTAGGAAGCAAAGTCAAACATGAAGTATGTGGTGGGAGTAGGATGCAAAGGAACTTGAAACAGAGGGAGAAAAGTAGAATTAGCAATAGGTTCAACTAACTTACATTTTCAGTGGGTGGTTTGAGTAAGACAATTTAGGTCAACTATCCTGCGGCCCAATGTACTGCTTTTCCTTAACTGGCCACAAAATAAGTAACTACACATTTAAGCAGTTTGACAATTGCATACAGTTGCATGTTAAAAAAAAAAAGATCATACAAAACAACTAGAGATAAAAAAGGCATCATAAAAAGAGTTTGTCAGCTGGTGTATATCATGTAAGCAATATACTCATCAATTCACCTTGACAAATATACTGACTTGCACAGTCCTGTCTAAAATATATCGAATTTAAAACTTGTCTTTATGTACACCACTGGGAATAGCAAAGAAAAGGAAGAAGCTGATATGCCATTTTAAAAGTTTCAAAAAACATAACTTCAGATCTTGCCTAACATACTGAAAATGTGCTCTGGTTTTGCAAAAGATTTACAGCATAGTTCTGTAATGTCTGATGTAACATTTGATTCCTTGCAAAGACAGAATCACAAGCTTGTGATAAATTCTGAAGTAACTAATTATTGTGTGTCACTTCACCACTGTAGATCACAAGAAATAAAATGATTTGGTCATATCTGGTGTCTGTGACCTAGAAATATTATACAGTCATCTTTGCTAGGATTGTAGGATGTATCAAGGTTGTGAAGTCGATCAGGTCACTGCAGATTTAGCCCTGTATTTGTTTACAAGTCCTTCTCAAACCCACCTTGATTCTCCAGCTACTCTGTTATTTCTAGCTATTTATTTACCAGATGGTCTGAACAGAGTGTTTCAGTCCATAAGCTTCTCATGAACTGCTTGTTTTGGCTATTTTCTTTTTGCTAATCATAGGATCTATATGCAAACCTAAGTCACCTACAAAAATAGATCTGATTTTCTTTCTCCAGTTATACAGTTTATTTACTGTGCAGTGAGCTCCAGTAGATGAATAAGGACTGAATAAAGGTCTTCAAATGCAATAGAGTTTATGAATATTATGATTTGTTGTTATCCAAAAACTTTAAAACTGTAAAGATGCAGAGTAATGTTGCCTCATGGATTAAATTTTGATCCATATTTAAGTAGTTCTATATTCCTTTGCCTATGCCAACTGACTGTAGGAAATTGGCCATCCTGAGCAGTATCAGCACCTTGGGTTTTGCCTTTCTGACTTCAACCACAGTTCAAAGTTAGCTCCTTATTTTAAATCAGTTTCAGTAGGAGATTTTTACTTACCGAGCATTAGGACCACCACATTATGCAAAATTTTATCTACTTTTATGGCTTTGCTTTTTCAGGCTTTGTCTTATATTTCACATAGGTGATTTCCTGGTTGCATAAACACTTTCCTAAAATAATTTTGTCACACTTCTTATTGTCTTCTCTCTGATGTGTATGTGAAGCAACATTGCCTTTTCTGCAGCCATGTGGCTCCCCTTTCTGTGCCTCCTTCTGCTTTGATTTTGTCTGCTGCATTCATTCTTCCTTGCATAACACCCTTTCCAAAGCTAGGCAGTTAAATAACACCTCCAATGGCTGAAATCTGTTGACAGGATCAAACTCATCACCCCAGAAAATCATATTTACTAACCTTATATGTTCAGGTGATAGGGGAGAGTAGGAATGATGGCTGCAGTCTGTCTGTGTTTTATACTGCTCCAGTCAGTACAGACTTAGTGTCTGCTCTACCCCCCAAGCAGTAGCAAGCTCCTAGTGCCTGTCTATCCATCTGTAGCAGAAACATTCAGAACCCTGAATTCCATGTGGAGGAACATTAAA
Source organism: Elanus axillaris (assembly GCA_026212715.1). NCBI lineage: Eukaryota > Metazoa > Chordata > Aves > Accipitriformes > Accipitridae > Elanus > Elanus axillaris. The sequence continues at coordinate 21,110,053 of JANZLQ010000078.1, read as the reverse complement.
TCATGGTGAAGAAGGACTAGAAGATGGTGGTGAAGTGTGTTATGTGCTTTGCTGTATTGGTATCTGATAGTAGCTGCTGTGGTTGCATTCTGTGATTGTTTTCTAACTAGACTTTGCCATAGTCTCTTCCTTCAATGAGTGAGCAATGTGTGGGTCTATTGTCACCAACTGCAGCTTGATCTGTGTAACTCAGAGAAGTCCTCATACTTCCCTCCCTTTCTGAAATGTCTTCTGCTAGGGAAACAGTGAACATCCTAAAACACTGTCAAGCAGAGTCAGAACGCCTCAGTGGGAAGGGGCTTGGAGGAAAGCACTGCTGAAGGAAAGGTGCAGGCTGGTTTGGTTTAAGCAGGTCTCCATGGGCAGCAGGAGTGTGCAGACTGGGAGCTCCTGCACCCAGGGGTGGCTACAGAGAAATGCACAGGTCTCACAATAAATATTCAACAACACAGGTACCTCTCTTTACACACTTGGATTTTATTGAGTGATTCACCACCTAAAGAGCAAGGATTGCAAGCAACATGCAGGGCTTAGGGTATCGTATGTTCAGAGCATTAATCTACCACACAATTAGTACAGCAGGCCTCTTGTAGACAGGAAAAAAGAAGAATAAGGTATTTACAAACTGCAGTTGTAAAAACTGCTGGGAAGCTTACACAATCTCTGCTGTTGCTATGAAGGTTAGGTAATCCCTATTTGTCTGGTTATTTCATAAGCAGCAGATTCACAGCTCATTCTGCAGCACAACTTCCTAAGGGAGAGCAAATTACAATAATAAAATCAGTAGTATAAGGATAAGATGCTAATGCTATGTATTCCTAGAATAATTAAGTTGGAAGGAATCTCTGGAGGCCATCTAGTCCAAGTTCCTGCTCATGCAGGGCCACCCTTAATGTTATATCAGGCTGCTGGTGGACCTGGACAACTGACTTCCAAATATCTCCAAGGATCGAGATTTACTACACTTCCATTAATAAGAGCTACAAGAGTATGTCTTTGTGTTGGATGGTGAGAAGGGTTCCTTTTCTGCAGATTTTTTGCTTATAAATCAACTAATAAAAGTTAAGATTTGTATATTTTGATTCAAACTCCAGGTCTGAATAAATACAAACCTGAAAAAAATGAAACCAATTTACCCAGAAAAGTGAGTAACCCACTACAGTTTGAACCATACGGAGGCTCAAGACTGTTTTGCTGTGACATGTATGACAGAGAATCAAAACCATAAAAAAGCTCTGGGACAGGAAGATAGACTCAGTTTGAATGTTGGCACCACAAAACCTCAACAGGTCTACCAAACCGCTCAACCCCAGGTAGTGACTAGTATTTGTAACAAACATGCAAGAACTAAATTGTGTTGATTTGCTCTCTAGGGTTTTCATACACAGGCTGCTCAGAGGATAGCAGCAACAATATTACCTCAGAAAATACATCATGAGAATCATTGTCAATATTGCAGCAAAAGCTTAAAGAACTGAAATGGGATAGCTATTAATTTCAAGCTGGATATGGATATACACCAGCAGCTGAGATGATATTATTTCTGAAAGAAAATCCACAAACAGTAGAAGGTGAAGAGGTAAAATTCATGTTTGCTGAGGTGACCTAACCTCCATAAAGGAATATATGAATGAAATTTACTGGTAAATAAGCTGGAACAGATGCAATTTTTAATACTACTAGGAAATAAAATGCCCATTATTAGTTTAAGAACATATAAAATCCTTGCTTTGATTTGAAGGTGTGTTCCCTGGAAAGGGAGCCAAATAGGTGATGGGAAAAATTTTAAAACATCTTTGTTGAATATGAAAACTCTCAACAGAATACAGAAGAATACACAAGAAATGTGATACCTTTCTGATATTTTTAGGAAGTTCACCCTAAGGTTAAGACAGAAAGAGCTTAGTAAATTGCTTTCTCTGGAAATCAGAGAGCCAGAGGGAAAAAAAAAATAGTGTTGCTCTCATTGATCTCTGTAGTAGCAAAAGTTGATCCTTTCACTTGAGACTATACTTCAACCTAAAAATAAGAAAAATTAAAAAAAAAATCAAGCTGCATGTGCTCAGAAATTTGTCAATAGAGGCCAAAGATTTTTTGTTTTTTTCTTCTGCACTGAGCAATAGAAGGCCTCTGAGAAATTCCATTGGGGCAATCAAATATATTTTAATGCACTGTCAATATTTGTTTGGGGGACACATTTTCTGCAGACACTGTTTTGTGGGTGTATTGTACCCAAGATGTACCACAAGAAGATGCTGGAAACGCAGACAGCAGACATTAAAATTCTGCTCCAAAATATATTGGATAGTTGTATACCAAGTGGAGAAATTTCAACAGGAGAAATGAAAATGTAATCTAAGAATCAGGATATTCTTGCTGGAAGTCTGCATTTATACTGAGATTTCTTGTAAGGTGTAGGAGGAGGAAGGACTTCAATCTGACATTTCTACATCAATGGTGAAAAAAACAGTAAGCACCAGCCTGCCTGGTAGGCACAAGGGGGAAGTTACCCCCTCATATTTGGTTTTTTTGTGTTTTTTTTTTTGTTTTGGTTTGGGTTTTTTTGGGGTTTTTTTGTTGTTGTTGTTGGTTTTGTTTTTTTTTTAATGAATCCTGAGTTGGCTGGTGCTTTCTGAGAGTCTGATAGGCTCATTTCCATAGGACTAGCAGGTGGGACGGGGTGGGAAAAGCAGATATCTGTGTGATGGTAGCTGTGGGGCACATCCTGGCAACAGGCACATGAGCACCCTGGGACTGTGTTGTTCAAGGCCTAGCAAGGGAGCATAGATGCCTCCATAATTAGCTGAGCATTTGAGCTGGAGACAAAACTTTGGATGAAGTACCTAAACCTTTTTTCTGGGTCTGAATCAGAATGTCAGATTTTCTTCCAAATGGAAAGAAGTTAGATAGATGTGCAGAGGGAGGTTAACTTGGGATAGGTTAGGCAAGGAGTAAATGTGTGTACTTCCTATCAGTATTGCAGGTTCACAGGAGGTTTTTCAGAGTGTTCAACGCTAATTTAAGCTCAGGATGAAAACCTGCCACTTCTCTTATTTATGGAGCAGGCTTGTCAGCTCCAGGATTTGAGCTATTGGGAAATTTCTCTCTCAGCCTACAAATTGTAGCCATGAGCTCTGTCCACAGTTGCTCACAAGCTTCAGGAACTGAGAGGAACCGAGGCTGAGAAGAAAAAAGCTGAGGAAGCCATGAAAAGTACTTCTGTCTTTTACTCAATAAAAACTGCAGCTTTTGCCAGGCTGCTTGCTTTGGTTGGGCTGCCTCTAGTATGGCAGCTAAGAGCAGCTAATGTCAGTGCAGCTCAGCAGCATGATGAGGTGGATGTGTCTGAAATTCCATGCCCACAGTTGTGTGAAGTCAGTCTGCAGATGGATAGTAAGTCTGATGGGCTCTGAGGTGTTGGACATCTCCTGTGTACACATGGAGCACCCCTGTGCAGCTGTGCAGTTTGTGCAGAGGAAGCCAGAGAGGTTCCATTTTGGTGGGACTCTTCTCGTGATGGCAAGTATGAACTGTGTAGTGCAAGATATGAAATGACTCATAAGTATTTCTCCTTAAATCATGAGTTAATCCTGCTGTTAACTTCCCTGGAGATAGTCTTGTGGGAAGGGCAGAGGATGAGATAGGACTCATTTATTTGGTATCCTTGAGCTCCACAGTGCAAAGGATTCAGAGCTGGTTGAGAAAGGTGGGATTTAGGCACTAAACACTTAGAGTGTCTAAAATTTCCCTGTATTCTCTGACAGTGTCAGTGCCTGCCTGCTACAGTGATTTCTACTTCAGTTCTTTGTCAAGGCCTGTCTTAAGGCAGTTACAGTTTTAGAAGATACGCATGACGAAGTACTTTGGAGACATTAGACTCTGAGCTCCTTATGCAGAAGGCTTGGAAAGCTCCTATCTTCAGCTTAAGGAGTTGTTCTCCTTACCACGGTGGTGATTGGTCACCCTTCCTTGCTTCTTCAACTGCATCCAGTAATGATCATTTAGTTCAGCCACTGTGCAGGGTAGACTGCGATTTCTATGTACTTAAAGGATCAGACTTAAACAATGGCTCATTTAAATGCTTAAATTATTTAAATACATGGTGTAGGGGGAGTTGCTATCCAGTTCTGTGAAATTCACTCTTTCATCAGGAAACCCGCAGCTTTGGAACTGCCAGTCAGATCTTAAAAACAAGATAAACATTTATTTTTTTATAAAGCCTTAAAGAAGAAAAGCTGTTAAGCATAGTACATGTCTCTTCATTTGTCATATGTAATCAGTAGTAGAATAGCTTTTGTTGATGTCTGCAACTTCAACCTGTCAATAAGTAAATAAAATAGAATAAAAATATCCTTTATACTTTCAGTGACTCATAATGAAAAACTTACTCATTTATAAAAAAAGGAATATTTATGCTCAAGATTTCAGAAGCAGCCAAGAATTAACATCTGGGGCTTTTCACAGGGGAAACGCTGAAGTTGGACACACATAATGAGTCAGTCTGGCACTGATCCACATATTATATGACAGTAATGGCTGAAGGTCCTCAATGCCTTCTGTATTTCTTTTTGAATGATCTCATGACAATGCAGCTGCATATTTGATGTGCCTGCAACCTGGGGTGAAATAGTAAAGGAAAGCATGGTAGTCCTGTTGTTTTACCTTTTGATTCCTTTGCAATGTTAAGTCCTTAAAAGCCTGGAAAAGAAAGGAAACTTGCCTCATTCCTCATCTTGTAATGAGGATGCATACTGTTAGAAACAGAATTGCTTTAAGTCCTTCCATGTACAGTCACTACTTAGAGAAAGGTAGAAATGACTGTCCTCAACTCTTGCCTCCAGCTTTGTATTAATGTATTTTTAAAGCTGTAAAATTTCTGCTTCTGGTAGATGGTTTGTGAGGGAATAGGTTAGACAAGTTTAAAATAAATTCTTGCTTTGAGTAAGGCAGCCTGTGAGACTGTTGAATTGTTGATTGTTAATGGGACTTTGAGAGAAACACTGGGAAATGAATGAAAATCAGGGGGGAAAAAAAAGAGACAAAAATTGCTGGTATTGCACTTACCTGTCTTATTCATGACTGCCATAAGAGCTGGTATGCATTTATGAAAAGGCTGAGTGATCTGCTGTCGAGTACAGCTCCATCTTAGTCACCAGTGGACATATTTTATGATATTGATAAACAATAACCTTGTTATTCAAACACTGATCTATCTAGATCAGTATTTTGCCTCCAGTAACAGGAAGTACCAGATGTGCTACAGAAGTACAAAGTCGGCAGTTATTTAATATTTTGAGTGTACAGAAAGTTTCTTTTTTATCTCCTTGAGTGAGATGATGTTTTGTACCTTGAAGGAAGAGTGAGGAGACACATTCCCACCAAAGCTCTTGGCATTATCGTACCTCTGGGTATTTTCCTTATTGTTATGAATGCATAATCATTTGGGGGATCTAGGAAAGATGTTGACATAGTGGAATATTGTGAAAGAAGTTGGCTACAGGCTAATTGTGCTTTGCCTGGGGAAAGTGTTCCTTATCTGGCTTTCAGTATTAGGCAATGGCCTTTTCTCTTATATTAGGAGAGAGGACAACAGACACATGAGGAATCATTTTAGATGTTGTGTAGGAGAGAAACCTGAATGGTAATCAGTGGAAAACATCAGAATGGCTCATAATTAAAACCGAAGCCGTGCTGCTTCGAACCCCAGGCTCAAGCCTATGCTTATGTGCTTTTTTGTGAAGCATCATGACATTCAAGGTGAAAATAAAGATGTTTCGTGGATGGGGATAGAAAGCAGAAGGGACAGCTGTGCCACTGGTGACAATACATATGGCATTTTGGCTGTGTTGATTTGTATGCTGGGCCTAGCACTATTCTGGCCTTTCTAATCTTCCCTTACTTTTCTTCTGCATAAATGCTGACTTTTACAGAATAATACTGAGAAAGACCAAGAACTGTGTGAAAGAGACAGCATGCACCAAGTATGTCATCACAAAACCCTGGAGGAATATAATAATTCAGGCCATAAATCAGGCCAATGAGTTTTAGGACTACAGCAATGCTTTTTGCTTGGTTCTGAATACCAATTTGCCCAAATTTGTTTTTTTCTCTGTTCTAATCACAATCACTACTACAAAAAGGCCTTTAAGAAATTATTGCTGGGCATTGTTCATGTTCAGAACCCGGCTATGAATTACAACCAGAAAATGGATGGGTGGAGTACTCCAGTATATTGCAGTATTCACATGAGAAGTGGGATTTGGATCCAGTGAGAAGTGAGTCAAAACATGGCCTGATTAGTCCAGTTGGTCTGCATCGTCTCAGGTTTAATTACTATTCTCTGTAATGCTGTTATGAGACAGACCTTTATTTCTGATCCAGACATATACAACAGCAAGGATGATGGAGACTGTTTCTGCAGTTACTTCCCAATAACCCCTTTGTTAGGAGATTGTCACTCCCAGGTCCTATGTGTCAGGGCCATATTGGTGCTGCACTCCTGAGGCTCAGCTGTGCAGCTTTCACAGCCTCTTGTGTCCCAGCACCAACTTCCAAACCACTTCATATACAGAGAAACAACTGACCCAATTCTTGGTATGTCCTGGTTTCAGCTGGGATAGAGTTAATTTTTCTTTCTAGTAGCTGGTATAGTGCCATGTTTTTGAGTTCAGTATGAGAAGAATGTTGATAACACACTGATGTTTTCAGTTGTTGCTAAGTAATGTTTAGACTAAGT
>JANZLQ010000078.1:21074667-21101813 GCA_026212715.1 Elanus axillaris | reverse complement strand
GAAAACATCAGAGTGTTATCAACATTCTTCTCATACCAAACTCAAAACATAGCACTGTACCAGCTACTAGGAAGACACTTAACTTTATCTCAGCTGAAACCAGGACAGTATCCCACTGCTGCCAGTCCAGAAGGAGCAATTTATCAGTCAGCCTGGTGGAAATTTGGGAGGTTTTCCATGCATCCCTTGCTGCCTCAGCCTGGAAGAACATCAGGTCCATGTAGCAGGGATGGAGCCGATGTTTTCTCTTGCAGTGCTGTCTTGACGGAGTAGTTCTGATCATGAACAGCACTCCTGGAGGGATATGTGTGTGCATGTGAAGACACCAGGACCACAGAGGGAGCATTGTTGGAGGGAAGTTGAGCCTGGGAGGCTTCAGGGCTCAGAGTTGTTTTCCAGGCTGCAGGGGCTACCTGATATAAACGAGAAGTACAAATGGTCCTTACTTGCTGTTCAGTTGGGATAAAACCTTGCTAGCAGATCTCTCCACCCTGCACATGCGCACACAAAGAGAAATGGGTTTGTCTGGTAGCAGGTCCAGCCCTATGGTGTCCCCCACCACTCAGGCCCCTGCATTGCCTGGTAGCTGAGTCAGATCTGTGATCCCTCCATTAGCCAACTCTTAGACTCCTGGTGTCTGCCTCCAGACCTCTTCTACTCACCAGCTAGTCTGTCTTGAGTTTCTCTGGAATAGATTTGCATGGACTGGAGACCACTCTCAGCCAGAGTAGTATTTATGAATGGAGTGTAACAACAACAGACTGTAGTGGTCGGGCATAGGGCTTGGCCACTTTTATGTGCCCTCCTCTCCTTTTCCCCATTATTGGTCATCTTCGATCTACTCTGATACCTATCTTTCTTCTTCCCTTAAATATCCCATAGTAAGTTTATCTCATTCCCATAATTTCCCTCAAATATCCCATAATAAGCTTGCTTGTGCCCTTAAGGCACACAGTAATCTTGCTTCCCCCTCTTTATCAGTTACAAAGTTCTGACTGAAACTCCCCAAATCTTTGAGTGGTTCCTGCAATGTCCCATCAATAATGACTGTGAGAGCCCTGGTCTTTGGTATAGTCTGTTTTCTTCTGCTCCTTCAGGGTTCTGAATCTGGGTTTCTAATTTATTGCTTCTCTTCCTGTCTCTTGTCCCAGACTTTCACGCTCAACAGCCCTTAACCCGATATTCTCACAAAGCCTCTCAGTCCTCACAAGGGTATTTTGCAGTCTTCTCTAACAGACAGTCAGTGGATCTTGCTGGAGCTGGGGTGGGACAGGAAACGGCTGTGTTTAATTTTGCTCTTGTGTGAATTTTGGGCTAAAAATATATAGACTCTCTATGGCAGCCCAGCAACTTTAAATATCAAGAAATCAAGTTAATGGAGGGAAAGAAAAGTAAATATAAGCTTTGTATTAAGGCTCATTAAATTACAAATCATTGAATGACTTGAAATAAGATTAAAATGTGAGTTCTCTAGTCTATTTTTAAGCTGTTCTACTATTATGGGTTTTTATTATATAAAAGTTAAGTTAGTCATTTATAAAATCATCTAAATGCACCTTTTTCACCTTCTGTTCTCAGATTTGGCAGTGAAAAATTGTTCTGATTGCGGTTTCTTGAAGTGTAATTACTTTGTCAAAGGAAAATATAATTAGAACTGATATTTAAAATGCAGTATAATTGTATTTAAGCCATTTGATAATTTGGTCACGTACTGGATGTTTTGTTAATTTAGCAACAGCTAACAATACTGAAGTTGGAAAATCGTCTGACAGTTTGTCTTTCCTGTTTTAAACAAAACATTATTTTTCTCTAGCCTTCCATCTATTCACAGAGAGAAGCTGTGGAGCTGTGGACACCCACTTCATGTGAGCAGCCTCACTGCACAACAAATTGCCCACAGAAGTAATACTCCCGTTGATATGCTGACTGGATCAGATTCTGTTTGAACAACGACTTGAACTTAATGTTTGACCATTCTAAGATCTCTCTTAGGAGAGAAGTGTGATACATACAACCAGCTGGGGGCTGGGAGCTGAATTTTACTTCTAGCTTTAACACTCAAGCAAATTGATACTTTTCAGCCCTGCCTTCGTGTAACACAAGGTTGTTAGATGCTTACCAACTTCTCTGGGTGGTGACAAGAATTCAGCAGATGGTAGATTTGCAGCTGAAAATAGCTATTCTTATATTAGTTATTTTCTGTATTTGGAATGGACTCTTGATAATGCAAAATAAGGAATTCCCATGACTCATCTCTAATGTCAAAATAATCGAAGCAGTGCTTGCCTTTCCTTGCTAATAAGGGGCAACATCCATCATTCATCACAGGTTCATGCAGATCTGTTAAACCTTCCTAACTGGGTGAGGAGCTGCCTTCTCACATGAAGTCAGTGACATGTCCTTTGCAGTCACAGCAGCCCTGGGGCAAGGACATGGTAGGCACTGCCCTGCAACTGCAACCATGGTAGTGGACACACAGGGGTCCTGTATGTTTGGTCTCGGAAATCAAGACTTTTGCATCTCTTAATGCCTGCACTGTGGTCAGAGATATGTCAGATGTATCAGCTATAACAAAAAAAAGTGCCACACACCAGATAGATCACACTAAGCTCTTGGTGGTGGGGACTATTCATGGGCAGCATCAGGCCATTTGGCTGCTGCTCCAGCTAGCTTGCAAATAACACAGTGCTGTACTGGACAAGAGCAATGGTGGGGGAGGACCAGACATGGAACCCATTACTGAATCCAAGCTGACTCTATTCAGAAGCAGATATCACAAATTCACCTCAGCAATAGAAGCAACAGAAGGCAGGCAATCCAGAGACAGCTGCTGCATTAGCGATCATAAGCAGAACCAGAACAGCCTTTGGGCGGTAACTGAGCAGAAGCTCTCAAAGCTGTGGTGATGGGTGGTGAGGGGAAAAGGTGGACACATCTGTTTCTGGTCTTCATGTAAAGGGGGCTATTGCACCATGCAAGACAGAGATGCACACATCTGCAGTGCTTTGTAAGGGTAGTGTTTAATGTAGCATGGAGCATCCCTCAGATGCTATTTTTGTAAAAGTATTGAGAAAAGAGGCCCTAATGAAGAGGCCTGCAGCAAAGAGGGGTGTTTGCTGGTATAGGTGTGTCACCAAAAGAAAGGGCCTGGCAGACATCGTTGCTTCATGCACAGAACTAGTATCAGTTAGTCTTCTTACCTTGAAGTGTTTTCTCTGAGAGAGAGAAAATATCTATTCACTCAACTTTTCTGAAAGCTCTCTTGAAAACTCTTGTGGTGTGTATGCAATTCAGTGGCAGAAGTTGTCTGATGTGGATCTCATTACCCAAGAACACACTTTACTTTCTGGGTGTGTCCTTCCATTCAGCCTGCAGGTGAGGATCTCTCACAGCCACATTCAAGGGCCAATACTATATAGGTTATATAGTCTTCACTAGTGCTCTTCCAGAAGGTCTCTCAGTTGCTGATGAGACAAAAAAAATATTGTAGGGAGTGAATAGAGTTGTGGGCAGAGATATTTATTTGTCCACTTTTTTTTTTTTTTATCAGAACATCCAGATGTCTTGTATTAACATTTTTTGAAGGGGAAAAGCCACTAAGTAACACCCTCGAAATAGTCTTTTTGCCTCTCTGTAGTATTTTGCTCTTGGAATTTTTCCAAAAGAATTTTCATGGTCCCCATTAAAGTAGCCTTTGATTTGTTTGAATTTCCGGGTGTTTCAGCATGTTATCACTCAGTCTAGTTTTCATTTCAGGCAGCCAAACAAAATTAATAACACTACAAATGTGTTTACGTTTTTAATGATAAAGAGGTCTGGTCACACAGCTTCTTTGCCTTGAACAATATTAAATGCGGCAGTGGAAGACCTCTCACCTGAACACAAGATCCAGGAAAAAGCATCCCCACGAGCAGTGGGAGAGAAGACGATCTGGCCTTAATGTGCTGAAGTACGAGGTGAACCAACTTAATGATTCTGATGTATGCATAGGAAAAACTGCCCCTCACCTGAGGACCCTTCCCATAAATGTCAGGAGGTGCTCTGCATCCTACTGTCAGCTCAAACTGCCTGCTGCTCCTTCGGGAATTCTAAAAGAAGACTGCAAACCAGGAAGTTTATGATGTTTTCTTGAGCAAATTGGGGTTGTGGTTATTTAATCCCTCCATCTGTATTTTATTGCCTTTTCCTCCCTTTTTTTGTCTTTTATTCTTTCTTCACCACTTTTGCTCTCATCTGAATCCCTCCTTCACACTTATGTGCCTCATTTCCATTTTTTCAGATCTATTCCTGCTGTGTGATGAGCTATTTGCTTTTAACTAGTGGTAGGTCCCTCAGAAAGACCTCTCGGGTCCCCAAAGCCCACTGAGATCAGACAGTTGCCTCTGATCTCTGGTAAAATTTGTCGCTCTCCTCTTATCAAACAAGAAGAAAGGAAGCAGAGAGGAGTCTCAAGGGCTGATGGGCTGGTGTGCTCCTCCAGTCTCTAAACAGCCATTCTTATTTGGAAAAACAGTTCCTCAAAAATAATGTTGTGACCTCCCTGCTCCCATAGCTCCCTTAGCTGCTGCTTTAACTAGGATGGCTGTGCCTTTTTACTGATCAGGAGAGATTACAAGATTAGGTGCCAATAGGTTTCAAGAAATGAGGTTTCGGTTAGAACAGAGAGGCCCTATTAATAACTAGAGAAAAGTAAAATCATAAGATCCATGACTTCAATAGTTGCTCTGCTATTTTATAACACTCAGAGCATAGGGACAGAGGCACTGAGGACAGGTGAAAACAAAAAAGACGACACAGCAGACAAGGCTTTTGTCAACACAGCTTTGTGTGATGCACCAGTGTCATCAGGACCTCTTTGTGGTCCAGTTTCTAAAAATAATTGTTAATTATTAAAAAAACAATTAAAATTAAGTATTTTTTTTATTTTTCCTTTTGCAGTATAAATACACTTAGTGCTTTAGGTAAAGTTGCTGACTAAGAGTTTGAAGACCCTTCCTGGATTATTTGAATCCCTTACTTGAATCTCTGTTCCCTGGTGGGGCCACAAGGGTATCTCACACAGGATGAATGACAGTCATCACTGAGCTGACCTTTGTTTTTTTTCTTTTCTCTCTGGTTGATAGTTACACAGCTGTACATTGATATAGATTGTGCAGAGCAGAGTCGGTTCCTGAGCAGTGCACTGCATTGCATAGGTGCCTTTCACACCTGGGGAGGTTTGTCTGCCATGCACAAGGTAACTCCAGTACGGATGGACTATTGCATACAAATTTACCAGCCTCTCAGCTGGAACCTTGAATTTCATGTGACTATGGGAATAGCTCTCTCTCTCCAACTTACAAGTTCCATGCAAAGGTTCTGGTTAGTATTACAGGACTGTTATGGAGGAATTATGGTATGTTTTTAGTTAAACATACAACATGTAACAAGTGTTATTTTTGTAATAATAACGATGATGTCGAATCATGCAGAAGAAGCACTGCAGTGGTAGAAGCTGTTTTTCATACATGATCTGAAAATTTCAGCTTTTTTTTACTGTACTGGAAATTTAAAGGGTTGAAATCTCCTATAAAAGTATTTTATTTTATCACTTTTGGTTAAAGGATAGTTTGGGTTTCTTAGTCTTTAGGTAACTTAGAGTGTGGTAATGATGTCTTGTGTTTATAATGCACAAGTTTAAAATTACTACTGCATATGAGTATTGCAGTGTGGAAAAAATAAACTTATCTTTTTTCCAAAGTGATGTTATAAATTCTCACTCCATTGTAATGAGACATAGAAGAGTGTTACTTTATCGGTTTCTTTTCTGTTATATTTAGGAAGATTTAAAAATATGCAAAGGCCTAGAGAATTCACAACAGATTTTCTATGTATCCAGACTTCATTATAGACTTTAGCAAACACTTTTTACAAAATAAAGAAGGACCAAATGCATCCTTTCTATCAAGTGTGACTTAAGCCAAGTGAATTAATGTTATGCCCTCTGTTTTTCTATTCAACCATATTCCCTCTTTTTTCTTTATCTTCTGAACCTTTCTCTTCCCTCATATATGCTTTTCTCCTTTTCTAACGTTAAGTTCCCCTTAGCTTACTTTTTCTGTAGCTTCATTCTGCTATATCATTTCTTTTCAAGATTTCTTCCCTTTTGTTTTTAGCCCCTTTCTTCTTCAGATGTTATTTTACCTCCACAAAGACAGAATTTTAACAAGTGTTTTTACTGCAAACTTTATGCCATTTTCCCTGTTTTGAGTCTGGCTCAAAACCCCAGACCAAGTGACTGGCCCATAGTTCCCTGATCTTCCTCCTTTCCTGCTCTGAAGACATGTGTGATGTTTGCCTTTTTTCCAGCCATGCTGAGTAGTGTCTCTGCTTAGGCCTCCAAAACTGTATGAATTAATTGCTAGACCTTCAGTTGAAATGTTGCTGAATCACACCTATCTATTTAGATGCAGAGCAGTCTGTCTGGGTACAGCCAGACTCATGTTAGAGCTATGAGAGATAAAAATCAAAAGGGATTGAGGCATAGTTAAAAGCAACTTTCTCTTCATTATCCAAATCTCCCTGAAACTTGCACTGGCTAATTGGTTTTACATGCAAGTCTAAATTGGTCATCTTCCACCTCCAAGTAAACTAAAAATATTAAAAATCAAAAATAATTTGAGATTATTTGATGGGGACATATATGGATGATGATTTAGAGCTAACACAGCAAACCAGGAAGGACAGAAGCTACTGAGTATTTCTGTAAAGGACAATGTGGTGGAATGGCTGTGAGGAAAGAAGCGACTATTCCTCTGTGAGAGGTGAAAGCCTCCTCCAGTTTTGGACTTCAGTAGCTGTGGTTCTGTTTCTCAGCCATGGAGAAGAGAGCAAACAGCTTGTGTTGAGATACTGACCTGTGAACCTGTAATTCTGGCTTTTGTTTCTGATTGTGCTGTATGTAGACTTTCACCCTGGTCTTTGATGGCATTTATCTAACTATGAATTTCCTGTCTATTAAATGGGGCAAATAACAATTTTTCTCCAGATTAATTTAAATTCCTGGTGCTTAGACACAGGACTTGTGAAGGGTATTTCAAGACCTTGACAAAAAAAGCACTAAAAGTCTGCTTCTTGCCAGCCCAGACAAGAATGCTGCACTTCCTCATAGGTAATGTTTCTTACATCACTTGAACTGGGTAGAAGAAACCAAATAGATTGTCTTTTGGGAACAAAACAAGAGAAGTATGCAGACAAGTTGTCATTTGGGAATAAAACAAAGTAAGTATAATACTCAGATTTATGCTAAAACCCCATGTTCATTATCTTTATTTAAAAAATATGTCATTAAAAAGATGCATTGTAACTGTTTTAATTTTTTTTCAGTTGGGCAATATTATCTATGTAAGGGTGGAAAGAAATGAGAAGATGAACCAGGAGATCTTTCTAGAAGATTAGAAGAATTTATGTCTGTTCTTGTTGAGAAAATAGCTGGAAAATAATTCTTATTTGCTTCTGGATCTCAGTGTGGGATAACAAAGCAGATAGAATATTTGCTGTAACCCCCCCTTCTCTGTGAGGTACTTGTACCTACACATAGTGTGGGTAACAATGTGTGTGAATGGAGAAATGATTACCAGAAAACAGCAGCTGAAGAGAGGAAAGTATGTGCTGAGAGGCAGCGTGTGAAAATCTCCCAAGAAGCAGTAAATGGGCCCAGCAAATCCACGAGAACAAATACAGTCCCCAAGGCAGTCAATGCCACAAGAGACCATGGCCGACCACCAGGCACTGGGTAACTTGGGCCATGTCTGAGAGGGCAATAGCTGCTACCTCCGGATAGAGGCTACAGAGTTATACACACATCGGGTGGAACCAGGGATCCTGTGAAGGACTTCTCCAACACCTCTTAGAAGCTACTGGTGTGCCAGTGCTGTTGTCCATTTCTGAGTGAACATCTGGCCTTGTCTTTTCAGCTCTTCCTGCCACTACATCACTGCGAGTGAGCACCTGCAGGAACTGTGAGATGCAACCGGTGACTTTACTGTCCAGGTAGTTACTGCTATTAACAATAGCTTCATAACAACTCAATTAACAAAATGTGTTCTAAGAAATACTGGTTTTGGTCTGTGTCTTCCTCAGCTCTGTCCTTGGTCAGGGAAAAGGGAATTTACAACATATTCACAGTGAAGCAAGAGAGTAAACTATTTGATGGTTTCTGATAGTCACACATTTGAAAACTTATTTGATTATTTTATCGTTATAGAAATTATATGGAGCTCTTTCAGGAAGTGTTCCTCAAGGGGTTTATTATTAATGTGTCAGGAAAAGTCCCAGAACTTGGTTACATTGTTAACAAGATGTTTAACAGCAATTAAGAATTTTAACAAGGTTTAAGAAGCTTTTTACATTTCAGATTTGCTAAATTGTTAGTCAGACTGCAAATACAGCAAGATGGTTAGAAAGAATGAAAGAGAACATGACTTTAAATTTTTTTTCTACACTACGCCCATGTTAGCAGGCAGTTCAGTGCAATACAAACAGTTTCGCAGAGGGAAACAGTAGGTGCTGAGTGCTTGGCAGCCACGGCATATGCATCTGGACTAACTCTCTTCTGATCCTGTCGACTGATTACCCACCAGTGGTTGAGGTGCTTGTGAAGTTCAGCTTTTCATTTAGGCTTATGCAAATAAATTGAGTTTGTGTGCTCTCAGGCCACTCTGAGATGTGAATCAAAATGCGGTAAATGTGAATGGCAGGAGATTTGATTCAGAAGTGCGCTCCTGGTTCAGGCTATCACATTAATGTAGACACACACAATACGGGTTAAGAAGTAATGGATCAAATGGACTGAAGGGACAGGGAACACATAATTGATATAGTAATTCCTTGTATATTATGTCAAGTGTTTTATATTAATATTTTTAAGTCAATTTACAACACCATTAATTTCTAGTACAGTATTAATTACATAAAACTGAATGCAACAGGGAAATTTCATCCAACTGTATTTTGTAAGAACCCCTTGATCTTCAGTAAAATATTCTTTTACTTTCAGGTACTCCACAGCAGTACACTTTTATAACCTCTGCTCAAAATATATTCTACAGGTCTTAAAAGATCATAGTACTTACAAGCAAAAGGTCCAGAAGATAAACAAAATTGTCTTAAATCTCTTCTGATCACCAGTCGTCTTAATTGAAGTGGATCAGACTGACTTCAAAATGAACTGGATGCTTTGAGACTGTAATTTCTGTATCTTTCTAGGTCCTCATGACTTCTCCCCTCTCTCTTTTTTCTCTCTTCTTTCCACTGTAGTTTGTTTGAGGCATGCAGTTATTTGGATCTACTGGAAAATTCAACATAGCCTGTATTTACTTTTCAGAGGGAGCTTAATATGAGGCTACCAGATGAGCTGTTTGTACTTTTATGCTTTTCCTTTTCAGAACTCCGAGGCTGCAGTTTTTGATGCTATTTTCTGTATTATCTTTGCCATGCAGTTGACTGAGCCATACCATGTACCAAAGGCACATGACTCTACATGTGAGATTTGGGGCTGTACATCTGAGCTAGGAGTATTCACTTGGGTAAACTTCAATGAAGCCATGGAAAAGCAGAAACCTGAAGCTTCCATTTGATAGGAATATGTTAGTCCTTTCAAAGCTTTTAATTTCCTATTTGTATGATGAATTTGAAGGAAGCATCGTGTGTAAGGAATGTAATGAATTTAAGGGAAGCAAAGTGAGCTGTGAAATGCTAGGGGTGTATTTACCGGGAACACAGTAGCTTTTGTGGTTGTCCTCTCTGCCTGAACAAGGAGCAAGCAGCATACTCGTTTCTGGAACAGTCCCCACACGCCAGCTGTAGCAGAGCAGCCCCCAGGTCTGTCTGCATTCAGGGCAGCAGCAGAGAAGACGCAGTGCTGAGCAGCTGTCAGGGACTGCTTCATGGTTGGACCCTTTCACTATTCTTTCAATATGCCCAGAAAATGGTTTTTTAAATTTGTCAGACACCACTGAGCTGCAGAAAGTTTTCAGAATGACAGGAGCCCTGTCAAACATGTCCAGATGGGCTCTCATGCTTATACAGTTTCCCACACTCTCTTAAATTTCTGCTCTTTTAATTAAAAATAAAATAAGATCTGGTACTTTGATCTGAGTTCATCCTAATATATGTAGGTTCACCTCTGTGCTGAACCCCATGGCCAGGCAGTCCATTACTGAACAATTACAAGGAATGTCTGTAAATTAGATTGACTACACTCTCTCCAGGGAAGACTACAATTGTCAGCTCTCTGTCAGCTAAATGAAAATAATGAAATGTAAGTTACAAACAGCAGCAAACCTGTGTGAGTCATTCTATTTATACATGTAATTACATCTAAAGGTCCAAGTGCCTTGAAATTAAAAGAAGATTGGTTCTGTCAAGTGCTTAACAAGGTTTTCTTGCAAAGGGTCTTCCCAGAGAAAGCACTGGAGGAAGCATCTGTGTCAGCAAAGCATAAACAGCTTGACACCATATGCTAAGATTCAAGTGAGATAACACTGCAATACACATGTGCACATTGCTTCAACAAGCACAGCTATGTGACCAAGATGGAGAATGACTGCCACATGAAGCTGTGTTTCCCTCCAGTTCTGATAAAGAGCATTAAACAAAAGTTGACAAAAGGAGGTGGGAAATGCTGCGGGCAAGTGGGATCTCTTCTTTTCTTTCTTTGAATCTCTCAGAAGGCCTTGGGGCCCTATAAACTTGGTATCAGGATGCATTGCATATTAATAATATATAAAGCACAATTAGCACACATGGTGCTTTGCAGGCATGTAACTCAGGCTTGGTTCCAAACTTCAGCACAGCACTACGGAGGGATAGGGAAAAGCTACATCATAAATACAAAATAACGTATTGATGCATTATTGAACAATTTAGTACAGCAAGTCTTGTCAGCACAGATTTAAAACCAAAAAAAAAAAAAGGGTTCTGTGAGATATTCATCCAAATGAAGTAATGGGACTTTGAGGCTAGAAAAATAGCTGCAGAGGGCTTGGGTTTTGTTTTCCCTGAGAGATTATAATTTTTTAAAGTAAAAGCTTGTAGGATAGAGATTGTGTATGGATGGAGAGACAACACCCACAGCTGTAACATCAAATATGAAAACAACATAAATTGACCCTTCCACGTGAAAGATATAATATTGCATAACCCATGTTATGAGACTGGAACCCA
Source organism: Elanus axillaris (assembly GCA_026212715.1). Taxonomy (NCBI): domain Eukaryota; kingdom Metazoa; phylum Chordata; class Aves; order Accipitriformes; family Accipitridae; genus Elanus; species Elanus axillaris. The sequence continues at coordinate 21,090,608 of JANZLQ010000078.1, read as the reverse complement.
TTGCGTCCCAGAAGTCCTGAGTTTTACAGATATATTGTAATTGTGAGCATCAGTAAGCTGATGTATGACTTATTTTGTGTGTCCATTATAGTTTGGTGATTTTACTAACATCCAAAGTGCTTTAAAGCCCTGATAGTTGGCACTGTGATTCATCATGCACCTTAAATATTCACTTATGGAAGTCAAGTATTGGATGTTCCTGTTCATATAATATGAATTTTTAATGCATTTCAAATAGCTGAAAGTCAGCCCATGTAGTACTTTATTATGGCAGTTTATATAATAGATGTAATAGATATATTGTGAAGCATGCTTTTAATGTCCATTATTGTAGTTAGGAGTATATGTGCTCCATTACAGATGTAATTTGTCAGCTGTAGCACACTTGTTATAAGAAGTTGCCGAAGGACTATCAAGACCATGGTTACCAATTATAGGTCTTAGATTGTGTCTGTTGAAAAGATAACTAAGCAAATTCATTAGTAAAAAGTAGCACAGTGACGGCTATCATATGAATATTTGTGTTGTTCTGTTAACTAGATTTGATTTTTGCTATGAAAATATCTAGCTGCTTAAGTGTCTGAAATGTGGATTGCTTTGGTGAGAGAAAAATACTGTATGTTTTTCTTTCCAGCAAAAAACCAGAAGATGGACTTGCTGTCATTACTTGTGCATGCTAGTAGGATATCTGTGCAAGATCATTTGTGTATTCATCATTATTTACCTCACAGAGATTTTGAGCCAAGCTCTCATTTCTTTAACTGGAATAATCTGCCAAGTGAACCCCAGATTTTTATGACTTTGAATCTTTTTTTTTTTTTTTTTGGTGATAAATAGCTTCACATTTGAAAGCTTGCAGTGTCTTTGCAAGGCTGAGAGGAGTTCAGCAGGTCCATTCTCATGGTATGGTGCTGTGACCTTTGTTGGATGGAGACGGTCAGAATCAAGAAGGCTCCCAAACATACTGGCAAATCCTGTCACTTACAGAATTTTAGGACTCGCTTATATTTCAGAAATTTGTTATTTCTCTGTGGGATCCCCAACTTAAACATCAGTGGAAACAACTTTATTTATTACCGGAACTGAATATGGCTGCTCTACCTGTAAAAACATCCCAAAGCCTCAGGAAACAGTTAACATGGATTTGATATGTATTTTAAATAAGAGTGCAGTGAATGTCCTGTCAGATTCTTTGAATGTATCTTTTAGAAACAAATTCTTGCCATCTCAGTCAAGGGCTGCACTTTCCAGTTTGGATCCAACAAAAGTGGTAAGCACTTTGAACTGCGCATGCGGAAAGAAGCTTACATTTGGTGAACCCCAGTGTGTTTGATGGTGAAGCATTAACTTTTCCTACTTTTGTGGTGCACTCAGGTGCCCTGGAATGGTCCACAGAGACACTTTTATGTTTTGACAAATTGTTGATCCCTTCTCATTTCTGATCTTTTTTTTAGGAGTATGAAATATCATGTTTGCTAATCTGTTGGGAGTGTCCATTACACACTGGGTGCTCTATTTTCATGTTTTTTTATACAGTTTACTTTTAACCTGCTCGGTTAATGCAAGTTGTATTGATAATTTTATATTAAAAAAATAAACAGTAGGATAGAGCAGAATTGCTGTTGAAGAATTAGTGAATTCCCTGACTCTTACATTATTTTGACAATAATAAACAGTGCATTATGGCAAACATTAATGTAGATGGTTTTGCTTAATATCCAGAAAATGTTTATCTCCTCATCTAGCAGCCTTCCCACTGCCTAACCTACTCATTCTTCTGAGGAGTCATATGAAAATGAATCAGTTAGCCCTTATATTGGGGGACTGCAGCAGGAGGTTTACATTAGAAACAATCTCAGGATTGACAAAAAGACACATTTGCCAATCCAAGAATGGTACCTGAAGGGATCTTAAGTTCTGAATTAAATCAAGATCTGCCTTTAGCATACTTTAAAGCTCACCATCAGATTGTATCAGGCAGGCTGAGTGGCAACACAGGGAGGACCAAGACCTTGAAGGCATATTTCTTTTATTTCTGTCCCTTTACTTTTTAGGCAGGTAGATATTTGCAGCACTTGGCAGCCCCAGCAAAGCCAAGTTGTTACAGATTTGGACAGCAACATTTCACAATTACTGATGTTGAAAGCTTTCTGTCAAAGAAAAGATTGCTGCACGTTTTTCTCTTCAATCAACAGCTACAGGACTCCACTAATACTCTACAGGAAAAGTGTAGGTGTTTAACAGACTGTCTGTAGGTTAAAGGTTTTTGCTTCAGCAACTCATCATACTTTTACATAAATTACAGACTTTTCTGTCGTACTGGAATATTACACACAGGAAACCTTCAAGATGCAAATCATTTCTCCCACTACATGTCTGTGACAGGGGGCTCTGGCTAATGCTTACCACTAAAAGACATCACCTTCAAATCAGTACCTTGTATTTCAAGATCCTGGGCTGGCCGGTGCAGTTTAATGAAGGAGCAGCCTGCTAATTCATAGGGATACTTTATCTTACATTAAATTGCTGGTTTCACGGGAGTGTACCAGATCCGTTTACAGATGTCTATGCCCCAGTGAACGGTATGCCAGTGTGTTGCGATATTAATACCCCAAATTTCTAAGGTAAAAGACCAAAGAGTTTTACAGCAGTCCAAATACTAACAATACAGCTCACTTCTGTATATACAATTGCATACAAATGAAAGAGGATCATACCTGGTAGAAAATCCTACATTGCAGGTCAGCCATAAAAGGTTTTTTGATGTTTTGCCCAGGTAAGGAGCTGAAAAGACCTTGAGCAGATACTTAATCTGAGATCCAATTGTTAGACCTAATCCTCACTGCTGGCACTATTTTCACTGAGAACTGGGATTTTTGACAAGTGGAGCAACGTATGCTCACTTTCTCCTTGGCGGGGGGGGTCTATTCAAATTCAGATCAGTTCCCCTTTGGGATTTCATAGGTTTGGTATTTAGTTCTTAAAATCTAGCACTTCACCAATAACTCAAATTTTAATACTACTCCCAAAGCATTGCTGACTGGTTTTAGACTGCTTAGACCTTTGGACTCTGCAAGATAGAAAAATCTGGTGGTGGCCATATAGTAAAGGAACTGAAGTAGTGACTGGCCAAGTACTTAACCCCGCTATAAACAAGTTGTTTGCCCAATGTGAAGATAGTGTTACCTCCTTTCTATCAGGATGTGATCAGCTCTGTCTACAGGTTAGAAAACTTGTTGTGTACAAACACATACACTGACAATCACAGTTTACATTAAGCATTATGGGAAATGCTACATTTATCTGCTGTCCCTGTAGGCAGTACATAATATTGAGGTAACACAAGGTTTAGCATAAAGTGCTCTGCACTCTATATTGAGGGACACCATGGCATAGAGATAACAGTAAAGGTAGTTTCATACTTACTGGGAATATATTGTTTTGGGTGTCTGTATGTCTTTGTATAAATAAAATGGTAAAAAAGTATATATAAATAATTGGGCTTTTGCTATATATGTCTAAGAGGGGAAGAAATTGCCAGATGAGTAGCAAGTATGTGTGCATATGTAGGATAACGTGTAAAGCTGAAAAATGTTCAGACAATACCAGTTGCCGGAAGACAAACTCATATGAGAAAAGTCACACATGTCTTTCTGACAAATCTTTATCTCATTAGCTGCTGTATTCTTCTATTTCATATTCACACACACAGTATCAGGCTTGTGGCAATTATTATACTGCCTCAATCTATCATACACATTTTCAATTTTTTAATTTATATACTTTGTTCATCACCTGGATAACAGAATCGTTGCTAGGTTACTTTATAATGAACTCTCATATACCATTGTGTAGCCTTATTTTTAGCGAAGAAACTAGTTGATTCATTGATTAACGTTGCTAGTAACTTCTATAAATATTTCAAGACTGCAGTGTGTGATGGTAAGCAATGGATATTTTAAAGTCTAAAAACATTATAAAATAGCAGAGAAGCAGTAACTATCAATGCAAAGATCACCTCCACAGGTGCAGTATTTTATATTAGTTACATCTCATTTTATTATATGTTCTTTTTTTCACATTGAGTCAAGACAAAGGAAGAATTTTAGTCATTTCTATGCATATAGACATTTTCCCATGCAGCTTCTCAGTAAATCCTTTAAACGCACTTCAGTAAGCAGTGTAGACTCTATAACTGTATATGGAAGACAATGCAGGCCACTTGAAAGTCAAAATATTGTTCCCTGGGTTTTGTCCTTTCCAAGGTGTATGAAGAGAAGCCTTTTCAGATGCTTATCCCACCCATTAGCAAATCCCATGCTTTAGCTGAGTCCTATTTAGGTGTGCTCCTAGCTCCACTGAAAGCAATTGCAAAATTGCCATTGGCTTCAAAGCAGACAGAATATTACTCAGTGTTCCTCAAGAGGATGAATCTCTTGAAGTCCAGGTGTACTAGACCAAAAGGATGAAAGAAAGGACCCTTAACTTCAGCCAAGACAACAGGAGCCGTACTACACTTTCTCAGCTGGTAGTTAATGAAGTTGTATTTTAATAATATGATTCTGATTCAGAGGCCCTCCTATTTCAAAGTTCTGTACTAGAAACATATGAACAGTATTACCTTGATTCAGTTGCTGGAGATTTGTTTTCATGCATACATTCATTTGTATTTGTGTGGTTTTAATTTTCACGGAACAAAGCGAGGATATGTCTCCATGCTTTGTTGAGTTGAGAGTGCTTGGAAGCCCAAGGATTATTAATAGCATTTGTGAGACACTCCCATGCACAGGCATGCACAGCCACATATATCTCAGGTAAGAGCTGAAGGTCAGCGGTTGATTTTACAGTTAGCAGCCTCCTCTGTACTTTCTAAAGTCTCTGGTCTCCTGACGCTGAGATATCTAGATAGTTCTTGTGAAGCAATTGTATTGTTTTAACAAAAACATTACATTCAATCACATGTCTTGGTAGTCTTCTCTCTAAAGTTGTTGACAAATATATACCTTTTAAAGTGGACAATAGATAGGAACAAATTCTGATACAATGATAAAAAGAATAACCACAAGAATTCTAAAATTGGTTGTACCCTCTCTGGTTTTCTTACTTTTTTATCTGTTCCTGAAGCTTTATGTCATTTTCTCCTAGGACTTTTATCCTTTAGAGCAGTTTAGCTCTTCCTCTGCCCTGGAAGTGCTCAATGTACACATTTTCAAGGCTATCAGCTCTTTCAAATGACAAGTCCATGGCATCCATCAATGATGAATTTAGGCAAACTAGTAAGAATAAATAAACCTGGGACTTAGTGGATGACAGACAGCTAGAGGATAACTGCATATGCTTTTAGATAACTGTCTGTCCCTGGCTGATTTAATTTCCTGGACTTATACATTGAGACACACAGCTATTATATTAATTTTTGGTTTAGTGCTGTTAAAGTTCCTATGTATTTTCTGATTCTCAAGATTTTCACACAGGCTAAAACTGCTAAAAAATAGTGAAAGAAGTTTTTAGCTTATACGCAGCTGATGGTTAGCTTAATATACATACATTTTTTGGTAGATATGTGTAATTCTGGCCATTGAAAAACATTTATGGCACATCTGTGCTGGTCTTGATGGGCAGACGTTTTAGGAGTAGCCAAATTTGGTGGCCTTGGGACCTAAGGGATTTCTTCTGTCCCAGCTGTTAGGTCATACAGTCAAGTGAACATATATATATACATGCATGCACAAATATACTACATACACAGCCTGCTGCACAAATTGGCAAGTAAGAGGGAGGCATGTCCTTAAGAGTACTAACACAATGCAGCGTGGATGGCTCCATCCTGGTCCTCCTCTCCAGCAGATGAAGACTGATGTCTGCTGACTGCATATACACACACACAGACACAGAGACACACAACATGTGGGTCTCTCCAGTAGCTGTTTGTAGATACTTGGTCTGGGTAGGCACTGGCACCTTGACCCCCTGGTCCTGCCTGGGTGCTGGCCCTGAGCCCCTGGGTGCCTGAGTTTTTTGTGGTCCTTCTCTGCTTGCTAGCACTCAGACCTCTCTTCCTACCCATCAGCTGCTCTGACTTGAAAATCACTGGCATTCACACACACATGCACACAAAGAACAGGGCATGCACCCACATAGAAATAATATTAAATGAGAAAACAGGATAGACTGCTGTGGTGCAGCACAGGGCTCAGACAAGTGAATTGACCAGCAGCTTGTTTACATGATTGACCACTTTCACACTCTTTCCTCTTTGCACTTTTGTTCTTCCCATATTAACCCGGATCCTTTCCTTTCCCCACCTTTGGTCCTTTCTCTAAACATCCCATAGGAAGTCTTGCACATTTCCACAATCGCCTTAAAAGATGCCATAGTAACTTTTGTATAATACCCAAATTCTTTTCCCCCACATCCCATAATAAATTCTGCATCCCTGTGCGCAACCACCCCTTAGCTTTCATGGCATGACTGGAGAGACAGATCTTCTCCTTGTCCCATCTCAGAGGGCTTCACTCCATGGACAGTGAGTGGTCTCCTTGGCCTCCCTAGATGGCTTTGGAGTAGCTATTTTGGGGTACTCTGTTTTTCCTGATTAGACTGCTGGGTTTGCGTCATCTATTGCTGTTCATTGGATTCTCCTTGGCATTTATTTTAATTAGTTTATAATCAGATCACCTAACAAAACTCAACTTCTCTATGATTGAGAAACTTTATATTGCAGCATGTGACTTTCAAGTTAAACATTTTCAGAGAATTTTCCAAGAGTAAGAAAGGTGGACCAGCAGAATAGCCTTTCCAAGGAGATTGTGGTGAGTGTCTCGGGGAAAATCTTCAAGCACAGGCTCGACACATATGTTGGGAAAAACCTACATGTAGCAGATCCGCAGGAGTGCCCAGGAACAGAGAAGATGTCTTCCTGAGGTCCTTCATGGCCCTATGACTCTGTGAGTAATGGCTCACTCTACGCAGATAAGAATTCCTCATGCAACTCATGGTTTGAAAGTTTGGACACAGGTCTAGCTAAGAAATCTGTGTAATTTAAAAAAATAACCAGAAACATATACTATGGAGTGGACCATGGGCTTGAAAACATACTTTAAAACTGAAGGTGTCTTCATCAGCTATATTGCTTGTAGCCAAGTGACTGTCATTATCCAGGACTTGAGTACTTTGTCTGTCTGTGATCTGTTATCCAAAAAAGTATGACTATGCTTCTTGGAATATAGTCTTGCCTTTATTTGAATAATGTTATGCTAAAAATGTGTATAGATCTCTAAGAAACTTTTAAATTATTATTAATTGCTTTGGGTTTTTTAAAGTAAAAAATTAACTTTTGGTTGATTATTTCACATTTCAGGCTCCATATATCAGAGCTGCAGACTGCCAGATAGTGTAAGGCTATACAAGCTCACTTATTTAAAGTAGATCAGGAGACTAAGAAATCTGGAGGCCTGGAGGTGCCATTTAGAAACAAACAAAACCCCAAGCTCCATAACATTTTCAAAGCTTGTCCAACAAACTGAGCTATAGTCTGAATTTAGCAATCCTACTGAAATATTTAGGCTGGTGTTTCCATAGGAACCAAAGTTGAATTGTTTGAAACAAAATAATGTGCCTGAAAATCTTCTATACCTTATATAGTTTGTTTTGTTTTGATATATACATGTTTTCTCTATTAGGCAAAAATAGTAAATGACAACTCTTAAGGAGCATTTAAAACAATTAGTGTTCTCACTTTAAATTTATATAAATGGAAGGACAGTAACTACACACAGCAGGTAAAAACTGTTCCCACATTTGTAATACAGCTTAACTGGCTGGGAGTAGCAACTCACTGACTGAACTTGGTCTAACTATCTGGGCTCATTTAAGCCCATATAAGCACATAACGTAAAAAGGCTTCTTAGACTTTTCTTTGTGCTTGTATATGATCCTATCTGGCAAGTTCATAAGACCATCTTCAGTGATCTTGATTTCAGAAGGGTAAGAGAAAGAGTAAGAATAAAGCTTTGAATTAAACCAAGTTAAATAAACTCTCAGAATAATTGCAGTTTCAGGGTGACCTCTGATTTTGCGTGTTTGATGTCAGAAGTGTGGGACTTGTGTGCTGCAGCGCTGAGCAGCCACAGACCTCCCTGGGCCAGAGGAAGCCAGCATGGCACCACTGACTTTGAAAAAATTAAGCTGATGGAAAGCAGGCTGTTACAAACACAAGTTTATTTGCGTGAGAGTTTAGCATTTTAGAGGCTGTTGCTGACAAAGGAGGCACATTTATTGTCATCTCTGCATCTGTATTACCTGCGGGTAGTTGTGCCAGTGAAATCAGTTAATTGAATTTAGCTCCAAATTCACCTCACCGACCAGAATATGACCCGCAGTGTACAGAGGTATGCTGAAAAATTACACCGTCATATACTTCATTTTCTCAGCATTTGGGGATTCTTTCAGTAACCCTTCCATAAATGACACAATAGCCCTAGAAAAGCTTGTAGCAAATCAGTTCTGACACACTGAAGACTCGCTTAGGCTTAATAGAGACTTTATAGTTCCTTCTCTGTTTCGAAATTGGGCAGTGGTTTAGGCTTTTTTGGAACCATAAACTGGCTAAACAAAGTACAGGTCTATAAACCAGGATCCAGGAGTACCTGTAAATAAAGTGAAATGTTAGATGCAGAGCTGGCAGCCGGTGAGGCCATGTGGATAGGGACAGATATCCTTCCCCTCTCCCTGGGAGGCAAGGGCTGCTGCAGCCTACCCTGGGAACACAGCTCCCAGTTCTTGCTCCCTGACTTTCCTGTGTGGTCTTTGATAGACAGAGCATTTCTTAATGGGGGAACATGAGCAATTAACAAAAGCTCAAAGGAACTTAAATTTATTTCTACATAAAAGTGCATCTTTTTTTTAAAGCACTTATGAATATATTTTTTCTCTGTATTTGAAAAGGAAACTATACCCAAGGAGAATGCATTATTACTGTTATTATTTACGGTTGGTATAATCACTTTAAGTGGAACCGATGCATCCAGAGGAAGATTTCTCTAATGGCAGCTCAGACTCTCCCACAACCATCCTCATCTCTGGTGGGTTATGAGGCCGTTTGACACAATGAGATGGATTCCAGTAGACGTACACAGGTGTCACTAAGTGTTGCCAGTGAAGAGCCCCCATCAGTTGTGCTCTGTAACTAGACACCATTAAGAATCCTTACTCCCAAAAGCTTTCAGTGTGTAGTGCCAGTCCTCACTGTCTGCCTTGTAAAGGCACTGACTGCACAGGGTCAAAGTAAAACCACTTTATGCATCAAAATTACCCCACAGATAATCTTTCTTTTAGTCATTTAAAGTCTAGGAGAACAGTTACATTCCTTTACTAACAAGCTGAAAGGGAAAACAAGTTATAAAAGTTAAAGGACAAATGCCTAATTTAAGGGCTTAGAAGATGAACAGGAAAATATTACTGGGAATTCTTGTTAAGGTTTCTGCAAGGTTGCATAAGAAAAAAATGAAACGTTTTGTAATTAGGCTGAAAGTGTCATCATGTTCTTGTTTTTCTACTGAGACATGAAGGGAAAAAATCTTTAAACTTATTTCTGAATCATATAATAGATTATATTTCCTTAGGTCAGGAAAACATTATGTGTCTTAACAGAAAAAAACCTTCTGAGACTTCTGTTGAAGTGACTGCTTTGATAAAGCACTTGCTCATTATATCAGTGGTCTCAACAGGTCTTGCTTTTCCTCTGCCAAACCCTCTCTGTAATTCTGATAGGGACCTCACCAAACTTAACTAAAGGGTTACATGGCTATTTAATAAGGTCATGAGCCAACTGCAGCCCTGAATGCATACTGGATGCACAACTATGTACCGTAATAACCATTCCTCTCTGCAATTCAACTATTTTACACTAGACCAGTATAGGCAACCCATGTAGAGGGCTCTTGTGATGCAAAATAAGAAGATTAGTGTGTATGAGAGAGGGAAAAAAAGCACAGAATATATAGATGTGGCAGATGCAAATTATTTAAAAGAAATAATGAAGGATGTTTATAGCATTCCTTTTTTTTCTTTTCTGTTGAAGGAAATGGAGGATTTGCAAGAGTGCTACGGCTGTCTCTTACAGAAGCTAGATGCAGGCCTCCCAGTTAAAACCTGACACCTCCTACATGCTGCCCTGCTCTTATTCCTCCTGTTTGCTGAAAACTCTAGAAATGCCTTCAGAAAGATGGCAAGGGACTCTGCTGCTGCTCCTGCTGCAAAATCTCCTGACCAGTGAATCTGTATTTTTCCAGTACTTAGGAAAGGAAGTAAAATTGCCCCTCAAAGCCAAGAGAAGTGCATGTGTGCTGGTCAGTCCCCACCATGTACTGCTTATTCTTCAGATGCTGGCATCACGTGTTTCAAGAAAATCAACCAACATCTGCGAAATAAAAGATAGAGCTTAGTTTTCATTGTAATATTTTTGAGGTTGCCAAATTCACTAGGGCTGCTAGAAAAATTTATTTAGCATTTTGGTATTTTCTTTTGTCTGTTGTGGTCCTTTTTCCTGTCTCATTAACCTTTTCAGAAAAATGGTCTTTACTAGGATTTTCCTGATGCTGAGAGATTCTTCTTCAGTTCCTTGTTGAAGACAGTATTATCTCAGTCAGCACCTTATCAAGCTGACTGTTGCTATACTATTTTTCCTTTCTCTGCTTTAAACATCTGTTGTAAAAAGTCTTGTACTCTGTGACCTCTTTGGTAGGTAAAATCCCTTTCTGCTATTTGTTTTATATCACACATACCACTACAGATTACATTTTGAGTTCTACCACACTATATGTAGTAATGATCTGAAAAAGGACTCCTTTTTTGTGATAGGATTTCAGTTACTCACTTTATTCACTTATTCTCTGTTTAGGATCATGCTGATTTATCAAAAGATGCAAGCTTCAAGATAGGATGTAACCTTGTTCTTCCCATCAGCTCATCTCCTTTTCCTTCTTCCTTTACTGTCATTCTCACTCACTCTCTGTCTTACAGATGCAGATTTTCATTCATGCCTCTAACTCATCCACTTTCTCCAGTGACATATTTCTTTCCTTGTGTTTTGATTTTCTCTTTACATTCTCTTTCTCTTATGACTTTTTTGCCCTTGCAACAGACTCTCCCTTTCTAATAAAGCTCATAAACAGGAAAAAAAAGGAGCCAAAGATGTCTGATCCTGCTCTGTTTTCATCCAAAATGTTGTTGAAAGATAATTTTGCCTCTTGCTTGATCTCTGTACTCCTGTTTATGTCTTTCCACGTGCTCATCCCTCTCTACTGCATCAAACACACATTCATTTTTTTGTTGTTGTTCCAAGATCTTTGATACCAGCCCCTTTTACCTCACTCATTAGATATATGCTTTCTTCCATTCTGCCTCTCACATTTTGGCAGAATTCATCTGCAAAGCTACCTGATCACTGTCTTCTGTTCTTCATTGAAAGAATAAATAATTTGTTATTCCCCTGCCCACAATTTGTTAATAAATGGGCTAGTCATCAAACCAGCACTGATTGCCTTTTCATTTCTGGTGCTACTCTATTAGCTTTTATTCCTTTCCTGTCTATGGCTTTATGTTGATGCTGTATCTGTACCATGTGACACAGCAGAAAGGTACCAAGGAAGCTGTAACAGCTACCTTGGGTACAAGAAGATGGACATTGCTGCTAAAGCAGTGCTCTCCTCACCTCATTTTCCTGTGAAGCTGACACCCTTTAGAAGGTGGTTGTATTAGGTAGGGACATGGAGCTAGGCCATGGCTTGAGTTAGCCTGGATACACCCACCAGGGAAAGTATTGCACCATGCTGTTAGGTCATATGCTTTTGGAGCATAATATGACATGCTATTATTTACAGATCACAACACACAGGTGTAAGCCAAATTTGCAGTCATAAAGCAACCAATAATTACAAATTCCTCTCGAGAAGGTAGAATGTTCTTGTTTCTAACTTGGAGTTAAAGTGTTTTAATTATTTTAATTTTTCTCAGTATAATTTTTTCTGTCAAGGGTATTTTTTAAAATCAAATTGAAGAGTTTTGGAGACATCTTGTTTGTAATAATTTGTCATTATTTCTAGATGTTTAAACTGTATTTTATATCTGGGGAGGTGAATCACTCTCCTTTTGAAAGAAAATCAAGAATAAAATCCTCATTGGAAGTCTCTGCCCCAAAGAGCTTATTATTTTTTACATTAATTCTAGGGAACAACAGCTTGCCACTTCTCTTCCTTGAGAGGTCTTCTTTGATTAAAGAAAAACCTCACTCTGTCAGTAGCTGAGCTCACAAGGAAAGTGAATTGGCTGTTTTATCTGTTACCATGGTAGTTTTGTCTCAGACCTCTTCCAGTCCAATGTAACTAATGTGGATACTGCCATTGTAATATATTTTGGTCTTACCTGAGTGAATGCTAGCTATATAATTGTTTCTCCATCACTCAGTGAAGTTTTTGTTGTTCTTTACTTGAAAAGATTTAAAACACCCATGGCCCGGACTGAAATAAAAGGGGATTTCACATACCTATTTCGCTGAAAACTAAGCAAGTATGTTGGTCTCTAAGTAAGTTACTGAAAATAATTTTTTATATACTTTTTCTCAAGGAAGATCTTAATATTAGCCATATCCTTCCCTTATGCTGTCTGCAAAGTGGGAAAAAGGTAAAAAACATTCCTTTAGGTCTCATCACTCAATTCAGTTTCTTGTAACTGGTGAGTATTTTTTTCCCAACACTTGTGATGTTGAACTATGCCAAAGGCTGTACCAGCATAAGTACCTATGAGGTTGCAAGTTTATTTGCCTTATTTCTACACATCATTTCTAGTGTGATAATTTTTAAGAGATGAAAAACTAGGACATTGACTTAAACAATGTCACCCGAGTTTTTTTTGATTGTTAATGAAGGAACTTTAGAAGACATGAGAAGAAACATGACATGGGAGATTACCCAACAGTAATAACACCTTTGTGACCTCTTCACTTTTTTTCTAGGGTTCCTCATTGCTTGTTTATACTCTCATCTCATACAAACTGTCTGTGAGACACGGCTACAATCCCATGTAGCAATCTTCATTCCTCACTGACAACCTGATCAATCTTGTTGACATCTCGGGGCTATTTCTGGATCCTGCAACTTTGCCTCACCTGTGTGGTCCTGAGACACCCAGACTGGAAAATCTGTCCACATCTCTGACTCTCTCCTCAGGTCCAAAATCATACCCTCTGACATCCAGCACTGCAGAAGGACCTCCCACTCTCAAGTCACAGAAATGCATGTCCAAAATTGAAAATGCTTATCCTAAACCACAGGGCTCTTTCTCCTCTGCCATTCTCCATTACATGCTTCAGAGCTCTGTGCATCCATATGCACTCATGTACCTGCAGACGCACCTCCGCATGGCAGGGTTAAGCAGGAACAGAGGCAATGTTATTCCCCCCCTCCCATTTGGCCTACCCAGTCCCAGTCTATTGATGCTTTGGAAAAACAGCAGATTCAGCAGAGAGTGAGGATGCAGGTCCTCACAGAGGACAAGTTTATCACCAAACTTTACTCAATGTATTGGCAATAAAGAAACAAAGATCAAATTACAGATCTGCTTCAAAATTTCCCCTGGAGTAGGGTGACAGTACGTCTTAAATGGAAAAAAGGAACAGACAAATAACAAATGTAGTTTGTATTAAGACATACTGGAGAAGAACACCCTTTTCTTATGTACATGATGCATTTTTTCCTTAGGTGGATGTTGCAACTGCTGTCCAATAAGCAATTCAATTACTGTTAGCTTAAATGCACTATTTCAAATGGTACTTATGAGCAGCTTTGCTAAATACAATACATCTTTAAAAAAAATTATCAACCTTTTTGCACGCATAATTCAAGATAACTATTTTGAAGCTCGTATTTTATTTTTTTTTTTACTTTGCCAGCCTCTTTACACAGAAAACAAATTCTTTCTACTGCTGCATTTGGCATAGGAATAGGCATAACCTCTTCTGCAAGTTTTAAGAAATAAAGAGATCCAGGATTTGAAAGCAAAACAGTAGATCTTCTTTTTTCTAATATGGGAATGCTAAAGTACTAACATACAAGGTAGTGACTATTCAGTACTCAATATCCTTCACTAAAAAGACCCATGTGCAATCTTAAACTTTAACTCTTTAATATTGTTTATAATTTCCTGATGACATTTTCTAGGCAAAATGGCAAAATCAAGCTAAGGCCATTTTATTTGCTGAACTAAAAATGTGAGATAAAATATGTGAGAACTAACATGTAATACTGTGTGAAACACTTTTTCATTTATTCTGCCATATCATGATGTTTTAGCAGCCACCTTCTCACTTTCTGTATTTTTGTGTTTTCAAAAAAAACCCAGAAAGGTTAGGAGTTTTGTACTGAAATTTTGTGCTAATATTTTTTCTACACGTGCTCCATTCAACTGCCATATAATAACTGTTAGCACACCATAAGCAGTTTCCTAGGTACATTATAGTAATTTAGCTAAGAGTGGATGAATTTTCAGATGAAAGGAGCCACATACAAGATCCACGTGTGAGAACATTTACCTCCATGAAGAGCATTTGATAACATAGCCATGTAGCACTGATTGCCATGTTCACTGATCCATGTAAAGTCACTTTTGTACTTGTTCTGGGTAGTGTGAAGACTCTTCTTTTTTCCTGACTGGGTAATGGGAAAGGTAATGGAAAGTATAACCCCTACTTCTAGCAGCTGTGATCTGTCTAGATCTACTCTACAGGCAAAAATACATATAAACAATGTTTTTTAATATTGGATATTGGGTTAAGATAATCTTGATTGAGCTCTAGTGTGCATGACTGAAGTAAAGTTCACTGCACCCTCCGAGCTGCTCCATCTGTGCTAGAAATATCCCATGAATAACAGAGATACCTATATAATGCAGCACATTTCAATTACACAAAATAACTGATAACACCCTGATCATTTAGACGAGCTACCTCAGCACGCCACAATATATAACTTCAGCTGGACCTGCTTTTAGCATCCTACTCCTCTCCCAACATTTTCCTTTCAGCAGAAAGGTTCTTTTTGACCAGGAACTTTGCCTCTTGAAATGGATTATCTTTCTTCAAATTTCCCAACAGAGGGTTGGGACTGTGTTGTGGTTTAACCCCAGCCAGCAACTAAACACCACACAGCTGCTCACTCACTCCCCACCCCCCGCCCCCAGTGGGGTAGGGGAGACAATCAGGAAAAAAAAAAAAAGTAAAACTCATGGGTTGAGATAAGAATGGTTTAATAGAACAGAAAAGAAAAAATTAATAATGATAATAAAATGACAGCAGTAATAATAAAAGCATTGGAATATACAAGTGATGCAGAATGCAATTGCTCACCACTCACTGATTGATGCCCAGTTAGTTCCCGAGCGGCAATCTCTCCCAGCCCCTCTCCCCCAGTTTATATACTGGATGCGACATCCCTTGGTATGGAATACCCCTTTGGCCAGTTTGGGTCAGCTGCTCTGGCTGTGTCCCCTCCCAACTTCTTATGTCCCTCCAGCTTTCTTGCTGACTGGGCATGAGAAGCTGAAAAAACCTTGACTTTAGACTAAACATTACTTAGTGACAAGTGAAAACATTAGTGTTATCAACATTCTTCTCATACCTAGCTTAAAAACATGGCATTATACCAGCTACTAGCCAGACGATTAATTGTGGCCCAGCTGCAACCAGGACAGACTGAAAGATCTGATCTCCTTTTTAGGACACCATGGCACCGTACTGAGAAGGTTTCTCTGTGCCACTTTGGTGTCAGTTCTACAAAATTTCTGTCCATAGAAATTAAACTAAGTACATGATTTCCCTTTCCTTTCCTTTCCTTTCCTTTCCTTTCCTTTCCTTTCCTTTCCTTTCCTTTCCTTTCCTTTCCTTTCCT
>JANZLQ010000078.1:21046842-21074567 GCA_026212715.1 Elanus axillaris | reverse complement strand
TTCCCTTTCCTTTCCTGTCCCTTTCCTTTCCCTTTCCTTTCCTTTCCCTTTCCTTTCCCTTTCCTTTCCTTTCCCTTTCCTTTCCCTTTCCTTTCCTTTCCAGCAGTACTACTGTAATTTGTTAAATGGACAGAAAAAACCCAACCTAATTCTTCCAGTGATTTCTTAGATGTTCCTCATTAAGTCTGATATTTGATTGATATTTTGGTAGATAAATTCTCTTTCTAATACCCCCCCTAACGATTACATGAATTCCATGTGCGTGGTCCACGTAGACACACTGCTGACTTATTGATGAACCATGACTGTTACAAAGGAGTAACAAGGAAAAGCACAAATGAGAATAATCTTAAATGGACTTTGTGTCACTAGGAATGATATACTGCCTATGTATTCAGAAGTAGTGTGTGCTGTGCCACTTCCAATAAATATAAAATATATGCAAGTCCCATTTTAACACACTTTACATGCAAACAACTAATGGATATATGAAAGCAGTCTTACATGAAACCAGTGGGATTTTTTTACTGTTTCTTAAGCACATGTATAATATATGAGATAGAGATGTATAACAAGTTGTTCTAATGCTAGACATGAGAGAAGTCTGAATTTGCTTTTGAAATTAATTGTTTCTTGGAGAAACTGCAGTACGAATAGATTTAGCTGAAAATGAATAGAAACATTCAAGAATGTAGATAACTAAAACACCGTTAATTTTCTACTAATTGGGAAAAACAGTTAGCTATCTTTCCACTTAATATTTATTATGGCATGATTTCTTCTTAGAAATGAGCTGAAACATTTAATTGAAGTGCAGCTCCTACTAAGCATTGGTGTGCTTGCAGAAGAATAGAATCATTTGCAGTAGAAGATATGCCTGTTGGGTCATCTCGGTCCATCAGCCTGAATCATTGGTAGATGGATTTCATTATTCTTAAAATAGCTTTGAATATCTTCAGTGATGGAAATGCTGTAACCTTCACTAGCAGGTTGTTCCATTATATAACTCTTCCTCTAGTTATAAATCTTCACTGCTGCATTTGAATCTAGTTATTAGTATTTCTTGATCAGCCTCATTGACTAATGAGAAATATTGATCCTTATGGGCTTTACAGTGCTCTGTTAAGTACTTGTACATTCTTTGCCTCTCTTCAACCTACTACTCCTTAGTTTTGCATACCCATGTATATCTCTTGCACCTTTTACTTCTACAGAAAAACTGCTTTGTCATTTCTGAAACAGAAAACTTTTAAAAATTTCCATTCCTAGGTAGTTGATATCTATTTGTTCTCCTGTCAGCGTTACCCCATATTTTAAATATCTTTTTCCTTCCTGCTATCCTTCCTCCATCCATTCCAAATCCCCTCCTGTTTATCTCCCACATATACATCCAGAGAAAAAAAAAAACATGTCCTGGTTTTAAACTCCACTTTTGCTGAGGTCTTTCAGCCTTGTATTGCAAGCCACTCTGTGCATTTACATGGTCATCCTAGCAGCCTTCCTTTGTGTGTATTGCAGCTGAATTCAGTTTCCCTTGCATATGGGCAATGACAGTTGTGTTCCATGTTCCTGATGAGATTGAGCTTGTTCTTGTGCAATGGCGATAATAAGTCTGTCTCCCAGCAGAGACTTCGCTTAATGCTTCTTGGGATCACTGCTTCTATTTCACAGCCCCTCTGCAGTGAGGGCTCACTGTGATCCTGGTTCTGCCTAGTGCAGGTCTTTCACCTCCTCCTTTATTGCTGGAAGATGAAGCTTCTCCTTTATTTCAGAAATTCTTGCTATTAGGTCTTGGTGCATGATCTTGTTTTGCATGCTGTTAAATTTCACCTCACTCCACATATTCCACCTCACTCCCATATTTCAGTCCTGAAGGTCTCTTCATATTTCAGGCACAAGGTTGGGGATGAGATGGCAGGTGACTAAAGCCTGGTATCTGCCTGCAAAAGAATTTAATAATTTTCAGTCCTGTTGTCTTTCTGTGGGGATGTGCTCTGCAGCAATAGCCATGTAGGCATGCTGGGTTGACCTTGGTTGGATGTTAGTTGCCCACCGAGCTGCTTTCTCACTCTCCGTCCTCAACAAGACAGGGGGAAAAAGTAAGATGAGAGGCTTGTTGGTCGAGATAAGGACAGGGCGATTGCTCACCAATTATCATCATGGGCAAAACAGACTCAGCTTGGGGAATATTAATTTAATTTATTGCCAAATAAAAAGAGATAGTGAGAAACAGAAACAAAACTAAAACCACCTCCTCCCCACCCCCTTTCTTCCCAGACTCAACTTCACCCCCAACTCTTCCACCTCCTCCCCATTGAGTGGTGCAGGAGGGTGGGGAATGGGGGTAGTAGTCAGTTCATAACACTTCATCTCTGCCATTTCTTCCTTCTCACACTCTTCTCCTGTTCCAGCATGAGGTCCCACCCATGGTATATAGTCAGTCCTTCATCAACTTCTCCAGTGTGGGTCCTTCCCACAGGCGGGTCTTCAAGAACTGGTCTATAGGTCCCCCATGGGCTACATGTCTTGCCAGAAATCCTGATCCTGTGAGGGCTCCTCTCCACAGGCCACAGCTCCTGCCAAGAGCCTGCTCTGGCATGGGCTTTCCACAGGCTGCAGCTTCCTTCAGGGCACATCCACCTGCTTCACCACTGGGTCCTCCCTGGGCTACAGAGGAATCTCTGCTCTGGTGCCTGGAGCATCTCCTCCCCCTCCTTCTGCACTGACCTGGGTGTCTGCACTGTGTTTTCTTTCACTTTTTTCTTGATCCTCTCTCTCATAGCTGCTGTGCAGCATTTTTCACCCTTTCTTAAATATGTTATCAACAAGATGCCATCAGTGTTGCTGGGGGGCTCAGCTTTGGGCAGTGGTGGGTCAGTTTTGGAGCCAGCTGGGACTGAATCTGTCTAATGCAGGGGCAGCTTCTGGTGTCTTCTCAAAAAGGCCACCCCTGCAGCCCCAATGCTATGAAAACCTGGCCACATAAATCAAATGCAGTAGGGAATGCTCCTCTCCCTTGCAGTGGATCTGTGTGCAGCCTTCGTTTGAGATCCCCTAAGCAAACTGACCTAACAGCCTTGTTTCCTCCTTTAATTCCTGTGATTCTGGTACATGCTGGTTTCAGCAATTTGCACAGTATGACCTTAGTCCCAGCCTGATACATACAGATCACAGCAGCTTCACTGAGCAGTCTGAACAGCTTATGTTGTGCTTGCTGGGCAAGAGTTTATTCCAGTCAAGCACAAATATCTTTGTAAGAGGAATCAGTGATTCTACACTGATTGTGATTTATGCTGAGAGGCATAAAGATGTGAAAACTTGTATATCATGTAGCCCTCGTTGCTTTCTGGGGAATAGAGAGAGTGAGCAATTTAATGGTTTTAATACTACAGTTGCAACCCTCCTGGAAGGGACAACTGATGAACAAGCTGGGATGCTGAGTGCCTCTTCCCTTGTCCTGCTTTCTGTTTTGATCCTGGGTGCAAGTATTTGGGGTACCTTCTGTGGGAGGAGGCCATGGACTGCTCTGGGATGGTTGCAGATCATTCCATATGGCTCCAAAATGGTGGAAAACTCCACTGCCCACCAAACCTGGAGCCAGGCAGGGAAGCCTGCAGTGGCTCTGCACAGACATGCGTTGGAAAGGGTGTTAGTCACTGGGGTGGGAGACACCAGAGGACACCTGTGAAGAGGCACAAAAGGAGATGCAAAAAAAGGACACATGTGAGGGCACACAGGAGAAAGCACAAGAAGATGTGAGAGGAGGCACAGGAGGATACACAAAAAGGAGACATATAAGAAGAAATGTGAGGAGACACCTTTGGAGAGACAAAATGGAGATGTGGAAAGTGATGTTGTTGGGCACACAGTGGCAGATGCACTCATGGAAGGAGGAGGTACAGCTCTGAGAGGCCTGGGGCTGTGGGCAACCCATGCCAGGACAGGGACACCCCTGAAGACTGTGACCCATGGGTGAGCCACACTGGAGTAATGAGTGAGGAGGAGGGGAGGAAAAGAGAGGGATACAGGGAGTGGCAAAAGAAACCATTATGCACTGACACTGACCTCCTGCACTGCCTATCACCTCATCAAAGAGACTGGGTAGGACTGAAATAAACATGGTGAAAATAAGGCCAGCTGAGACTAGGAATAGGGAGGAGGAGTGTTGAACTAAAGTCGAACCTGGAGAAGGGGCATGAATGTTGATTTCCTTTGTTGTTTGTTTCATTGTCTCTGTCTTATTTGTTTCTCAATACCTGAATTAGTAAGGACAAGTTTATGTTAACTGGCAAAAAATTAGCTGAAGTTCTCTGGGTTGAGACTGTTTTGTCTGCAATAGCAGGTCAGAATATCAAGGTTAGCCAGTGTAATGTGCTTCATGCCTCCCATCACACTAAAGGACAGCCCTGTTCTTTTGTATTTTCTTTGGAGACCACCCCTTTGCAGTTTTTCTCCTTTCCAGCTCAGAAGAACATGAGGCTCATGAATATTAATATGTAATATAGGAGTTACTTGTTTACCTTTGTTATTCAGTGTTTCCATTTTCACTGATAGTGCTGTCCCTATCTCAATTAAATATTTCCTAGAAGGAGCTCATTGCTGAAAGAGCCTAGAGTTAGAAAAGGCCACATGTTGCTTCTACCATGGCTATGCAAGGTCCTCTGTTGTTTCACCAGAGAAGAGGGCTTGCGGGCATCTGACACACCACAGAAAGAAAGAAAAGGATGTCCTGGAGCAGTGTACAGCTGCAGTGTTGTCAACAGTGTTAAGTCCAAAGCTCCTTCTGAATGCAGAAACAAGGTAAGGAAGATTCCTTCTGCTCATTTCCAGCTACATGTTAAGTCCTACTGAAGCAGCTGCTCATATCCCTACTTCCTAAAGTTTGCTTTTGAGCTTGTAGAATTTAGCACGGCTAGATGTGACTTCGATCTCATTTGTGCTATTCCCTAATTGTCATAAAAGTATTTTGAATGATGAAAGGCTGTTTCGATCTCTGGAAGAAGAAGATCATTGCTCTTTATTCAGAATAAAGCCTTCCCAAATAACTGCTGAAATCACACTGAGGTGTTCAAAACACTTTTTGGCTCTAAATTTTTTTAGAAAATAGTCACATTAGTAGGTGAACTACATAGGGTGTATTTTAAATTACTTGTTAACTTCCTGACAGTGGTTGTGAGTACGAGCTATTGTGTCAGAAGATAAAACTTAGATCAAATGGCAAGACTTCTCTATTTT
Organism: Elanus axillaris; assembly: GCA_026212715.1. Taxonomy (NCBI): domain Eukaryota; kingdom Metazoa; phylum Chordata; class Aves; order Accipitriformes; family Accipitridae; genus Elanus; species Elanus axillaris. Next base: position 21,069,332 of record JANZLQ010000078.1, on the reverse strand, counting down.
TTCCTTTCAAAAGGGAATATCTCAGTGCTCATTCTTCTGTAAAGAAATAGCATTGTCCTGTGGCTGGGAGATGATTCGGTAGAGCACCACATTAGGAGAATTCATCCTGACCGGCTGTGCTGGGGTTTAACAAAAGGCAAGTCATTTACAGAATAGATGTGCAGCGTTTTTGGTACTCAGCTCAGTGTTTGGAAGAGCCTCTTTAAAATAATGCGCAGGCTTGTGTTTGCCTCCTGCATCATAAAGTTTGTGTCTTCCCTGTTGTCAAATACTCTGGGGAGCAAATGTCCTGTTCTCAGTCTAGACACTTCCCTACAGCACTGAACCTATTACAAGGTGGACAATTGATTGAAAAAGACTAAGATAATTACCAAAAAGATTTGCATAAAAACATAGTCTGTATTACAAATATTATTTCTTAGTTTCTTAGAAATGTTCTTGTGTTAATCTACCATGTCAGGTAAAACATCCTGAATGTCATATTTTATTTGAGCTTTCTAAATAAGTGGCGAAATCAGGTGAAATATGGTTTACAGCCTCATGTTTGAGTTTAGCATTGTCTCCTCTTACTCTGTCTTTCCAAGTGGTGCAGCCTTCTTCTGAATACATGAAAGCTCAACTAGTCTATGTAACTAGAGATGTCACTGGGCCTCAGCCTCACCATAGCATTCAGCCAGCAGCACTTGCCATGAAATTCTCATACAAGTGAGATAACCAAATTACTGTCTAAGGAGTTAAGTTCATGAGAAGTTCAAAATTTATGTGTGCTCTGGGAAGGGAGATGTTGATTGTTGGTTTATGTTAGTTATAAACAATTTCTGGGGTCTTGTAAATGAAATGTATTTGAGGAATCAGTTTTATTATTACTGAGAAAAACCCTATCCTCATTATTAGTCTGCAAATCATTGTAGAAAAGTAGCCGGGCAAAACTGGCTGAATGAACTTATCCAATTAACCCCAGAATATTTTATTCCTTCATTGCACTCTGCTATTGCATCTGACAGTTTTGCTGCTCCTCTGATCTAATTAAGGATTTTTGGCAAGCATCACAGTATTATAAATTTTGAAAATGTGAACCAAACCTGGCTCACAGCACTTGCTTCAAATCAAGAACAGAACTGAACTTGCATTTACTTCTTGAACTGATGGGTGAGTTTTCATGAGAAATGTTGACTTCTGTTTAGCTTGCATATAAATAGACATTTATTTCTGTATTTTTACATATACATGTATTTACTCTTCCATGATCATGTTATAAATGCTTGTTTCTTCCTCAGAGTTCATTTTTTCTGTTTTTATTAATGAGGAGAACCCTTTGTGATGAAAATAAGAACAACTGGCGGATCTGGCTTTCAAATTCCTGTGTCAGAACACAACACTTCATCCTTTCACTCGGCAAGCTGGGGATTTATGACTGGGCTGTGTGAAGCCAACCAATTTTTCTGGGTCAGAGGGGATGGCAGGCATGAGAAGTGCAGTGTTCATCCCTTGTCTGAGAAAATCAGGTAGAGATTATAGTTTTAACCTATCCCGGGCTGCCTTTCTACTCTTATCTGGTGTTTACATGTTCAGTGGCATCACAGACCTAGGGGTTTTCCTATGATATGAGCTTCTAATCCCCACTATGCTTTCTAGAAAGAAAACTTAAACCTGCATGGTAGATTGTGCCCCAAATGCTGGCAGACCCTCTGGCTGCTCCTTCTAGAGCCCCATTTCCTTTGACTCCTATAGCTCATCCAAAACCAGTTGGAAGACAGTGAGGTATTGCTTAAAATGCCTTTTGAGGTGAGGTGCATCCCTGCCCAGCCCCAGCTGCAGACCCCACGCAGGCTACAGGCTGATGGCAGAAGGAGCCTCACGCCTCTGCTCAGGAGTGCAGCTCTGACCCAGTGCTGTGGGCAGCTCTCCCCAGTGCCTCTTGGCCCCACACAACTCCTCCACCTGCCAGAGCCCACCCTGGGACTGCACTTCTCAGCCAGCATCAGGCAGATGAGTCCTGTCTCATGGCTCTATGGGGACTTGAAGCAGGTGAGCCAGAAGCATCCACACAGCTGTGATAGAGATATATAGCCAGGTCTTTAACATGCACACTGGCCCCAGCTGCAGTCTGAGACTAGCTGGCATCCAGCAGGCCTTTGATGGCTGGCTTTGGCTTTGGCAGAAAACCAGGCTCCTTATCTTCCTTTTATCCTGAAATTCATTTGAGGCAAAACCCATTATTTTGTGTGATACAACACCAACACATTGTTAAGATTTATCAAATGCTGATGTTATTCCTCTGTAAGTATTTACCTGTCACTGTGTTCTAGAAATATGTTAGTAAGCTACTCAGTGAAGCTGTTAGTAATGGCTATGGTGTAATAATGACTATGAGTATGTTTATGTTACCTCTCCACTTCTCTGGTTTTAGTTAATAGGTAGAAACTTGAGTTATGCTACTTCTCATGTCTGGCTCTACAAATTAACAGCCAAAAAAGACTTAAATACAGATTACAGCTATGTGAAAAACATTCCCCCCTGTTGTTTTCCTGGATGCCAGTCCCTAAGACACCAGAGAGGCAAGGCTGATCTACTGTGCAACATCTAGGAAAGCAGCTGGCAGCTGAACCATGGAATTGGTCAGTCCCTAGTATTAGCCCAGAGCCTCCACAAGTGGTTTTACCTACATCTTTCACTAAGTGAAAGCCTTTGATATTTTTAGTAAGTACATTTAATAAACTACTGTTTCTCCATGAAAATGCATCTTTTATTTTGACACAAAAAGGAGACGTCCCTAAGAGACTCAGTGTCTGTTTCAGTGGAAAACATGCATTTGTCAATCCCTCTAAAACGACAAAGAAGCTGGTGAAAAGCCACATCCGCCACAAGGGGAAAGTCAAGGAAGAGGACATATATTTTTGTTGAGTAATTACAGAGCTCTGCTACTGATGGTGTTAATGACAATGGATTGTGTTAATGTGCAAAAATGTACAATATTTTTTATGTTGTCAGCAATGTGGAGGAGACCTTCCTTGAATTTTCAGAGTGGTACCAGCTTCTAATTAGTAGTGACCTCAGAGAAAATCTCCAGAAGTTTGCCACCAAGAAAGACAAACACTGTTAATTGACATATTCAAAAGCACTTAGTATTTTTTTAACACTAATGTCTTACATACAAGGCTTATTGGATGTTTACCAATGATTTCAGTGGAAGAAGGTTTGGGTGAACAGCAAATGTTAAAATATACTGTTATAAGCTAGCTTTCTGAAAGACATTATTTCTAAACAAGAAATGAGGATGACATCAAGCACATCTGCACAAGCTGGCTTTTCTAATAGGTGTATTCTTTTAGAAAGCTATTTCCTTACAAATACATCTCAAGTTTAGTGCTTCTTGGAATATCTACATCAGTAATCAGTGTTTGAGGTGCTCCATCTTGGTGCTTAGAAAGCAATTTATTTTTATGTCTATGAAAAGATAATCAGATATTCAGTTTAAAGAAAAAATAGAGAACAGACAGATTAGGTAATGGCAACCTTTTCTCCATCTGCTTTCATGTGAAGTGTGCTAGACCTACTAGTGAACTGTCCTGCATTTTACAAATAGTTGATAACTTAAAAACTGCAGATTGTCTGCTGTGACTCTGTCAGTTATGGTCAGAAGTAAGAGTTACAATTTATCTTTATGAAGCGATTGTTTAAATTGGGGAGGAGGAGGAGGTTTCTTCACAAGTTGGATATTGAAAGACTGCACTCTGCAGCAGCTGTTTCATTACAAATGCAAAGTCTAGGGATAGATTAGTAGAATTCACTAGACTTTGCTAGTCTACATGGAGCAAGACTGAGTTCAAGGACAACCATATAGTTTGAGTAGCAGCATTGTTCCCATTGGTCAGAAGAATTGTCAAGTGTCAGACAAAAGAGCTGTGTACTGTTGTAAAGCAAAATACACTACTGAGACTGTATGGGAGAAGTGGCTGATTTGCCAGAGGATTGTGCTGCCACCCAGAGGGACCTTCACAGGCAAAGTCCTGCACCTGGGGAGGAAAAACCCCAGGCACCAATATGTGCTGGGGGCCACACAGCTGGAAAGCAGCTTGGCATAAAAGGACCTAGGGGTCTTGATAGACACCAAGTTGAACCTGGACCAGCAGTGTGCCCTTGCAGCAAAGATGGTGAATGGTGTCCTTAGCTGCATTAGACAAAGTATTGCCAGCAGGTCAAGGGACGTGATCCTTCACCTCCCCTCAGCACTGGTAAGGCCACACCTGGAGTGCTGTGTCCAGTTCTGGTCTTCCCAGCACAAGACAGACAAAGGCATACTGGAGAGAGTCTGATGAAAGGTTATGAAGATGATGAAGGGACTGGAGCATCTCTCCATGAGGAAAGGCTGAGAGAGCTGTGACTGTTCAACCTGGAGAAAAGGCGGCTCAGGGCAATCTTATTAATTTATGTAAACAGCTGAAGGGAGAGTGCAAAGAGAATGAAGCCAGGCTGTTTTCACTGGTGCCCAGTGACAGGACCAGAGGCAATAGACACAAACAGAAACACAAGAGGTTCCCTCTGAACATCAGGAAACACTTTTTTACAGTAAGGGTGAAGGAACACAGGCACAGGTTGCCCAGGGATGTTGTGGAGTCTTCATCCTTGGAGATATTAAAAAGCCATCTGGACACGGTCCTGAGCAACTGGCTCTAAGTGGCCCTGCTTGAGCAGGGAGGATTGGACCCAGTGACATCCAAAGGTCCCTTCCAGGTAGCACCATTCTGTGATTCAGTGATGATGATGTTGAAGGATTTCACACAAGACATGTCAGCCATGCACTGGGCCCCAGAAGTTGGGAGGTGGCTGTGGAAAGTCTCAGTCATCCTACACAAGTAGCAATCTTGCTACATTAGTCCCAATGCTCAGGGCAGACTGACTGTGTACAGTATTTCAAAGTAGCTGTGTCATGGCTTGAGACCTATATGCAAAACATAGTGGGAGATGTTATAGCGAGGAGAACAAGCTACTCCTTTTTACTTGACTGGAAGATATCATACCTACCCAGTGCTCCTGCAAGCATGAGGTCTAGTCCTGCATCACATGCATAGGTAGGATTCATCTCTACTAATGTTACTAACCTCTACACAAAGCACCACCTTTGAGCTATACATCAAGGCTCCTCCTGCAATCAACAAAAAGATAAACTCCCACAGAAAGCCCTTGATCTGTCCTCAGAGAGATGTTTGAGGCAGGTAGGATATATGGAACTCTGGTAGTGACTACTGCATTAGACATTTAAGGTAAGTAAGCTAGATAGTACTCTCAGAGTCAGCAGTGCCTATCCCTTACTTCTCAAGTGGGCCGGGACAGCTGTGTCTTTGGCAGTGCTATACTACTTTCCACTGATTACTTTCAGTTCAGTACTGCTTACCATTTTAAGACACGTGTTTAAAGAGTCTTTTCCAGATATGTCACTGTTTTTTGGAAACTTTCTTTCCAAACAGAACTTATGATCATGGAGCAAAACTTTTATAGCTGGATAAATACACAAACTGTTCAGTTTAAAGCTGTGTAAATCATCTTGGCTTCAGTTAAGTTTATTCCATCTGCTTTTATCATCTGTTGTTACAATAATTTATAATTCCCTCATAATATTATAATGTCAGTGAATCAAAAAAAGAAACACATCTATGGACCTCTAGTAGCTAATGGCATTGCATTCAGCAAGCAAACCAAATCATATAATTAATCATATTTCATCACCATAGATGCTTGTAATTGTGTAATTAATATGTATTTGCATAATCACAGATCTTTATGATTCATGCTTTATGTTAATCTGGATGCACAAATTTCTATCTCAGAATTGTAACCACTTGCAAAGCTGTTATTGTAGTTTCTTTTTTTCTCATTGAAGAAATATGAAGACCAAATGAACGATCTGGTCTTGTTATCTCAGGGCTCTTCTGTGACTTATCCATAGAAACAGCTTTCTATGCTTAGTACTTACTTACAAAGAAGTTTCTAATGATAAAAAAATTATCAAATATTGGAGTGGACAAATCTATTATTTAGATTAGGAAAACATATACTGTGATTTCACAAGGTTTCCCAGTTTTTATTAACCAGCTTATCTGTTTTCAGTCTTTTTCAATAACTGAAGACAGGATTTTCTTTGTATATCAAGTATATGGGAAAGGAATGTATGTATTTTTTATCTACAGACTTCTGTCCTGCTCGGTGAAATTGATTTTTCCTTAACTTACTGAGAACTTTTTATTGAATTTAACATTCAATCCACAGTGCTTAATTACATCTCATTCCACACAAGATGAGCCAATTTGGGCAGCTGGGTTTTATTTATATAAATGTAACCAGCTTAAAATATCTTTTTTTCAAGATATTTTTTTGTCAGGATTCAACCTTTTTTAAAGCAGTGTTTGGAGGACGCAAAACAAGCTCAGCTTTTAGAGATATTTTATAAACCTGTAAACATTTGTATTTATAAATAATCCAAGTTGCTAAGTAGAATAAAAAGCCCTGGTATAAATCACTGTTGTGATCACTACTTTGTTCCTCAACAACTTAGACCAAGCAAAGATCTATGGAGACCTGTGTGGTGACTGTGAATAACAACCATGCAGTCAGGACCGGTGAAGATGACAGTATCTGTATGCATTTACAAAGTTTGACATTACATATTAATGAAAAATCTCTTCTAAATTGCAGAGCAATGTAAACAAAGTCAGAGCTGGACTTGGATATTAACACCTGCTTCTCTGTGCTTCCTTTCAATGTCCATGTGCTTCAGAGAGAGATTTATTATGGCAGCCAGGAACCACACAGATCGGCCCTGTTACCTTATGGCTCCGAACATCAATTTCATTCTCACCCAGTCTACTTTTAAAGGTCTTTTTAGTTTTGTTTCAAACTCTGTTCCAAATGTTGGTTTCTTTGCACTCAGAGGCTTCATTTTCAGCCTGATGTGTGGTCCAGGTCAGTGTTTTTTATACCCCTTGTTCACTGAGACCATGGCACAAAAGCAGAGGACAGGAGTTTTGAGAGGGGGCTGTAGATTGCCAGTGTGACAGCAATGGAGTGTCCCTACCCTTAGCTGTGCATAACACCAAAAAGAACCAAACACAGTGAGCTTCAAAAGTTGCAACAGTGATTTGAGTCGTTTAGATTCCAATAGCAAGGTATTAAAACTCTTTTGCTCATTTATAATGTGTGGTTTGCTTTTCTTCACAACGGCATTGTCCAAATAGAATTCACATTTTAAACAATCTCCCTGAGTATAGCTAATGTAATAAAGGATAATTAAAAGAACTGCAAAATCTGATTTTCCCAAATCTCCTATACACTACTCAGTTATTACTCATGTTTGATTTCAGTCCTGCCAGCTACTGCAGTCAGATTATCTTTTGTTTAGTCTGTCACTGCATCCCAGCTCTCTGTCATTTGTGCAATATTTCAGAGGTAAATTATGAAATTTATTTCTGCTCGTTATTGTCCTGAAGAGACTCCTCTTCGAATCAGTGGAATGATACCAGCTGACTTTAGGAGCAGCTGGTACAGATCCTAACTTTGGTCAAGCCAAAACCTTAATTATGGGGTTAGGCAAAAATTCTAATAGTGACATTTTGACCCACTTTTTATTTTTATTACAGTATTATGCCACATAGCTAAAAAATTTACTTTGGGAAAAGCTGTGTAACCATTATTAAAAACAGAACAAGATGGGAAACTTTTGAGAAAGGAATGCTCAAATTTATTTGGGAATAAATTGGAGATAAATTTACATGCCAAAGCTTTTTTTTTTCTGCAGCACGGATGTACTTTTTTTTTTCTTTTTTTTTTTCCAGCTGCTCTATCTCCAGGCTGTTAGTGGGTCACTTCCTAGCAAAATAATAAAAAAAAAAAAACAGCAGACGTCAAATCCCTCAGTGAAAAGTCAGATAACTGAACTACTGAAGATTCTGGGTACTTAATACACAAATCTGTCCAGACCTGTACTCCCAGCCTAGCAAAGATTCATCTTTCTCTGGCACCTTTTTTGATAAGCTACCAGACCTACATTTATTTAACCCTGACACAGTCACAGTTGGCAGCCCATTTTACACACAGAGAAATTAGTCAAGCAATAACTCAGCTAAAACTCAAAAAGCCTCAGGCTCAGACGGGTACGACTCTGATTTTTGTATAACAGCCAGCCGCGTTCTCATGATAGCATGCAAGCCTCAAACTCCTGCTCCTTCAGTTCCATCTCTCATAATATCTTTTATCTAAGGCAAAGCAATACAGATTTTCTAGCAAATATTAATATCTAACATTTCTCATCTGTAGATGTAAAAGCAATTTATAAAGTAGATAAGTATCATCCTCATTCAGTCTGTGATAAATCTGGGGGCAGTCAGCATCATGAGCTCTTAAAGAAATTAAGCTGCCTGTGGGAGAGAAGTAAGTCATATTATAGATTAACACCAGGTTAACAAGTAAGAAACAAAGAGAAAGAATAAATGGTTGGGCTTTACAATGGAGGAAAGCCATAGATCACAGGGATCTTTGCTGTGCCTCTTATACTCAGAGTATACAGAAATGAAAAAGAATGGAGAACAAGTAGACTAATGATGATGCAAAATTATTTCAGGGTAATAAAAATGAAGCTGATTGCAAAGAGCTGGGGAGAAATGACATGGTACCAAGCAGGCAATAGGATGACAGATTAAATTCTATGTAATGAATGTGAAGTGATGCACAAGGGGAAAAACAATCCAAGACAATGGGTTCTAAACTACCTATTTCCATTCAAGAAAGAGAACATTTATTTATAATAAGATCTTTCCAAACATCAGGAAAATTGTCAATAGTGGACAAAACCCCCAATATGTATTGTAGCAATTACTGGGAAAGAAATAGAAAACAAAGCAGAAAAAAATTCTTATGCTATTATTCCATGCTGTGAATACATTTTGAAATGTGGCGTAGAACTGGTCTTCTTCATCTGAAACAGGACTTAGTGGTACTAGAAAAAGTTCAGAAAGGAGAAAGAAGGTCAGAGCTTTGGAGCATTTCTTTATGAGCAATGAAACTAATCAGGGAGCTGTGATAGGAATCCACAACATTACAGATTACATGGTTAAGTGGAGAAGGAGCAGTTGCTCATTGTTTCTTGTTATTTCAAAAAAATGGTAGAATCAAATGAAATTGAGAGATGATATGTTCAAAGTAATCAACAGGAGGCATTTTTTTCTGCTGCTATTTACCCTGTGTATCTCCCTGCCCCGAGACAAGGTAACACAGAGTGGACTTGACAAAGTCATGGAAGAAACATCCATCAACAGCTATTAAGAACAAAGGTACCATGTCTGACTCAGAAGCCTCATACTTACAGGTTACTGGTACCTGGGAATATGTCATGGCACTTTTTCTGCTTTTATGCTGCCCATTACTACTGGCCATTGTCAGAGACAGGACAGATAGATATTTAGTCTGTTCTAATGAACTGTCCTTCAAAGCTTTGTGTTTCCCAGAAGGGTGATGGTTTAGACCAACAAGCAAAACCACACAGTTTAGACCAATAAGTAAAAACTTCTCTACGGAATTCAGGACTGGCAATGCAAACCTTCATACTGCCTCTTGCAGCTACGTGGGAGATACACTTTTCCTGAAGATACTGATATTCATCCCAGCTGGCAGGTTCTGCCAAAGGTGGCTTGAACACCCTGCTGTCTCTTGAGCTTTCATTTTCAGAAAACCAACATTAGAGATTATACAGCTTTGCTCAGTCAAACAGCAGAAAAGCTTATGATTTAAAAATAAAACCAGTTCCCTCAACCAAAGACAGAAAGCTAAGGCTTTAGTTAAACAGTCCTAGAATTCTGCCCGCTCTAAAAAAAAAAAAACCTCAACAAAAACAAAATAGAAAAAACCCCACAAACCCAAAACAATGACCAAAACCAATTCTAGGCTATACTTAGTGATTTAGTGATGTATTTCTTTTTCAGCTGCTCTGGAGCACTGTTGAACAGACAGCTGCAATGTATTCCTCCTTCTCCCCCAACATGGTAGATTACCCTTCTCCTCAGTTTTCTGTAACTAAAACTCCTAAAAAAGGGGTTTTGTAAGCATTCCTGGCTTTTTCTTCCAACTTATTTTCCCTAATTCCTTTATTCACTAAGCATTTACTTTTGATAATGCTTTGTTTTCTTACAACCCCTCATCACATACAGCTCAACAGCTTACAAGTCCTTTCATTCTTTTGCTCTTTGGAGTTGGATTTCTTTCTCCAGCCCTCTTTTTATGTAAATGAAGCCTCTACTGGCAGACTGTAGAAGTGATGAAGAACAAATCTTTATTTGTACTTCAAGCATTCAAGGCTGTTCAGTAGGGGAACATGACAGTGTCTTCAAGGCTGTGCCACAGAATACTTCACTATATGGTCATCTTTCTTATCAAAACCAGAGCTGATAGGTGGCAATTAGGTCTTCAAGAACCACATATGAAATACCAATAATACAACTGATGGGTCTGACAATCCCCCTTCTGCCTCTATATTTGGTTAATTTTAACCATTTTAACCATTCTTACAGAACTCCACTTAAAAATGGAGAAATGAAGACATAGAAAATAAAGTGAGCTGGCCTGGTTGTTCCGGAAACATAGACTCTAATTCTCCTGCCTTCTGGCACTTTTTGAGGATCCCATTGTGCGTGAAGTTTGCATATTATTCTTAATTTTATAAGGCTTTATTTTCCATTAAAATACAAAATGCAAAAATACTTTTTTTTTTTCTGCAATGGTAGATGGCCAATCAGCCTGGGTTTAACTTCAGCTGTGCCCATGAGAAGGTGCTGATGGTGATAAAGTACCCGATTTATGTCAGTGTTTGAGTACTTCACTATCCAAATGACCTAAACTTCAAAATTGCCGTGGGGCAAAATGACCTTGGCAATAAATGGTATCTAGAATGACTGCGGGTGCAATGAAGGAAGGGGTATTGAAATTGCGGCTGTGAAAACACAGCTTATTCTATATTTGTCTTCAGGGGAATCTGTTTTCCCTCTTTTACATTTTTAACCCTTTTATGGTTTTCTATGCACTTTTACCTTTACTGCAAGCACTTTAGTGATAACGTCTCTCAGCTGTTCCCACATCCAAGCCCTCAATGTCAAGATCAAGATCAAGGTCTGTTCTTACATTCTAGCTCTTTTGAGTATATTCAAGGCCCCCATAATCTCTACATCGTTATTTTGTCCAGTCTATCTCTTAGCACTTCTTCCAGAAATGCCTCACTCTAGTGTCTCACACTAGGAAAAATGCTGTGTAAAAAGGATTTTTCAGGATTAGCTCCTTCAGACAGAAAGTTCTTAATCTATGGAATGTGTCCAGCTGCTTTAGGAAGCAGAAAATAACTTTCTGATGCAATATACTGCAGTCATTGTTAAAATAAAAAAGAGGAATTACAACTTGAAAACATATGAAAATACTAGAATTTCTTCTACCACTTTAAAATTATATTCACACTTTTCATTGCACTGTGCTGCAAGAATACACATTCCTTTTGCTGACAGATAAAACCCTTTTATATTTTCCTTGGGTGTAACACAGACTGCACATCAGATAAGTGAGATAGGAGAGAATCAGCAATTACTGCAAATAAAGAGATTTATGGAATGGTTTTTAATAAATTAAAGTGTCAGACTATTTCTCATTAAAAGAACAGATCCCCTAACTACTGCCTGATAATGTTAGACATCTTTACCAGTTGCAGTTGTAGTTTGTTGTATAATCACTTAATATTCAAGGTACCACAGCCAGTAACATCATCTTCTTTCCCTCTTTAGTTAGATCACTGTGGTCTAGGCTTCAGTGTTAAACCACTGGAGTTAAACAAGTGTCAGAGGAAGAGAGCAAAATAAGATTTGTTAAATTAGACTTTGGACACAGTCACGACCAAACAGGGAGATGAAGACCAAATTCAGATGGAACTCTCAAACTGCATGCAGGATTTTGGCCAAACAACATCTGTTAAAGCCGACACAAATCACGGAACTTAAATCATGCAAAGCTCTCTGAGGGCCAGATTCAAGCCTGTGCTGAGGTCCACCCACCTGAGGAACATAAAGGGACCTTGAAGCAGCCTTTAATGTGCAGCAGAGGATTACCCTAGAATGGAGAGCAGCAGTTGGCATAAAACTGATGTTGCTATCTCTTCATCAGTCCCTCTGGCCCACAACATATAAGAGGCATGTCAAGGACAAAAAGGAGAGCAGCCAGAATATATTGTGCACTGCAGTGCCTTGCCAGCGTAATGGGAATTTTGGATACCAGGCATTAAAGAACCACAGACGGGTGTTATGATGGAAGTTCTCTCCTTCCCCATATTTCTCCCCTTTAAGAAATACCTCAGCTTCCAAAATGGTCCCTGCCGCTTGCTGGGGAGAACTAGTTTAAGGGTTTGCAGCAGGAGAAGGAGCATCACTGAAAATCTCAATGGTTAAATAACAGAGGTTTATAGCTGTTAAAAACCAACAACTTGTAACCTTGTGGAGATCTTTCACTATATAAAAGTCAGGCTCATTTTTGTTTCTGCTATGGCTGTTATCCAGCTGATCATTCAGGCAAATTAATGAGTCTACTGCTAGCTAAAACAGAGTTTTCTACCAAAGGGAGTTTGGCTGCAGCTTGCTCAGGGGTTGGGGTCAGGCTAGGCTGGCTAATTTTGCTCTGTGTGGTCAATTGGGAGTTCATTCTTCATTCCTCTGAGAGTGCACTGAGGTCGAATGGCAGTGCTGAAGGCCTTGGCTTATTAACGTTCTCAGGTCTCCTGGCAAGACAAACTGGATTCAGATCAAGTGCGAGTCTCTGATCGTATTTCTGTCAAATTAACCCTAACACATCAAGGTGTTTATGTCAGCTGATTACATAAAGATGGATGATGCTTGATATGGCATGAAATGAGATATATTTGTACAGAAGATACTTGACCACCACAAATCTCTGGGTTAAAGTTAACATTCAACATTTTAAAAACTCATTTTAAATGGAGGAAGGTGATCTCATCACTTTCACTCAGGTGATTATGTGTAGTCTGTGTGTGTAGGCACCCTAAAACTAGACATACTGTCTCTAGGAACCACAGGATAAGTATAATCAGAGCTGACTGATGGCACCTTAAATAAAAGACCCCCTCCCACCTAGAAAGGCCTATTGCACTGGGTAACAAGTCATAAGGATCATATGTGCATCTCAGCATGCATGATAACAATAATCTTTCACCTGCAGCAAAGCTAATGAAAACATGTCCGCCTTTTGCTCCCTGATATCTGAACACTGCTTCCAAGCCACTCTGCTCTCTCAATTATGCCAGTGCAACCACCTGAGTGTAGCACTGTATCCATGTTCACTGAAATATAGAAAAAACTCTATTTTCTCAGTGATGCTGCACAAACAACAGCATCATCTAAAGGAGGCAGCAAAATCTGCATGAGGATAGGAATAGTTAGCCAGGCCAGGTGAGAGTGAAAATGCCTTAAACTGGTTTTGCCACTGAATAAAGCATACTTTTGAACTATTCCCTGAGGCAATCAAGTGCAGCTAATCTTGTTTTGTCTCAGAGCCCTTTACAAATTGCCATGTTGTTTTCAAGACATTGCAAAAAATTGGTAGGGGAGTAGCCAAAATCACAGTTTCTGATGACCCAATTACATTGTTTTAGTGTGCAAAGACACCGAGGTACTTGAAGGTAATACACCCAGACACTGCTACTTGAGGGCTTTTTGGTTATGCAGAATAAAGACAGAGAGATGTGTAGATTCACAAATCTGTAAGCCTACAAAGAAGTTTGATTTGCTTAGTCTGAGACTTCTGTATTTTCCTCAAGGATCTAGCCCTGCATCTGTTAATAACTTAGATGTAAGCCAGAGTAGAGTACAATATTTTAGTAACAATTACTGTGATAAACCTAACAAGGGATTAATTTCACTTAACATTAGCAGTAAGACTTTACATCCCTAGTTGAACCTGGTTATCAAGACTCCTCTTCATGCAGCAGAGAGAAACACAGATCCAGCATATGAGTCATCCCATCCCAAGGCACTTGATAGGAAAAGAGATAGAATGAATATCCTCTGGACATGTCTCCATCTCTTCATTGACTGTAGAGAGAAGCTAGACAAATAGCTTAGACTAAGATGTAAATGTTGAACAAATAGCTTAGACTAACTTATAATTGGTGGAAGTTAGGAAAGATGAATCCTACACTTCACACTTTCCGTTTGTCTGCTTTTTGCCATACAATAGTTTAATTGTGTCACTTTTCAGCACAAATTCTTTAAATCAGTGAAACTCATTAATGATGGATGCCTGTAATTACAGCTATATCTGCACTGCACAAATATGCACACAGCACATCCAAGACCCCAGAGCCCTTTCCAGAGCATACTCTGGTTCTGAACCAGGAGGACAGGTCCTGGAGGCTCTTGTGAGAAGGGAAGAGACCTTCAGGGAACAGACCATGGCTGACATTGGCAATATGTATTTTAATTCAAATGGTTTGGTTATGCCCAGAATGAAAGTCCTGAAAAGTGTTACACAGAAGCTAAAGCCAACACTCAAAGTGTTTTCCTGCTCAGTGTGCAGGTTGTTAGCATATATAACTTGTCTTTCTGCTATGCATAGTCACAGGCCTGGAGCTCCCTCAGTAGTGCTGCACTGACCAGTGTTAACACAACATTGCCACTGAAACCATTTTCACTGAAAGCACCTCATTAGACCAGTTAATTTCTCATTAAAACTGCTTTCTGATGGGCATTTGTGTGGTGGTCCTCAATTTATTGCTTTTGAGTTGATTCTTTAAAATTTGGAGGAGAAAGTATTTTCTTTTGACTTTTAAGATTATTTTTGACACATAGCTTTCTGTATTTCTTGATTTCTTTTAAGTGAAGATGGTTTTGTAAACACAATACCTTTCAAATTCAGAAAATATTTCCAAGAAATGGAAACTCAAAGAATAATGAAACCTCTTTTTTTTTTTTTTTGTGAATTGCTGTGAAAAATGGGGGAGGATTCTATTTAAGCCAGTTTTAAAATCTACAAATAAAAAAAAGAACAGAAACATTGATTATGAGATGGTATTTTCACATTAAGGCTACTAAAATATCATAAAATATCCCCCCTTTCCACAGTCCTTTCTAGTGGTGTATAAAAAAATGGTAAATTTTACCTATTATGATCATTATCACATAAAGTAATTTATATATTGGCTACACAAAAAGGTAAATATTTCCATTTCCAGCTAAGGAAATGGAGGGAAATTCATTCTGCTGCTGCTAGCCGAGCACCTTCTAGATAATTGGAGCTCTGCTGCCCTCCTCAAGATAACAAGCACCAAGTGAGAAAGATGTTCCATAAATTAAGAAAAAAAAAGTGAAGTATGGTGATTTCTTCAGAAATCTGAATAAATAACACTTTTGGAATGTGTACATCAGAGCTCTCATCTCTGCTATAATATATCACTACCTCTTTCAGAATAAGGTTACGATTTTCTTTGTTTCCTTCTCCAGCACTGTGACAATTTTTGTTCCTCCTTGACGTCAATCAACTGAAACTCACTTCAGATTCCATTAGAAAATCAATACTGCTAGTGAATTGAATCAAAAGAGGTCATAATTCCAGTATTTTTCCTCTCCAGTGAATACATCAATGACAAATTCTTTCTGTCCAGCACATATAGGAGATAAAAATTAAAAAAGCAGATCTGCACACTGGTACATGGGTAGACTAAATGCATGTATTGAGCTGCTACTACTAGTTCTTAGCTATTCCACTGCTACCAGATTTCACACTGTGCAGGGCCAGGTTCATCAACTGAAGATGGAGAGTGACTCCACAGTTGTGGTTTTCTATCACATTTGTAGAGTGCCCATTACTGCAGAAGTGAAGCACTTGCAGCCAGCAGAATTTTAATGCATTTAATGAAACATGGAAATCAATAACAAGAACTTCAGTGAGAATATTTTTCTGTCAATAGATTTCATACAGATTCCTGGGATGCATAATGTGGCTTGAACTTCTAAAGGCTTATTTTGGAAAGTTAAGAGTTACTGAACACATTAAGTTCCCAGTCTTATCTGCACTGAAATTATTTCCAAGATGTCATTGATTCTCATCTGTTATGCTTAATTGGAAGTTCTGAAGTAATTTGCTCCCTCTCTCCCCTAGTACATATTAAGAAAACAGTTATTTGCATGACAAAGTACAATATGCAATTAAATTTGACTAGTTTAAAGAATTAGTATAGTTTTAATGTAAATTCAAAGAGCTCTTGCTATATTTCCTATAATTGCAGAAGTCCAGCAAATTTATTTGCAGAGGCATTTGATTAATTCTGTTCCTGGAAGCTAATTCTTCTTTCAGCACTTAGTTATGATTGCTCATCTAGCAACATCTTTGGACAAAAGCATATACTTCCTAATTTGCACAAATCTGATCCTTTCCTAGGTTGGAAATTGGCTCTGATTTCACAGTAACCCTGTGAAACCCAGAACAGAAAATGCAGTGATCACTATTTGCACAGGAGAATTTATGTTGGTTACAAGCTGCATCCAGGGCCAACTCCAGCCTAGACAAGATCTTAGTCTTACTCAGTAGGTATCTGTTGACCAGGCTAAAGCTTCTGCATATGCCTAGAAACTCTTCTTTGTGATTTAACCCAAGTTCCCTCAAAGGCTGCTTGCCCCTGTATACCACGTTCTTTGCTCTGTACACCCTGAAATCTCCCTCACTGTTTAAAATCTCCTGCCATGTTTGAGCATGAATTAGGACAACATGATCTAAAACCATTGCAAAGATTTTGCTGGTGCTATTCCCATCTGCTTTACATTTTCCCCCTTCTTTAAATATAGACTTTGGCTCCTTTTGTCTCCCTCTGTGTGCCATCAACTGGATTCCTGAGTCCAAGCAAGCAAAATATTCTTCTCATTTTCTCCTTTCCCCATGTCGTGGTGTAACCCCATCCGGCAACTAAACACCACACAGCCGCTCACTTGCTTCCCCCCCACCCAGTGGGATGGGGGAGAAAATCAAAAAAAGAAGTAAAACTCGTGGGTTGAAGGTAAGAACGGTTTAATAGAATGGAAAAGAAGAAACTAATAATGATAATGATAACACTAATAAAATGACAACAGAAATGATAAAAGGATTGGAATGTACAAATGATGCACAGTGCAACTGCTCACCACCCACCATTTAACACCCAGTTAGTCCCCGAGCGGTGAACCCCACCCCCACTGCCCCCAGTTATTTCCTGAATGTGACGTCCCATGGTATGGAATACCTTGTTGGCTGGTTTGGGTCAGCTGCCCTGGCTGTGTCCTGTGCCAACTTCTTGTGCCCTCCAGCCTTCTCGCTGGCTGGGCATGAGAAGCTGAAAAATCCTTTAGACTAAACACCACCCAGCAGCAACTGAAAACATGAGTGTTATCAACATTTCTCTCATACTGAACTCAAAACATACCACAGTACCAGCTACTAGGAAGACAATTAAGTCTATCCCAGCTGAAACAAGGACATCCCATTACCAGCAAAAAGAAAGCATAAAAGCTGCAAGTACAAGTGCAGGGCAGAAACACTCATTGCCTGAGTAGAAGGAAAGGCTGCAGGGAAAGCTTGGTCCGTGCCAGGCAGTGAGAAAAGAGGTACTTCTCTATGAAAAAATTCTGTCTGATGGTCCTTCACAGGAAGAAGAAACAGGCAGGCAACACAGATTGGACCATTTTCCTTGCAGAGAGACCTGAAAGCCTCCAGCCAGAGAGCCCAACAGTGGTGGTAGCCCTGTACCTCCCATCGATCATCTCTGAGTAAAATGTATTCATGTAACTGAGGGGTTAACTGACATCCTTTGAAAGACATACATATCTCAGGGTAGCAGGTAATTTTCCTTAGTGATGGTGCACCACAAAGGTGATATAAATCCAGATTTGAAATCTGTATCCATAAAACATACCCAGGCAAAAGCTCCAGTCTTGCGAACAGGAACTCAAATGAGTAAAACTGTTATTATTTGGACTAATGTAGCCAGTCATGCAGAGAGGACATCAAAGTTTCTGCTCTATTCTTTTAGTAACTCTAGGACTTGCAAGGCAAACCATGAACATTTACTGGAAGAAATTCATTTGAGTTTCATGAATTACCTACCCTTGAAATCTAATTTCCTTTGCTTCTTACATGTTAAGAATGGTCACTTCTGTCTGCTAGTACTGTGGGCTTGATTACCTTGGCAAGCCTCATTGCCTAAAAGGAGGAAGGTATGATATAATGTGGTTGTATGTATGAGACTCAATTAATTATTCAGTGGAATTGCTAATTGATCTCATTCTTCAATTAATGCTGGAAGGCTTGTGAAATCTGGTTTAATTTCCCTGCTCCCTGGAGTCAAATTGATAGGAATATTTTTTATTGCAAAGAATCATCAATGTTTACAGACTTGTATATTCACAAACATCTGAGAGGCTTTAGCCTCAGTATCCTTCTGCTCTATTGTTTGCTCTTTCATCTTCTTTCAAACATGGACAGAATGATTGATGTTTGGTCTGCGGAGACTAAAAATAAA
Organism: Elanus axillaris; assembly: GCA_026212715.1. NCBI lineage: Eukaryota > Metazoa > Chordata > Aves > Accipitriformes > Accipitridae > Elanus > Elanus axillaris. The sequence continues at coordinate 21,050,755 of JANZLQ010000078.1, read as the reverse complement.
ATACGTATCACATTCAAGTCTCGTTCTGGAAGTTAAATATCATTTTGGCTGTTAAAGTGCCCTTCAATGAAACAATAAAATTCAGTTCCTATCCTTGTGTGAAACCAAAAATCTACCACAAATAATGTATCAGCTTGGTTCTTTTTCCCATATGTTGCAAGCTCTTCCTACTGTAAATAGCACCTATATGCAGGCAGACACAGAGGCAGTTCCAATAGTTCCCTCCTCTTGTCCTTGTGGTTTGTACACAGTATACATTTCAGACTTTTTTTGAGTGAACAACTTTTAAACCTCAATGCAGGCTTGATGAGCAGATCATAAAATAATATCATCTGCACTAAAAGTCAAAATATATGAAGCTTGTTATAAGTAGGTTAGAGTAATGAAGATAAATTAGAGGAATACTTGTGTAAATTCTAGATGAGGGGGAAGTTGTTAAGGTGTGACATTGATTGCTGTATTATTATTTTTTCCTTTCACTCTTATTTCCACCCAGGCAAAACTCTAAGAGACTGTCTGAACACAAGGAACTATTGTCTTAATAGCCACTGCCCCACGTAAGGAGAATCACTCTCCAACGGGGTGAGCAAACAATTACAGTTTAATTGTTCTTTTCACCTGTGAACTCAGAGATTGACAACTGCATTTTTTATGTACTTGAGTGAAGGGACTTTGGTGATAAACAAGAAAGGAAATTCCCTGCAACAGCATGAGAAAAAAAGATTTATGTCAAAGCTATGCTATTTTTTTTGCTTTTTTTTTTTTTTTTTAAGAAAACAGAGGTAATAGTTACCCACTTTATAAAGAGATGAGGAATACGGAAGAGTCTTTGTAAATACACTGGAAAGAATAGTTTCCATGAGAATCCATTATGTGAATGTGTCGATGAAAAGAAATGCATATGCATGAAAAAATACACTTGCATTTATTGGACTCCAACACAGCCTGAATCTAAGTTGTGGCAGTTAGCAAAATACTCTAAAACCTCTTTGTTTCATACATAAGTAGATATGAGTATATGGGTCAGTTCAAATGACCTTGCAGTTACCTCATGTAAGAACATATATATATGGGCAATTACTATGAAGTAGCTGACGAAAACTACTGACTACCAATAAACTCACACCACATGGTAAATGCAAGGTAATTTGAAGAAGATCATACCAGGCAGCTGACCTTGCACACTGAACCAGTAAATACAGCAAAAGACTTTCTACTGTGCTCCTTTGTCTGGAACATTTGTAAGGTCCTCTGTAGTAAGAGCAGGACAAGAGGAACATCTTGTGACAGAGAAAAATGTGCCCAAGCTTTACTAGCTTCTGCTGCTGAATGTCCTTGATAAGTAGGATGCAACATAAATGAATGGAAGGAGCTTCAGCAAGTGAATGAGGGGATGGAGTTCAAAGAGAGGTTGCCTTAACAAAGCTTGTTTGTGAGCGTAATAGCTGCTTAGGCTGTGAGTTCATTACATGTGTATGTGTGTTGTGTGTGTGTTAAAGATGACTCACAATGAGCTCTCACTTAGAGCTTCCTCTTGGAAGGGGAGAGATCACATTTTATCCTGATGTATACTGACATATCAAAGACAGATCGTTTCTCTGTATATATGATTTTATGCTTATTTATGTTAAAATTAATTCCATATTATTTCAATTCTCTTTTCACAATTTTTAGACACCTTTTAAATTCCTCACTATGTTCCATTGTTTTGACTGCCACAAATAATTTAGTGAATTTTATATGTCACCTAGTAGTATAAGCCTGATTATGACATAGCTCCACGGCAAAGTTGTCTTACACAGTTGAGAAAGAATTTGGCAGGTGTTTTTTTTCTTCCTTCTATATAGAAAACACCTAATGATTCTATCTAGAAAGCACATATTTAGATAGATAAATGACGATTTAATCAGTTGAGAAATGTTTCAGTGTGAGCAAGATCTTCACAATCATTTTTTAATTTTGAGACACTACAGAATTACCTCATATCTCTTACAAAGTTTGGTGTAACTGTTGTGTTCCAGAGTAACTGTTTCGGTGTATCCCACCAGCAGTAACCATGCACAAAATCTTGCTGTTATATTTTAAATACCCTGAACAACAAGAGTTTCCTATTGAAAATTCTGTGTTCAAGATTAAGATATAATGTTTCCATCCTTTTTAATGAATGCGAAGGTACATTGTCCTAGAACAAACCAGAGAGCAGCATCTGATGACAGACAGCACAGCCTGAGCTAGCTTTCTGCCAGCTTGTTCATGAACTGATGATGGTGCAGATGGGGCAGGAGAGAGCTCAAGGCAGACTCTAGGATCTTAGACACTGTCTGCATCCTACTGAGGCCTGTGTGCTGCCCACACAATGGTGCCCAAGTTAGTTTATATTTATTGAGCATGGCAGTTCTCTTGGATCACAGTGTGAGCAGACATTTTGTGCAGCCAGCTTCTCTGGTCAGTTAGTAGAAAATGCAGAGATGACTGTACACATTATTCCTCTCTATTACCGCTCCTGGTTGCTTACAGGATGAGGCAATAGAAAGGGACTTGACAGATCAGGATTTAAGCACCGCAGAAGTGGGAAGGCACTGCTTTACCTCATCCCACCAGGGACTGGGCATCCTTAACTTCCACTGATATGAAGCTGAAGCTCATGAAAAACCCAAAGCTGGTGCTTCACGCCTTCCTGGTCCTAGATGCTTTTCCTGTCTCCTTTATATCAGGTCACAGATTTGGAGACAATGGCTTTCCTAATTAAAGTTGACAGCTAAATTTAGAATAGTTAATTAGTGGAGGCACCAGACTCACAGCCTGGGCACAGGTTCAAGGTTTGGAGGACTTTGGTGTAGTTTGATTACAATGGTCCCATCAGGCAATAATGCCTGCTGCTATGGGCAGAAATACGAGAGAGAAATTGATTGTGAGGTGGGCAGTGTACTCTGAGCTGAAAGCGAAGGTGAACGATGTCAATAAGGTCAATAATCTCCCCATAAAGTAACTACTAATGAGGGAACTGATTCTTGGAGCTGCCCAGAGTTTCTTCAGTAGACAGTGGGATTTGGAGCGTACAGTGCTTCTGAAAATCAGGCCATTTCAGCTGTTTTTTTTAAATCTTATTTTTATTTACCTTCTCAACAGAAATGAAATACACTCAAACAGTCATATTGCACAAATGACTGTATAATTTATCTGTATTATATATACAGCAATTTTTTTTTCTTCCTATTAACAAGCTCAACATTAAAGAAATGTATTCCCCAGGGAGAATAAATTAAACCAAAAACATCCAGAGAAGACAAAACCTATAAAAAGCAGATGGTACCACATATAAAATGCCATCAATTTTTATGCATCTATGTAAAAAGGCTGAGATGTTCCCAGCCTTGACATAAATTCTACCCATCAACCCCATCAACATATCACAATTGTATTAATCAGTGAAACAAATTATTTTCTACTCACCAATCCAAAAACATCGCACTCACCTCAGCAAAGAGTCTAGGAGGAATTGTGCATATTCCTATATATGAGTAAGCCTTCAGTGGACTCTATTGCTCCTTACATCAAATGTAAACTTTTAAATTCATGACTTTGCTCATGTTTTCTACCTCTTGCCACTGCATTTTCTTCCTTATACATAATTTGTGTTTGGGAAACAGTGATTCCAGCAGGTTAAGCAAAGAGGAAGGACCACTAATGATTACCTCTGGGTTCAGTTTAACAATTGAATCTTTAAGAAGCTTTTGCCTTTCACCTTTTAATTAATTTTTTTTTTTTTGTTCAAAAGCTCTCTCTCACAGTTTGGACCCTAATCTGGATTCCCTGTTTCTCAGTTCAGTGTTTTAATCACAGAAGAAATGAACCTTGGGCAGAAGAATGTATTAACACACTAATTATGTGGCCCACATGAGGTTCGCGGGGG
>JANZLQ010000078.1:21021951-21046742 GCA_026212715.1 Elanus axillaris | reverse complement strand
GGTTCACCCCCCCCCCCCCCCCCATATAAGAATTAGTACCTGAGTCTGAATTCCAGTGTGCCCAGAACAGTTCTAGTGCTCAAAATCAAATTTTGGTACATCAAAAACAGGTGCTGATATACCTTGCCAAATACACAGCCCAAAATTGGCACTGCTGGGCTATACCATAGCATGACTTTGAAGGCATTTAAAACTGAAATCTCCAGTAGACACTCAAGTGAAAGATGCTTATGAGTTTAGAATTAACAGTCAATGACAACTTGCTCCCAGAGGTAGAGCGTGTTAAAGAAAATGGACTACAACATTTAAGCATAAAATTAACAATATGGAGAATAATATATGCACATACATTCTGCAAAAGTAGATAGTTTCTAAGTGTGAACTGCAAAATCTTATTCGGAAAGATAATTTTCAAGTAACTGGACACCATGGGGGTTACACTCACCCTTTTTGGTTACAATTTGAGTCGGTAATAACTTTATAACTATTAGAAGGACAGTATGGGTCAGTTCATCTGGTGTGATTTGTGGACATAATTAGCTTAAAACCAATGAAAAGAAATCTTTCTTCTATTGTTTCCGTATTCTTAGCTGCAGCAATTTTATAGTAGTTTGCATATAGTCAACTTCACTTGTTCCTTGCATGATAAGATATTATTACTGTGATTCAAAATCTTGTAGTAGAGCTAAAGGCCTTTTTAAGAGTATAGTCTGCTACAGCTGAAGCTGCAGACCCATAGATTGCATATAATGCTTTCTATTTAGACTTTTAAAAGACAGGGAAAGCCCTCCTGTATCATAGAATTTTTAATATTTTTTTTTCTTTCTGTAGAGATGATGTCATCAAATTAATTTGTTTTGGTACCAAGTTCTGCTGCACACAGGTGTTATTCCAGGTATCTAGGGGTTTCTTTCTCTCTATAAATAGAAAACAAATTTGGATCACATGAAAAACTAGTAAGAGAATAATCAGATACTCGGCTGTTGTTAATAAAAGGAGGAACTGCAGAGTACCTATGCAGGGATGCTCCATGAAAAAATACAAACTTTTCAAATGGAAGTTGACAATGCGTATTTAATATCACAGTCTGCCCATGTGATTGTATTTTTCTGCAATCTGTGTAGGGTGCTCAGTCCCTGGTTTTTACTCAGTTTTGATTCAAGTGAACTCACACTGAACTTGGGTGAATAACTCGCCATTTTCTTATGTCCGTTTGCCCTCCATCACGTATGGAGTACATGTTCACATGCCTAGTTGCACGTCTGACCTTTTGAAAACTAGTCCTTAAACAATTTGCCCAAAGACACAGAATGAATCAGTGAATCATGTAAATCATAATTTACTGCCATTTTCATTTTGGTCACTTCAGCTTTTTTGTATGCAATACTCTAGTCATAGTACAATAACAGCAACCTAACATTATGTTAGATTAGAGTACACCTAATTTTATTTTCTGTCATCTGTCATCCATCTGTGAGATTATAATGTTATATTCTCATCACATTTAAAACAGAAAACTTACATCTCTTTCTATAATGTAATTATAGCTCTCTTATCATTCCCTCCAGTATAATGTCACAAGGAATTTTCTTCTGCTTCATGTACAATTTAATTTTCTTTTTAATTGGCATTGTGTAGTATTGTGTTTGTCAGGAATCTCCACATTTACATTTTTATACCTGCATGTATTTTCAGAGCAAGAAAAATTAAAAGCCAGCAAAGTGATTAATGCAAATACTGTTTGACTGGGAAATCTTTAGGTCTCAGACTCTGTCTTTCCATATGTGACTATTGTATTTCCCTGATCTCAAATACCTAAAAAAATCCATTACCCTGGCTCTTTCCTTGGTAAGCACATGGTGAATTAGACTTGCCTCACTTTATTTTCTGCACTGAGTGAACCGCAACCTAGTACCATATCTCAGATAGGACTGATAAGGTGTCTTTGTATTAAGTTTATCCAAATTAATCTGTATAGGGAAGGTAAAATTCAAACCATACTGAGTTAAAATCTGCTAAACTCCAGATGTAGTAGTGTTTCATATTCAACACAAAATTATACATGTTGCATTATTGTAAAACTCAAACAAAACTATCGAGATCAGTCTTGGATACCATGTTTCTCCCAAAGAAGCCATTTATTTGCATGTCTTTGACTTTCAGTGAAAATTTTGCAGATCAAAAGATAATTCTTCTAAGGGACATTAAGGATCCTTTCTTTCCAGCTCAGTTCTAGGGTTTCACATGATTTTAGCTGCCAGCATGTTAGGGTGAAGCTTGAATTGCTAAGAGTGAGGGGTTCTTAGGGTTGGCTTAAGCCCTGTGTCTCTCAGGTGTTCAGTGGAGGCCTGGGTCTGGCTCCGTGGGCTGAACAGGTGATGGGGGGACACCTGGTATCATGACAAAGTGTTTAAAGCTCAGTTCATGAGTCACAAATTTGATACCTATTTCCTTAATTCTGCTGTTTCAACTGAAGCTGTTGTGTTCCACAAGGATCATGGCTCAAAATGGTAGTGAAAATGTAACTAACTTCCCACAGTTACAGCAACAGGGATAGGAATCAGCAGAGTCAGTATTTTAAGAATCTGCTTTTTGCCTAAAGGCACCATATTCGTCAGTGAGTCAGCTAAGTCTTTGGCTAGGCCTCAGCATCCAAGGCAGAGGGCTTTTTTTCATCTGGTTCCATCTGGGAGTGAATAGCAGTCACAGGGGCTTCGGGGTAAAAGAAAGACTCTTTTCCTAGGATGCCTTAAAGGTGTTTCTGTCGTCATACACACTCCCATGATCCCATGGGTATTATTTATGTTTTACTTCAGTAGTCTGGTTTCAGAGTAGTGATCTTTTGCACACTATTTTGAAAATGCAAACATAGAAGAAAAGCAGTAAAATGTAAAAGACAGAAACAAACTTCTGTCTACAGGTTCTCTAGATGAAACATGACCAATGCCCTTTGGGTCATATCTGGATGCTAACATAACACCAGTTTTTGAGTGAACAAAGAAATCTGCTGAGTGCTACTCTTCAAAGGGTCAGAACCAACTCCTTTGCTCAGTGTACCTCTCACAAATACTAGAGAGAGATCAGTGGTAATTGTGGGGTTGGTAGAGAAGGGGGCTCTGGAAAGTGACCTTTCTTTTGGCCTCACAACTCCAGTATAATGCTACGTGGGAGATGTGTTGGTCTAGTTTAATTAAACATACCCTGGGAACTATGTGATTACTGGACCATTAACTAATGTTATCTCCACGTAGCGGAGCTCAGTTCTTCAGGGCTAGACAGGTCTTACTTTCCTTATGATTTCTTCACATTCCCACTTCACTGGTGGGAGGGAGCAGGTGGGAGATGTCTGAGAGTCCTGCCCTTATGCTGAGATCCACTGGAATTTCTCTTCCACTTCCGTCAACTTTTCCCAACGTCCTATTTGCCTTAAACTGAAAAGTTCCTATTCCTAATTAAGTGGCAACAAATCCCTGTAGCTCTCTAGCCCTTGTCACTCTCCTCCTGGGGTTCAGCTGCCTATGATCCAAGGCCAACTCTGATTCAGCACAGCTGCATAACCTTGGTTTATATTCCTAAGTAGACTGCTAGGTTGTGAGAAAGCATGTAGCCTGGAGCCATGCAAGATAAGAACAGTAAAACTGCAGAGAGAGGTAATACTGTTGAGATGGCGATAGGCAGCACTTCAAAGATTCAAGCGAAAAAATGTTGACATGAAAAGGTATAAAATCCTAAGAGAGAAAACAAAGAATAGGAAGCTGCCAGCTCAGCAACATCAAGGGTGAGCCCATTCCAATCAGCAATGGAAACCAACCCTTCCCCACCTGGCTGCTGACTGCTTGTCCAGCAAAGACTCACTGGGTGTGGTAAGCCTATTATTGCCTGGCCTAGTAGTCTTTATCAGTCCTAGCTACTTATTATGTCTATTAGGAAACAAATAACTGGGGAGTCTCTTTGCACATGGCAAAAGTTTCTTGATCAAACCTGGGAGGGCAATGGAGGAGGTTTACCTCCAGCTTAATTTTCCCCCAGAGCTCTCTTTATAGGACTACTTATTTGTCAAAAGCCTGCTTTCTTCCTCTGAACACAGACTGCTCATTTGGGTTTGAGCACAGACTTTGACTCTCTTGTTATACTTAAGGATAAATAATGCCCCATTTTGCCTTCCTCACACCTTGACCAGCCCCATTCCTTGTTTTCATGAACTTCAGGCATGATTATGGTGTAAGTATTTCTATTTGATCCCTTAGATAACATGGTATTGGGAAATACTCAAGCTGAGTAATAATGCCAAAACTGAGATAATATTATGTTTTCTACTTTGATACATATCCAAAGATTTCCCATTTTCATTTCCTACCTACTTTTTAAAATGACACATTTACAGAGAAGTTGCAAAGCAGAGTCAATCTATGTGTTAGATTTCCACAACAGAGGAAACTTAGCACTGACACACACAACACTTTCTACTTGGTTTTTTTTTTTAGACAACAAAGTATAATTTTGTTAATGTGGATTTAGCAGTGAGTGTAAATCAAGCTGGTATTCAAGTGATCAACAATGATCACAGATGTCAGGTTGTTGATGTGGCTAAAGATGAATATTACATACAGTTTAGGTACCTGAAGCAATTGAACATGATTTTTAGTTAATATAACAGTCCACTCAATATTTATTGGTGTAGCAAGAAGGCAACAGGTCTGATGTCAGCCCTATCACTTGTCAGGGAGTAAAATAAGTACACACTTGTCGCTTCACTTGCTGGGGGAAGGCACAATCCTTGCTTGTTAATGGATTACTAAAGAGTGCCCCTTCTGTTTCACAGCCTTTACACCTCATTCATCTGTAAAAATAAGAATGCTAAGAGTAGATAGGAACATGGCCTATGGAATTGCTCTCATCCATCTTACTCTTTCATGAATGAGCTACAAAATATACATACAAGATGTACACAGTATTGTGTTCAAAACGGTATCATTTACAAAAGTGCAACTGATAAGGCACAAAACATGCTACAAATGACTGCTGAAGGCATGTGAATAGATGGGCCTGCAGGGATTTGTGACAGCTTTCCTCCTCTACTTCTTTTCGTGATAAGTAGTGTATATAATCTGAATCCCTAAGAATACTTTCTTTGCAGGCCATTGTCAGCAGTCCTGAAGAATCTGTAGATTTGAATAGTGACCTTGAAAGTTGCCTTTGGAAAGCACACCATTAAAAGCAGTTGAGATGATACAGGATTCTCACTAATCAAATCAGGATTTCTTAGTATTCACGGGAAGGTGTCATCTGCTTACATGGGTATGGAATGAAGAATTTAAATGTTATTGTACACTTTCAGCTACAGAAAAGCTGCCAGTAGTATTTAAAAAAAAATATGTAGGATAATTACTTGGTGCTATTTATTCTGGACACTTCATTCAAGACTGGTAACTACCATTCACATTTCTAGAAGAATTAAAGTACAGCCTAGTTTCTATCCTTTCCTTTTGAAGTCATTAGTTTTTAAAATTACTTTCCAGTTAAGTACCAAGAAGAAGCCTCCTTTAGTTAAAAAGGAAAATTTCGGATGTACTGGATACTCAGTAAAAAAGTTAGAAATCCAAGTTTTATATCAGGTTTTCTTAGACAATGACATCCTTCACAAAACAGAAACTACAAACACAACAACAAAACAAAAAAACAAACCCCAAACCTCACCAACTACACAGTGAGCTATCTTATGAACTTGATCCAAAGCCTTCACTGAAGACAACAAAACCTTCCTGATTTACAGTATTTCTACATTACTTTTGCAGGCAGACCTGCATCCTGAACTTCTCTTCCAAAGGCAGTTTAGCTACTTGGGTTTAGAGCTAATAAACCCACTCATAACATATTGACCTGGCTTAGAGGTGGCCTACACAAAACCAGCTCAGGGCCTGACCAGCTTTGTATTCATGGATACATATATAAAAGCATCTGACCTAACTTTGAAACCAGGATTCGTGATGTTATATCACAGGTATATTCTTGCTCCTGCTTTAAGCAGGGCAGCAACACACCTGCTCTGCAGAAGGTATTGGTTATAAACTATGTAACAGAACACAGGTGTTCAACACCTTTAATACCTTCCCACAGCTCCCACTAGTACTGTTTTTCCACCTCTTCATTCTTCTTTTCCATGATTCGAGCTTACTTTTCAGTGTGTAAATACTCAGATATTCTCGACAGCTGTAGCATTTGAAGCAACAGATGCCTGGAGATACCACCTAGGAAACCCAACACTTCCATGTATAGCTGTTAATGGAAATTAGTTCTTTGGGAGATTGCTGAGATGAAGCCAATCAGTCTATCTTCAGCAGGTGTGCCTAAAGATCAGCAGGCTGCTGGATGGGGGATGTATTTCCATGTAGTAATGTTGGGTAAGGAATGCAGTTCTGCTAACTGAGAGAAGTTAGAAAGTATTGGAACTGCTTTCACATTCTACCCTGGCTAGGGTATTCTGTGAGCTCAGTACATGCTAGAAAAACTGCTAAGCCTGTGATCAGTGTTTAAAAGTTACTGTGATAATGTTACTCAAAGTCTGTAGCTGTTGTGCAGGAAACTATTAAGTAACACAATCTTTCCAGGGTTTTTTGTCCTTTTTAATTTTTTTTCCCTCTTAATACTGAAAACAGTTGGTCCTTACTGAAAGTTGAGACTTTCAATAACATGCCAGTATTCAGTTGGGTTTATGTCTGACTTTCTACCAGCACAACTAGCCAACAGTATTCATAATTCATTTGTTTGGGCACCTTTTACCTTCACATCTAAACCCACATCTACCAATATACTAACATATACCTTATAATAATGTAACTAACTGGTGGGAAGAACTAGGCTGTACTTGTGCAACTCTACCAGAAGAGTGAAACTACTAAAGACTTCTTAGTGGCTTTAAATTAAAATTTAAAATAAATTTTTTCTAAAGCAGTTCCAATATTTGAAAGAAGTTGTCTAAGCTTCTTATACAAAGCAAGACAAGAAGAAAAAAACTTAATGATTTGGGTACTAAATTTTTGAGTGTGAATGCTTAAAGATGAGTTGGAAGAATGTTTTTCCTTAAAACTTTCTCTGGCTTTTTGCTGGGGAAAGAAGAAGAACCTCCCACAGGTATTTCACAGTATGTGAAAATGTCTAGGAGACTCCAATACAACTACATCAGTCCAAGTTTCTGAGACAAGAGTGTAGACATACTTACAGCTTTAAAAGAGACTAGAACCTCTGGGTCAAGCATGCTATGTTTGTCTGTAGGAATTTATAGCTCTAATCTGAATTGGAAAAAAGAGATTTGGCCACAGTCTAGAAACAGAATCTAGATTTAGCTTTGACATTGTGCTATTCATGGTGTTCAATGAATAATTCAAATCAAGATTTTGATCAAGTTAGAGTATTCAGAAAGTCAACAATAATTATAGAACTCAATTGCTTCTACTAAATCTTCAAAAATCACCGTGGCAATATCATATCAGGTGATGATATAGGCAGCTACTTAATTGCTATCTCTAGTTAAATTCTGAGGCAAGATTTTGGTTTTTTAGTGGGCAGGTATATATCAGAGCATAGTTGCTGGACTTGGGAATAGATAACACAGTTTTTAAATGTTAGGAAATAGCTTTAAAAAAAAATAAACTAACATTTCCATTATTTTAAGCACTATGAATGTCAATACTACATTTTAAAACAAACTTATTGTTAAGTTTGTTCTGAAAGTTTTTTACATGAAATTGGGAATTAACAAACAGCCCAGCTATAATCAAGTGTCCAGAGGGATTTTTTTGTTCCAGCGAGTATGTTGCAAACTTCCAAAATTTTAAAATGCTTCCTTTGGAGTGGTTGGTGGAAGTTCAGAAGGGGAATGTAAGCTAGCAGAAATCAAGCATGGCAGATACAGGGAAGAGTAATGATGATTCTTGGACAATTCTGTGCATGCTGAATCTGTAAAAGTAAGACTCTCAGGAACACTGAGGGCCTGAAGGTACTGGTGATCAGGTTGGCAATAAAGTGGTCAGATCTAGAGCAGTGATTTTGCTAAACTCAGTCTATGTGTAAAACCTAGATTTACGAACAAGAACTGTCTAGCTACAAACCAGTAGATGGCAGTGACTGACATCCTGAAGAGCACAGGAGAAGGCCCCGGTGTGGTTAGGATGGTCTTCTTCAGGTTATATCATTTGACTGTCACTTCTTCTACAACAAAGGGTGCTGAAAAGATCACGTTGATGTGGCTGAGAGGTTCTTCTAGCCTGTGTCTGCATGCAGCTGTGACATACTGCCTCTTTGTCTCCCTCTCTCGGTTACAATTCATATTTATGTAAATGACAATCTATCTGGAACCACTGTTGAGCTATTGAATGTGGAGCCTGGGCAGGAGTGCTGTGTATATGGCAATGCTTTCACTCCTTTTGGAGATGTTAGACCAGCTGGTGGTTTGGAGATTAATATCTATGACTAGGTGTAGCTCAACATTGTCTCCTTTGTCCAGGACGGGATGTCCAGTAGGTATGTATAGCCTTCAGATTCATAAATGTAGTCTTACCTCTACATTAGTAAGTTTCATCATTCAACTCAGTTCACCTTGATTTTGGGAATTGTAAACAAAATCCCCATGCATGAGTTCACTGATTATTGTTATATCTCAGACTGGAAAATTTCCTTGTACCTATGTTCTGTTCTGTGCCTGCCATTCTTGCTTCCTTGGCCAGTTTCGCACCATTAAATTGGGAAAGTTAATGTGGGAAGATTTTAACTTCCATTCTTTGAGGTAAATTTTGCAAAGTGCTGAGCATCTTAAACCATATTTAGCATGGATTTTTAACCCTAAATGATGGCACTTTGAAAGCACAAAGTGTACAAGAAACACCATGTTTCTGTAACTGCCTTTCTGGTTATAGTGTTCGGTGTCAGCATTTTGACTTCACAAGGTCCCTGTTTCAAAAACAGTTAAATAATTTTTGCAATGGCTTGTCAGCTCTATTTAGCCTTAAGAGTTTCAATTTCTCTGTCTGTCAATATATTACCTCCCTGTTGATATATTATCACTTTATGAAGGGTCTCACTGTGATGCACTTAACACTTCAAATGATGACTGAAGACAGTGAAAGTTGGTGACAAATGACATCTTTCAGGATCTCTATCAGAAAGAAATGAGCAAGAGAAGAATGACTTGAAACAGTTATTCTTGGGATGATGCTATATATACCAGGGCAAGTGTAGGTATAAACAGATAGATGGACACACATGTTATATACTTTTTAATATATTCATATTGTTATGCAAGGAATCGTTGGTTAAATATATGTAGATCAAAGTGTGTTAAACACGTGAAAAAATACAATTTCATGTTTTGGAATCAGCAATGCGTGTACCTTGTATTCTGTTCAACTCCAAGAATTTAGTATAATATTGAAGTCTGTGATAATTTAAATGTTTTATGGGCTGATGATGTAGAATGAATTTAATCAAGCAACAGTATAAAGAGGGTTGGGTAACTTGGCTCTCAACTCATGTAGGCTGTTACTAATATCATCTGATTCCTTTCCTCTCTTTGCCAATTGCACCAACAATTTGGCATGCATAGTAAGAAGTTATTATGGATTCTGCAGCAGCCTTCCTGTTGCATGGTGCAGATAACACAAATCTTGTTAACAGTCTGACAAAATATAAATGGCTTCATAATAAACTGCCACCCTTTTAATATCTCAACAACTTCAGAAATGTTATCTGGCAACTGCAGGGGGCTAAAGTTATGCTTTCAGAAGGCTGAATTTTAGCACCATACTTGCATATATCGCTCCCCCTCCCTGAATGTTTTTCATAGCACAAAGCAGAAATTAAACTTAATCTTCTGTATCAAATGCAGGTATGTCCATCTATTTAATTCTGGTTATGTGGGGAATGTGGTAAAGCATAGCTTTTAAAACTGATAATTTAGAATTTTTAGAGGAATCAGCAAAACTCAAACTGCTTCTACTTCTCCATACTTTTGTAGCAAACAGTGTTGAAATTATCTCATAATCTTATGCACATTTTGCCTATCATAAGGTACCCTCAGAGGGGCCTGGTTTCCCCTAGGCACAGGCAGGGTGTAGGAGAGCTGCAGGCTGAGGAGCACAGGCATGCTCAGGTGGGAGGAAGAGCAGGGAGAGTCTCATGAAATGACTCATTCCACTGAGTATTGAAAAAGGCTCTAGAGAGCAAAGAGGAAATTTGTACTGGGAGAGAAGACAAAAGAGATTTTAAAACTGTAATAATGCATAGATATAAGTTTTTTGTGTGCGGTCACTCTCTGCCCACTAGAGAGGTAAGCAGGACCAGCTGGAGGTGAAGAAGACTGGAAAGTGAGGCTCCAGGAGGACCTTAAAGGGTATGGGACAGGGAGGCAGATACTGAGAAAAGGGGTTTATAACCTACTTCTCCAATTCCAGAAAGAGGAAAACAAGATTGGAGATATCAGCAAACACTCAGCATTTGATTTACTTGGCTTTAAATTATAAAGTGAAAAATATTCCCAAAGTGCAAAACTGACTTTTCCTTAATAGTACCTTTTTATATGCAAAATATTTTGTCCCTAGGAAGAAGGAGACTGAATTCTTTGCAGTGAGGCTGTTGGGTAGGGAACGAATGCTGAAGTAAGTAAAAGGTTGCAGAAGCCCTACTCCTTTTCAGCATCAGACCTTGGATTTCTTTCACCATAAAATGAGATTTTTCAACAGGTTACATCTCAAATTCTGTCATTTCCTCACTTGCATCCTTTGTTTAATGCTTTTAGTTTCATATAAACTTTAAGTATGGCTGAAGGTGACATTGCTGCTTTAAGGATTGTCATCCCTTGGGGGAAAAAAAGGAAGGATAACAGAGCTTGTGATGTTATTTATGGCAGACGAATGTTCTGTGAATGTACAAAGCTTTGCAGCTGCATAGAGCCAGCTTACAAAGTGAGACTGACGTTCTGCAAAAAAAATGTCCTTAGGTATTTACCATAGAGCTTGAGGGGCTGCTTTTTGCATGCACTCCACAGGTTTTTCTGGTTCGGACTAGATTCTGTGGCTTTAACTGGTGGAGTAATGCTTTATTTTGAATTGTCCCACTGAGATCAACAGGGCTGTTCATGAGATATTACTCATCCTAAGCAGGAGTGCCAGAATCTACTGACATTTTGGTTTTGGTATGTGACTGGCCATCTAATTTCCAGGCATTGTTTTGTAAAAGGCATGATGGCAACTTTTAGAACATGAGAATAAGACTCAGCAAATAGCAAGAAGTAGCAATTATTCTTGCTCTGAGTGAATACCCTTGTTTCCTTCTGAGTGCAGGTATTTATATGAAAAATAACCCTTCAGAAAGCATTTGTGTGAACAGAAAGTCTGTTTGTATGAATGCTCATAAATAAAAAATCGTAAGAGTTGTAAATGTGGCTGAACTGAATAGTCACTTAGCATTCAAATGAGTTTTAGCAAACACTGAGCGAAGGAGAAGCTGCCGTCAGAGATTTCTTGCTCAGAGAATTTCTTCAGCAAGCATAGAAGGTATTTCAGGCTAGGTTGTGAAGACAGAGTAGTCTGTCTTTGAGAAGTGTATAAAGCACTGTAGACTTCTGACCTTAAACAACTCGGGCACTCCTATTCCCTTCTTCTGCCACACACTGGTAGAAAACGCACACTCCCATTTGATGTCATCAGCAGTGGCTACCCAGCTCCACGAATAGGACACAAGTTAAAGACTTCTGACTGAAAAATCTACAGGTTTTTTATCTAGTAGATGGATGACTTGTGTCTACTTCTGTGCACTTGCACTGCAACTTCGGAGTTGGCACTGAGGAAATGGAATGATAATTGTGTCACTTTAGGAGATGCCTTGATCAAAAGGCAATGTGTGGTTTGGTTCCCCTTTAACAAAATAACATCTCTGATAATTGTGTTGCTTTTGGATCAAAAATGAGGTAGAATATCTCATATTTAATTTCCAAGGAGGCAAATACATTTCAGGCTAGGATAATAACAAATACTATGCTGGAACTAAATGATGGTTTTGACTTTTAGCAAAGAAACTTCATTTACTTTGCAAGCCCTGCTAGGTGTGAAACCTGGTATGTTGAGAATGTAACAGAAGCTTGCCAGACTTCTCAGAATTCGTTTGGTTTCAACAGGCCAGGGTTCTGCCCAGTTGTCCTGGGCTACATTGGTACTGATGAACCAGCAAGCCAAAGGACAAACTAGTAATGTAATTGCCTATACAATCAATTATTGGCACATTCTTCACCATAGTTCTGATCTAGGCCAATCAGCAGTCATCCAGCCATTGAACCTTGAACCTCAGTTCAAGTGCATTAATACATTTCCAATAGGAAAATGTGAATGAATTGGACTTGGAGTCAGCAAAGGCTATTCCATGTCACTTATTGTCGAGGCCAGAGGATGCATGGGCCTTAGTGTGATTTTTTTATTAGTAATAAAATAGCCTTTAGAAATAGTCCCTAAGCACTTCTTTTCCTGCTAGTTCAATTCCCAAATTCCCCCTGCTGCAATTCACACAAACTATTCTGACTGCTATTTGGCAAACAGCAGTCCCAGCAAGACAACAGGTGACTTCAAGACAAGCATTAAGGCCTCTGTCCCCAGCAATGTCCCCTGAGAGAACTTCCAGCCTATAACAATTGACCTAACCATAGTGAAGACCATGCAGTTCTGTGCTTTTGCTATACAATTCCACTAAACACCATTTCTGCATAGAAATGGAATCAGCTTAGAACAGAAATAAACTTGCCATTTTTAAGGAGTTGGATGGGGTTTATTCATCTTTGGGTTAACTGCTGCAGGCACAGAAGCACCATAAGCTGAAAAGGGAACAAATATCAGTAGTGGGTTTTATACTAGAATTTATACTAGATGAGGTTGGAGAATGTTGGGGAAAAAATTTGATTAAAAATGTTTGTGAATGATTTGCAAAAGGAAATGGCCCTCTGTTATTTTTCTTCATCTCTTAGCAGGTGAATGAACAGCTTCCATGTCCAGCAAAAACCCCCGTGTATATGCAAAATAACTATCTGGTGATGGCTTTGAACCAACACATAGACTATGTGCATCCTGCAAGTATTGCAGAATGCTAGATTAAAATGTTGGTTGTGATGTGAGTAAGCAAGTAATGATGCTACTTTGCTTTACCAATAAATTCAAACAGTCTTGGAGATTGACCTGTTTACTCAAGGTATTGAGAAAAAATATTGCCCAAGAGTTTTCCTCTATCTCTTCCAGCAACAGTTACATATTAACTACTCCTCAGTCAGCAATGAGAAATGAAAGAATGTTGCCTGTAAATTAATCTCTTCATGTGGCTTTTTAGTGAGCTGGCTGATCCTGGAAACAGTTTGAAGAATCTCAAGAACAGCCTGTAAATGCATTAGCCTTGGCAATGCTGGTGCTTTTACAGGCATCAGTAGGGTTTTCCTCAGCAAGGTGCCTGTGTGATCTTCAGCTGCAGAGGTTGTCTACATGGGCAGATGAAGCATGTGGAGGTAGGTGGGCAGGAGTAGCTTGGGCAATGGGAGGGCAAGCCTTTGGGCTCATCTTGGTGAGCAGGTTGCACTTGGTGTCCCTGGAAAAAGCTGCCTTACAGCTGGTGGCTTCCAGTGGCTTCTAGTGGCTGAACAATGAGCAGTCAAGAAATTTGGACTCCTGGCCATGTCTTCATGTCCATGTAAATGTTGTGACTCTCTCATCTTGTGTTCAGCATCTGTTCCACACCTCCCTCCCCCTGTCCCAACTGCTTATGGCTTTGCCTATATTTTCAAAAAAGGCTCTGTATGACAACAAAAGTTACTTGAAGCAGAAATGGTTCTGCTTCACACTTTACATGCTTCAGAATACAAACCTCTCTGCAGCCAAAATAAAATGTTTATAGACTTACTTGTCCTGTTTAAGGAAGAAAAACAGTTTCTGTAATATTCTAGATGCTAATGAGAAAAACATAATATCAATTTACCAAGGTGTCCTGGTTTCAACTGGGATAGAGTTAATTGTCTTCCTAGTAGCTTGTACAGTGCTATATTTTGAGTTCCGTTTGAGAAGAATGTTGATAACACACTGATGTTTTCAGTTGTTGCTAAGTAATGTTTGGTCTAAAGTCAAGGATTTTTCAGCTTCTCATACCAAGCCAGTGAGAAAGCTGGAGGGACACAAGAAGCTGGCACAGGACACAGCCAGGGCAGCTGACCCAAACCGGCCAGTGGGGTATTCCATACCATGGGACATCACATCTAGTATATAAACTGGTGGGAGTGGGGATGGGGGATCACAGCTAGGGGACTAATGGGGTGTCAGTCAGTGGCTGGTGAGCAGTTGCACTGTGCATCACTTGTATATTCCAATCCTTTTATTATTACTATTGTCATTTTATTAGTGTTATCATTATTGCTATTAGTTTCTTCTTTTCTGTTCTATTAAACTGTTCTTATCTAACCCATGAGTTTTACTTCTTTTCTTGATTTTCTCCCACATCCCACTGGGTGGAGGGGGAGTGACTGAGCGGCTGTGTGGTACTTAGTTGCTGGCTGGGGTTAAACCACAGCACAGGGAAATTCTATTACAAAATTACCAATTATGTAAACAGGTATTTGTTGTAGATAGAGTGAATTTTTAGGTAAATTGAAATTATGACTAAATAATTCCAATCCTGTCTATCTACTTGTTAATGAGATGACTCCAATCCAGTTTTAGCTCCCTGAAGTCTAGGTTCCTGCTAAAAATGCAAATAGAAAGAATCACCTTCTGAGGGTACTTGTCCATCTCCATTTTAAGAAGCCTATGTGATTTCATTTAGACAGCTATGTACACAAGACAAATCTCACTCTTTAATATCTAGCCCCTTGGACTGGAAAGATTGGCAAGCTTAGTTTTTTTCCCAACTATTGAGTAGCATTTTACTGTAACATTTTTATAGATCACTGTCTCGCATAATTAACCTCTTGACCTAGAGGTTATCAAAAAGGTATTTCTGCATGGACAAGATGACGTCCTTGAAATAATGAAAGCTAACCTAAAACTACTTGCTACAGTTTATTGCTACTGCTGAATATATCTTGAGAATACAAATGCTACAACTGGAAAGTAGCTGTCTTATGCCTGTTGTGTTAAGTCATTTTTGCTATTTAAGTAACTATTGCAATTAAATAAGAAAATAGGCCCATAGAAAACAGTTTCTTCCAAGCCAGTACGTAGCATGTGGTTGACATCACTCTAAAGACAAAGATCTAGGATGTGGGAGCTACCAAATGAGAAAACACCTTGTTTTCCTACAAAGATACCTCTTGCTCTGCACTATTATGGCCTTCAGAAGACTGTGAAACCAGAGGTAATCTACAGATTTATTTTAATATGTAAAAATATGGAAAATAGTCATTTTCTGATCAAACTAGCACAGGCAGCTTTAAATGTCCATAATCTCAAAGAAAGAAAACACTGCATGGATGTTTTGTAATGCACAAAGATAACTAGTTTAAAAACTATGTATTAATTCTCGGTATTTAAAATTAAATACTTCCTAGATTCAAATTACTGATATCAGATTTTCGTTTAGGACATCAGGGGAAAAAAACAAACAACAAACCCACTCAAATTATCTTTTGGCTAAGGTATCTAGTAACAGTAATAAAAAAGGATCCTGCTTTCCTGACATGAAATTATACTTCATCATGAATCATGCAGCATTAAAACAAATCAGGCATTGGATAAACTTCATGCTGGGCTGTAATGGAGGAGGAATATTCAAAACCAATTCCTCTTAAATTGCCCTTTTGTTAGACACATTAAAGTAATTCCTGCACTTGTGCAGACATGATAGATCATGTTGCCTGCAAATGTTTGGGGTTTTTAGTAGAAAGTCTAAGGTTTAAACCTTTTCATCCTTAGGTCTTTGCATGATACTACATTATTTTACAAACTTTTATTTTTTTAAAAGTCAATCAGATGCAGAACCCTTTAGAAAGCTGTCAGTATTATTCCAACACTTTTATGGGTTTTAGCCTTCAAGCTAAAGTGTAATTTAAGCAGATATCATATTGGTAGTGATTTATCTTTGTTGTGATAAGAGGCACTGGAGGCCTTGTCTGAAGGTACTTCCTAAAGTCTCTGCCTCAGCGAGCTCACAGCCTCTAAATGATACAGGAAAGGGTGAATATGTTGTTGGGTTGGAGAAAGGTTAGAGCACATTAAATGTGTCTATGGTAAGTAAACCTACCAAAATACTGGTCTCAATGGTCACAAGCTTATTCTGTAATGGAAACCAAATAGGATTTTGTCAGGAAAAATATACCAGTACTACTGATACTAAATTATTGAAAAACTACAGGGGAAAAATAAAATCCAAGGCAGGGTAATATATTTTTAAGCCACTTTGGCTGCAGAGAAATAGAACGGAAAAAGTGTAACCATGGGACGTAGCAAATGTCTTCCTGCTTCCACTGAATTTGGTAGCAAACTCCATGGGTCTAGTGGGAACATGATTTAATCCCTGGATATTGACTCTTTGTGTCTGAATTTGGTTTGCTTCACAAAACATTGCTGGTCATCAGATAAGTACCAAGGTTGTATATTGATCTAAAGCCAAGCTAATTGCTGGCGGTCATACTGACAACTTGATTTTCTTCAGCAGAGTTTAAGGACTAAGCTTTCTGATCGCATGTTCCTTTTGTGATGATTTAAGTACAACTGTAGCCAAATGAGGTCTTTGTATAAAGTGATCCTCTGTCTGCAGCACTTCTAGGGAATTGGCAGTGCCTTTTACTCTTCATGAGCTATATCATTGGCACATCCTTCTGTGTAATAGTTGCAAAAAAGAACAAAGCCTTATTAGCTAAACATAATTGCAATTCACTGTATCTTAAACTCTGGCTCAGAATCTTGGCTGTAACTCAGAGACACAGAAGAAGCCCAAGAAGAGGCTCTGGCTGACTTTTATTTGTTTCTGTGCAGGCAAGAACTAGTCTTGCTCATTTTATCTGGCCATGTCAGTATTGTTCTTCTCATGTGCAGCTTCCTGATTACTTTCTCTTCTTGGCTACAAGCATACAGAACAGAAAATTTGAATCCAGGCTTCCAAGTCTTATTTCTTCATGGAAAAATGTAACAGAAGGGACAACATTCACCAGTATGTGCACATGCAGGGCCAGGGTAAAGAAGGAGTGCTCTAGCCAGGCCTCAGCATACCAAAGGGATATGTGCAGTAGTAAAGAGAGGTTGGAGTTTCTCCTTTGAACTAGTGCTTGTCAGCTGCCTGTGGTAATCAAGGTTTACAGCCAGTAATCTGGGCTGCAGTCACTCATGTGGCCTACTGAAGAACTAAGGGTGAGATAAACCTAACTCACTGCTGGGTGGGTTCTCCCTTGTCTTGGCTGCTCACTGTGTCTTTACCTCAGCTGGTGCTCTGGGGCTTGCTGCTGCCTTGCCCTGTCCCAGACCTGACTTCTTCTGATGAGTCTGCTTGGCATCTTTTCCAATGCCATGATACAGTCTGGGGTGAGCATTAGGCACCAGAAACAATCAGGCATCTATTGCTGGGCTCATCTGCAACATGATGAGCATTGAAATAGCACTAGTTACTTCATACCTGAAAGGAACACAGAAAAGTATGTTTTGCAGAAACTCAAGATTACCCTGTTATAAAGAAATACTCTTCATGAATGCACCAGAGGGAAATTTTAGCTTTTCATAAGCCAGATAACTTCCCAAATCTCTAAGTGGTATTGTCAATGGTTCTGAGGGTAAAAGAGAAAAATACGTAATTTTATTTATGAAGTCTCTTACGTATGCATTACTGCACTGAAATATTTTATCTTCCCACTTAAACTGTATCAGTAAAATTCTTCTGCTGTGATAAACACTAACATTCATTCAAACGGGAATTAGAGACTCTAAAAAGACTGCTTTCAATAGATTTTCAATCTGCAGACCTGACTCTACCATGGACAGAAAGCCATCTTAGAATGGGAAAGTGACTGCTTATAAAGATGTGTCATTTTTCTGCATTTATCTATTTGATTAGCAAGGTCTACATCATTAAAACTCTCACAGAGTCCCATAACAAAAGAATTTAATATATGCAGAGATATTAGCATGGTTATATTAAATTGCAGCCATTTCCCCTTTTGCTTTTATTGAATGTTTTATTAATTACAATAATATCATTAATTTTTTCTGTTGAGACCAGTCTGTACAGCATGCTTTTCTCCGTCAAGCAGAACTTGGGAATGCTGTTATGTATTTTTTGACATGAGCAAAGCTGTAAAAGCATAAATGTTTGATACAGCTCTGCTGGGAAATATATTTCTACTTAGCTGTTTTTTTCAAAGTTATAAAGGAAGAGCAATTCCCTGTTAAGTTATTCTTTTTTGTCACAAACAGCAAGCATAAGCTTACACTACCATTCCATTAACAGCATGGTTAAAATGATTAGCCAGATTGCTCTGGGTTTTTTTCTAATCTAACCTATTTTTCCCTGCTTAGACCTAGTTGGTAGCACTTGTATTTTGTTTAGTTGTTTTGCAAATATAACACGTATTTGCCTACCTGCAGTCCTTGCCTAGAAGCAGTGTGGAGGAGGTGAAGTGTTCATGCAAAGTACTTGAGTAAGAACACTGGAAACAAAAGCTTTCTTCCTACCTCCCATCTTGGTATGAAATGATTAGAAAAAAAATTCAAAGTATTACTCTGCTTTTCTTTGGGAAACTCTAATGGAAAGTGATAAACCTAGCCTTCTTGCATTTTTTTATTCATTTCATTTCATTGTTTGAAAAGTTGGCTCCATTTTCTTCAATAGTGCTGCTGTCTTTAGCACTACAGGATCCTTCCCTTTAGCCATGCTGGCTTGTGAGGCAATTGATTCAAGCTTGTCACCATCAGGAATCTTTCATGGTAAATCATGTCACTTAGTGAATTTTGGAGGAAAACGCTGCTAAGATAACGTGGGATCTTTTTAAGGCTGTCAGACAACCAGCTAGTCAGTGCTAACCACCGTAACTAACTCTCCTTACCAACAGCAGCTGCATTCTTACTACTCTTTTTGTTACCTTAGGGAGAGCAACCTCAGAATCAGTCTTGGATCTTCTGTTGTTCTACGTGTGTTGCTGAACATAACAAACCTAGACCAGCTCTTCTATACCACGTTTTTACCCTTTTCTGCTCCTGCTAAGGACTGAAAGAATATTTTCCCAGACCATTGCTGCCACATGGTCTTCCCACTGCAAACCAGGAGGGGAGAAAAATTTCTCCTTTTCATAGATAGGGATTCTGAGTCAAATAAGTTATTAATATTTCCCTAGCATTCATGGTCAGATTTGCAACAATCGTTGCTAAATTACAACTGGTGCAATAAGAAAGTGCAGATGCTATTTTTTCTATACAAATTTATCTTGGTTTACTGTGACCCATAAAAAGAAAGTCACTTATATTTGAAAAAAACATTAAAAGTTCTTCACGATATTCCTGAATGCTGGTCTCTTTCTCTTAGAGTTGAGAGAAGCATGCAAGCTTTGGATGAGAAATCAGGGAGTAGATAGACCCTGCAGTCCTTTTTCAAGGGAAAGCAATCAAGAACTTAATAATGTAGTCTACCATGGACCACAGTCCCCAGGAATCAGTCAGTGGTTGCAGTTGGCTCTGTTGTTAGCCATATGAGGATGGCAATTTCATTTCTCTGGAAAAACATGCAAACAATTCTTCAGCCGTCTTCTGTTGATTGAAATGCTGCCCTTGACTAACCCAATGGGTCTCCTCCTGCACTGAATAGGAGCTGTAAAATGATTGGAGAGAAGAATTTATACCTCTGAATTGAAGGAATTAACTTTCATCATGTAAACTATTTTCCACACTATTCTGCAAGAAGTTGGGCTGCCTCTGTTCTTACCAACCCCACTGAAGTAACTGCTGTGGGGAGAAAGCTGTGAGTTTGACTACTGGTTTGAGATGCTGTTTAGACATTTGGGGGTTGTGTAAAACAGGGTGTGCATTATTATCATCATATGAGGCACTAGTCCTGCTCTCTATAAGTCAGTTGAAGACTAGGATTAGACCCATCATGTCTTATTTCTATGTTAGCTTTTATTAAAAAAAAAAAAAAAGAAAAAAAAAAGAGGTGTCAAAATGGTTATCTGCTTTTGTATTCCCCTGTATTAATGTATTGCATGTTGCCTTCCAACTTGTCTCTGGACAATGGACCCCACTGATCTGTGTTCTCTTGCAGCTCAAAAATGAAGGCCCTTAAAATAAAATTGGTAAGTTTTTTATTTTTTTATATGATATTGCAAAGGCAAAATCTTTACCTACAGTAGTGCCAAACATCTTAATAACTGACTAGTGTTAAAGAATAATCAATGCCCCATGGAAGCTTCAGTGTATCCAGTGACCAACACTGAAGAACACACATCAGCAGAATGTGAAAACACTGCTCTCGTATTTTGGTCTGTTTTGATCAAGCTACACATTGCACTTTAATGCCCCAAGTTACAATACGTAGAGAACATAGTCCTGCAGATGTCAGTCATCTAAATCCAATTTTGTTATCTTCAGGAAGGAGGAAAAACCCATGCCCCTCTGATTGTAAGAAGCCCCAGAAATACCCCTACCAGCCTGAGGAAAAGGACAGGAGATTGGGAAGCTGTCTTTTGATCCTAGCCCATTCCCTTAAGACAGAAGTGGCTAACCTCTTCCCCCTGAGCTGCCAGCACACTTGTGAAAATTCAGTTATATCCCCTGTGCTAGCGCTGCCGAGGGAGCAGCTGTGGAGCCACATTGCTTTGGGAACTCTTGGGTAGCAAGAGGCTCCAGAGAAGCCAGGACTGCTAGATGGGTCTGGGATTCAGTGGAACTGTCAGCCTAGACTTACGTCACAACACAGTCGTGAGGCTACTGCTGTTATAGCCTCCTCACCGAGAAACATGCCCCCCAGCTTGCACCAGCTGGGCTTTCTCTGATACACAGTCTGTGTCCTTAGGCTCTTTGCTGCAGGAGAATTTTAGTGCCCTTGGCTCAGGAAAGGTGGCCACTACTACTCTAAAAGGTCTTTGCAATTTTGTTTGTTCCTCAGTCTCTGGGGGTAAAGGACATTTCTTTATGTTGTACTTTGCCCAGAATTTTAACTGCTGTAAGGGAAAAAGTTGTTGAAAGTTCTCTGCATGACATTTTTGAGTTGTACTCTGCCTGTGTGTGTGTATGTGGGAAGGGGTAAAGAGCAAAAGCAAGAAAGAATAAAAAAGTCAAAAAGACTCAGTTACAGCCTCAGTACAACAGGCTTGACCATTATGCCAGCACATACGTTTTGAGTCAGGCAAGACTTGAGCCAGCAGTGGTTTCCTCCAAGCCCTCAAGAAAACCAGCTGCATAAAAAAACATGCACCATCACGTGCAAAGTGGGAAAGGCAGTACAAACAACCACTGCAGCATATAAAAAGTCACAAATACAACTTAGGTGGCTTTGTCCCTTTGCAATGGCTTTCTAGCTAGTGAATTCTCTAGTGCAATGGTTTTCTACTGGCAAATGTGATTGAAGCACATTCAAAATCCTCTTTAGGGAAAATGTTGATACCAAAAGACAGCCTGACTATTTTTAATGGAGAACACTGAAGTAAAACATTTGATTTGTGGTGGGCTTGGCTGAAATGTGAATGCACGGATGAACTGGCCTGCAATGTTAATTTAAATGTACCGTTGCACTGCTTTCCAAAAGCTGCCTCATAGGATCCTGTTTTCTGTTATCGGCCAAGTTCCTGAGATGATTAAATTTCCCACAATCTCTACAAGCTTCCCTCTGGTTAAGCTCAGGATTGGCCATGGTGATGGCGCCCAACCTGCAGAGCCTCAGGCTCCTGAACACGTAACAGTGCTGCTTTGGAAGTGACTTGAAATGGGACATGAAGCTAAATTGAGGGAACTCAACTTCAGGAATGCAGAAGCAACTCATCTGGGGTTTCCAGAGCAAGCCTTGCTTTTCTGTGGAGAATTGCCCCAAATCCAAGCCCTCAGTCCAACATGGGGTGAAAGAAAAATGCACCTGATGTGCTGTGAGCAGGGTAAGTATTGACAGCCTGGAGCAGGTGGCAGCATAGGCTGAAGGTTCATCATGGTAGGGAAGAAAACTAATTGAGCTCACTGCCCTATTGAGAAGTGCAGCGGAGGAAACAAAGCAGTCTCCTTCTGTGTGAGCAATTGGAGAGCCAAAAGCCAGCAGCTTGTGTGACAGCTGGTGCTGCTAGTTGTTCTGGAGGGCAATGCCGGTTTCCTCCTCTCCTTCCCCCAGCTCTGGACTAAGCTCTAATTAACCAGGCAAAAAAAGAGCTCTGAGCACCAGCCTGGAAAACATCCCAAGACCCAAATGTTGACATAATTTTGTTATAAGTGGCTAAATTAAAACTAAAGCAGAGGGACAATATTCTTACAGTTTGGGATTTCTGATACCATGTGGTCTTTGCTAGAAGAAATGATGAGGTCTTTTCTGTGAACAGCTGAAATAAGGAACCAAAATGTTGCTCTCCTTCTCAGTGTCTGTGGTTAAATTACTTATTTGCTTTCACTTTTTTTCCACTGGTGTGTTCAGCTGGTCTTTGTATAACATAGTTTTAATAGTTAATCTAGCTGCCCATGTTAAAATTACAACCATAGGTGAAAACAAGAAAATTAAATATGTGCTGCAAGGAAGGAAAAAAAACCCCAAATCTCCAATGCTGTTTGATACTCTCATTTGTAATTGCATATACTATTTTCTCAAAAAGTAAATATTTGAGCAAAGGGGAAAGAAATTCCTAGTTATAACCTTCACTTTTGCTATTCTAAGAGGTTAGAATGAAAGTTTTGAGGAGGTATTCTTCATAACTGAAAGAATCTGCTTTGCTAGGACAGGAGGGCATACCTTAGGGATGTACTTACTAGCTTGGGAGGGATGTTGAAGAAATCCTGCTGGTAGTTAGACGACCCTACCTAGAAGAACAGACCTTGCCAGAAAAGACTCTGGCAGAGGGAATTTTTACTATGTCAGCTTTTTCTGTCTCTTTCACCACTGTTCCCTCCATTCAGCAGTGGTCAAAATTTTCCTTGGTCTTCCTTTTGTTGCTGACATAGCTATCAAAGTCCTTCTTGCTGCCCTTTACATTCCTTGTCATTTTCAATTCCAGCTGAGCTTTGGCTTTAAATCCATGCCTGCATGCTGAGGCAATGTCACCACATTCATCTTGGGTACCTGTCCCTGCTTCTGCAGTCCATGAACTTCTTTTGTGTTTGAGCTCTGTTAGGAGTTTCCAGCTGAGATAACCTCATCTCCTGCCTTGTTTGCTTGACTTCCTGTATATTGAAATGGATTTTTTTTTTTTCATGCTTTAAGGAGATTATCCTTCAGCATCAACTATCTCTCCTGAGACTATTGACACTCTGGGACTATCATTGAAAGGATTTTGCCTATTTGTCCCCTGAACAAGCAAAAATCTCCTTGCCTGAACTCCAAGGTTTTTATTCTAATACTT
The DNA here is from genome assembly GCA_026212715.1 of Elanus axillaris. Taxonomy (NCBI): domain Eukaryota; kingdom Metazoa; phylum Chordata; class Aves; order Accipitriformes; family Accipitridae; genus Elanus; species Elanus axillaris. The sequence continues at coordinate 21,023,224 of JANZLQ010000078.1, read as the reverse complement.
GTCTTCCTTGCTACTCTCAGGATCCTCCACCCAGGACTACTCTACCATCTCATAAATGGTCATTTCAGCCAACATTGCCACAGATTATCACATCCTTGACCCGTTCTTTATGTGCAAACTGCCTCCTTTAATTAGTCTGTTGTGCACCTATATTGAACAACTGTTCCCAGCACACAGTAGATTGCTAGTATCCAAGAAAATATCAGTGTGGTTAGATGCTCCCATGAACTATAAAGCTTGCATTTGGAACACTTATATTTAAAAAAAAAAGGCTTTGTCCATTGTTTGTTCTTGATTTGATGATCTGTAGAAGATGCCCACCGAGGTGTTTTGTTTGTTGACCTCCTGTATGAGATGATCTTACTTATTGACTACTGACAGTCATGTCACCCATCCCATAGCAGAGTTCAGCATTTGAGTCACACTCTTTTGCAGAGTATAACTTCCTCACCCATCTTCCTTGACTGGCCTTCCTGAAGAGCCTCTAGCCATCCATCAAAACACTCTGAGTTTGTGCTGTCTCACAATGTCTCTCTGAATTTCCATTTATATCACTGCTCTGTATCTGCACATAGATGTTTGTTTTCCACACTCTGTGCATTTGTATACAGGTATATGACATGGGGCCCCGATCACCCTACTTTCTCCCTGTGATTGTACGCCCTGCTATCTCACCCCATGTGCTCTTCCACACCATCACCACTTGTTATCTGTAGGCTTTAATTAATCTCCATCTCCCAGTGAAGCCAGAAGAAGCTGTTGATTAGGGCAGAATTGGTCCAGTTGATTTCTTGTTGGTCATATTTGAACTGTCAGGTAATTTTACATGGGGGACCAGGACATTATTTTGAAGCATTGAAATAAAAGCTGGGGGGAACAAAGCTCTAACATAATCTGAAGAAGGTAAAAAAATTGGGAAGACCTGGTCAGGAGATGGCAAATTAATTGTACCGCAGCACCAGTTTTTCTGTGGAGACTGGAACAGAAGCAGAAATGTTAGTCTACTATTCCCTTACCTTCAGAAAAAAAAAAAATTGCTGTTTTTGCTATTAAAATATTCCTCATCCCCTGTAGTTCTTGTTCACATACAAACTGTAAAACAGATACTGCAGTGAATTACTATGTTTCCCTTGACTTAAATGAGGGAATCTTGTACAGTGGTTGTGATGGGTTGACCCTGGCTGGATGCCAGGTGTCCACCAAAGCCATTCTATCACTCCCCCCTCCTTCGCTGGACAGGGGAGAGAAAAATATAACAAAGGGCTTGTGGGTC
>JANZLQ010000078.1:20988553-21021851 GCA_026212715.1 Elanus axillaris | reverse complement strand
GCCTGGAGCATCTCCTCCCCCTCCTTCTTCACTGACCTTGGTGTCTGTGGAGTTGTTTCTCTTACATGTTCTCACTCCCCGACTGCCATTTCTCCCCCCGTTCCCCAACTTCTTTTCCTTACTTAAAAATGTTATCAGAAACCCAATACAGTGGTTCTCAGAGTTTAATCTGCTGATGATACGTACGTGTCAGTGTGAGGCCACATGGTGGAGTTAAAGCCATGTTCAGTTTGCAGGTTTGTGCACGCAATAGCCACAAGAAGCTGCAACTGTCTTTGCAAAGCTGTCCTTGCAAATGAAGTCTGATGACTTTTTAGTATAGATGGTCATTACAAAGATATTATGGGCTTATTATTATATATTAGGGGCAAAGCTCATAAACACTACCCTCCCACTTTTGGCTGGCTTGGATGGATCTGTATTCAAAATCTGTGAATGGATCAAAATTAACACTTCCCAAACAAACAGAAAGTCAGAACTGTTTGGGGTTGAATCAAACAGCTGAATTCCAAATTAGCTTTGGAATGAATTTTTCTCTAAAATGCCAAAGCTGTGGAAGTAAAGAACTAGTGTGATTCAACTCTCCTCCAGCAGACTTGATAGTCTCCCCAGCAGGAAAGCCCTGAGCACTTTTGGTGATGGGAGAGCCCCAAGTAGTTCTGTTCTCTCTGATGGAGGGGATCTAAACTATCCCCTACTGTAATGTAGTTAAGTGCTTTAAGTACTAGCCTGTAGTCTCAGGTTGACTGAATGGTTAAGTGTCTCTTAAATGGAATATAAATAATTGATTCTTGCTGACACGCATGTATATCTCCAGTTTTGTAATTTAAGCCTTTTCTGTTGTTCATTTCCAATCTCCTTTGTTTCAGGAACACTAACATGAAAGAAAGATATCTGCTTGTATTCATTGCATATAATGAATGAATAATTAATTGTAAATAAAAATAGTATGGCTAAATATTACATTCAAATATTAATTTAACTCATCAAGACTCCCAGCAGCATTGAGAGAAACTTCAGGAAAAGTTACAGCTTCAGTCTAAGGGGAAAAAAAACTTCAATTTTTAAAAGGGGCTGAGACATAGCAGATGGGCATTTGAAGAAGTATGGAGGGAAAAAGGGATAAAGAAGATTAAAAAGCAGTTCTGAACACATGTATGCACAATACCTTTCTTTCAAACAGGTATGTGAAATTCAGGTTTAAAGCTTTGCTCCATGAACTTTCACAACAGATTACTGTTGCTTACAGTGTGTTTACAGGAGTGAGGCTTTATTCATCATCAGAAAATCCCCATCAATTCTTATGAAAATAATGGAAAACAACAAAATCTCTATAAATCTATAGTGCAAGCTAATCACCCCTATTGTTAATTCCAAGCTGATCGATCATTTTGATTGTACTCTTAGAACTACTTTTCTAGTGTTGAACACATCCCTTTATGAGACTGTATGAACCCTGGGTAGGCCCTGGAATGATTTTTTTCCCCCAGTTTTTACTGTCTTAAAAAAAATCAACAGTATACATCCAGAAATCTTATTATTTTTCCAAAAGAACACACGGAGTCCCAACTCTTCTGAAGATGTTTAGAAAGAAACTTTTGCATACAAAAATTATATTGCTTATATTATCTACTATCATTTGTAATAAATTACTGTAGTTCCAGATAGATTTTTCCATCTTTACTAGGGCTTTGACAAAGAAGTAATGATTTATTTCAAAAGCACTCAGTGTAAAAAGAAATATTTTTTTGTTCTTATTGTTTTGAATTAATTTATTTCATTCTGGACCATAGCTACCTACCATTAATGTCTCCTGGTGACTGTATCACAAGCTGGAACTGAAGTGCCTAATAAGTGTCTAATTTCTTTGTGAAACTACAAATACACCAAACTTCTGAGAAGTTTAATTTGGCTTCGGATCCAGATTTCAACATTATGATGTGAAGCATTGCTCATAGTGAAAGATTCCAAGTTAAAACAGAACAGTTCTGGGTGTCTTTTAAAAGTTACCTTTATCAGATGTTTTCAGAATACACTCCCTCCCTTGTGTAGTATCCTGAAACTTGCCAACTGGGCTATTAAAGCAGCAGTTGTTAAGTTCTTGGAACCATTTTGATCCTCCCCCCTGCTATTTTTTTCCTTTTTATCACATCCCAGAAACATTATAAGGAATTCGAAAGAGATTCTATAGTGTAATTGCTTTTTGGAGGGGCTGGACTCAGCAAGTAAACAAGTCTCTTCCATTTCAAACTCTGCAGTTCTACCCATATATATACACATGTATGTGCATTTGTATTTAATATATGTATATAATATACACAACCATATATGCATAAAGTCAAACTTTCTCACCTTTAGGTTAATCAGAATAAATTTTATCACACTATTTTCTTTTTAATAAAATATAAAACATGGTGTTTGCTTTTTTATTATTTACAGAAGCAGTTATTCCTGTCTTTATTAAAAAAAGGTCAAATAAATATTTGTCTTTGCAAAAATCTCACAATGAAAGTGACAGGTTGTAACTTGTTATAGATAATAAGCAATAAATAGTGCCTTAAAATACAACATGGTTGTGTCACTTATTTTTTTCCCTTTGTTCCCTATCAGAAATAAAATCTCTTTTTCATGCTCCAGCTGACTTCCTCCAAAGAGCTGAAAGTGTGATTAAAGCAAACACGCTTAGTACAAATTTTTTTAAAATTCAACTGACAAAGTTCTCACTGGAACTTGAAGAACTTACTTCTTTTGTTATATGCAAAACACATAACATTAATTATTTAAGCAGTCTACTTTCTTAAAGGTTTTAGCTGTAATATCTGCTTTCAGAAAGAAGAGTATTAAGTAGGTTTAATCTTAGACGTGACAAAGTATAATCCTGCTGGTTGCTTTTATCTAATAGTGTATGCAGGTGGCTGAGTGATGGTCCATTGAAAACCATTGCCATTCACAGCCTTGGCCCAGCTTTCTGTTCTTTGACTTTGGCTGGTCACATATTCCCCAGGTCAGCAAAACACTCTCACCATACTTGCAAGTTGTAAATATGTATTTCTTATGTTTATAAAAGGAAAAATATACCCGTCTTCTAACACCACTGTTAACTGAATGATTGTTCAACTGAAGTATGGTAGTATGTTGATGTCAGTTGTTCACTGAACTGTAGATGAAACAAAGATGTCACTTGAACACCCTTTTTGTCTCAATCCCATTTTAATCTTTCAGTGTTGCTTGACTCAGACCCCAGACTAGTACTGCAGAGCTCAGCCTCTAAAAATAAACCGATGTGAATTAAAAGGGAAAAAGAGACAATAATAGACAATCTAATGAAGCATGTCATTCTTTATATATGTGTTCAGACAAGTATATACATATATATACATATAGACACACAAATAATAAATATGTCACATTTCTGCATAAACAGAATGTGAAAAGGAGTTTTTTCCTGTTTCAACACCCTTTGACAAAATAATATGATAATTGTTAATATCATATTTTGAAAGACTGCTTTTGGGGAAAGATTAGAAGTACATGCTATTGTTCAAGACATCATACTTGCAGTTGGCCTTGTGTTTTGTGAACCATATTCTGTTAAATAACAAATCCAATGCAGAAAAGCATTTTACAGGGCATGCAGATTTCTGTCATAACAGACAAGAGATATTAAACATATGCTTGTTAATGCTCCATCATGTTAAAGATCAGCAGAAGGATAGCAAATAATTTTGAATCAAGAAAAAAACTTAAGCAGGAAATGTTCTTTTTAGTAGGACTGTCCTTGCCATTTAAAACTTTCACTTATGTAACATGATGATCATGTTAGCCAAGAGGTTCATCTACCACAGGACCATAAAAGCCACCTGAGAAGCATGAGATGTGTACAGGAGCTTGCGGGACCACTTCTACAGATGCTGTTGGGTTGCTGCTAGTAACTTAGCTAGCCAGAACGTCCAAATATTTCCCTACTGCTTTGTGCTCCCTGTAGTCGATACATCTGAACTCTTTTGTATGGCGAATAGGAGGCATGTTTTCAGGGATTTCCAGTGAGACAGAATTTCAAATCTGATTTGGACATCACCCTTGCAGCTTCCAAATATAATTATGCCAAAAGTTGGAAAAAGAAAACATCAAGCTCCACAAAGAAGAGAAACCCTCCTGCATAAAAATTAGTCCCTGCTGACAATGAAGATAGGAAGAGACAAATTACAGCCTGACAGGCAATGGCACAAACGAGATCAGGATATGCTGCTGTCTGTTTTTTTGCTTGCATAATGACTTTCCTTTCTAGCTGACTTTTTCTCCATCAGTTTGAGAAAGGAAAGGAAGGTTTTGATGTATGGTCTGGTTTTCCACAGTCTAAAAGACTGTGGAAAAGTAAAAGGCAAAGCAGCAGAACAGGAGGGAACTAGAAACAATTAACAATGCTACCAATGCATTTAAATTAAGAATACGTTTTGGGGTTTCTGCATTTAGGTTATTTTTGTTCTGAAGCAATTAGTTGACCAGAATTTGCCTAGCACGTGACATGTTCCTTTAGCTTAATAATTCCTTCTACTGCGTATGATAAATGGCTCATCTGACCACTCATGTTATTTCTTACTGAAGTACAGAAGTAGGATGCTGCCTTAGGTTAAGAGACAGCAACCAGTCCCATTGATTTAGTCAGTAAGTGCTTCTTAACAAGTACTTTAGGTTGATCACATTAGCATGTGGCCTGTATTTGAGTGTTCACATATGTAATTAAAATTCCTAATAATAGTAAAAAGACTGCTGTGGATCTTAAAACCAACATTCTAGAAATATGAATCCTTTAAAAGACTTAGACAAGTTTTTGGGGTTATATTTCATTGTATGTTCACAAAATCACATTTTTTACTTTCATATCATGAATAAACCAGTGTTAATTTCAACTTTCCTCTCTTGTTTTCACAGTGATTGTGGTGGGTTGACCTTGGCTTGCCACCAGGTGCCCACCAAACCACTTTCTCACTCCCCCCTCCATCAATAGGATGGAGGAGAAAATACAAAAGAAGCTTAAGAGATCACTCAGCAATTACTGCCACAGGCAAAACAAGACCCAACTTGGGGAAGATTAATTTAGTTTATTGCTAGTTAAACAGAGTGGGATAATGAGAAGTAAGAACAAATCTAAAAACACCTTCCCCACATGAATCCCTTCTTCCCAGGCTGAACTTCACTCCCAACTCTTCTACCTCCTCCCCCTGGGCAGCGCAGGGGGGTGGGGAATGGGAAATGTGGTCTCTGCCACTCTTTCCTCCTCACAATCTTCCCCTGCTGCATCATGGGGTCCCTCCCACAGAATAGAGTCCTCCACAAACTTCTCCAACGTGGGTCCTTCCCATGGGCTGCAGTTCTTCACAGACTGCTCCAGCGTGGGTCCCTTCCACGGGGTGCAGTCCTTCAGGAGCACACTGCTCCAGCGTGGGTCCCCCACGGGGTCACAAGTCCTGCTAGAAAACCTGCTCCAGGGTGGGCTCCTCTCTCCACAGATCCGCAGGTCCTGCCAGGAGCCTACTCCAGTATGGGCTTCCCACGGGGTCACAGCCTCCTTCAGGGACCCACCTGCTCCAGCGTGGGGTCCTCCCTGGGCTGCAGGGGGAGATCTGCTCCACCGTGGACCTCCATGGACTGCATGGGGACAGCCTGCCTCACCATGGTCTTCCCCATGGGCTGCAGGGGAATCTCTGCTCCGGCGCCTGGAGCATCTCCTCCCCCTCCTTCTTCACTGACCTTGGTATCTGCAGAGTTGTTTCTCTCACATAGCCTCACTTCTCTCTCCCAGTTGCTGTTATGCAGCATTTTTTACCCTTTCTTAAATATGTGATCACAGAGACACTACCAACTTTGCTGATAGGCTCAGCTTTGGCCAGCAGTGGGTCCATCTTAAACCCAGCTGGAACAGGCTCCATCTGATATGGGGGCAGCTCCTGGTGTCCTTTCACAAAAGCCTGTCCTGCAGCCCCCCTGCTACCAAAATCTTGCCAGGTAAACCCAAGACAGTGGTACATGTAATATATTAGACAAAAAGAAAAAATCTCTGAGAGGATACAGACAGAAGAACTGATTAAAAGGTCTCACTTTCCTACAAATAATCAGCTTTTTGTCACCTGGACTCCCACCCCACTCCCCCACCCCCGAAATAGCTTTGCTGATGGCTAAAATAATAGTTAGGTTGATATTGGGTTAGCAGAATTCACACTGGGAAACTACAGCGCTACTCTGGAAAGTCTTCACATGGCCACAGGCACTGCAGGCACACACCAACTTTCACAATCAGTAGTGATGGAAACATCTACAACTAGCTGCTTCACAGCTCTTTTCACTTGTCCTTTTTCCCCCAGAAAATAATTAACTTTTGGCTAAGATTGTGTGAAAAATGTAGCAAGATGTTACCAGTTACATTGCTTACTACTAAACTCCTGTTGGAGAGACATGTACAGATGCTTCATTCTCATGCTGCCTTTGGAAAATGAATGTTTTTATTGCTCATCAAGAGGAATGTTGTAATTAAAGGTATAAATGCTATACTTCAGCCTTTATTTTCCACTGGCAAGAAGAGATAAGAGGATTGTGCAGAGCAATGAAGAAGGCTAACATGGTTAACCTTATCTTTAGTTTGGGCAATGTAGTAATTTATGATGTAATGGATCACAACTGGTCTTGCTTCCACTACTTATACATACTATTTAGTAGTTCAGGGGAACTTTTCATTATTTTACACCTGCAGCATATCATACTTCTGCCTTGTATTTCTGTTCCACCTCATATCACCTTTTTCTCTATATGGGTCTTTTCCTTTGGCTTTTCATCCTTGTACTGGGTCTGGTTGGGTTGGAGTTAATTTTCTTAGGTGTAGCCTGTATAGTGCCGTGTTTTGGATTTATGACTAAAACCTTTTGACAACACACCAGTGTTTTGGTGAACTCTGCTTGCCCAGCATCCAGGCTTTATCTTTTCCCCACTCTTCTCCACAAGGAACTAGGCTGGGTGTGCACAAGAAGCTGGGAAGGCACACAGCCAGTACAGCTGTCCTCAACTGACCAAAGGGACCTGAACTGACTACATGACATGATGTCATGCTCAGCAATAAAACCTCAAGGAAAGGAGGAGGAAGGTGGGGATATTTCTGGTTTGGTGTTTGTCTTCCCATGTAACCCTTATGAGTGCTGAGCCTCGTGCTTTCAGGAAGTGGCTGGACATCTGCCTGTCTGTGGGAAATAATGAGTAAATTCCTTTTTTTGCACTGCTTGCACATGCTGCTTTTGCACCATTAGTTTGTCTTCATGTCAACTCGTAAGTCTTCTCACCTTCCTTCTATTTTCTCCCTGTCCTGCAGGAGGGGGAAGTGAGCAAGTGGCTGGGCAGTGCCTAGGTTCTGGCCAACAACAACACCCTCAACATTCTCCCTTCAGCTTTCCACAGCTCTCCAGACTCCTTTCTTTCTGCATGTCAATCTCCCTGCTACCAGCACAATTACAGTTTCCCCTTTCCGTTGCCACGTGCAAAGGTCAAAGCTTAAAACAAACAGATAAGGACTGCTGAAGCTTTGTAAAAGCTGCTTCTACATACTAAAAGGTGGAAGTTTGCTCTTCTTTAATAGATTGTTTATCTCAATGTCAACGGGACTTGGGCAAGTGCTCAAGTGCTTTTCTGAGCCAAGGCTTGTATTCATAATTAAATTTGAAGACATTTGTAGTAGCAAGTTGCTATTTTAGCTTGGAGAATACCTTGATACTTAAACACAAACCTTTAGAAAAACATAACGAAACACACTTTTCATGTAATTAAGCTATCAGAGCCTTTATATTTATAAATAGACAAAAGATATTTTAGGTTGCCTAATCACACTTCTGCATGAACAGAATGAAGTTGCCTGCTGTAATGCATGCAGGTAGATTGAATGATGTTAATGAAAACGGTCGTCAAAAAGGGAGGTCTCTTTTAAACTGTTAAAAATAATTTTACTGACTGTCTACAGCAGTTCAGCTGATGTTTGTCAGCACTTTCAATTTATGTTTAGAAACATGAGTTTCATTGAATAGAGCTACATGACCCTGTGTTTTTCAGAAATCAGCAGGAACAAATGAGGAATCGCCTCCTTCTGCAGGCCAGACAGTAGCAGCTGCAGTCAGTAGGGCCACTGTAGCTGGATCCCTCTAGTTATTTTTTTAAAGGTGACTGTGAAGGCACCATCTGACTGCAAGACACCTTCAGACTGCAACAAGATCTTCCACCGCTTGCTCCAAAGTACACTGAATTTGGTGACCTTCTGGGCACATTGCAAAGGACATCTGTTTGACAGGGCTTTCAGAGGATGTTAAGGGTGAAGGCATTGGACAGACCTGTGGCTGGCTGGATTCCTGCTGAATCAATCACTTAATTCTGCTGAGATTCAATTTCATTGTTAATTGTGTTAGAGCACCTTATATCTGAGATAGGTATCTTCTGTTTTTTTGGTGGTTTGGTTTTGTTTTGTTTTGAAGTAAAGGGAATGGGATTAGCTTGAGTAGCTGAACCTGAGTGAAGATAAATACTGTATCATCTGTGTATCATCTATTATTTTAATGTTATTTTCATCTTAAATAGAAGAAATTACAGGATTAATTCAGTTTTCTTTTTGACATGCCCCAGAAAGCCTAGTTGTTTTGCAAACTTTAAGCTTTGAACAAAAGAACACAAAGAACTTTGTTGTTTACTAAACTGCTGAGGAAATAGGAAAACTTGAAATCTCAAGCTAAGACATTCAAGACACTATTTGCAATTCAGATGAAAGAAAACACTTGGTACTACATTAAAAAGAGAAAAATTAAGACTGAAATCAATAATTTAGGCTTATTAAAACAGCAGAGAACTTGTTCCTCACATGTACAGCTAATACCTATTAATATGAAAACACTTGGGTAATATTATTTTGGTTTTAATTAATGTGCTGCAGTTTTTCCCTGTATTGTATTATCTGTTCTCATAGGTTGTCCTTGACCCAGATCTCACATCACTTTGAATTTAAATAAAACACTACGCATTCTTTGTCTAACGTTAATTATGATTTTGGTTTTTTTAAAGCTCATTATATTAACCTGCTAGAGTAAACCTGAAACCACATAAATGCTCTAAGAGGCTGGTTCCCCTCCACTTGGGTGGTGATGTCTTGAGGGACATTTAAAGCAGTGCAAGATCAGAGCTCTGCAGATGTCAGTGAGTACCAGCCTGGACCCACATCCTGCCATACCTGGAGCTTTTGGTGTGGGGATCTAAGTTAACACTAAGCTTGTAAATCCCAGTTTGTAATACATTTTACAAGATCATGTTCCTACAGAAAAGTCAGGGTAGAAACAGCTCCTTATTTGGCTGTTATTCACTCTTCCAAGTGTGTAGGCAAGCCAACAGGGGTGAAGAAATAATACTATGAGACTGTGAAACCTCAGGAGCTGTGAAGTTCAAAGATACTACTACTGCCTTAAGAAATCCCTAAACCAGAGATATGCAGGGCTGGAAGATTACAGGGGGAAATATTGTTATATCCTTCCTCTCTTTTTATTCTCTGGTCATTTATTATGAGCCATTGTCAGAGATAGGATGGGATGAGATGAACCTTTGATCTGACCAAATATTGCCATTTTTGTTCAGTTGCATTGTGTAAGCAGATGCTGGCTATTGCTCTAATACCAGTGTACACAGATGAAACTGAGTAGATTTTAGTCTGGTAACCTTGTTCTGTCATTCCCTATATTGTTGTAAACTTAACCTTTTATGGTAATTTTTATGCATTGCTTGAATACATAGTTGGGCTCATCATTTCACTGGGTATATCTTTTTCTTCTTCTGTATAAGGCTGTGACTCTTCCAGGTAAGAATGGTATTTTTAGTGCATGCTTTCTTTCAACGCATACTGTAATGTGCCAAGGTCATCTTTATTACAAACACTGCATAATGCTCCTAAAATAGTCTGTGTACATTTGTGCACTCACTGATTTTTTTTGTAAAAAGATTTCTTTGCATAAGTCTGTGAAGCATCAGCATGCAACAGTCTTTTACTTGTGAAATTGCCTTTCCCTTTTCTAGTCATCCTTTTGACACTTAAAAGAACATTTTAGTTTTTTTAATAATTGTGCTGCACCATTTACTGCAGCCTGAACCATTTCAACAATTAATAGTCAACTTTTAGCAGTCTTCAAAGGTGATTTGTGAAATAATAGTTTGAATGTTCTTTGCATTTTGCAATTTATCTATTAATTCAGAGTATTTTATTTTTATTCATTCACAGTATTTTTATTTTATTTAGGTTTTGTGCTTTAACCCATTCACCTGCCCACTTAGTACATGACAGGCACTTGTTCATTGCCAGGGAAGCAACTCTAAACTCCAGGATTTCTAAATACATATCAGGCCTCAGAAACACACCTGTGACCACAACTGACTCCTAGGATCCAGTGCCTAGAAGCTACTAACTCTTAGCACCACGTTGGCACAGCATATAGGATCTTGTAACTTTGCAAGGGATTAATGAAGACCTCTAGAAATAGCAAATGCCAAAAACGCATAAGATATGAACAGACTCATAGTTGTAAAGACATGGACCAAATTTTGCCCTCACACTGTCCTACATTATAAACTATAAGGCAATCACCTTTCTTTTAGCTGTCATTGCTTCCAGATTCAAAAGCTATGAAGAAAGTGAAGACAGTGGCTTGGGGCATACATCTAGTTTTAATACAGCTGACATCTGGGATTTTTTTCCTAATATTTCAGTATTAAAAAAAACCCCTAAACACTTGTCGTTTTAGAAAAAAATAATGCAAAAGGGGTTAGAATTGGGTTAATCAGTGATTCACTGAAATGTGCCATTGGTTATAAGGCAGTTTTCTCAACTTCTCTTGTGTTTAGATTTTTTTGCTTGGTCTTGTCATTTGTAATGGTGCAGCTTGCTTTGAAAGGGAAAGAGAATATGTGACCAGGACTTACAGATTGTTTCACAGTATGCTGAGTCACAATGCTGTCTTTTATAACAGCATTGCCTTTGAGACATTAGTTTTTTTCATCTGCAGCAGTTTCCATTAATAAATTACTTTTTTAAAAAAAGTGAATTTGTGAAAAGGTCTTTTTGTGCCCTGTAATTATCTCATAGAATTTAATCTGGGAAGGTACTGACTAAAATGCTTAATGCAATGAAGTAGAAAATGTTTAACTTCTTATGCTTATTTTTAAAACAATCTTTTTTCTTATACTTATAATAATGATGAGGTGTATTTTTAATATACTGTCCATTGTCCATGCTTGAATATCCTTTCTCTGACAGGACCATTATTCTACCTAAAACTAGCAAGATGAGTTTTTTTCACTTGTAAAAAATTAAATTGCTACTTTCTAGCTCCTATACCAAAGGCAAAGGCCCTAGAATTTATCACTTTCTAAACAATAGACCTCTGTCTGAATTGAAATTAAAAATAAACAAACCAACTTTGTGAATTTCTGTCATATAAATTTTGATCTGGCACTTTAAAGGCTGGTTACATAACTTGTATATTATGAAAACTCCCTACTTAAAAGGTACCTATTTGTATTACAGTAAATGCTTAGCCAAGTGAAGGTTGTACTAGCAGTTCTACTATAACATAGTATTTTCAGAAAGTTGTAAATTAAGTTTTCTATATCTTTGAGTGTGAGAATGCAAAATATAACACTCATAATTAATGTATTTTATTTTACGTAGGTATAATTACTGAAATAATTTTCAGATGCTGTTGGGTTCTGCCTTCAGACTAAATTTTGCAATGTAACTCTGTTATGTGACATCATCCTTCAGCACTTTTTGGAAGACAGTTACTTCACTGGTTGTTGTGGTGCTAGTTGATTTCTTTTTCCCTCCAGACAAAGATTATTACAACTACCTTCTCTGAGCTCCTTCGTTCCAGGAGGAATGTTCAATGTTTTGCATTGAACAAGGGTCAAAATAAAGCTGTAACTAAGTTATAGTTGTTATCATCTACGTGTTCTTTAACATGCCACTTAACTGGCAGTATCACAAGGCAGTCCTTCATAGAGTCTGGCTCACCTGGGATTTAGTCCACCCAATCTACATTTTAATTTTTTTAGCTACTGTCTAATTACGAAGACTGCAAGCTGAAGACAAGATAACCCAAAGAGAATTAGTTGTCCCACGTTATAGATGATACTTGTGTGAGCTAAAGACAGAAGATGAGAATTCTTCAACATCATCAAAGTTTAGTATTGGAGAGAGGATTTCACTGTATCATTAGGACCTGCAAAGATTGATTCGCTGACTACCTTGAAAGATGTGGACAATGGAAACTAATGTCCATAGAGCCTTAAACAAGAAAGCTTTATAGAACTAATGATAGGCCATATTTTTAGAAACCCAGCCTTCACTTCCACATGCACAATTCTGCCCATTAAGTCACTACCGCACAGTTATTAACACTAATATGTGTTTATGCAAGTAATGCTGTCCACCCAACCAAGATGAAGAGGCAGATGAAATATTCTATAAGCAGCCAGAAGAAGTCTGGCAATCGCTAGCCCTTGTTCTTGTGGGGGACTTCAATTTACCAGTTGTCTGCTGGAAATACAACACAGCAGAGAAGACTGGAGTATGTGGAAGATAACTTCCTGACACAGTTGGTGAGTGAGCCAGCTAGGGAAGGTGCCCCGCTGGACCTGTTGTTGGTGAACAGAGAAGAACTCGTGGGTGATGTGATGGTTGGAGGCTGTCTTGGACACAGCAATCAGGAAATGATGGAGTTTTAGATTCTTGGAGAAGTAAGGAGGGGAGGTCAGCAGAAGTGCTACCTTGGACTTCGGGAAGGCAGACTTTGGCCTTTTGGGGGCCTGGTTGACAGAGTCCCTTGGGAGGCAGTCCTGAAGGGCAGAGGAGTCCAGGAGGGCTCGACATTTCTGAATAAGGAAATCTTAAAGGCCCAGGAGCAGACTATCCCCATGTGCTGAAAGAGGAGATGGAGGGGAAGAAGATCAGCCTAGCTGAACAGAGAGCTTTGGCTGGAACTCAGTAAAAAAAGGAGAATTTATGACCTTTGGGAGAAGGAGCAGGCAACTTTGGAGGACATTAGAAAAGCTAAAGCCCAACTAGAACTTAATCTGCCTACAGCTATAAAAGACAATAAAAAATGTTTCTATAAATACATTAGCAACAAAATGAGGGCTAAGGAGAATCATCATCCTTTATTGGATGTGGGCGGAAACATAGTGACAAAGGATGAGGAAAAGGCCGAGGTACTTAATGCCTTCTTTGCCTCAGTCTTTAATAGTAAGACCAGTTGTTCTCAGGGTACCCAGCCCTCTAAGCTTGAAGACAGGGACAGGGAGCAGAATGAAACCCCCATAATCCAAGCGGAAATGGTTAATGACCTGCTACACCACTTAGACACACACAAGTGTCTGGGGCTGGATATGATCCACCCAAGGGTACTGAGGGAGCTGGCAGAAGAGCTCACCAAGCCACTTTCAACCATTTATCAGCAGTCCTGGCTAACCAGGGAGGTCCCAGTTGACTGGAAGTTAGCAAATGTGACAACCATCTACACAAAGGGCTGGAAGAAGTATCCAGGGAACTGCAGGGCATCTACAAGAAGGGACAGAAGAAGGTTCCAGGGAACTGCAGGTCTGTCGGTCTGACCTTGGTGCCAGGGAAGGTTATGGAGCAGATCATCCTGAGTACCATCACGCGGCATGTACAGGACAACCAGGTGATCAGGCCCAGTCAGCCTCGCTTTATGAAAGGCAGATCCTGGTTGACCAATCTGATCTCCTTCTATGACAAGGTGACCCACTTAGTAGATGAGGGGAAGGCTGTGGATGTTGTCTACCTAGACATCAGTGAAGTCTTTGACACCATTTCATACAGCATTCCCCTGGAAAAACTGGCTTCTTACAGCTTGGATATGTATATCCTTCACTGGGTAAAAAACTGGCTGGATGGCCAAGCCAAAGAGTGGCTGTGAATGGATTTAAAACCAGTTGGTGGCCACTCATAAGTGGTGTTCCCCAGGGCTCAGTACTGGGGCCAGTTCTGTTTAATAACTTTATCAGTGGTCTAGACAAGGGGGTCAAGTGCATCCTCAGTAAGTTTGCAGGTGACACCAAGCTGGGAGGGAGTGTTGATCTGCTTGAGGGTAAGAATGCTCTACAGGGGGATCTGGACGGGCTGGATTGATGGGTTGAGGCCAACTGTATGGGATTCGACAAGGCCAAGTGCTGGGTCCTGCACTTGGGTCACAATAACCCCATGCAGTGCTACAGGCTTTGGGAAGAATAGGTGGAAAGCTGTCTGGGGGAAAAGGATCTGGGGGTGTTGGTCAAAAGCCAGCTGAATATGAGCCAGCAGTGTGCCCAGGTGGCCAAGAATGCCAATAGCATCCTGGCTTGTATCAGAAATGGTGTGGTCAGTAGGAGCAGGGAAGTGATTGTCCCCCTGTACTCAGCACTGGTGAAGCTGCACGTCAAGTACTGTGTTCAGTTTTGGGCCCCTCACTACAAGAAAGACACTGAAGTGCTGGAGTGTGTCCAAAGAAGAGCAATGAAACTGATGAAGGGTCTAGAGCACAAGTCTTATGAAGAGCAGCTGAGGGAACTGGGTTTGTTTAGTCTGGAGAAAAGGAGGCTGAGGGGAGACCTTCTCGCTCTCTACAACTACCTGAAAGGGGGTTGTAGTGAGGTGGGTGCTGGTCTCTTCTCCCAAGTAACAAGTGATAGGACAAGAGGGAATGGCATCAAGTTGCGTCAGGGAGGTTTAGATTGGATATTAGGAAAAACTTCACTGAAAGGGTTGTCAGGCATTGAAACAGGCTGCCCAGGGAAGTGGTTGAGTCACCATCCCTGGAGGTATTTAAAAGATGTGTAGATGTGAGGGACATGATTTAGTGATGGCCTTGGCAGTGCTAGGTTAATGGTTGGACTTAATGATCTTAAAGGTCTTTTCTAACCTAAACAACTCTATGATTCTATGTTTCTATGAATGCCAACCAGCAGCGTGCAAAGCTTGCATGCACCAGTAACTGCATCTGTAAAGTTGTTCCCTCACCAAATAGTGAATCTGTGGGAATGAAATGCACAAACTGCTTCAGCCTCACTTTAAGTGAAAACTATGCAAAAATTGGATTAGTCTTGTGAACAAATATTAGCAATTATGTTTGAACTTTAATAAAGCTATAATCTAGTCCACAGAACTGTTGCATGTATTCTGAGGCTTTTAGTAATTAAGTGCAGTGCATGATGACTTAATATCATCTGTCAAAATCAGTATAGTTTTTTATTCCATTACTGCCTATTCCTGAGCATGTCACATTATGTGAGGTGATGTCCAAGCACAGAATAAAGAAAACTCCTCACTCTGAAGTTCTATCCATTTCTATGTAAGACAGCCACACAGGAAACTGCAAGGAAACAATGAGATCATAAAGAAATATTTAAAAGGTTCATTTGGGCTTTTTAGGTTAGATTCAGAAGAAAGCATTAGAGACATTCAGGAAATAGAAATCTTTGTGCCCAGTAAGTATGACACATACAGTCCTTGTGCAGACCAAGTCTTTCTTCTATTCACCCAGTAGGTGAATGCTTAAGGAGTTATTATCTTTTTTTTTTATCCCTTTGTCTAAAACAGTATTTAACTCTTTTGTCAAAATACAGCTGAGAAGCTGAAAGACATCACACCCAGACTATCAAATAGACTAATGGCTAAGTCTTGTTTTGGCAATGGGATATGGAAGGGTGAAACTGATTTTCAGTATATGGTAGATACTTATACGCTGAAGAAGATTCATGGCCCCTGAACTGCAGAGCCTGCTTTCATTGCTGGGTTTGTAAATACTGTTTAAATCACCTTCTCAACTTAGCCTTTTGCTTTATCAACATGTCTAGTTGGGAGCATGCTTTCTTCAATTCAAAATTATTTCCTTCCATTTAAATGTGTTGGTTGTGTTTTGTTTTCTTTAAATTGCTTTGCATTGACCCAAAGCTGAAATGAGTTGCCTTCTGTTTGTCTCCCTCACTGAACAGAACAACCAGCTCTTCTTAGAAGTCAACATCTGTATGCTGTTTCTCATCCATATGAGACATAAACGAGGTAGTGATAATCCATAAGGACACGAGAAAGGAGGATTTAACTTATGTTTGAACATGGAGGGGGAGCAGTGGAAGGAAACAAAGAGTTTTCTCAGTGAGAAAAAATGTCCTTAATACCAGTGTTCCCAGAGGACATGAGCGAGGCAAAAGGAAAGAGAATCTGGGTGACATGAGATTTTAAGGGGTGAACAAGAAAGGTTGGGCTTAATGATTATACACAGCAGGAGTGGTCCAGATTTACCTTCAGTCAATGCACAAGAAACATGGGAAAGTTTCAAGATCCCAGTTATGCATGGGAAGGAGAAGGGGTCTGTTTTCCGTTTCCTGTGTTCATAGATTGCCCTTGCATGCTACTTAGTTCAGCTGTACAGAAAAATACTGGTGAGTGGAGATTTACAGAAGCCACAGTGACACTTTCTGGCCCTGGTTGTTCTTTTTCTGTGAGGTTGTGAGTGGCTTTGGTTAAAGGCATGAGAGATGCTTGAATTTTCAAAGCTCTGCAAAATAAACATAGTGAGCTGGTAACAGCATTTGTAAATTAAAGATTACTTTAATCTTCAGTGACAGATTTATGAAATATTGCTTTAAATTCTGCTTCATGCTGCACAGGCATCTGAGTTTATTTTGGAGACAAAAGCAATTTAAAAGAACCCATAGATTACTTTGGTTACTGAAGTCTATAAATTATCCCTAACTAAATTTTGTCAGTAGAGTATGTTTAGCTATTTAGATAAAACATGCTTTTTGACATTTATTACAGAATGATCCCTTCCCATAGACCGCTAGTCACTAAAGGGGGACATAGGATGAATCATTATGGGGCTGGTAATGTTTTTGTTGACATTTATGTCAACAAGATGATATTGGTTAAGGATTAAAAAAATTGGGCTTTTTTGTTGTTTTGTTTTTTTTTTTTAGTATGGTACAGTACTATGCAATCAGACAGCAACACATTCAAATTCCAATAGTGAAAATACTGTAAACATGTAAAAATGCATCTTGATGTGGCAGATGCTGTTGCTAAATATATATTTACTAGGATGCAGAAGAAATCCTTCTGAGGTAAAAGCAAGAAATCTCTTGCCTAAGTTGAATGCCTAGAAATGAATCTTGCCCCAAAGTCTTCACAAGTCAACAGTTTTTGAACCCATAGTCTCAACAAAATGCTATTTCCAGTCCCAGCCTTTTGTGGAGATGTATTTTTCAGGGTAGAATAATTATTTACACAATTGTTTTTGCTTTCTCACATAGATATCCTTATTATCCCCAGAACTAACTGCACAAATTAATACATGAAGTATTTTTCACCATCTAAAATATACCTGTTTCAAGGGTCAATAGTATGCACTGCTATGGATGCATCAAGGAATCTGTGAGTGAACCCATCCTGGGGACCTGCACTGTTTTGCTTACAAGCTGGTGGGACCACACTCTCCATGAGCCACTTGTGTCACACCCAGGCTGCTGGGAGTATGCACCAGACATGTCCTCCAGCCCTTGCTGCAGGTATGGCTCAACTTCCCAATTTATCCCACTTGCCCCAGAGCATCTGGAAGAGCTTTCTGGAACAGGTGCATACCATCAATGTCCTCTAGGGCCCATCCGTATCTGTCCATACGCTTTGGCTGGAGACAATAGCTAACCTAGATTTGCTGTTGTCTGGGCTGAAGAAAGAAGCCTAATGCAGTTAGCAAACTTAACAAGCTGTTAGCAAACAGTTCCCTTTATTTTATTAAATGGAATTACATACCATATTCTTTTTCTTGATCCTCATTCTTTTAGGCTCAAACGAGAAAAAGAAAAAAACAGTAACTCCTTAAAAATTATATAAATATATTCCCTCAAGATCGTGCCTAATGGGTGTCTCTGCAAATTGCCAGATGTGAGGGTAGACAGTAGTAACTGTCTATGAGCTCCACCTTATTTCTGTTTATGCAAATGAGTAGGCAAATAAAGATGGTTTTGGAGTGAGAAAGGAGAAAAATCATTTCTAAAGCACAGCTGATTCTCTAAGATATTTACAAATTTATACTGTCTCTAACCATGGTTAGAGAAGATTGAACTGCCCAGTTCAATAAGCTCAAATTTTCAGGGTTCTTCAGTTTTCAAAGTATAGGTTGGGTACACTGTTTGCTCTCCAGCTGAAACAGCATTTCCCCAGTTTCAGTCAAGATTGTACTCTTAAACAATAAAGCAACTAAAGAAGACTATGGTTCACTGCTTTGTCCCTTTACTTTCCTGTTTGCCAGCTGTCATGCTTTTACCATAAGACTTTCAGAGCTGGTGTTCTTTTTGGTCTCTGCCATGAAGCTTTCTTGATTTGAGGGAGTCTGTTCTTCATAGTGATGTATACAGTAAATAAGTACATACCCCACCAGCTCTGCCTTCATACATGTGCAGGTTCCGTTATGTGTCCACTTCTCCTAGCAGTGAATAATAGCTCTCAAATAGCCTTGGAGATCCATAGCAGCTGCATGTACAATGCAGATGAGGAAGCCTGGATCTTGAACATATTATTTTTACTCAATCACTTTTTAATTTAATATTGTTGCTTTACTTCCTTTCCTTGCTTTCTCACTGAGGTATATGTTTTCTGCTTGGAGCTGGAAGGGGCCACATATAGGCAAGAGATGCCTCAGAAGTTGTCCCTCTGGGAGGGCCTCCATCGCTTTTGTGTGGCATGGCACCGTCAGGCTCCGAGCCTTGACCAGGGTGTGTATATAACACTGTACTATGAATAGAAGATTATAATTGACTATATTTACTACAATGCATCATCTAGTAATCTGCATGTTGCTAACAAAAGGTGCCAGTAATTACCCAACACAGCACTTCAGGGCAATTCATCAGGGGCTTTGGTTAAATTGAACCCTGTTTTCAGTAGGAAATTTGGTCCTTTTTCAGTGCAGGCTATTCCCTTGCTAAATTTATTTCTTTATTCTGAAGCTTCTTTCTTTAATGCCATTCCTTTTCTGTGCAGAGGAATCACACATAATGCTTCTGCCCTTGATTTTCCAGTTTTGCATAGCGCATACAAAAGCCACCTTAATCCCATTAATATTCATATTCATATTTTGTACCTGACAGAATTGAAGAAAACAGACTAAAGAGTTATTTGGCTACCTTTGAGATTTCTACTTCTTCAGTTTATAAAAATGTTTCCTTTCTAATGACTGGTTGAGTATGTGTAGAAACTCAAACAGTGTTCAGTGGGAAAAAAAGCAATCTGAAGTCCTACCACAGTTACAGGGTAAAAATCCCTCCTGTGGTACTACTAATATTGCACACTACTTTTTCAGGCAGAAGGCTTCCTGACTTTGTTCCCTAATTTAAACCAGGATGGTGTCTCATAATTCAATAAGGCAGAACTATTTCTGCAACAGAACTGCTTCAATTTCACAAAAAAATCCCCACCGCCCTCTACAGCTCTCATCTTTATTAGTGCACTGCCTTTTAAATCCTCAAAACACTCCTGCATACTGTGAACAACCACTTAATTTTAAAAGCGCAATATAAAGTGTAAATAAATCCATATCCACTGCATAATGATACTTTACTGTCAATTTGAGTAAAGCAGAAATCTAACCTTCACAATCAAACAGTTGAACTGCCTAACACAGTGGCATCCTGTTCTTGTCAAGGGCTTTGGTCATCTTGGTAATAATAATAACAATAAGGCTTAGCCAAAGCAAAACTAGTAATATGCAGCTGCTTTTATGCTAAAATATTTCTTTAACTAACACTAAAATTACATAAGCTTTACAAACAACCATAGCCTGTGTTCTTAGAATGGTATTTAGCATATTTTTGTCAAAGAAATTGCACAAACACCTATTATATTAAGTATTGCAACAATCAGTCTTCAAAGAGAGTCTTGGGATTTGTTCATTTGCAGTAGGTGAGCTCAGGAGGGTCTTGGCACCTTCTCTTGGAGTGTATGTGCAGCTTATCAAAGCAGTCATTCAGACATATTGTGTTTCTGTGGGGGCAGCGATGGGAAGTCTGTACACTGCTTTTCTAGCTGTTATCAGCTGTAGCTCTGGGACACCAAGGTCTCTAAATATGTTCTGCGTTTTCCCTTTGTAACCTCATGCTCTTTGGATCTCATCTTGCTTCTTCAGTAAGTAATTTTAGTATCAGTCTTTGGATTTCAGACCCAGAATTCTAAGTAACAAACTTTTAAAGAGTTTACTGAATCAAAATCCTTCCTGAAATGTCATTGAGTTTGACTTATCACTGATACTTTTATTTATTTCATAGGAATTACCAGAATTTTCTGGAAACCTGTGCCATATGCTGGTATCATGTTGAATCTATTCCCATGTTAATTCCAGGTGGTATTTCTCCACTGTAACTGAAGTAGAATTTAGACAAAAGTGCCAAATCTTTCTTAGTCCACTTAAGTAAAAAGTAAGAGTGATGCCATATCTTTTTTAGTGGTGCATCTGAATAAAGGGATGATACCTGAATCCTATTCTTTCAGAACTGTGTTAAAGAAAAGACTTTAAAACTGTCTACAGATGAAGACATATATCTCTTGACCTTTAAAAACTGATAAAAACATCAGTGACAAGATATTTCAAACTGTGTCTTAAGTTAGTACAAATGTGTACCAATAATAAAAAAGAAAGCAATAAAAGAAATCTACAGGATCTATAATTCCATTTTGAATTACAGCTGGTGAAATAACTTGAGTTGGCCAACACACTACAAACATTTGTGTTGAACATCACAAATATTTTCAGCAAAAAGGGGGATATATATTTTTTTTAAATGTATAATATATATTATTTAATTTTGACTGTTTCGAAACAAAATTATTTGGTTTTATTTGGACAAAATTCATTTTAAAAAGATATAACATCCCCAAAGGAAATGAAACATTTTGTTCAGTTCACAATTAAAATTTAAGTATTACATCAAAAATCAATTTATAGATAAGCTGCTGCTCCAATTTGCTACCTAATATTTTAACTTTCATGAAAGTGGACCAATGTTGATGCCTTCTGCTTCATTCTTCCTCAAGTCTTTTTAGGAAGAAGTTTGTGGGAACTTCTACTGAATACTGCAAAAAAATGGGAAAGAATGTTAGGATTTAGCTCACTTCTTCAATCATCAAAACTGTAATTATGTAACTTGTGTTTGATGCTCACCTGTGGTTGCCAGGAGCTGCAATTTACATTAGTGTGGGTTTTTTTTTGGCGGTGAAGGAGAGGCTGTGCATCTTTTTTCTGAGATAAGCAACTTGTGTAACTCATGCAAAACTGCTGATGCAGACAGCTTACCAAGTTTCAAGAAAGTGATTGCATATTTATGTGGAATAGAATAACATTTACATTTGCATTAGGTAGGATATAAATAAATCTGAAGGTCTTGTCTTCCCCTAATTGTATAGCATTTTAACTTTATCAGTAGAATTTAAGTAATATAACCCTCAATTTAGAATGCATGAAAATCTCGATGTGAAAAATACACAGTATCTATTTCATGGGAATAATCAAACCCTTAGTAGTCTCCTTCTCAAGTATATACCTCTGCAAGTGCATATGATCAAATAATTTATAATTCTCAAGTGACTGGATTAACAAACTACTTGCCATATCTGTAACTGACCACATGTATTTTTGTAGACCACTGAATTGCAGAACACAAAAGTATTAAATTACTTTGGGTCATGATACTGACAGAGTCACAGTCACAAAAAACCAAGATATGCCTCCAAATCAGCTGTTACTTTTTATGAAGATCCTAGAATTAGTTGAAGGACCTGTTTCTTTATTACAAAGCATGTTCCTTCTGAGCTATGCAGCTGGCATAGGAGTGGACTTCTTGAACTTG
Organism: Elanus axillaris; assembly: GCA_026212715.1. Classification (NCBI taxonomy): domain Eukaryota; kingdom Metazoa; phylum Chordata; class Aves; order Accipitriformes; family Accipitridae; genus Elanus; species Elanus axillaris. The sequence continues at coordinate 20,999,897 of JANZLQ010000078.1, read as the reverse complement.
TTCAACAGTTCAACGGTGAGGGCCACCTGTATTAACCAAGAAGTGTTTTGGAGAAACAAAGAGTTTTTTGGGAGTTGTATTCAACACCTGATCAACTGGCATCCTTGTCATTGCCACAGATTTCTGACACAAAACATGTCCCACTTCACTACTACAAATTCATTTATATGTCATTAGGAACCATAGCAAACCTCTTCATATCAAACATCAGTGTTATATTTTGCGCTTTCTTCTATACAACATAAAAAGACCTCTGCAAACTATTTTCTGAAAAACAAGCAGCAATGTTGAAAAGGTAGTGTGTAAAAATCACACTATAATGAAGAATGCCCTTTTGTAATTAGGCAATTAAATGGCCTACAGTGATAATGTATTTTTAATATATATTATTTTTCCTGTTGCTGTGGTCTATAATTTTAAAGAGAGACTGGAAGAACTTGGATGTAAACTTTACCAGCTAAATTTGTCTGGTTATTCTTTGGAAACATTTTTTAAATTAATAAATGCAGATTCAGCCTCACTAACTTATTTTATAAATATTTGTAGATTGCAAAATTATTCAGTACGTCAGAACACATTTTGATGTGAAATGTTTTGTTATGATAGCAATGAAGTCTGCAGAATTTCATTTAGAAACTCATTCAGTATAAATCTTTTCTGAATTTGTGTCTTTTCTGGAATTTTTTGGAATTAGGAGAAATTAAACCAAATTATTTATGGTATGAGGTAAGTCACAAGCTTGCTCAGCAACAATCTGTCATTGTGAATACCAGATGTATTACAACTGAAATCTCTGATACATTTTTACTTTTTTATTTCGTAAGCAAGTAAGTTTTGTCCGCCATACATCTCTGGCAATTAATCTTACATTTTTAAGAATGAATTGAAAATGAAAGATAATGTGGATCCTATAGAAGCTCTATAATGATATATCAAATATGATTTCAACGTATTATGTATACTTGTTTTCTAAAAACCTTCAACATTCACTATTTGATCATGTAAAATGAGAACTATTTTAAGAATTTCAAATTTAATTCATCCTCTCTTGTGAAAAATTGTTCTGCCTTCAGATACTGTCTACAACTATTACACAGTTCTTCCTCACACTCTTACTGTTCCTTTGGCTTTTCTTGCTATGGAAATAAAATTTATTTTACATTAAGGGGGGATATCTATATGTTTTCAGATCTTGAATCTTAATCTGTTTAAATTAATCTGACTAAGATCAGGTAATCTGTGGTCGCGTGAACTGTGCAGCCGGTAGATCTTGGGGTGTGGTTGCTCCAGGCAGCAAAGGGATGATGTGCAGATGAAGACAGTATTTGCATAGTGGGACCTGGAGAGACTATTTGTCCGTGCCTTAGGAGCACATCTCAAGACACTAATTTCTCTGTATTGTCATACTCATTCAATGCAAACATAGTTTCACTGAACATCAAAAGTATCCAGCTGGTACAAAACTATCAAAATTTAGGTCTTCATAACACTCTCCTTTCTGACTGTTTCCATTTCTGTGTTATTGTAATGTGACCTGGGCCAACCAACATCACTTATGTTTCAAAATCTCCGTAAAACAGCAAAATAACCAGCAGCAAAGAAGATGCGAGGGAAAAAAATGTAGCAGCAGAAAAAAAATGTTTAACCTTTCCCTTTGAAGTTTTAAATGAAAGAAGAAGAAAGCACAGGACAAGAACCTATCCATGCAGACCCATAAGGCAAAGCTCTTGGAGGAGAACAGCTCGTCTCCATGATCTGCTGGGCTTGTGCAGAAGGCCCAGATGAGGGCTCCTTTATTCATCTCTGCTTCAGCAACATTTATTATAAGCAAGTGAACTATACTATAATCATGAGTTAATAAGCAGTTTCAAAGCCTTTTGATGGTAAACATCATCATGTATCTTCTGATGGAAGTCAGAGTGCATGCCTGTGAGAACAACCAGGCCTATATTTGCTACAGACAAAAACCTTATCATCTCTTTTGGTTGGTACCAAGCTCCAGAAGGATCAATTTAGAGAAAGATCATTTCAGGATAATATGTCCAAGAAGGCGGCACCCATCTGACTCTGAAAACAATCACTCTGTATGCTTTTGGAGAACTTCCATTATCAACCATCGCCATCTCCAATGGATATGCAATTCAGAATAGTATCTGCAGCATTCAGTAATTCAAATGCAAATTTGAAGTTGCTGCATTTTGAAATAGTGCAGGTTCAGAGATGGTTGGCTATGTCATTACACAGTTTGCTTAAAATAATAAAATAATATGGCACAGTTGCATACAATTATTTTTGATTACTTTCTTAAATATGTCCATAAAATTTTACAGCGCCTGTTGTACAACACCCACCATTTTCCTGATTGCTTAATGAATGATCCTGAGTTACAGTACCTCCATCTTGTGGTAAACTTGAGAAATAGATCTTCCTTAATGCTGTCTGCCAAAAAGTACCTCTGAAAAAATCAAGATAATATAGATCTATCCAGATTTGAATTTGGCTACAGGTCCTTCAGGGAGTTTGGTTTAGTGTGATTTCTCTCTGCCTCTATTTTGCACTTGTCAACTGGGACAGTCCTCTTTGTCCATGCGGAAACCCTGTTTCTTACAGGCTGACAGCAGGAGGAACTTGTCTTCCCCTAAGGAGTCAGGGAGGTACTGTGCTTCTATTAAGTGAGAGCTAATGCTATCAGTGAATAGCAGTATTTAGGCATTGAAAATTTTAAAGGTTTATAAATACCTGTCACAGAGGAAGCTTTCAATTAGTATCATTCCATTGCAGTTGTAAAGGCTTTTTCTTGAAGCTAAAACATCAAAGCAGAAGTTTTCCACTGCCACAGTTGACTAGAAGCATGAATGTGCATGTGTGTGTGTGTCTGTATTTTGGGTTTAAAGTTAAATTTTATAATTTACAGGACAGCTCTAGATAATTAGCATCAACATACCCAGCTTCCTCACTCTCTCCTTGATGTCCAGTGTACTACAGTCTCGTAACTGTTTTGGATTTACTCCAGTATATTAAATTCTTGCTTATTGTGGGGAGCTCAAACCTGGGCACAGTACTCAGGTGTGGTCTCACAAGTGCAGAGTAAAAGAAATTAATCACATCCATTGATCTGTTGCCTACTGTCTTGTTAGGACAGAAGCATGCTGTTAGCCTTCATCACCACAGGGACAGACTGCTGACTCAATTTCTTCTCTAGGACCCCCAGATCCTTTTCTGAAGAGTTCCTTTTCAGCCTGTTGGTCTTTAGTCTGTGCTGTTGCATCAGGTTACTGTGTACTGGCTGCAGGAGGTTGTTTCTGTCACTGTTGAACTTCATGGAGTTTCTGTCAGCTCATTTTTCCAGCTGTCAAAGCCACTTTGAATGGCAATTCTGCCCAGTATTTAAATAGAGTAGCACACCAGAAATTATAACTGTGTTGTAATTTAAGAACATAAAAACTTCTGTGCTGAGATGTCCAATATCTTCTCTCTGACAATGGTCGGCAGAGAAAGTACCATAAACCAAGAAAATTTAAACTTGTCCTTGGTCTCCTATGAACTACTTACTCTAGCAAATCAGTTTAGGGACTTCTTAATTTGGTATGTGCACTTTGACCTTTCTCCTCAACAGCAGGAAAGGAACTGAGTCCATTTATATTTTTTGCTGACAAACCTCCTGCAGCAATTAATTCATAATCTGATGATGGATTATGCAAAGAAACTCTTTGTTTGTTTTAAGCTTGCTTCCTCATAATGTTTTTGTTCTGCTTCTTGCATATTGAGAAATTGGAAAGAATAATGTACAGCTCAGCTCATGCACCATTCTTACTTCTCTAGTCCTAGTCTATTTCACCTTTGCTTTTAGAGCAGAGTGTGCTGAAATGTTTTCTGTTTTGTTCTTCAATTGTTTCCTAGCAGTTTCTAACATTTGACTGGCATTTTTGACTGTTGCTGTGCAATAAGCTGGCATTTTTGGATAACCCTATCCAGGAACTTTAACATTTCTTCCTTGAGTGGCAATAGGTAATTAACCAACATCTTGGATGTGTAGTTTGAGTTATTTTTCCCATCCATGTTATTCTGTGTTTAATGATACTGAGTTCCATCTGCCATTTTACTACCCTGTCACCTGCAAGGTCTTTCCGCAGCTCTCTGCAGTCATCTTTACTTTAGACTATGCTGAGCAATCCTGTATGAGGAAGGGTGTGCTACAGCAAAGCCTCTATAGGCAAAACCAGATTTAACTGAAACTCACTTCATTCAAAATCATAGGCTAAAAAGATTTTTATTCTTAAACACAGCTTCTTACCCATAGCTGCATACCATGGTCCCCATGTACACAGCTCCTGTTAGAGTTTTGGGGTCATGGGGTGATGGAACACAAACCACAAGATTTTAACTGGCACGTACCCTGTCTGTATTTCTGAAAGCTGAAATCTTCTTCCTTGTCTGGGTTCAGCATGTTTCCAGCAAGTCCTGCTTGGCTTCAGACTGCTCCTGTGTCATCCACACACATACGTGCTCTCTTAACATAGCAGCAGCTTCCAAAGCTACATGGACTTGTGAGTCATCTAATGCACATCCACATATCCACAGCTGCTCCCACAGTCATGGGTGGCTGGAGCAGAGAAGCCCCTGTCCACATCCCTTCCTGCAGTTGTTCTACGTTCCTGGTGCTGCAGCGCATTTATGCTAAATCCTGGTCAACTAAGCTGACTTGAAATCCAGTTTGTGTTCCTGGAGTGTTCCTCAACAACCAGCTTTCATAATACTCATTTCTTTAGCTCTACACTGAAAACAGAAGGGTGTCATCACAGTAATCTACTATTTAATCATGCTTAGTGGAGTAGTTTGAAGCAAAGCAAAGGGAAAACTGTATGTGTGTGCAATTAGAAACTTAGGGAATTTCAAAGATTGCACCCTAGTTCTTCAATTCCTTTCATTCCAACAGGACATACAGAATGACAGAAAGTAGAAACTATTGACCATAAAAGTTAATGGTGATACTGTAATACTTTTTATGTTCTATATGGAGCCCTTTTGCATTTATTACTTCAGATTAGCACTTGAATGATGAAATGTAAACTGTTAATATCTCTAGCCAGTTTTATACCTGTGTTACCATTTGCAAAGCATAATTTAAAAAATTGCACACCTTTGCCTGCAAACGCTGAGTGGACTCTAATGACTGGATCTCCATCTCTGACCATCCATTTTTGTTATCTACATCCAAAAACATTCAGTCAATGCTGGGGAAAAAAACCCAAACCTCAAGCCAAAAAACTTGGATGAGAAAATAAGAATTAATTTCCATGTTATCTCTACTCCTTTTTTCAAAGTCAATTTCCCTAAAATCAGTTTGTTATATACATAAATCCTTAGTGCATTTTGCATATCCTTCATAAAATGCTAATATGTTTTCAGGAAAATTGTATGCCTCATTCAAAAAAAAGCATTGCCCATCTGCATAAGTTTGACAAAGTATTTTATTCCCTTCCATTTTCACCTCAGGTTCAATGCCTCTTGCACTATTAATTAAAAAAAAACCCAAACAACACAACATTACCATTTCAAATATTACTTAATCTAACACACTGCATGTGAAATATGTTTTCTCTTACAGAAGTTAGATTCTACCATGGGGCATTTAAACATAGCACACAGTTTCTCGTCTTGAATTAATTCATGCTTAAGCTCTGGGTTTACATAAATTATATATAGAAACAGTACACCACCAAATCTTGGGAGTGTTAAGTATCTGGAATTTATATGGAGGTCAATGTATGTTCTAACATTTCTGTTTGCCTGCGAGAAGGATCAGGCCATCAGTCTGGAAAACCATTATCTCTTACTGCGCTTTATGTCATGTTTCATATTTTAACTCTAGGTTTACATGTGTTTACACTATACTTTGTTCTCAAAATCAGAAGGTGCAAAGGGAAGTGTGTTGCCAAAGATCACAGGAGGAAAAGCAAAAATATTCATTGTTTTCTCTTATTTACCTAAAAAGGCAATGCTTTTAGTATTATTCAGCAGCCTTTGGCTCCCTTCCCCCTTATAATTGTAACTGTTTCTCATTGTTAAAGATTCCTCATCCAAGCTAGTCTATTATATCTGGAATTTTTAGAAAGGTTAGTGAGTCTCTGGAGTTGTGATTACTTTTTCTAGCTGACATTTATTGATCTCATTACCTCATGCTCATATTTCAAAAACTTTTTTTACATTTTGTTACCATTTCAAAGATGACAGAAATGCTGCAGTGCTTACTGTATTAGAACTGTATATAATTAAAATCTGTACTCTGTGTTTCATCAGAAATTCACTGTCAAAACCTCAGCATGTGTTGTTTACAAATTAGATTGTTATAATTAGAACAGAAAACGATTGCAAAAATAGAGACTGAATTTATATTTGAAACAAACATCTATTTTATTTCTGCACAGAAAACTGTAACATTTTTGGCCATAAGCAAGTTGCTAGAATACAATACCTTGGATGAAATCAGATGAAATCCAGAGCTGTGCAGATGCCAGCAAGCCCATGAACCGCTTAAACACTCTTTATGAGATACTACAGGGGAGGCAGGAGCTGTGCAATTCTTGTGCTAGCTTTTTATTTGGGAGGGAATTTCACTTTTTTATTTTACCACATATTTCCTTCCTCTATTATTAATTATCACTGAAAGTTAAGAGATTACAGCAGTATTATCAATTTTCTTCCAGGTACAAGGGAATTTTGCAATGACTTGAATGGAATTTACAGAATGCTTGAAATGTTTTAACCTATTAAGGAACAAAACTAGGCCATAATAGACTCCAAAACCTCTTCATATACTTGTCTGGTTTAGAGGAAGTATGTAGGTGTCAGTCTTAAAAGAACTATTGTTTCATAGACACTTAATAATGTGAAGGACTCCATGCTCAGTAAACATCTGAATTCCAGAGGACATCAGCTGACAAATGCTGCTGCCAGTTTGAAATTTCTCCTGTGCCTATCTTTCTTTGTAAAGTCTTTTTAGAGGTTGTCTGCTGAAGTATTAATGCGGACAGATGATGAAATGCTGGCAACAGAATACATACAGAACTAACAGGGTAATCTTGTAGTAGTGCATAATAAATACTTCCATGGAAACATGAAGATCTGAGATAGCTTAGGTAGTATAGTGGTTTAATGGGTCTGAACATCTCAGACTCAAGTTCTGTACTGCTTTGATGAAGACTGCTAAATCACCTCCCTGTCATTGAGTTTCCTAAAAAAAAATAAAATAAATTGTCACTTTGCTGAAGCGTGGAAAGAGAAAAACAGCACAGGAAATAAGTTGGTATAGGTGTTGACATTTTAAGCATTTCAATATGTATTTCTATATTAGTCCATTAATGTATGGACACCAGACACATTTATACATTTATATAATATATATGTAATATGTATATATTTTCATATAAAATCTATATACATATATTAAAAATACATTTTACTGCTGGCACTTCAGCAGGCTTTACATTTGTTTATTTCTTCTCAAGTTGTACAAAAGAGTTGCTTTCTCCTTGTCATTCTTTATGTGGAGAGGCTTAGTGAACTACCATACTAAGTGGTCCTCTCCATATAGAAACTATCTGTAGTTACTTGTCCCTTCCTTCTTATGACCACAATGTATAGAGTTCCCAGGTCAGTGATCTTTATCCAACTTGTGTGACATCTCAAGCATTCCACCTCAACCCTCTCTTTTCCCAAGCTGAATTCTCATTCACTTTGTAAAAAGTAATGTGACTCTTTCTGACAAACGTGACTTGAGAGTCCTTTGTAAACTGTACATGATCTGATGCCAATTAATAGGCCTCAAAGGCTGAAGATGTAGCCAGATTGAAGAATAACATAGAAGTCCTGACAGTCTACAGGTGCCTTATGGCAATGCTAGTGCAAGACAAAAAGGGTGATACTAACTTGCCAAGATGAAATTGTCTATAGAAGTCATCGCTGATGTCTATGATTGTCTATGGAAGGTGTTGTCTGTATTAGCACACAGCTAGTGCAAACATGTAAGTATGTTCCTTGAGACAAGATGAACTACCACTGCAGATAAAACAAGAGAGAGGAAGATTATTTACTCTTCCAATGGAAAAATCTACATGGCAGAAGTTGCCTTCATCATTCCTTTGCAATGGGAGTCCTCTCCTGGTCCTAGGCTGCTTCATTATGGTTGTCCTTGGAGCACTCCTTGAAACAAATGAGTATGAGTGGGAAAAGGGATTGAGAGCTGTGGTTATGCTGGTTATTCAAATTAATGTATCTGTGGCTGACACATATGCTGACAGTCTCTCTGGCTATCTGTGGATATCATGGCTATCTATGGAGAGCTTAAGAAATATTTTCCATCTCTTTACATTCTTTTAAAGTAATTTTAAAATAGCTGTTCTCCAGTTAATATTCATTTCTGGTCCCTAATAATAAAGTGCAGTAACTTTACTCACTTTTTAGATATTAAGGCCACTAGCACATGCAGGGCCAACCCCAAGAGATCAGCCTGATGACCATCAATGAGCAATGGAAAATGTGAATTACCTCTCCCATGGATGTCCAGCAAGTAATTAAAGTTTTGGTGGGACTTAGCAGTAAGAAAACTACAAGACCTGAAATGCAAACCATATTCTTCCTTTAGAAAGAGATTGATATATTAAACATTTATGCAAACATAATAAATTGGCAAGTGTCTGAAAACACTGTTATGCCTTCACCTCTTTCATGTATCATCTTCCTGAAAAAAAGGATTTGCTACTAAACCAGAGTTGGAGCTTTGCTATATAATTTTCATATCAGTGGTTACTTGCCATTATTCTTTCTATGTCTATCCTAATTTAGGTAAAGAATATAGCTAACGATAAGAAGAAACCAATGAATATTATTTCTGAACAGAAAATGGAAGATATCTTTACAACATTAGACACATACTCTGGAAATATTCAGCTCTTGTTAATACAGGGTTAAGGTCCTATTTGTATTACTGACCTATTAATTTAAATGAATGGCACGCCCAGCAGCCTTCTCAAAATAATAGATTTCTCGCATATTTTGCAAGACTGCAAAATCAGCAGTCTTCCATTATATCACCTAGTAATACTTAGCATTCTCCTTTATGACTGTGGTTACACTATTGAGTAATTCTCACAATAACTCTGAAGGAAACATTATATTTTCTTTTTTTTTTTAGTGATAAAGTAATGCAGAGAGGTTGCTGAATATCACATAAGAGATATATCAAAGAAAAGTTAGTGTAAGGATGAATTATTTGAATGAGATTCTTGTTCAACTGTATGACTTTCTTAAAAACCAGTGGAGCATGAGCCTATAAGTAGGGCATGATTTACCACTCTTCACTGATATATACACACACACTTCAGTTTGATCATCATAAACACTGCTGTATTTGCTGGCTACGCAATTAATAAGCTGTAGACTGCAAAGTGATTGTTCAGCACTTAGACATTCCAAAAAGCTCCATCCAAAGTAAAATGGTGTCATTGATTCTGCATGGACTAGAGATTAGAATAATTTAGCCATCAATGCTTCAAGTGTATAAACCTTGACAGATTCAAGTTTTGGGTAATAGAAAGCTGCTTATATCAGTGATTCACAAGAGGAATGTAACTACTATTTAGATAAAGAGTCAGCCTGGGATTAAAAATGTTTGGATAAGCAGTATTATGTTTAATTCAAATGGAATAAAATAGGAAAGGACTAAAATATTCTAAATTTTTTAATGAAATAAAGACAGATATAATGAAGCTTTTACTAATACTTACTTGAGGAAAATTGTAATTGGTGTCTTTTATGATTCAGAAACAAAGAGCAGAGATTTGAAGTTGCTATTTTACTGAAAGCAAAACAAAGAAGCTTTACGCAGAGCAGCTCACTTTGTATTTTTACATTTGCCAGGAACTCTAAAGAATCAAACTTTACAAAATGTTCCCCCAAATATATGCTGCACTGAGAAAAACAAATCAAACGTTCAGGCTAAAATTTATTCACATGATCTACAGAAATGTTGACTATTTCTAATATATTGCTCTAATTGACAAAAAATTAGGTATCTTTTGGGGATATTAGATAATGTCTCTCGGTAGAACAATAGGACAACTAATGTATGAGTATGTAATAGTATGTTCCAGGCTTCTGTAAGAGTTTGTTACCACACATGAACATGAAAGTTTCTAGAGAAACTCTGATTCTGTGGACCTCAAAAACTGCCATTGGTTTCAGTGGGGCAGGAGTTCACTTTTCATGTGAACCCTGAGGAATTAGCTGTAGTTATGGACTGCTAGAAAGGAGAGGAGTTAGATGTTGGCTGGATGGGTTAGAGAAATTGAGGATGGATGAGTATTTTTAAGTTTAAGCAGTTGTAATCTGAAGATCTGCATATATTGCCAAGACTTGATTTACAGCTTTAAAATCTCCCTTATGCCTGAAGATAACATACTGTAAAGCTACACTAAGACGTTTCTGTTGTAAGTCAGGAACCTCACTGTGTGTTTTTATACCTGAATTGTCTTGCCAGGATGTTGATGACACTCACTCACTCAGTACTGTGAGGAAGACCACTCGTAAAAACCACATCAGTATTAGGGTATGTTCTTACTGTAGTGTTTGTTCACTTGGGTTCTTCCATGTTGGGAAACACCTCATGTTAAACGAGCTCAAGTGAGAATAACCAGGCTGTGAAACAGTATCAAGCTGTGTGTCTACACACCCTCTGTTCTTGTTTGATTGCTAAAGTAAAATTTCTAGAGGTGTAGTACCAGCAGATTCTTTGCACTCTTTGAATTTTCTCATGTCTGGAGGCATGGGGAAGGATGTCTTTGTTCTTTCTGAGCCCAGTAAGGGGATTGTGGAAAACATTTTAGGACTTGATGAACCGATCTAACCTGTATCCGCACTGAGGAACAGTTATGCAGGCAGCCGGTGAATCACACTAACTGTAGTTTTTACCTCTACAGCAGAGAATATGAGTATAATGCACTTTGTGTGCAGATGGAACTCGTATTAGGAGAAATACTTGAATTACAATTGAAATTAAATTCACTGTGTAGACAGGTTTTAAGGTTATGTCTATACTGTATTGTCTAATGCTGCAAAGAAGCATAGGAAATATCTCAACCATTAAAAGTAATATGACTGCATTAATATGGTTCTCTGCTGCCTGATTTTCAGTCTATTTAGGTCAGAACTTGCAGCTTTAGAGTTAGGCTGGGTATTTCAATTTGACACTACATTGTGCAATGAGGACAATCCCTACAATGAATAATTACAAAATGCTTACAGCCTTTTTTTTTTTTTGGGGGGGGGGAGCAATAAAAGCTAAGTA
>JANZLQ010000078.1:20960835-20984584 GCA_026212715.1 Elanus axillaris | reverse complement strand
GGAGGCGGCGCCGGCTCTCCGCCGCGAGGCGGGGGGGGGTGCCCCTCGGCTGCGGCTCTCTGCGGAGCGTGTCTCGGGCTCACGCCGACGGCGAGGCTGCTTTCTGGCGCTTCGCAGGGAAGTTGGCGGCTGCTGGAGGGGAAGGCGCGGTGTCGGCTCCGGCTGTGGCTGTTTAGCGCCTTGTCCAAGGTTCTGACGCCGCGCGGGCGGGGGAGCGACCGACCCGCTGCTCTCGGCTACGAGAAAAAGGGAAGTCGCGCGTTTGGGACTCCCTCCGGCTTCGGCGGTGCCGCGGCGTGCCCCGTAACGCTCCTGCACCCCAAACGCCTCTGGGAAACTGCTTGCGACGCCAGAGTCTCTGCTTTCTGTTCGTTGGCTTTCCACGACGGAAAGGGACAAGTATTTCATCCTGCTTCCCAAATGCCTCCTGTGTCGCCCGCCGGCACCTCTGATACAGCACCTACAGGCTCTTCCCTTGTACTGCTGTATCTCTCGTGTGCAGTGTAACACAACTGCGCTGTAGGTATCATCAATCAGACGTTGGCTGAGCTGTGTTTATGTTCTCTGACCCGTGGAGCTGATCCAGCCTTGTGTGTGGAACCTCCCGAAGTGCAGGAGACTTTAACTGAGATTCCTGTACAAAATCCTAGAGATAAAAAGGAAAAGACCTCAGAGATCTAAAGTGGGAAGAAGCTTCACTGTAAATACTTTGTATTTAGTAGAAGTTTAACAACTGATCTTCAAGTTGAGGAATATCAGAGGTATCGGAAGATAATACCCTCCGAATAGTATTATGCTCCAAATCCTTCACTTTCCAACTCCTTTCTCTTTCTTTCTAGCTACCTAGTGAGTATGCATATCACTCCTCTCAGTCTGAATACTTCATTAAATAAACGTAATTGTCTGTCTCCATTAACAAATTGTCATTTTTAACATAGTTCTGCTACCAGCTGGGAGCAATTTTTGGTTAAATGCAGATATCAGAGAAAAAGACCAACAAGTAATTGTACTGATGTTTCTTATTGCTTAAAGGTGTATTCTTTTTTTTTTTAAAGAAAGAAAAAAGGGTTTTGCTTAAAATTGAAGCATCTTAGTCTGAAGCCAACTATCTAGGCTTTAGTGGACAAGGAAAAAAAAATTACAAAATTGAAAATAACCTCAGGTCACTTTCACTACGTAGAAACATTCTTTCACATGAGCTTTCCAGGGTTTGAAACAAGTAGCAAGAGCACTTTGTACTGCTTTTCTCTAAGATAGAACCTAGTGCCTCTGAGGTTGACAAGACCAGGAGTTGGGATGCTTTACATGTCTTGGGACTATTTCTATAGAAAGGGCTGAATTCTAACAATCCTTAGCTCTCATTCTGAATTCTTGAGGGAGAACTTTCACTTCTCCACACACATTTCTTTTTTTCTTTTGCTTTTTTTAGTGGCCGTTCTTTGAAGCTAGTCAGGCTTTTGAGGTGATAAGCTAAGTCCTGTGGCAAGGGAGTGGTGGGCAGCTCATGGGAAAAAAGGTACATGATAAATTAATGTTTTATTAACACTGGGTAATTGTAGCTCTATAACTCTTTTACTTTTATGTGTCTGATATTTAGCATTTACTGCTGTTTATATATGCTATTTTCATATTTTCTTATAAGAGTCCAGATTTTAGGAGAAAAATAAGGGATGCTTAGTTGGCAAAGTAGATAATAGCTTGCTATTAAATACTGAAAACAGTGATTCTCTAGACTAATCTGCACATGCCTACAAACCTACAACTTTCCAGACCATATCTTTCTTGCTCAACAATGTGTATGAAGTTGGGAACAGTGAACAGCAAACAACACCTGGATACATTTTTGCATTATGGAAGCAGGAGTCCTGCAGACAGAGATTTAGTATGGGCTGAGGTAGTAAAACTGATTTAAGCATGAAAACTTCCCCCCCGCCCAATACAAACAAACCTTCCAACTATTTGAATTTTCAGTAAGCTATGAGTTAAACTTGGGATCACTTCTTATACTTAAGAAGGAAGTCTTAAGCAAGTGTAATTTATTGGTATTCCCTGTGCTGTGCTTGTATTTAATACTTCCTCATTATAACTTTGAAAGGCAGAGGCTATGTCTTGCAGTAATTTTTAAAATGCTGAACTTGGGAGCAGCCTTGCAGATTTGATTTTATAGTTTGTACCTTTAAACAATCTTATATTTGTATACCATGAGCTATCGTACGCAGGAGTCTACATAGTCTTTAATGGATAACATGTACCTTTCTATATATAAAGTATTCTGTATTAACAGACCATGAAATGTCAGTAGACTTAAGGCTCTGCTTTAAGAAATGAGAACAGTGGTGAATATTTTAAATACCTTTATCAAATTTCATGGCTATATGAACAAGAATTTTTTGGCCTGGATGTTTCTGTAGTATTTATTTAGCATACTTTGCTATTATTGTGTCAGAAACAATTTTGGTCCTTCCTCGTGGTGTGCAGAAAGACCTTTAACTGTAGCAGTACTAGGAAGAACAAGATACGGAGGACTACAAAGATAATGCACTTCATTTGTGCATGTGGATGTGTGGTAACATTGTTATAATACCTTTGCCTTTCCTTTGCCTGCTTCCACATGTTGAAAAAGGGACTGGCTATGAATGCTCTGAAGCTTGGATCTGAAGTTAGTGGTAATGAATTCAGAAAGAGTGGAATTAGAAGCAGTCACCAGTGAATCAGCTATCAATGGTGGTATGATAGATGTGGATGAGGAAGGGAATGCTGAGTTTAAGCAATGTGACAACATTACTGAGGATAAAGGACAGTTAGCAGAAAAAGGAAGCTGCTTATTTTAGAGACCTGACACTGTGCTTTAAGCTTTTTTACTTCATCTGGGTAGTTATATTCATGAATGTATTATGAGCAAGTTTTCTGCCTCTGAAAATTTCTATTTAATGAAATGCATTATGATACAGAGATGTTACATATACTTCAGAATGATGATATTGTCTACAGGATTTTTGAGTCCTGAATAGCTTACATTGTTCAGTCTACTGGTTTAGTTTTTGCAGTCATGATAGATACGCTGTAATATTCACCTGCACCCAAACCTGCTCAGAGGTTTACTGCCACACCTCACAGACCTAGCAAAACTGGCACTGAAAAGGACTCAGCTGTGAAACTTTCAAAGAGAATCTTCCAGGATACAGCAGAAAATGGTACTGGGAATTCAGCAGATGGCCCCCTTGCTTCTGAATCATTTCTGAGCCAAGGATGTTATTAGGGTACACTGTTCTGCTTGTGGCTTTTTAAGGTGAGATATAAACAAAGTCTCATTTACTATTTGTTATTTAAAGTTCCCTTTGTATTTTGAGGGAAAAAGAAGACTCAGAAGACCCAGTGCCTTAGCCAATTTCTGACCTGGCTAATTATTTTTCTTCGGTTGTTCTCTGCAGCTTCAGCTGAGTACACTATTTTTCACATACTTCTTTCTCTAAGCTGTTTTCTAATAAGGCTGTCAAGCAGCTGCTCCATGGCACTCAGTGCTTGCCTAATTTCTTTGGGGGGTGGGGGGTGGGAAATGCTTCTCTGTTATACAGAGCTACCTTTTAAAAAGCAAAGCTCTCACCCCATGTCCAGAGGTTCCAGTAGTTCTAAATAAGTACATTGCAGGTACTTCGAAATAATGACTGTTTAGTTGATACCGAGCCACAAGCATGCTGTTCCAGCACTAAAATAACTGTAACCAGGATGGAGTAGCACCTTGTTACTCTCTGTAGCAGATAACAATGCTGAGCACTTGAAAACTTCTTAGAAAATGTAAGCATCTTTGAGGACAGAGGGACCATAAATAGAGAACAGGAGAGCCACGGCACCAGCAGCTCTCTCCATCTGCCTGAGGCTAATGGGGAAATGCATTTTTGTGTTTGCCACCAGTGAGGAGAGATGTGTGCCAAGCACAGTTGTGAGAAAACAGTTTAAAGCTAGACACGGTGAATGTGTGTCATGTGAAACGTGGTCTAGGCAGCAGCAGGTTAAAAGGAGTATCCACTGTATATCTGGGTGATTAGCCGAAAGACCAAATAACTTGTGAGTTCCTGCTCAGCAGCACTGAAAGCAGAGAGGAAGGGTATGCTCCAGGCATTACCACAGAAAATGCATGGCAAGCAATATTTCAGTTAAGAAATGTAGTATAAAGGGACCAATAATGAACCAGCAGCTCCAATAAGTAATCTGGTTGGGGTAGATACTATGAAAGAAAAGGGGGAAACCCCTCAACTGTACTAACAAAACAATGTGGAAAGAAAAAGAAGGAGAAATAGGAAAGAAAATGGAGAGTGGTACTTTCACTCTTCTGTGCCAAAAGTCTCTGGCAGCTGCCTCCAGCAGAAGTGGCCACCTGCCAGGGGGGATCCCGCACGCTCTGCTGAAAGCACGGAGCTGGCTTACCAAGGTACCTGCCTTACACAAATAAGGGAAGGCACTCCTGCTTAACTACTTCTAATCTCATCGATTCCTGGCACTTTGTGTCTCAGAGTATTTCCCAGTAACCCTAATGCCTCCACCATGCTGGAGGATACGAGCATTCCTGGAGCCCACACTCAACCTTACAGTGACTTATTTCCTGATTTTGTAGTTCCTATTATTGTGCTTTCTGTGCATTTCCACAATGCGCAAGAGATGGAAAGAACTTTCAGAAAATATGAATGTGGTTTTAGCCACATGAAGCCTTGCTGTTCATGCCTTGTATTAAAACTGGTTTTGTGGTACGTACCACTTCTGAGCATACTTTGTTTCAGTCAGTGGGTAGCACTTTGAATATAGCATTACAATTAAATTTAATCATCTTCAACCAATTTCTGCTGGGGCCATTTCCTTCACCCACAATTAGCAGTGATGTTAAACAGGTGCTTTATATTTGACAGCGCCTTTCCAGCATTCTAATATTTTTATTGGTCCCTCAATTGAGTTGTTAAAACCAGATCAATTTCTCTCTTATTTTGCATGTGATGATGCTTGTTTGTCCATTACTTCCAGAGTTATTGCTGTTACATCCATTTACATTCTTGCTTTCATTGCATATGCATTTTACTCACCCAGAGTGTAGCATTTTAGGGATTTGTTTTTATTCTGCACTGTGCACAAGTTTGAAAATGGATGTAGAGACCTAGTGTTTTTGAAGCAGATGCTCCCTTGGATAGTGGCTTGAGCTGTTAACCAGGCTCTAAGCATTAAAGGCTGTTCCTCTGCCTGTTCCTGCCCTGCTTTCTGGACTCCTGCCCACATGTGCTGTCCATGGTAAGTGCTCGCCTGCCTGTGCTGGGGAGGATGCTCCAGTTCATTCCTCTGGCTAAATGAATGTTTTGTTTTGACGACTTAACGCTAAATAAAGTGAGTGACTTTGTTTATGCAAACACTTTCATTCGAGATTAGATTCCTGGCATAAAGACTGTGGTCAAAAGAATCTCATAATCCGAATCTGCTTATTCCCTGCCAAAAAGGATTTGCAAGAGCTCCCTGCAAAATGTTGCTAAATGGAGAAAGAAAAGAAAGCTTTTAAAGAATGGCCAGAGTGTAGGCATTTTTTTCCTACTTGGGTTTCCCTGATGGACTGTATAGCCTTTGGCTACAAGGCTTGGGGTTTTTTTGGTTTGGGGCTGGGTTTTTTGTGGCATTTAACACCAAGAGCCTTTGTTAAGTCTTTTTATTACCTCTCAACTGATTACTTTCAAAGACTTAAGTCATCATTACCTGAAAATGTCATTTTTCTCACTTGTATTGGGAAATCTGTGAGGTGTATTAAGAGTGTGGAAAAATACTCCCCTGGGGAAAGTGTTGACTTTTCTGTGTGAAAAACAGAAATTCAAATTATTTTTATCTGCCTGCTGAAATACTGTTATTTTAAAATGCCGCTGTGGTACAGTGCAAGAGATTTAATTTACCACTTTATGTGTCTATCTACCTGTATAAGCATGGCTTCTTGTATGGACATATCTTCCATGATGACCTCAAGGTCTTCACTCTGGAAGACAGTGCATCACATTTGTTACAACACAAAGCAGAAGCTGTAATCCTTCTTTTAGAGCTCAAGAGATAGGATCTTACTGTGAAAGTTTTTTATACCTACAACAGTAAAAAAATAATAATAATGGGTCAGGGACAATTTATTTAAAAGGTCAAATTAAGTTTATTACAGGGTCAAGTCAATGTCAAAGAGAAGTATGGATGCACACATGGGCCTGCAGGAACCAGAATTCCCAACCTAATGTGCAGTACCATTAAAATCCAGTTTGTCCCTCCAAGGCATTAAGCAGTCTTCACTGGGAAAAAACAATCATTTTGCAAACATATGTGCATGCAGAAGTCCATGCATGCAAACATTTCTGAACAGCAATAAGATACTTTAAAAGAGCTTTTTAGCATTCACTTCAGCAGTTGCAAACACTATTTTTTTCAAGATTCAACCAGCCCTGCTATTAGCCTTTGAACCTTCAAAACTCTGAATGAACAGTATTAAAATTACTTGATTTATGATGATAATCTGCATAGGTGATACCAGAGGCAGCTACTGTAATATTAGAGCTAGATATACAGAGTTCACTCCTGCATTTCTGTATTTTATGTGGGCACATATCACTGCTTGTCTTGTATAATCAACTACTGCGCATGAGTAACAAGATTTGTCATGGGGTATGTACACATGCCTGAAAATGCACTTCACTGCTCAGAACGTATTGTTCTGTACCCAGTCGTAAGACACTTTAATGACAGCTTTTTGTTTTTTTTTTATACTAGACTAAATTTATGTGCATACTGGATAAGATGTAAACATCATCATCAAAATTTTGTCCCAGTTTCATAGTTATGCATAATGATAATTGGCAAGCTGGTTCAAGTAAAGAAATAGAACTATTGCTGGGAGATTGCATGCAGCTCTGAAACAATTCATACATTAATCAACTCTAGTTGATATCAATTTTTCAATTGATGTTTTCCCTGGAACATATTCTAAAACAGATTTAGTGCATTTGTGTCAACAGAAATATTCTATCTATATTCTGCTCAGACTGAACTGGAGGGATGTATTTGATGTTGTTGAGAAAATTCGCAGTTGTAATCGGCTGTAAATCTGCAGCCTCCATTTCCAACTTAGATTGTAACATGTTAGGAAGGCTTGTGAAACCAGATTGGAAAGTGTAAGGACAGAACTTCCTAAAATACACTCTCTGATAGCAAAATATTTGGTAAATGGGATTTTTGGGTTAAGGTTACAAATAAAATCTGTACAAGTACTATGATCAGATTTCTGCTAGGAATGTAATATCTTATAGTTATTAAGCTGTTTTATTTATTTTTCATTTTCAAATAAAAGTTTTCATATTCAGATTTTTATAATTCTAATTTTAGTAGTCTTTAGTGGGTTTCAGAAGTGATCAGTACAGATTATTTGCCTGCACTAATCTTCATTTTTTTGAGCTAATCATTACATTGTCAGTGGAAGTATGACTTTCTGGGAGGTGTGAAAAACTCTGACCACTGTTTTTTGAGGGGGCGTGGGGAGAGGGGTGTGTCTAAGAAGAAGCAAAAGTTGTGTAATCATGCCACCCTATGTTAGACACTAGAAACTCCTGTTCAAATCTTGATATTTTGAGCCTGTTCTTGTGCCATTGTCTGTGGTTACAAGAAGCTTCTGGCGACAGATTACAGGTTGACAGGGAAAGAATCTGCAGTGATCCTCGCATCAGTTTCTTGGTGAATGTTGTGGTCCAAATGCTGGCTAAGGCATTATTATCCAGTGGACTGGATAATAATAAGGATATCTCTGTGGGAAAGGCACTTCTTAATCCCAGATGCTGCTCTGACTACCTCCACTGTGCTGGAAGGCATTATGGTGTAGGAAGACAGTATCCAGGATGGCCACAACCTGCATGGCCACAGTTCTGTGCCAAACAGCAGCCGAGAGGCATACCCATCATCTCAACACAGGGAGCGGCTGCCTGGTCTGATGAGCACCAGATTAGAAATTGTCACATAACTATTGAGAACTTGTTTAGCAAACTAAATTAAAAAGCACAGTCGCATAGGTGCCTGTACAGCAAAAGACAAAAGCTCACAATATGATGTGTATGCAAGTAGTTTGTGAGTACCAAATAATAAATACACATCCTATAAATGTCACTGTATACATATGCAGCTTCTCCTAGCTGTCCTAATGCTTAACTGCAGTCCTTACAAAGCTGTACTACTGCTCTTCCTTGATAGAAGTCCAGGGTTATTATGTTGTATGCATCTGCATGAATGAACACTAGCATTTCCCTTCTTCAGTGTTTCAGTATACATTTACTTCACTTTAAAGAAAATATAACAAAACCTATGAGAAAAAATAGTTTAGTGAGCCAGATGAAGAAAGATTAGGTTGGTACTATATACAATGATTTCAGATTTTCATTGGAATGATAAATGTGTCCTTGGCTATTCAGTGTGGAAAAGAGTCAATGTAAGGAAGCCTGGGTGATGTTGGAGACAGTGATTTACTCACTAAATAAACAGCACTTTTTAAAAGTTCTGTTTCTGGGAGTGAGTGATAAATTTTTGTGTTACTAATAATCAATAGAAAAATCACAGATGTGTGCTCTTCGATGCAGATGTATTCATATCCTATAAAAATGACATTGAAATAAGTGTTGAATATGTAAACTTGCTGGTTTTATATTTTGTTCATTTCTTGCTGCTGAAGCCCTGTTTATCACCATAGTGTATTGTATGCCATGTGGAACAGGAGTTTTTATTAGGTACATACTGTACAATATATGTGGTTTATTGCTTAGCATTATAATAAGCGTATTTTAGAAGTTAAACTTCAAAAAATACAGATGTAACATTGTAGTTATTTATCTTAGAAGTTAACCCTCCCCTCAACATAAACAAAAAATGGTCTCTAAATTTATTCCCTGGAGGACATGTCTTATTTGAAAATGATAACACTTGGTGGAGAAAGATACGCCTTTCATTTTGGCTAGGTTAATAAATCTGTGCAGCACAGTTTTAGAGCTTTCTTCTTATTATTGGGGAACAAGTTTTCATTCTGTGAAGTTTAAAAAAAAAAGAGTATTGACAGCATTGGGCTTTTTATTATATAAAGCAGATGTGATGGCTGAAGTAGAGGGTTATATCCATATGCCACTGAGAAATGGAGAAAGGAAAAGAGACCAAATAAATCTGGGTTGTTTGGGGTTTTTTTCAGTTTCTTTTTGACAGCTGTCTACTAGTCTGGGTATCTATTCATATCATTTGTTCACCTTAATGAATCACTGACTTCGTAGGTGATTGAATTGATATCTGTGGGTTATGGGATCAGCCTTTAAATGGTTATGTTGATTTGCCTACATGACAACTTGCATCAGTAGGGATCAGTATAAACAGCAAATTGGAAGACGTTAAAAAATTTGTTTCCTTGAAAGGGTTTTAAACAACTTTACAGAATGACTTAACAGAGCCTGCATGAACTTCACAGGCAATAAAACCAAAGGCAGAGAAATGTGCTTAAAATCCACAGCAAAAATGTTTTGTTTCCACTGTCCATTCTTGAAGACTCACCCTTTAAGCTATAGCAAATGAGACTTATTAGGCATGTAAACTTAGAAATATTACAGTAGAAAAAGTTCTCAATGCTTTTCTTTTTAAATTTTGAGTTCATCTGCAAATTTAAGTAATAAAGAGCTTGAATGCCTTTTCCCTCTATGCAAATATGGCTGCTTATCCCAAGCTTTTGCCAAAATATGTCTGATTGCAGTAATATTGTCTTCCTGAGGGTCTGACTAGCACTGTCTGAAGAATAAAATTATGATTCAAAAAAGAGGTTGAAATGTGTATTTTTAGGAGCTATTTTAACTACTGTGATTAATCATTGTACCAAGCAATACCGTAAACTTGGGTAATTCCAAAAGAATCCCAAACCCACCAACACCCCAAACCACCCAAAAACATGCCCCCAAATATATATATCACCATGAATGTGATGACTCACTGGTAGCCTTTCTTCCTATGTCAGCTCAGGTAAAGTTCAGATCTTGACCTTCCACTTGCCTGGGAGCCATTATAGAAACCCTAATCATCTTCCTGATGGCCAGTTAAGAATAATAACTGATTAAGGAATTGTAGCACTTTACTCAGAAGAGTTTTAAATACATAAAGCATTCTGAGCTGTCTCCTTATGATAAAAGGTATGGCTGCTCATGTTATACGTCATAAAAGAAACTCTGTTCTTTTCTATCATTGTTATGTACTTACTTAGCTAGGTTTATACTTCTAATCTCTGACTAATAAGGATGGCGAGAGTAGGCATTAGACAGCCTTAAAAAGATTGATGGTTTTGATTACATCATACTATAGGATAAATTGTAGGGTTCAAATCTCTTACAGAGTTAAGGATATATATGGTAACTGAAGAAACATAGAGGTGTCAATTTTCCATTTGATGGTGCTAATATATTTTGATAAGATCTACATATTAAGAATGAGCCCTCAAGTTCAGTGATTTAGTACTGCAATTGTACGCTGTACTTCACAGTGAGTAGAACAAACAATAAAAATGTGAATCCTTGCCTCTGCTCTGAAGGACAGTGAACAAAGACATGTAAGCATTACAGCTGCCAGGCGTGGAGAGGAATTGCTTTTCAGAAATGTCTGGAAAGAGGAAAGAAAGTGGGATAGTAAATGTGAACAGGGAGGTTAATTGCAAAGTAAATGAGTTTGCTGCAGAAAACACTGAGGCTCAGATCCTCAAAGGCTATGTGTGTATTAGTAAACAACACCAGGGAATGTGCCAGGCACTGGAGCTTAATCAGCTATGAAACTATGAAATTGTGAGCATTGCTTCTAGTATGCTTGCAGTATTAGCCAAGTACCACCATCCCAAACAATTCTTTGAGAGGGTTTGGGAACTAGGATAGGGCAGGGACCATTACCAGCATTTGATTTCCATTGCAAGAGAGTTAATAGCACTGACATGGGCTGCTCAGTAAAGGCAGGTAAAAGCCTCCCTTCTTTTTTTGTCAGACTTTGAAATCCCTCCTCTATATGGAACTTCAAACCACCTACTGGGAACATTGCCCACCTGCTGTTCCCCAGACTATAACTGGGCATTGACAGAATGGTGGGTGCCATAAGTCAAAACTGTGCTAGGGAGCACTGTAAAAAACCCGATGTTGACAGTCATGTACTGGTGCTTGAGCCCATGTCCTGGCTTTGTTTAGTTACTAGGATGAGTGTAGCCTGGTCTCCAGTTCCATGAAGGGTATGCAGAAGATAGGACTGTACCTTGGAGTGTGTTGGGACATCTGAAGATTGAAGGGTAGTGGCTGGATCTCCTGACAGCAATCTGGTGGGTGGATCAGATGGCGCAGCTGGATTTCCTCACATATACTGCTACAAATCTGTCTCGTGCTCTGGACAGGAGAAGTCCCAGTAAATGTGTTACGCATGTGCTGACTGAACGAGAGAAAGCTCAGCTTCACCACTGGGCAATGAACTTCAAAGATAAAGAGCAGGTGAGAGGATATTGGTGAATCATAATGAGCCTCTTAGAGTGCTTTCTGTAGTTTCTTCAAGTATCCTTAAAATTCACAGAGAACAGAAATGCTCAGTGACTGTCTGTTCAGGGCAGGATTTTAGCTTGTGTAAATCAATGTATTTAATTGGTTGCATTTTCCTAGGCTGATTTATGCCAGCATGGATCTGATCATCAGATTTTGTTTAGATTTTATTTAGTAAGTAATCTGGCTAAAGTTAGTGACTACTAGTTGCTAGGACCTCCAGGGCTGAGGCATATGGTCCAAAAATGACACCTTGTATATTTTTGCTGGACTCTATACAGCGACTGTGTTTTCTGTACTACTGAAACGCAAGCAATGCTGGTTAATTACAAGCCATGCTGCTATCGCATATATATTGATACAGTGACTATAACACCTTCCTTTTTAATGGAGCACCTCTTTGATTTGCATACTTCCCTGAGAGCACACTGTTTGACTCAAACTTGCTCCCACATTCCTTATCCTCATAGCAGGTAGATGTTCATTGAGGACAATTCTGGGATTACTCACTGTGGGATGGGGTTATACTATACATATTAGATGCTCAGCATAGTAATATCAGTGCCACTTGCTTTCAGGATCCACAGGTCTGGTTGGAATAAATCAGATCTAAGTAAAAGACATATATAAAGCACTTCTTGTCTTTCCAGCAGAGAAAAAGCTCCACAGCAGTCAGTCGCAACTTTTGCTGGATTAGAAATGCAGAGCAGTGTGTTTTTGAAATGTGAATTAGTGATCAGGCTTAATATCCTAATACCAATTAATATGAATCACTCTCCTAGTATTATCTTAATATCTGAATATTAAGCTAGTATCCTGTTCTTTGCTGTTAGAATTTTTGGGCATAAGTGAGTGACTAGGCCAGTTAACACCAGCTGTTGATGTAGTGAAGTGATTTGTTTCCTATGGAGGACAAGTGTAATTTTCAGGTTTGTTTTGTATCTAATGCACAGTATTTTATTAACAATATAAGATCAATTTTCTGGGTTTGTATGTTTAGCTGCCCTGTTAGGGACTTCTGTTTGTTTCTTTTCCTCTTAATTACAGTGTTGCCATGCTGGTAATTTCCTCTAACATGAATTTGCCAACAGTAATTATCTGTAAGGCTGCTTGAGGAGGAATCCTGCTCTTTAATGACTTCAGTGGGACCCTGGCCTTGGATGAAATAGGAGGGCTGGCATTTTATTTCCACATAAAAGATTCTCTTCACAAGAGCAGAGAGTCACTCTGCTGTTTCAGTTCTGCAGGTGAGTGCTCACCAGGGATACTGTGGGGATCTAGGTGACAGCAGGTCACTGAATGTTGGGAAACTTTTGAGCGTGGTGCTTTGCTGGTCAAAAAGGATTCATTTTTGGGTAGTCTTATTCCTTTATGTCTTTGATGTCACCATCAGGCAAGTGAGAGATGGAGGTATCTTGCTTTGTTATCTGGAGCTAGTAAATATTTACATTGTGTTACTAAGTGATGATCTAATGAGTCTGGAAAATTACTACACAAAAATTAAGTCTGAAAAAAATTAAATCTATGGGGATGACAGAGTTTTGTGAGGCTGCGTCAGTTTCTCTAACTGGGGAGGATATATATGATAACTCTCTGCTTGCCCTCCTTTTGGTATGACCACTAGCAGCGCTATGCCACATGCACCACGGTACCTACTAGTCACTGCTCACTCTGTCCCTGTCCAAAAGTTGAGGAGAAAACATGAAACATGGAAGATGGAGCTGTGAAGGGCTGGGTTGTTCCTCCTACCCATCTGAGATGCGCTTGGAGTTCATCATGGTTCAGCAGCCTGGGGGTGATGTGGAGAACTGCCTCGGGAAGGTGAAAGGGACAGAAGAAAAGGGGAAGCTAAATATGGGAAAACACACGTTTTTTCCATTGGTTTTGTTTTCATACTGATAGCCTGCTAAAGAAAAGGTATTCATCCATGGCCAAAGGTCTGCAGCATGACAGTAGATCTAAAGTAGTTGACACAAAGAAATAAAAGCTTTGGAAAACAGGATTTTGGCAATTGTGTGTGAGGATATTTTTGCTCTCTCTGTAGCTGGTTAATGAACTAGTCTGCAACTACAGCTGGAAATAGACTCAGCTCCCTCACTGTGATATTTAGCCTACTGGCACTGGCTTAATCCCACCCCTAGAATAATTAAAACACAGATACAGGTACATAGGATTTTAGTTAATTTATGTGTAGTTGGTCTTGGATGCATGTATATGTTACAGGTAATGTAATGGAAGAAGGGTTGGTTTTAGTATGCAGATAAGTGAACCGCCTCCCCTGCATGGCTTTAATTCCAGTGTTTTTATTAGTGTGTGTAAACTATAAACTATTGCTCTGTTAGTGCACTGAGTGTATTTATCACAAACTAAGAGACTGACAGCTTTTGTCAGGAAAGAATGAAGAGTTCCCTTCTTCAGGTATGGTTCTGAGAATGATTTTGCGTAAAGGAGGGAATGAATCGATAGCTTTTTCAGTTGCAGGAGCACAACTTTTCATGGTAGGTATGTCCCTAGGAAGCACAATTTTTAGGTAGGCATGTGCAATAATTTATGTCTGAGCCATTTGTTAATATTGGCAAAGCGTCACAGGTACTCTGAGTGGTTATGGCAGACTGGGGAGAAGAGTGCAGCAGCAGGTTGCTGCTTCATCCCCACACCAAGGGCTGGCATTTGTACGCAGCAAGAAGTCAGAAAGGTACATTATTTTCCCTGTAACTAGTACAGGGATTAATCTGTGCTTCTCATAGTAGTTTCAAGGAGTTTTACCAAGCTCAGCTTTCATGATTTTCAGCAAAATCTCTTGTAAAAATGTTTATAGAAAATCCTGTCTCCCGTGCAATTACTCTGCCATATGCAGTGGCACATCTTACTCATTCTTTGAACATTTTATGCTCGCAGGAGAATTTAAGAATAAAACCTACCACAGAGTACAAAATTAACATATCAAATTAATTTTGTGTTATACAGAGTGATGGATAATATCAATTCACGGCTTGATCCTGTATATGCTGAAGTTGAGAAGATCTCGTGGTGTTATTTTGATTTATGATTGGCACATAAAGGTCTTGATTTCCTTCTAGTTGTATAAAAAAACCGTGTTATTAAATAAATACAGACATAGCATATTCACAAAAAAACAATGACAAATAAAGAATACATTAGGTTCTTCTTTAAGGAATATAAGGAATATTTATTCTATAAGGAATAACTATAAGGAATATAATACCAAATTTCTACCAAAATTCTTGTTTTTCATGAAGAACAAATAAATTTGCAGTCCTATAATTATTTTCTGAAGCAGAAAGTCAGTCAGATTACTTTCAGATTATTATATCATCTGTGTTAGAAAGTGGTAATTGAGAATTACAGAGTTTCTATCAGGTTTGCCTTGGCAGCAAGTAAGGTTAACATAAGTGGTCATATAGCTGAGTTAATTTTAAGTGATCTTTAAGGTTGAGATGTTAAGGTTGAAATGCCTTTAAAGTAAGCTAAATGCTTCTTGTGTTTGGAATGTGGTCTGATATGTAATTCCATTTCTGCTATTGAAACGTCAGAAGTTGTAACACAGTGTTCAGAATCAACAGCAGAAATGTGTCTTTTTAAAGTTTAGAAATTTATAAAACTTAATATAAACTTATTTTAAATATTTATATCCATGTAATGGTGTGGGCATGGAAGACACTGGATTTTAAGCAGTGTAAATTTTGGACTATGGAGGATATTTTAAGTAATGTGAGTTCATACTCTGGATGGTGGGGCTGTTAAAGAATGTGGAATTGAGCAGTTGGTGTCATTATATATTAAAAAAAAATGTAGAAAAATTTATTAGGGTGAAAGACTGTATGTAAGACTTAGGATACCCAACACTATCCATTATAGTGCTTTTAAAGACTGTCATACCTTTGTTAATATTTTTCATTTTTCAAAACTAAGCAAGCTTAACACACTGCAGAGGCTGGTTAATTAATTTATTTAGAGTTTTTGTGACACGTAATTGACTGTTTCTCCTTAATAAAGAGATTTTTGCAACTAGGCTTTTTTTGTTGTTCTCTCAAAAGAGGAAAGGATCAAAGTCATGGCAGTATTAGCTCAGAATTTAGGCTAACATCTTTTGGCTGTTTTGGAAATACAGTGTCGCTGTGTTCTCTCTTGAAGGGAAAACAATGTCTTTTTCACATACACAATGACTTCCCATGCTAAGTCAGCTTGAATTGAAGTCACTGAATGTTCTATGGCAGAAAGAGCTTTGACCCTAAATTTGATTTTAGCCTTCCTCTTTGCAGCCTGAGAACAGGAGGAGAAATGTGTAATGTTTTCACAGAATACTGGAAATCTTGTGGACATCTGACCGCCTCCCTTTCCCTTTGTTTTATGCATTAATTTGGTAAAAATAAATCCAGCAAGCCTGGAGAAAGGAAGGACAGAAGAAAAGGAAGGTAATAATGAAAGTTGTATGAAGGAATGCTTTCCTTGCTTCGATTATGTCTCCTTGGTTGTTCCTAGAAAGCTATGATGTGCTTTGCTCTTACTACTGTATGATGGCTCAGTGCAGAGTGTACGCACACAGTGAGCCAGCTAAATGGAGAAGGGCAAAGAGGAGAAGGTGAGGAAAGGGAGGTACAAGGAGGCAAAGGCGAGTGTGGCCCCTTTCTCCAAGTACCCTATGCAACAGCAGCAGTTGTGAAAGTCCTCCATTAATCTTGAGGGGAAGTCATGCAAGTAAGAGGCAAAATGAGGGGGTAGTTTACTTCCTCATCATGAACAGGTTGCAGGAACGAAAAGGATACTCCTTGAAGTCAGGGGAGATTAATGCATGTAGACTCTTTACATGATCCAGTTTCTAAGCTACAGTATGTTAGTGTTGCTGCCATCAAGAAATATGATCTCTATATACAAATATATATATTTGTGATATATATAATTTACAATATATAAATATGAGATTTATATACAAGATATATAAATAGGGAAAGTACTTTTTCAGTAAAGCTTGAGAAGATGGGATCTAGTATTCTACAGATAAAATGTGATACTGTTATTGGAGAGGGAAGGAATCTGTATGGGGAAATGAGTGTGTAAGTTAAAATTGTATATTACATTTCTATAAATTCATGTTATGCTAATATTAACAAGACTAATACTTTTTTCACATTAATAGATGAGAACAGTGTCAGTAATTTTTGCCTGGGTCCAGTGACAGCATACTATATACTTCATTTGACACATCTTGGCTCTGAATATTTTAATGAGATTTCTTCCTTTTCCAGTCTGTGAAGCTCTCTGTGCACCTGAATATCTCTCTGGTGCCTGACTTGAGAAAAAAATAATAATACATTGACCTTGTTAATGAAGGAGAAAATTCTAGCAGAAGTTAGGTGGTAGTCATCTGTATCAAGCTCAGGATAGTCTAAAAATGGCAGGCCACTGATATCTTTATGCATTATTCAAAATAATTAGTGCAAGCAGTCAGTCTCACTTTAGCTGCTTTGAGTTTACAAGATGAGGCACAGTCCCAGGCTGGGGCTGTAAGACCTCCCTGAGCACGGGTCTGTGCTTGAACTCGGGGTCGCAGGTGCAGGTGCATTTAACAGTGAGTATCTTTGAGCAGCTTGCTGGCTGAGATAGTATAGAAGGGTGGCATGTGATTATTCCTGACTGTATAGATATAATTTTATGTTATTTAAAAATAAAATAAAATAAAATAGAATCCACTTTCTTTTAATGAATGGGCAAAAGAGAAAGTAATTATATTGTGCAGTGTTTGCATGAGAATAGATGAGTAAATTGCATTAAGGAAACTCCCTCTAATCAGAAGTACTTCTTTCAAGAAACGATGTTAACAAGCATAAGTAAGAATAACAAAGCCAAGGTGTTGGTTTCTAGGACCACAAAGAATACAGATAATTTAATTTACAGTTTCCAGTTTTGTAAAATCTACTGGAATAATTTTTTTTGCTGTGATAGGCTATACTATATTTCTTCACCAAAAGAGTAAAAAAGAATAAAGAGAATATTACTACATGTAAATGGATTATTCATGTGATGCTACATGACACCTATCTGGGAAATGAGGGGACAGGGGTATATTTGCTAGCATGACATCCTTAATTCTGTCATTTATAATGATAGGAAAGGTAATGAAAGCTACTTGTTGAAGACAGCTTGCAAAAATGATAAGTGAGAGCAAATAGGTGACACATTGTGAAGAAGAATTCCTGGTGGTTAGAGATGACAGAGGAGGTCTTATGTGCATTATCTATTGTGGCTCTATGCCTGCCTCCTGGATAACTTTAGCAATTCTATTAACCAATATAAGCCCCTGTTTCATCACCTATAAAAGCCAGATAATACTTACCCAACTCACAGCATCTTAATAATTGATTTTTGTGAAGTGCTTTGTGATTCTCAGATGGAAGGCACTATACAAGTGTCAAGTATTATTATTATTGCTACTACTAGTAGTAACAGTACATGGCATTTATACTGTTCTTTCCTGTTCACAATGCTTTAACTAATGCATTCTTGCAGTGCCTCTGTGAAGTAGGTACCTATGTACTTTTACAGATGAAGAAATTCAACAATCATCTAACTTTTCCATTTTCATCATGATGGTAAGATTTGAAAAAAAAAAGGTGAAAAAAATTCTAAAGTACAAATATCTCTGTGATGATTAGAATGCTTGTGGGAGGTTGTAGATTAGGTTTGGAGTTTGGTCACAGTTAGAAGGACACAGAACACAGCAGTCACAATTTCTGGACAAGTTTTTTTACCACTGAACTCTGTAAAAGCCTTCCTTCTCTAGCTGTGTTTCTGAATGCAAAATCCTAATGACATTGCTGTGTGTTTATCATGCTCTGATCAAGCCTGTTCTTCCAGGCACTTCCAAGCAATTGTGCCTGGCTTTGGCAAAGCTGAGAGGCTCAGCCAAGAGGTCAGTGCTGGCGAAGAGGAAGTCCTGGGCATGTTCAGAACTCTTGGCACTGCTCTTAGACCATCTTTCATTTCAAACACAGTTTTGGTATCTCCAGGCTTAGATTGATTAGGAGGTTTTGGATCGTATTTTGGTTGAAAGGCTTAAAAATCTCCTAAATTCTGTTTTAGGTGCTTAAGAGTTTGTGTAGGGGTTGGATTTTTTGTTTTGTTTTCATTTCACTAAATCTATTTTTAAATAATAATCTGAGATTTTAGATTTGTCTTTTTTTCCTGTCTAACAGCACACATTTCTTTAATCCATCATATCTTGGAAAACTGGAACTCTAAATAGCTCACCCATTTTTTTTTTTTTGATCAAATTCCATACTAAGAAATAAATATTTACCCATAGTCCCATTGCTGCCTTTGGTATGGGCTCAACAGCTACAGATGTCATTGCATCTGGAGGTGCTCTCTTCAAAAGCAGCTGATTTTCAAAGCTCAGGCATTCCTCCCAAGTTCAGCAGATGTCTAAACATCACTTACTAGAAATGACATGTATCTGTTGTTGCACACATAGGCAGAGATGATACGAATGCATGGTGTGGAGTCAAGAAGCAAGCCACAATTCTAATGCACTTAAGATATAACCATACTCAGACATAAACTCGGCTCAGCTTCTGTGGATATAGCATGATTACACTAACACACTGTACAGGATGCTAAGGTATCCTGGCCTGTGCAGAGACTCCTTTAAGCAAAGAATTAGGACACGTGATCTGCTATTTGGAAGCTTTTTCCTAAGGCTTCACAGGACGAGGGCTGCAGTGTGATAACTAGCTACAGCTTAAGTCCTTATCCTATAGTTTGCCTCTGAGGACTGCACTTAACCTTCCTCCCTATGGACACCTCCCAGTGGACTTCAACTTGCAACAGAATGAGGTGTAAATAGTTTTCACTGCAAATAGCTTTCAGGGTTTTTTTTTGTGTGCAATCAAAAGCTGAAATCAGATTTGTCAAGAAAACTTCCTATTGGCCACTGTGACCCAGGAGACCAGTTACAGCTCAGAATCATGTATTTGGTATAAGTGTGGTTTGGGGAGTGGGGAAGTCTTGGCTTTGAAAACAGAATTTTAGTAATTTTTTATATGCAGACAATCTCAATGAATCATTTATGTAGCACATATGTAAATAAGAGCAAAATGTGACTCAGCATTTTGTGATGAAAAGCAGATACCCAGAGACATCTCATTTTGTTAAGTGTTGCATTCCCAGGCCATCACTAATGAAAGCCTTGGAAATCTGTAAGTAAATGTTTCTTCTTTGTGTCCTAGACATTAATAGTTATCAATAGCAGCAGGCTGCTGAAGTCAGCTTAAATGGCAAGAATGTTTTTCTTGACAACAGTAATGGGTAAAAACAGATTGAATTTGAAATTCAGTGCAGGCACATGCTTCAGGCTTGCCTGAGAGGTGAGCTGTCTAGAGACCTCTGCGTTGCTCAAGATGGTGAAAAACTGGAAAATGACTAATCACAGAGCTGGTTAAATGTGCAACAGGCAGGCTTGGGTTCTGTATTGAGACAGTCTTTTGCTTTCTGCAGACTGGCAGTTACAGGGTCCCACTGCTTCCTTCAGCAGAAGGAAGGCTCCAAGAACGAATGAAGTATTATCCATAGAAATCATAATAGAGGCATAAACAGCGAGACTGTCTTGTGGCCCATACGTGCTCTGCATCTTCTTGCTTCCTTACTTTAGCTCACCAGCAGAACAGCTCCACTTGTACTGCCGCAGGATTTGACTTTCTGCTTCAGAAAAGGGTATTTCTGTAACAGGTGATTTTCGTATACTGTCTATCCCTAGTTTTAGGAATAGTATCTCAGTACTTTATTGCACCTTTTGAAAATAAGATTCAGTCTCACAAGCATTAACTGAATCAATAGGATTACCTGCATGAATAAAAGTTAAAGCATTACTTAGAAGCACAAGGTCAAAGCAAGAAATCATTAATTTTGATATAATCCCCATTCCTACTTTTAATGTTTGCCATAATTTCTTTTTTGGACAAATTATCCCCCGTCTTTAAATCAGCTATATGCAAAAATGTTTTTTAAGCAAACTTTAAAACACCTTTTTTGCATATAGATAAAAATTATCTGAGTTATAAAATAGCATGCGAATGTTCTAACAAATGAAATTTTACTTTCAAGATTGTACAATAAGAGATTTTAAAATTTCTTGTGTATATGGCCACACAGTGTCAAGGTGTGTCATTAAACTACAGAAAATTGTGGTCAATATTTTCCTAAGGACACAAAAGAGGTTTTAAAACTTGTTTAATTGTCTTAAACCTCTTTTCAGATTCAAACTTTTGGGGACACTTTGGTGCATTAGAAGATCCCTTGTTATGGAGTTAGGTGAAACGTAGATGCACCAGTGCATATTTGTATGGCTATATTATGTGGTGGTTTTTATTCATTTATCTTTTAATATGACTCCTCCTCCATATTATCCAAAGAAGTTAATTAAGGCACAAATTTCAAGGTAATTATTTTTAAAATGTACACCTTGAAGGGAACCTCATGAAGGCAAGAATTTAACATATGTGTTAGTAGTCATCTGAACGTTGAATTTTTTATTTTTGGTTTTAATTTATGCAAGATTTTGGGGCAGCTTTTGATTTACTATACAATAAAGATAATTTGGCTTTTGCTTGTAATACAATTCCTAACTTAGCTCATCATCTTTCTCTAGCTTAATCAACAGTGCATTTGCCTTATATTGATGGAGTCTGAGTGCTTCCTAGGAGAAAAAAATGTGGCTGTGATGTTTTGTACCCTTCTCCTTTCCAGAAAGACTCAAAACACAGACTCACTCATCACTTAAAAAAATAACTGCTGAATATACAAAATATTGAATGTTATAAATAAGGAAAGTTCTTTGTGTCAAATAGCCTAGACGCTTACAGAAGGCTATCTGGGGTTTATTCGGTTCTTAGAAATGAACAGATGTCTAGATAGAAAATACATGTCCAGAATCTCACCTCAGCTCTTCCAGGTTTATACCCATGTAGCCCTGTTGATGTCACTGCTGTTTTTCAATAATATTATGACTATCTCTTCAGTTTGGAGAGTATGCCTTGCACTGTATTGATATAACTTACATTAGGGTATTGTTAGTTTTTTAATCTGGTGTACTTATGCCTGTGCAGCATGTGAAAGAACATGGGGTGATGCTGCTGTACCATCTCAGTGGGCTTTTTTCCATTTTCATGTAGTTTTAATTTCAGCACCTGAAATCTGAAATATTGTAATCCATGAATGAGATTTTTTGGAGGTGTTACATCTTTGTGTAAGGCAATTCATATTTAAAATGCAATCTTTAAAGAATTCTAGTGTATTGCATAACTAAGTAAAATAGGTGATTTCTGGGGTCTACATTTGACTTGCCTGAAGCGTAGCCCACGTGCTGTTTCTATTTTACTATAGCTTTGTCCATCGTACAGCTGTGGCTATGCTTGTAATGACAATCAGGAATTCCATCAAGATGCTTAATTTTTTCCACCCATGGCAAAGAATACCTAGAACCCTGAAAATGTGGCAATAATGGGTTTATGTCTACTAGCTACATCCATATCCACAAAGCACTCATGACTGTAGATACATTTCCTCTGGATGCATGTAAATCTCCTGTACACTATCTGTAACTGTTAGCAGGTACCAGGCAGGAAAAGAGCAATAAGGAGATACTCTAAAGGATTTAAATTGCTCTGGAGCTCCAAAAGGAGCCTGCTTCTGCCTGTGGACATAATTTGCGAACTGTACAATGTCCTTTTTTTGATTCTTTGTAAGGCAAGAGATAGAGGAAGAATATCCAACCTTTTAAGACAGGGTAACATACCAGGAATCTTTTCAAGTGATTCAGCCAGAGAATTTTGCCTGGTAGAGGTAAAAGCTGCTTCTCACACTATTTATTGTCAAGGTTTTACAACAGATACAACATAACCTATTGGTGTTTTCAAGATGCAGCTTCCACTATTTTAAAAAAAGCACTAGAAGCAATAAAGTCATGCACCTAATTAAAAATTACTGTGTGTATTAAATATCTTGTTCCATTAGAAAAAGCAGTTTCAGCTAAGTTTGTCATCATCTGCCAGATGCTGGGTAGTTTACATAAAATTGTATAGTAATTGTAGGTTGATTCTTGTGGACAAATGCTTAAAACTCTAGATCACTGTGCAGCACTAATTGGTCCCCTGGCTGGAATACTGTTGGGAAGAAAATAAATGGGAACAAGGACTAGAATCATCTCTCATCTCTATAGGTAGTTCCTAATATTCACGTCTTTATTGCTGTCTTTTCTGTGATGGTGTAGGCAAATTTCCAGACTGTTCACTGGAATCATTTACATCTGCTTTAAATGCTTAGATAGAGAAAACAAAAATGTGGAAGTTAGTTATAAGAATCCATATGCCTGATACAAAGCAATCAACTATTAAAATGCACATAGATCTTTTTTCCTTTTCCTTTTTTTCTTTTCCTCCAACTCAAGGGATGCTTATCTGACTTACTGCATATTTACTGATATGAAAAGCTGTAGAAGCTGTAGCTCCGATTTAAGGTCAGTCTGATTTTTTTTTTCTCCTGTGACTCATCTCTAATTGTTCAAAATCTATCTCTAGTTACATGCTTGAGAACAAGGTTACTAACCGTGCTTTAGAAGAACCTACTCCAAGACATTCTTAGGGTGATTAGCAATGAAACTCTTGTCCTTCCTCTCCCCTGTGCTCACTGCAAGCCAAACACGAGACCTGCCCCCTCCTAGTCTCCACTTCCCTTCTGTTCACGGTGGGTTACTACACTCCGTCCATCCCAGCTCCTCCAGACAGGAAGCGGATGGCGCAGGAGAATGGTTGTGGTCATGTGTGTAAAGGCCTCTACCAGCTGATTTTCTCTTCTTACTGGTGGTCCTCCGCCCTGCTGTGAGTCACCTGCAGGCCACGGGGCTTTGCGGGTGTCCCTGCCTCTGTGTGAGTTGCCCATGGGCTGTGTCAGGGTCCCTCAGGGGTGTCTCAGCTCCTTTGTCATGGAGTCTCTCCTTCCAAGAGTGCCCTCCAGCTGTGCCCTCCTGGGTCTTCACTGCAGTGTCCCCTGCCCCAGCGGCTGCTGCCTGAGCAGAGGTACTGTGCGCTCCTGTGACGGGTTGACCATGGCTGGATGCCAGGTGCCCACCAAGTCGTT
The DNA here is from genome assembly GCA_026212715.1 of Elanus axillaris. Taxonomy (NCBI): domain Eukaryota; kingdom Metazoa; phylum Chordata; class Aves; order Accipitriformes; family Accipitridae; genus Elanus; species Elanus axillaris. The sequence goes on along the minus strand of JANZLQ010000078.1, from coordinate 20,960,864 downwards.
CTATCACTCCCCCCCCTCTTCGCTAGACA
>JANZLQ010000078.1:20935613-20960735 GCA_026212715.1 Elanus axillaris | reverse complement strand
TTCCAGCAGCTTCTCACAGAAGCCACCCCTGTAACCCCCCCCACTACCAAAACCTTGCCACAGAAACCCAATACAGCTCCCCTGACTGGTTGCAGTTTTGCAGAGGTGCCTGAGGGGAATTGTGTGTCTGCAGCTGGTTTTTATTGACACATGGTAGTTCATGGCCTTCTCTCACACATCACCACAGCAGCACCCTGCTAATTAAAGCCTGCTATTTATGCACAGTACAGCGACATACGTAAAATTCCTTCTTAAATAAATAACTTTCAGAAGTAAACTGTATTGTTAAGTCCGTGTTGGACTTACCAACCTTTCTCTTGCAGAAGGCATAGCTATGGCAGTGTCTGGCAGCACAGTTCAAGGTAAAACAGAAACCTGCACCTGGACTGTTGTAAGGTGCTCGGTTGGCAAATACATCTTGTTGAGGCTGGGGTACTTGCAGTCTGTTCGGGGGGCTATAAATTGCTTTTTTCCATGGAATAAAATAAAGCAGAATTGAGAATTTTTCATTAATTTCCTTGGTTGGTAAATTCATTGTAATCATGTTTTCCAAAAGCATACTGTTTTTTTATGGTTTGTTTTTTTTTGTTTGTTTGGGTTTTTTTAAGAACCTCACCCCTTTTTTGCTAGATCTCAGATGTATTTGTGTGGTGAATGAAGTTCTAGCTTTGCCTGATCCTATCATCCTTTCCTCTCTTCTCTTTCACATCCACCCTGACTTGCTGAGTGAATTAATTGTTTATGGTGAGTGGGAAAGTTCCTACAGACAGAGGAATACAGATACAGACTCCACCTGGAATATTTAGTTTGAAGTGGGAGATACTGTTTGCTCTAAACCTGGTAGGATAGGGTTTTCAAGGATGTGCAGCCTCATAAGACTTAGCCATTAGAAAAGCCACGTGCTTTTCTAGAAGGTGTCTTTTTTAAAAATATATTTTACCATGGAACAAATACATAGTCTTGTTTCGTAGCACTGAAAAAAAAAACATGCGAGATTCTTCTTTCTGTGTCTTTATGTATTTTTCATGTTGGTACGTCCCATGATCATTATGAAATCACATATGTTTTCAGTTAGGTATGTTGTAATTTCTTTATGTGTTTTAAAATTCTTCCAAGCGATCCCATTATGTACTTGTAGAGTTAAGCCCTTTGTTATGTGCTATCAAATGAAGAAATTGAAGTGGGATGAAATCAGAATAACATGAGTTTAAAGTTTAGGTATTAAAATAAACAGGAAACATTTTTTGCCTATTAGGCTGATGGCAGAAGTAAAATTAAATTCACCCACAGAGTACTGAAAAGCAAGATTAAATCTGTGATGCACTGTGGTTTGTGAGTAGAAAAGAATGATTCCTGCATATGTTTTACAACATCTGAGTGGAAACACTGATTCTGCAGCTTGGGATAGGAAATACAATCAGTGCAGCTGAAGCCAGCATCTATTTATCTTAAATGAATCATTCTCCAAGTAGGCAGTTGATATCCTAGTGCTGTGTGCCATCTTTTTTACATTCATGCAGCACACATTAAACCAAGGAACTGTTATTATTGGAGCTGAAATATACTGCAGCACACAGATTGTAAGTGTTTAAAAATACACTAACTCTTTCCTGTATGTTCAGTTGACAATTAAACTGTATTAATAATTTTTCTTTTAATATTTACAATTATTAGACACATGGAAACAGGTATACTTATGAAATTCTTACAGTTTTCACAAGCATAAAAGTTGGTTTTAAGATCTTTAAATACAGGAGAAGAAAAAGAACCTACAGGTAGATTTCAAGATAGAATATTTTCTGGTTTATCTGAGGTTTTTAATTCAATGAGTTTTATTTCTGATTTTCTCCAATATGGAGACAACAAAAATCTGAGAGTTGTTTCTACTTCCTTTTGAATTTACAGGGAATTGGATAGGTCAGGTCTGAATCTCACAGTCTGGATTGAATAACAGCAGAAAATTTTTTAATTTTTTTGCATTTCAGTTTAGATACATATAGTTTAATTCTAGAACAGAAGTCATCAGGTAATAGCAATGCTAAAGAGAGACTTGCCTTTGAGGCACAGATTCTCCAAGGCATTCAAGTATTTAATTTAGTTCTGAGGTTTTGTTGAATTTGACCCCAAATGTCATAACAGCAAATGAAATAAAAAGATAATTTACTGTTTCCTACTGCAGATATAGTAATTAGAAGAAAATAAGGGAAGAGGAGAGTCAGTCATTATGCAAAAAGCAGGAAATTAAGCAGGCAAAAAAAAGCCACCTTTTTTTTTCTCCTAAGTTTTGATGGTATCTGACAATAATTGTCTGCCAATCAAAGTACTGCAACTGGAATTTTATCTTATTTATTTTTGTTGATTCTCATATTATCAAAGGGGTTTTTTTGTTCGTCCTCCTCCAAGTTTTCTTTGTTTCTGGTTTTAAATCAAAGCCACTTTAAAAATAAATGAAGAAAAAGATAGTAGGATTTAGAAATCCTAAATGGCAACTTTTTAATGTTGCTTTAGCTTTTAATGTTTTCAGCAGCCTTTTTTTTTTATCTGTAGTGACAGGCAGTATGTATACAGACAAATGTTAGCTTTACAGCAAAGTTTGCATTTGGACTCTGTAAACTCTTATAGATTATTCACTCTCTTCATATGCTGACCGCTCTTCAGACACACCACACTGAAGCAGTTCTGAAGGACTTGCTACCCCCACCCCTAAGGTGGGCTATGAAGTGACTTCTTGTCTGCTGAGCCATGGTGGTTTAAACTAAATTAACAACATGTGTATTGAAGTGTGGGTAAGAGTGCATTCCATATCTGTAACTGTAGCTTAACTTTGAGGGGTGCCAACATGCAAGTGGTGGGCAGTCACATCTTAAATCACTGTTTCTGAAGCAGATAGTTTGACCCTAACATTTCCCCAGGACAAATGCTAGATGCCAGTACAGAACCAAGGGGAATTAATTTCTGTTTAATGGAAATAGCAAAAAAAATCACTTGGACTCACATTAAGGTGTTTGGGGTGCCAGTCTGGCCTCTGGCATACATGAGAAAAGGCTTGCTGTCACTCACCCAAGGCACAAACCCTGTGCTAGCAACACCAAGGACTTCTGTGGTGTCAGTGGTTGCTCTGAGCTGCCTGAGGTTTCCTGTCTGCAGAGAAGCCCTACTCCTGCAATGCTGAGGTAGTTCTGTCTCTTTTCAGAACTCAAGTTATACAGTACAAATGCTTAGTTGTTTCCTTTGTATATGGTGAACCGGCAGTTAGATAAACAGCAAGAACAATCCTAAACAGTGAAAAAAATACATTATTTCAAATTAATCATTGTAGTCATCAACATTAAAAAAAAATCTGTCTGGTTACCTTCATAAATCAAGAGACACTTTTAATTTAGTGACCAGATTTTTAACATTCCAGGGGAGGTTTAGGCTGGACATTGGGAAGCATTTCTTTACCGAGAGGGTGGTGAAACACTGGAACAGGCTTCCTAGAGAGATGGTTGATGCCCCAAGCTTGTCAGTGTTTAAGAGGCATTTGAACAATGCCCTTAACAACATGCTTTAACTTTTGGTCAGCCGTGAAGTGGTCAAGCAGTTGGACAAGATGATCATTGTAGGTCCCTGACAACTGAAGAATTCTATTCTATTATTCTATTCTATTCTATTCTATTCTATTCTATTCTATTCTATTCTATTCTATTCTATTCTATTCTATTCTATTCTATTGTGTTAAGTAGAGCTTAAAATAAATATATGGAACTAGTCTATCTTCAAAGTATTTGAAAAAATAGGTTGTTTAGGGTTTGATGAAAAACCTAACTAAGCCAATGGGTGGGTGCTTTTATTTTGATTGCTGGTTTTACGTTAACAGGATGTTGTTGAAGGAAGAGAATATGGACAAAAGGAGTACTAATTCCCATTTGTTGGGAGCAGGTGCCAAGGAAGCCACCCTTTGGAAGCCACACTGGAATTGTACCATCCAGATAACAGGCAGGACAAGTAGGACTGAAAGCACAAAGCCACTTTAAGCCTGTCATTCTGTAACTGCTCATTATGGTCTTGTGCTTATGTTGGAGGCCACTGCCAGAAAAGGTAGCAATCTGCACCCATCATTGGGTTGGTCTGCTCTGATTCTGCTGTCTATATGAAGACTCCATATAGCTGATTGAGGCAGAGCAGAAAATGTAGATGTGCTTAAATTATTATTGCAATGGCCAAGTACACTAATAGGAAGATTAAGATACAAGAAGTCTGATTTATAAAGATCTACTTGCTCAAAAGAGACCAATAATGAAAACCCTTTTACCAAACTTGAGACTTTTGAAAAGGGAGACTTAAATGGAAATGCTGACAAACTTAACTATAACAGTCTTTGATGGACCTACTAAGACATGATGTGTTTCAGAAGTCTGCAAAGGGTTATTACTAACAGTGATCCAAAGAACAAACTTTTATTTCCCATCTCAAGGAAATTCCTTATCCATTGTTAGAATGAAAATCACTTAGTTTTTCATGTGCCTGGAAGGAAATTTTGTTTTTTGTCATGAAAACATAGATTGAATGTGTCTTTCCTACTGCCGGCGCTTAGAAAGCAAAGGTAAATGTTTAGAAGTACTTTTTATTAGTAAGAATACCCTTGCCTGTGTGTGTATTTGCACTGTATATAATGAAAGATTTACACCTACATGCTGTTTGGTGCACACAGGACCTAACATACATAGAAGACTGCAATATGTCAAAGCAAGACAAGGTTCTGCAAGACTAGGAAGCTTAGATAGCTCAAGTTAGAGTAATTGCATGGCCACAGGCAAGTCTTATATTTCCAGGGCAACTGTTTATGAAGTTATAGCAGAAGTCATATATTAATTGAAGGCTTTTTCCTTGTAAGTCATTGAAGTATAAGTGAAGGCCTGTTCTATCAGCAGATGGAAATGAAAAGAAAGCTTACACAAATTTACTTCCTCAAGTGTTCATTTCAGCTGTAACAGTCATTTGTAATTTTACACCCAAAGGGGAGGCAAGGCAAAGTTTATTTTGAAAGCACCATATCTACTTTTTGTCCTCTACTATGTACCTTTTAGACAAGGACAAGGTAAGGCTTTATACATCCACAGCCCAATTTTCAGAACCAGTGAGCACTGTACATTCCTGTGATAACATCTGGAGCTGTATGTCTTAACACCTCTGAAAAACCAGGCCTTCAGACATTACTGCTTCATTTCCCCAGGCAAATTGTCTCACAGTACCTGACAAAATGAATGAGAAGTGCAGAGTGCTGCAGTTCAATGTGTACTAACATTTATGTCTTTTGAATGTCAGGATGGCTTTTTAAATGTTTCCTCATAAAACTAAGTCCACTGTCAACAGTATTCCTTGCTCTGATTAGAGGAAGTACTCTACAGCTTAATAAAATCCTAACCCAAGCAGAGAGCTGCCAAAGTTTCAGAAGAAAATACATGAAGCCAGCTCAGCCTTTCTCTGAGCTACAGAAAAGGCACTGAGAGGTTAGGCATGTTCTCCCCTTCACCTTGATATGCAAAACAGCATTTCATTATACGTATGCATGTTTTCCTCTCTCACCACCTGTGGACAGGAAAGGGTAGATCGAGCTTCCTTCGCTAAATCTTTGTGATACTTAAGTGTAACTTTCCTAATTTTCACAATTTCTGTTTCTCCTTCTCAACATTTGATCCCTCTGATATGTCATGGTGGGGTTTTTGTTATTTGTTTGTCTGTTTGTTTTGAGAAAGGAGTAAAGGGATTATTCATGAATAATTGTTCCTGTAATTTCTTCCTAGTCTAGGTTTTTTCAGATCAAACTCTTTTCTCAAACAGTGTAAAATGCTTCAGGAGTTGTCAGGATCTCTAGCTGTCCTAAGGCTATGATTCCCTGAAGAAGGATGAGAAGTTCTGACTTCTGCATCCTGCTCAAGTCAGTGCCACCCATGCAGTGATGGAAACATTTACTTATATAAGCCCTCTACCTTCTGCTAAAGGGAAAAGAAAAGTAGCAGAAGTCCCCAAATACATGTAATGTATCTTTTTTGGAAAGATTAGGATTTACCAGTTTACTTACTTGCGCTTGCTTTGGCAGTGACTTTACTGCAGAAAAGTTCTTCTAGGATGGCATTTACATTTCTCTCTCTGGTGGGTCAGCTTTACTTGAAACTGTATGGGAAATAATGGCTTTGTGGTGGTTACACCAAGCATGGTTTTCATCCCAAGTATGTCAGAGCCTTCAGTACAGAAACTTGAATCTTATGATGCAAACATACCCCTATACTGGGTTGGTCTCACACTGGAACATTATATTGTGTAGGTTACAGTCAGTCTGCTATCATCTGACTGTTGTCCAGAAAACAACTTCTTCCATTAAATGATCAGTGTAATAGCTGTTTCCATTATCTCTCTTTCTTTCAAATGAACACTTTCTGTCATGGTACCCTTTTCTGCCAAAAGTCTTCCACTTCCCATTCACCAGATTCCCTCTTCTGCATGCTCCTGCCCAGAGCCCCTTTTGAGAACACTTCCAGTGCTGGTGTCAGCACCAGTAATACTACCGTTGCGTCTGATACTGCTTCTGCACTGCACTAAATTTTTCAGAGTTTCAGGGTATTCAGGGTATCACACTTAAGTGATCTGCAAAGAATTAGGGGCACTTTGGTGCTGTACAAATAATCATTGCAATGGTAACAGTCACTTTGTTCTGTTAAGTTTCTCTGTTCATTTATTCCTTTACATGTGTGATATAGTCACTATACATCAAGCACCGTAGCAAAACCCTGGTGATTTGCAACATTCAGTTTATAATATGCTTATTGTGAGGCTTCCATCCAGAAATATATGCCTTTGGTTTTGTATGTGTATATGTGTATTGTCATATATATAGATGTGGACTGTGTATTTGGTAAGGTTAGAGAGGGAAGAGCAGTAGAGCAGTAGAGTGGAGATGAAAATGCAGCTGTTGTTTATATGACTGAGCATAATGCACTCCAAGTTATGAGGCTAAGTTACTCTGCTTGTGGTGGAGAATATGTAATGAACAGAATGCAAATACTGTACGAAGGTAAAACTGTACAACAGTACAATGGTACAAGTCCTGTACAACAGTAAGGAGCCACTATACTTACAACTGAATATAACAACCAGAAAGAATTATTCTCTGGGAAATCAGTGCCTGTGAAAGGGCAAAATGAGCAGGGTTAGGGAGAGAGGAAGAAAGCTCACACACTTTGTGAGCTTCTCTGGTAAGGTAAATACCAGACTATTTCTTTTGTCAAACAGGAATAAGGTTCACCCTAAGAAATATCAAAAACATGATCACAGTTCACATCAACTTAAGAGAATTAAAGAAATGTGGTAAAGATAGTACTATTCAGTTTATGAGGTGGGAAAAAGTAGATAATGTTGCTGGCTAAGGTCTTGGGGGAACATCTGTCTGGAATGTATTCTGTTGACAAAACTAAGGCATACAGTAGATTTAGCTAATGCGGCAACTAGAAAAAACAAAACCTTCATCATCTGGCCAGTCAAGTGAACTCACGAGAGACTTACCTCTGAGGTAAGTTCTCCAACAAATAGTAGGGGCCTCTTTCTTGTAACATGTGCTTGTGTAGGTGAATATGGGTATGTCACTGAGTCCTTTAGGAGTCTCTGTGACTATAGATGTACATAAAAGAACATTTATTTGTTCATGCAAAGTCTAAGATGGCAGATTAAAGAAGGTAGATGCAGCTATTTTTCTAGGTGCAGCCTGTGTTCTGCACTGCCAGCACTAATGGATTGCGGACTCTGGTTAGGTTGCTTCCATTGAAATTATCTGTTGTAGTATTGAATTATAGAGAAGAAAAAAGTGTCCAGATTTATCCCAAGTTTTGAAAATATGATTTTAAGTTATAATTGCTTGAAGTATCTAAAAGCCCCATACAAAGCAAAAAGATTAATTTAGGGGATAGAGAAATAAAATTGAGATACCTGCCTGTCAAGTCTCATGAGGCATAATGATTATTAATAGTATACAATGTGATGTTTTCAGGATGAATGGCTACACAGAAAGATTCGGTCCCATAAAATGGGCCTGTATGTGGATGTACCAATGATATTCCTCTGCCCAGTTTGTCAAAAGCATTCCCTGGATTTTGTTTTCCTTTTTTTTCCCAGGTACTGTTTACAGAATTGAAATATACACTGCAAAATGGTAACATATGGGAGGTGGAAAAAGGGACAGGATTCAAAAGAGGAATATAGAAGGATTGTCCAGGCATATAGGCAGATATTAGGAAAGGCAACACTTAACTGGAACTGAGATTTGTCAAGGGCAGTGAGCAGAGTTTCTACCACTATATTAGTAATAAAGGACTAAGTGAGGACAATGTGGGCCTGTGGCTAAGTGAGGTGGGTGAGTTAATAACAGCAGAGATGTGGCCAAGGTGCTCAGTGCTATCTTTGCCTGAATCTTCACCAACTCAGTGCTAGTGAAATCTTGAAATCTAAGTAATCTTACTTTGATAATTGAAAGTACAGAGTGCACCTGATGTGAAAGTTTTCTACTGTGAAGAAGCTCCCACTTTCAGAATACGTCACTGTTAGGTGGTAGTCACACATACCTCCTTAATAGTGGTGTTTTGGTGGATTTTTGTCATAAAGTTGTTGGCAGATCATGGGAATATCCAAATGCTTCAGAAACTGGCACACCTGCCAAGTATGTACTTAAAGAATAAAGCTTTGATTGTTGAAATCTACCATGATGCACTAAACAGAGTATTAGCATTCAAAATACCTTTAATTTGAATGTTTATTGTAACAGTGGCACAACAAAAGAGTCACAGCAACAGAGGCAGCTTGGAGTTAACTCACTGCTGTGCTGTGCATGTTTGAATTGTCCAACCAGCCAGCAAAATACGCCTTTTTCTGAGAGCATTATCTTTTTCCCAATTTGAGTCCTTAGCATAGATTCTCTGTATGATTATTAATGCTGTTTTCCTACTTCATGCTTGGCCTAATGAACTACTCAGTAGATATGTGGTTCTGTTATACCTTATGGAGTATAAGCAATGCATTTGATGTTTTAATAAGTATTGAAGAGGTATGTCTTCCAGACATGAATGGCACGGGGCATGTCTTCCAGATGCCTGACTGAATCCAGCCTGAGGACCAGCAATGTGAATTTGTCACAGGCATAACTGTGGAGTTAACTCAGTTTAGAGACTTGTGGCTTTTGTTCTTTATTGGAGGTCACTGATTCAGTCCCAGGTTTTCTGATCACAATGATTGCTGTTGCAAATACACAGAAGAATAAATAGACTCATAGAGCCTACTGTGTAAGTCAAATACAAATGATTCAGCTTTGACACATTTGATAGCTGTATAAGGGGTTAAAAACCACTTCACAGACATGGTGAGTTCTCATAAAAGACTGGATTGAAAAGGCAGATCATTTGCAGGAAGAAAAGCATTTTCGAGTAAAAGAAAAAATACAGGGAAAGATGCATTAAAATCACAACATAAGGAAGAAACAGGAAAAAAGATCTTAGGAATACACAGGAATGTAAAAATAGCAGAAGAAAAGAGCAGAGACTTTGGAAAGAGCAAAGCTGCTGTAGGAAGTGCTACGATGAAGACATTCTCTTCATATACGTATGCACAGCTTTTTCTAATTTGAATGGCTTGCTCAGCATGGTGTTAAAAGCAAGAATTTTTGTACTGATTTTTTGAGAGCAAAGGAAATTTTTTTCTGTTCGTATGGGTAAGCTTTGAGGATCAATAGCTCAGGAAGTCCTCTGAAAGGTGAATGCAGATCTTTTACAAGATGTGGGTGAACGTCTGTTTTAGAACTTGAAATCCTGAAATCCGCTGTTAGACTCAACATGGCACAACACAGGAAAAAATACAATCTTTTTTTTTTGTAATGTCCCACAAAGTTTTAAATGGATTTGTTCAATTTGCTTCACGTTTTTAAAAATTAAGAGGAGCCAACTCTTGTGATAGCTTTGTAGTTTGCATAGGAGTCATTAATAACTTATGCACCTTCCAGCCTAACTTCTTTGTCTGACATCTATTCAGCCGTAACTATGACAAATTACTCACACACAAAGGCTTTTCAATCCCTGGAAGTACAGACTGAAGTTGAAACCATTAATTTTTTTCAGAAAATTTAAACTGACTACTTGGCCATTGCCAGATATATTTTGTCAGGAAGACTTTTTGCATGACAAGTCTGGTCTTGCTTGTTTCTTTTCTGCTTCTAGAGTGCTTTTTAGCACCTACATTTCTGGGCTGATGTTAAAAAAATAAAGGATTTTTTTTTTCTTTCTGTAAAGAATTTAAACAAAGTATCTTTCTGAATGTGTCTTATTCTTTGCTGATGGTATTATTTGGCAGAGGAGGATAGCTCAAAGGTTCTAAACATTATTCTGAATCCATCTTGTCTTCAGGTTTGATCTAAACCATTACAAACGATGAAATGTTCAAAAATAGAGTAGCATCCATCAGCACCGATATAATAATCTGTCCCATTCCTTTTCCCTCTGGCAAAGAATTGTATTACATGACCATCCAGTTGTTCAGGTCTTGAAAAGACCTGGAGCCTCATTTTCCGCTTCAGAATAATTTTTCCCTTGAAAGCCACGATATTTAATTTTGACTACTTCTTTCTATTATTGGTCAAGAAATCTTTAAATTTAGGATTAGAGGCTGTAAAACTGAAATATCCCTGAAAGAGAAAGCACAGGATCATTTCAAAACCTATTGACCATGAATGATACCTTGAAAAATAAACAAGTATATCTCCTTTCTCCTTCCTTTGATATGATTTACAAAGGTTTCCAGAAAACCTTTATGTTGCTCTGCAGCTCAGAAAAGACATTAAAAAAATATTTTTCTAATAACAATGTTTTTATTTAAGTTCACATTTTCTCCACTTTTTAAAGTTACTTTCCACTTCATAGATTTTCCCATGTTGTAATTAATCTTAGAATTAAAAAGTAAGATTATGCCAAATACTAATTTTTCAGAATGACTACTTTAACATTTTTCCTATGATGTTAACTGTTGAGTCAACCCCTTTGAAAAGGGATTATTTTTGTGAACTTTACACCAACTGTCCATAAGCTTTACTTAGAAAATTACTGTATGTGGCATAATTTCCCTTATTTATATCTTGGTTTCAAAGACTATGAAGTTGAATCCACTTTAGAATAGTGCTGATGTTCTGTGGTGCTCTGTTGACTAGCAAGCACTGCACAATATGTTTAGGTGGTTTGGTTCAAAAGAGGCTAGAAATAAAATATTGCAGTAATCTCAAAACTTAAGTAACTGCTGGGTGACAGAGATTAAACTGAGTTTGGGTTGAGGAAGTATTGAAAAGCAATGCCCAAATGTGTCTAAATATAGTTGATCCTCACCATGTCCTGCTGAAACAGGTATCACTTTTTTGGTTTTGTTTTTTAGGGGTTCTCCCCTCCTTCTCAAGTTTTGGCTGGCTGGATGAGATGTCCCAGCCCTACATTTTGATAGTCAGAAGTAAAATAGTCCATTTAAAGTTTTAAATGCTAGATTATATCTTCAAGAACAAGCTGGTCATGGAGGGGTCTTTGTTTATCTTTTTTTTTCTAAAGTCTTCCAAATTTTTAAGTCTTTTTATTTAAACATAGGGTACGATTTGTACTTTCTCTAGGCTGCTGACCTTCCCTCACAGCCACCTTTACTAAGTCCCGTACTTTTTATAATGTCAACCTCAGCACATACTGGATGATGCCAGAGTTCGTTAGAGAGATGTGCCAGCTGAAGACAGCAAAGATGTGCTTGTCTTACTGTCCCTTGGAAAGGCTTCTCACATGTGTTAAACCAGAAGACCAGGCTATGGGACTAATTGCCTAAAACCGCCTCAACTGCCATCTAGACTTGTTCAGAAAAAAAAAGCTACTGCAATGCTACCTGTCTGTCCTGCTGAGATCTGAAAATCTGTGAGGAAAAAGCTGTGGTCAAGGCATCAGAAGCCAGAGAGAATTCTGATAAATCTTCTGCATTAGTTCACTGCAAAAGGGAGCCATGGACCAAAGGGATCAGCATGGTCTTTGAACTGAAGAGAGTTATAAATCAGATCAGCTTGAGATGGGTGGAATCTTAACAATTGTAACTTTCTCAGTGTTCCTACCTCTGAATGAGGGAGAAAAAAATCAGAACTCCAGCCTCAGAAATATTTCAGAAGTGTTAGCAAAGTAGGTGCTTAAGTCTAAATACGCCAGTGCTTAATGGTAGCTGTAGGAGTGATTGGCATAGGGGTTTTTTTTTGTTTAAAAAGCTTATAACAATATAAAAGAAATAAGTGTACCATGTCAGCATATAAATCCTATTTAAAATGGGGAGGAAGGTACACCAAATATTAACATTTCAAAAAAAAAAAACCCCAAAACCCAAAAAAACCCCAAACTCTTCCAGTGCACACAGTGAGTTTTGGTTTTTTTCTTTTTCTTTCTTTTCACATTACCATAGTTATCAACTAATGCCAGAGATTAGTATATCATTCAAAGGCAAGCAAGAAAGGATTTAAGTAATTCTGGGGAAAATTATGAAGATAACGCTTTTCAAAGTTGTCTGATTTTTCAAATGCATTTATTTTATCAGTCCTGTAACTCATTATTTAAAGGTTATTCAAGCAAATGAACACTTTCAATGCTCAATTTGGCTCCTCCTTCTGAAATTTTTGAAATATTTCTCCAGTGGCAGTATACAATGGAAGTAACTACATGAAAACAGTTCTACAGCAGCACTGTAAAACAACATATAAAATACCATTTTGCTATATGAACACAACACAACATAGCTGTGACTAAGAAATGCAAAACTTCAAACTTGTATTTAAAAAGGAACTGTATTCTCGAGAAGCAGTATACCTTTGTGTGCCAAACTATATGCGAAGATACTGCTAAAAAGCACTTAGTTCCTTAAAGAGCATTCCAACCAGTGTTCACCTGGTATCTCGCAGGACTCAGTCCTGGATGGTGCAGAAATGAAATGAAAAATAATGAACAGAGCAGAATTCAGAGGAACTTGGCCAGACATGAATGATGCTCCTCAACAAGTAAAAGCAGAGGTGTACATGCAAAAGAAATGCCTGATTTGCCTGCACAGAGCTTAGAATCCCGCTAAAACATCTGTCTCCTTATGTGCGTCCTGCTCATTTTGTAACCATTGCTCAACAGGTAATGAGTAGGAAGGCAGGAGACCCAAGGCACTCTCAATATGGAGAAATATGGCTGGGGCTCATCCCCCTCAGTCTCACTGTGAGCTTGAAACCACATCTTCACTGGTGCCTAACACCTTTGTTGCCGTTTTGCTTTGCCCACAGTCTAAGAGTAATAAGAGAATGGCTTGCTCTTCAGTGCTTTCCATCACTTTTCACACAGATATCTTTAAATATTACATAGGTACTTTAGATAGGAATCTTTAATATAAATGTAATGAAATCAGTTTCTGGTGAGAACAATAAGGGTGAAAAGGAAATGAACTCAAGTGTTTAGAATTAAGCATTTTGTCTGAGATTTGTATTTTATTTCTTAATACAAGGAGAGAAGAAATAAAGGACCCAGTTAAACATTTAGGATGTAAAGCTTAAACAGAAACCTCAATAAGCTTAAAACCCCCTTGATTTTGAAAATCATGAATGAATGTAAATAAAGCCAAAGCTACAGTTCATATAAAAAGTACTTGCAGTCTGTCTGGATACATACAATTGATTTCTTGTTGAAATATTCAAACTGTGAAAAGTGTCATGTTTACAATTTTACTCGTCTGATGCAACTGTACTGTGATGAAATTATGACATGAATATTTAGCAATGAAGCAAGTGACAATTTGTTTATATAGAAAAAGCCCTACGCTCATACATGTATTTATTGCTATACTATACATATATTGCATGACAGAGTATGACTTTCAAGAGGTCTGAGGGACAATTCTGGTAATGTGATAGAGGAACTAGTGTAATTTGATTTACTGCTTTTACTTTTTATGGCTGTAGGGACACCAACCTTGTCTGTGTAGTTCTCAATGTGGCTTTTAGTGCCAAAATAAGTAATAAAATTAATGTCCCCCTCAGGACAGTGCTTCTTAATGTGTTATGCAGAAGAGCACTTCAAGGGAGATCCACCTTTTCATTTTGAATCTCTCTTTCTTATGCTTTTGAACATCACATCTCTGGTGGCATTTAAATTCCATTTGTAGCTTCTAGACTGCTTTTCCACAGTACCTACATGTGTGGGGCAGTGTGCACAGTGATCCTGTACTAATTCTGTAAGTATTATGGCTTCTGTTATGGCAGTAGCTATGTGTTCTCATAATGGATTCTGTCTGTACTAGGTATCATACAGACACTGCCCTGATTTAGCCACTAGTTTGATCCCATTGCTAATGCTCAGGGAAATGTACGTATAGAAAGTAGGAACTGGATGAAAAATAAGAATATCTCACATTTCTTATCAGATTGAGGAAATTAAAGATGAATGGATTTTTGGGTACATGCTTTATTTTTTTCCCTTTAAGAGGCAAGAGTAAAAATACACGTGCTTTTTCCTTTTGTGCCTGTTGCACATAGGTACCAATTATAACTTTTTCTAGTAACATAAGTGAGTAAATGGAACCTTATTCTTTCAACTTAGCTCTGTCAGCATGGCTGTATTTGATATTACGTAAATTCAACATCAGATCACTAAGCAATTTTCCTGGTTTAATAACATGAGATTGTGCTATGCTTTACCAGAACACTTAGGGAAGAATTGATATAAGAGGCCCAATGTTAAAGGGTCAAATGAATGACAAACATAAAAAATAAGCTGGAATTATTTAGTGTACTATGCTGCATAGGAAATATACTAAAGCCTGTAATTTTTGGTGTTGCCAAAATGTGCAAAATCTTAAATCCTTACTAGTGAGTCAGAATCATCCTACTAGCCAAAATCTTTGAAGCCAAAAATAACCATGCAAGTTCAAGCTACATCAAAAGCTTTACATTTTTTTTCCTAAGCATCCTAAAATAGTGAAATAGCTTTTAAATAAACTTCATGCTAGGAAAATTTTGTCAATATTAAGTGCTTTCAGTATAATCTCAAAGGGTTATTGTTCAGGATTATTTAGGGATAGCATTTGATATATCAAATATGTTATGTTCACTGTGAAATGTCTGTTCAATGTGTTTATTAAAAATCAATGACTGTGCCAGATCCTGTTACTCATATCTATGTTGAATTATATTTAAAATTTATGTATTTATTTTTTATTTGTTGTATTTATTACATTTAAAAATATCTATTTAATTATTTATTTCACTTGCCCAGTATTTTCTGTCCAAAAATATTTATTTTTTAAAAATAATTTTTAAACATGCAGAAAGAAAAACATCTTTCACAAGTTTGGAGATGACTGCTACAAAATGACAAAAATTTTCCCACCAAATATACAATGATATTTGATGAAGTTTAGCTATTTTAATAGTTCTAATGAACATTCAAAATTCATGTCTAACGCAATGTACTGGTTGGGTACATTTTCTACTTCTTGCATTGTCCTTCCATCAAGGGACATGTTCATACTGAGGTACATATTTTGCCAAAATGAGGGGAACTGAATTTCCCCTGTAATTAAATTATCAGGTAATTTTATACTGTGATACTGACACCCTTACAACTGTCTTTTGTTTACAACAAGGCTCATATACTGTCTGTGCTGAAAGAAATGTCTGTCAGGATCTTTTCCTTCAAAAGATTTGGTGTTAATGGTGGGTGCTTTTTTCATATCTACTCTTATCCACTAGGCTCATGACATGTAGATACTAACATTTATTCTTTTTAGAAAAAGTATCAGCATAAAATCTGATCTTCTGCTAACTTCACTCAGCAGAACTTCAGTAGTCATATGTTGTTTGTTATTCCTAAGAAGCAAGTAGCAGGGAGTCATCTTGTGTAGTTTGTTACCTGGCTGATAGCATTGCATCATACACTTGAAACCTGCATTAATGCAAGGTCTTTAAAATATGGAGAAACCATAATAATAAAGGTTTTTCCTCTTCAAGCTTATTATTAAGCCACTGAGGCCATTTGTGCTTTCAGTTCAAATTTCAGCGCAGACAGAAAAGTAGGGTTCTCTTCAAAGCTGTTGAAATAGCACATTCTTGGCTTTTCAAGTCTTCTTCACTTAATTAAAAATTGTTGTTCAAATTCTGGATGATGCTTTTCCTGCTCCTTTCTCTCTGTTAGACATTGTTCCTGGCTTACTTTGTCCCATTGCATTCTGAAGTTCACACTGACATGTTAAGCAAGGCCGGCAATCACTTGAAGTATTTGAAAGCATTAAACTGCTTTAGATTTATTTTCAGTTCAGGTGGGATAAAACCTTTCTGTTCCTTCTCCACAATTAGCCCTCATCCTTGGGCACTGAGCTCATTAGCATTGCTGATATTGAAACTTAGTGGATGTATTCATTCAGATCTGGGATTATCCTTTATTTGTGTTATGCCTTCTCACGTACTGTCATGTCAATAAATTACAATGCTATCTTACAGTATAATATTTCTCTCTTTTATGGGAGAAATTTGTCTTTCATTAACAACACATTTTCATAATGCTTTTTGTTCTGGCAAGGATTGCACTAATATTTCTATCATGCTTATTCCAGTTGCCTTCAGGTCTGTATCAGTAAATTTAACACCTCCATTTTGTTGCCTTTGCCTTTCAGCAGTTCAGTTACTTCCTTTAGGAACTAGTGGATCTAGCCTTCTTTCAGATTACGCAGGCTAGACTGGCATGTTCCTTTCATTATCTGCATTGATTGCATATTTACTGTTCTCATCAACATTACTATTTTCATTCCCCTTATTGTACTTTCAAATTTTCTCTGATAATCATTCTTCTACTGTCGTATTCTTACCTACTCATTTTCCTCTTCCTGTAAACTACAGCCATGCACAGACCTTCGTCTGCTTCCAGAGCTTCATCTGTTTTCCTCCCCCCGACCCCGAAAAACTGAGCAAATGAAAATGGGATGAATCTCCTTCTAATTTCGCCCTGTATTTCTTAATTTAAAACTCATCTCATCAACCATGCTAGCACTCGTCTCAGCTTGTTTCACACTTCTCTGGGGCCCATCCATAGAGCAGATACCTGTTTGATCACTAGCAGTCATTCTAATGTTTTTCTATCCAATGCTACAATTTTCTCACAGCACTAATTCTGGGTCTTAATTATTTTGCTGTGCTTTTTTCTTCCTTTGAGAAAAATTACAAGAATTGCAAATGAAAATTGCCCAAGATTCCTTTTCTCTGAGGTCTTCAGAGGCATCATCCATAGTCTCTTTCACGTAAGTGTTAACGTTGTCAGCTTTGCTGATATGACGGATGGTCAGTGGGTTCTTCCTGAATCTCGTGAGGGTGTTTTTCAGTCTCTCATCCTCCTCTCATGGCCTTGTTTTTCTCAAACAACACATCCTTCTTTCTTCTACATGTGTTATAATGACAGACCCACTTATTCCTCCTTGTAAGGACAAGGCAAATTAAATTATTCAGACCAGAAAACTGATTCTTTTACCTTATTTTTTTTAACCAACCTCCTCATCTTTTCATTGTATCATTCTTCCTAACTTCCTAAAACTCAGGGGCTCATTCTTCTTTCCCCACACATGCCTTGTCCTTTCCAGTTCTATTTCCAAGGCAGGGATTTGGGCAGGAACATGTTAAAATATTGTCTGTCCAGTAAATCTTAGCAATTAAATGTTTTTAGTTGATCTTCAAGAGAAGAAAAGGAAAGGGATGATTTCATTCATGACAGAGACATTTTTATGAATCACATTCATTATATAGACCCAATATGCTCCTGAACACCATGCTGTATTTGTGCCATAGTCTTCATTAGGAGCCACAGAAACCCTTTGTAGGGAATGAGTTGTTTTCCAAAAGAGTAACTGAAGAGTTAAAAAAGATGTAAAATCCACATCTTTATCAGCTTTATGAAAAACTTTGTACACCACTGCAACTGCAGTAGCAGCTGCTTGATTAAGACGACCTTATTTGAAGTTAAATAAATATTTTTCCATTTACAGACCTTATTTTATTTTTTTATTTTATTTTATAATTTATTTTATTTTTTTTTCTTCCAATAGTTGAAAAAACAGTAAATATGTCTTCTTCTGTAGCTAATTCTCTAGTATGACAGATTGCAGAGGGCCAAGACCTTTCTTTCAGCATTTATAAAACATACAAATCATACTAAGTTTAGTGGGAGACGTGCTTATATATCTTAACATTTTGGTATAAACACACCCATAGGAAAACTGAGAATATTTTGTCAATCAAAAAATCTTAAAACAGAATATTTCTTGTGGTGAGGGAGACAGTGGAAAAATGCAAAGTGAGATTAGTATTTATACTCCAGCATTGACATCAGTGAAATTTTGGAAGGTTAAATTTCCAATCTGATGCTCTTTATTACAGATGGTGTTTAAG
Source organism: Elanus axillaris (assembly GCA_026212715.1). Classification (NCBI taxonomy): domain Eukaryota; kingdom Metazoa; phylum Chordata; class Aves; order Accipitriformes; family Accipitridae; genus Elanus; species Elanus axillaris. The sequence continues at coordinate 20,942,257 of JANZLQ010000078.1, read as the reverse complement.
TGTATGATTACATAAAAATTGTTCAGTTGCTGGTGTTTTTTCAGTTTTGACAGAAAGGAGTCACTGGTCTTGCATTTTTTCCCATTCTTTTAACTTATTATATATATTTGCACAGAACTGGTAGCTACAGCATCTAATAATTCAAGACCCAGAACATGCCATGTAGCATGTGCAGTATATGACATTATTCATTATGTTAGTGGCTGAAGATTTTCCAAACTTCACATCTCAAGAAAATCTAGCATTTGATGACCCATTTGAGGTGCTGATTTAAAGGGGGATGACACACTAATGAGTATGATGAAGAGATTGTAGAGGAAAATGTCAAAGTGGTTGGCCAAGTGAAATAAAATGCAGGAATAGTGCCATCTGATTCCCAATTGCCAAGAAAACTTTATACCTTTAAGGTACATAGAATTTCTGCCATTTCGTGCTTGGAATATTGCTTTGGGCTTGTTCTTCAGAAGTGTATTTTTTTTTCCCATTTTTATCTGGTTGGCTAGGCAGAAAGTGCAAAATTCCAATTTTCAATGCATAAGAGTAAAGACGTGCAAGTGGAAAGTTATACCTGCTTCATTAGCAGAGTAAGGACTAAGTTTTTTACTTGTATCCTTTGGGAGAGAGAGTCACATAGCGAGTATTTCTTGTCCTTGTTTATTGTCCTTTTCTTATCCAGACTCCATCTGTAGTCTGTGGAGAGGGATGTCATTCAGGATAGAGGAAATGACTGTCTCTGTCAATGTGACTGTCTGTCTTCAATAATGCTTAAGCTTCTAAAAAGCTACAATTCGGGGAGATGAATCTCAGACTTGGTGCTTAACTTGGTGACTGCCCCTAAACACCCATATCTGCCCTGGAGCATGACAGCGCTGTGTTTTCTGCTTCAAAATGACTTTTGGTGTGAAGATATTACTGCAAATGTGTCAAGACCCTGTGCTTAGGGTAAATTCAGCTTAACATAAGCATTTCAAGGGGAAGAAGCCAAAGAAATGTCATTATATATACATATAGATGAGGGGTTTTTACCTGAACATCAAGCAAGCACATAGTAGAGACTCAATTGTTTTGTTATTTACTAATATTTATTTACCTTCTCCACATGATCAGCAAATCAGCAAATCTAAGGATTGACAAAACATTTGTTCTCACCCCATAAGAGGTGATTACCATCTGCTTAGAGAAGGTACCAGTTCACAAAGTTGGGATCTTCTCTAACATGCTGGTTAGAAAACTGCTGGAATATGTGTCTGCAGTTCCTTATTCACCAACAGATATCATTAAGAGGGTGGACAGACAGAACTGAAAGGGAAAAAAGCAAAAACTGCGAATGTATAGTTTAGCTAATTAATGAGTACTAGCAATATGACAGCCACCTAGAGAAATAGGAATGATGTGAGTACCTGGGAGGCAGCAAAAATGTGGTTAAATTCTTTGCACTGATTAGGGTAAGACTGTCTTGGTACTGCATGTAAAATGTGCCAAAGAGAATGTGACTCAATGTAATGGGATATAATTTAGTAAAGAGACAGTTTAGATGAATAACAAGACAACTACCTGACATTGAGATCTATACAATTGTGGAAGAGCTTTCTTAAAGAAATTTTAAAAGCTCCATCCTTTAAGACATTTAAAATTAGAGTAGGAAACATCAGGGAAAAAATCTGTTTTGACAGGAGATGTCTTTTTCTCTCACTTTCTTTTCTAAAGCACCCACAAGTATTGCTGTAATACTTGGGTCCTTCAAGATGGACTAATGGGACTTTTATCTGTAATTTGTATGATTTTCTGATATGTTCAGTCTTCTGAGTAGCCTGAGTACTTTTGTGATAAGGCCTATTGATGGGTTCTCTCCATCTGGATAAACACTTCCTAAGTGAACCCTATCTTGGGAACTAGAGCAGTATGATTTCATAATTTTTTATCATTGTATTTTCTTGATAAAATTTATAGTTTATGTGTTGTTCTAATTTGTTGTCAGTTTTATTTTTGTAAGCATGTCAGTTTTGCACTTACAAGCACTGTGAAAATCAGTTACCCTTTCTTCATTTTTCTTTTTTCTTTTTATAGGTAGGGGTCTAGTACATGTAAGTTAGTAATGTTTAAATGTTGGCATGAGCTACCACTTACTGAAAGGTAATAATTTACAGAAGCCCTATCTTAGGAAGAACTGAAATGTTCAGAGTTATGGTAGTGTTAGGTTAATGGTTGGACTTGATGATCTTTTCCAATCAAAATGATTCTACAATTTTATGAAGAAGTATGAGGAGGCACAACTTCTGTTTATTTCCACTAGGTTTGAGAAAATGAATAAATAAGTTTATATCCTGAGTCTGTTTGGTATTACTGTGTTTTCATACACTTCTGACAACTTGCCTTGTTTTGGATACTGACAATTGAAAATAAATCCCCAGGTAATTCTCATCTCCAGATAACACGGAAGAAAACCAGAAGCAGACATAAAGAGAATGTAAAAGGACTGATGATACAGAGGGAAGGCAATGGCAGCATGAAGCGAGGGACTTGGGAGGGGGGAAACAAATGTTATGGGGAAATTCCCCTTTGTATTAATGATACATGCACAAAATCCAAACTGCTGCTTAATCAAAGGATGATTTTAATACAAATGAAAATATGATAGTGTTATGACTTCTGTAAACACTGGAAACTTCTGAAGTACGAGGTTTAAACTCAGGTTGGGTCATTCCACCTTAGAAAACAAGTGTTGTATCTGCCCTGGGAAGAGCTCTACCACCCTGAGCTTCATTCAGCAGGCAGTGGAGCAGCCTGCCTCCCTCCTGGCCCTCAGGTCTCATGCCTCAGCAATCTGCTTGCTCTCAAGCCACGTTCACAGCCATCCTCTTGTTGTTTACGTGTTCAGCAACTTTTCCTTCCAATCACTCTTGTTCCTTGGCCAGGTGGTTATCACAGTAAATTTTGCCTCTGTCTCTCTCCCTTCTCTTCAGTCCCTGTCCAGCCTCTCCATCCCGCTGCTGCAGCCTGTTGAAAGGAAGACAGCAGTTCTGTTCTCCTTTTAAAAAATGCATAATGCCACTTCTTCCTTGTGTCTTAAATCCTACCCAGATGATCAGAATATTGGAAGAATTCTTTATACAGTAGTGAACCAATATACTATTTCAAATAGTTTTGGGAACATTAAATTTAGCATGGTAACTTATTAAAGTTCTGAAGAAAGGCAGAGAGTGTGCTCACAATGTCATGTACCAATTATAAAACATATAGTTTAGAAAAACATGGTTAACAAAATTCAGTTTATTCATTTCAGTTTCTGCCTTTGTTAAACAGTCTTGATTTTGTTGCTGCTTTTTTGTTGTTTGTTTTGTAGTTTTTCTTCTGGCATAGACTTCATCTAGCTTACTGCTACCTAAAGAGTAAAAGGAGAACCTATCTGTAATTTCTGAGTCTTAACCTTGAGTCCTGATACTGTTCTGCCTGGTCTGTGTAGCATTATTTCTAATTTTGCAATAATCTCACTATGATTAGGTAATCAAAGGAATGGAGTATACTTGACATACTATGTTATTATTTTATGCAGTAACACTACCATATCTTCTGATTCACTCCTTCTACTTGTAGAATCCAATTCTCCATTACTTATTTTTTGATTTTGTGTGCTCATCTAACTGTCCTAACATTTTCTTCTAGCTATGTTTATGGGTATCTTCCTGGACTTAAGATATATAATTTCCTACTGTACATTTTCTGTGTTTCATTTTTTTGGCTTAGGCTTTGCATTTTATTTTCCTTCATTAAGCTCTCTGCTGTGGGTGCCTCATAGCTTGCTTTGGATCTGAATGTATTTCTGTTTCAGTAATATAATATATCTAATTTTGATGCTACTAAAGTTTACTGCATGTATTTTCTATACAATGGTTAATATGCTGGCCTCTTTGGTCTAAAGATTTAATTCCATCCTAGAATAGGATGTTTATAGAAAATCTGGATTTCCTGATTGACAGACATTTTGTTTAACTTTGACACTATTAAGGCAGAATGTTGTTTATCTAGTATTAATAAGGTGTGTTTCATTTTCAGTTGATAATAAATTATTGATCAAATTAGAACCACACATTGAAGAAAGAAGTTGAAACTTTATGACTCTTAGTTAGAACTCAGCAAATATTGATACTATAATTAGATATGAACAGATTGCTAACTGATGGTAATGCAAGTCAGGCCCTGGGTTTGCCTGTTTGCTTTATAAGCTTTTGTAAAACTGTGTCTAGGAGTACTTTGTTAATGCAGTATTTTATATTTTTTAAAAACCCATGGATTTACTAACCCATGGAGATGACCTTTTGTTCTCCTTCTCTCTGTTAAAATTGAAGCATGTCTTAAGACAAAGTCCTGCTGGAAGTATTTACGGATAGCTAGCAGTGAACAAGGCTCTTATCAGTTATTCTGGCTAAGATCTGGCCTATACTCAGCTGCCCAGTAGGCAGATTTTGTATTACAGCTCTAAAAAAGAAGTACGACTTGGAAAGTACAGCTGAACATTTTTCTGCTTTCCTGTACCAGTGTTTCTTCCAAGGGACAACAAGGTCTGGAGAGTCGAAATTTTGTCATAAAACTTGCCTTTTTTCTCTCTTACATAGAAAAACATTTGCAGCTTCGTGGTGACAACTGTTGGATGTATTTTACAGTATGTATTTCTATTATTTTTCAATAATACAATGCAAAAGATTTTTTAAAGATAAAACTATTAGTATGTTGTAATGTTTCACTGTTTTAATCTATTTAAGAAATTTAAGCCTATCCAAATTTAATCATAAGGGGCTCTTTTTGGTTCCTGAAGGGATTTTTTTTCTCTTGGTTTCCTGTTTTTTCTGTAAAGTAACTTCAGTATACTGCCACTATAACTGTGCATCACTAATGTTGGTTGTAAAACTTTCCACAACATTGTCAAGGTTGGAAAGGCCTATTGATTTTAAAAGTTTCAGCATCTGTTGTGCTAGCAAAAATGTATAATATAGCTTTTTTTTATCCTCCTGAATCTGTTTGCTTTAAAAACTAAGTGTTTTGAAAGCTAAAGCTTTCAGAGGTATGTAAAATAATTTGTATCAACTTTTCAGTTGAATTCATTGTCAGTTTTTAAGTGCAAACTACATGATTACTACACACAGTTTTCTGTGCTACTTTCAGTGAATGGTTAATTCAGTCCCTCATAAACTAGCAAACCAGCTATTTATTATCAGCTATATATATGCCCTTAATATCTTTAAGGGCACTGTCATTTACATTTACTTAGAGGATAGCTGAGCCAGCACTGGCATAGGTTTTTAAAAAAGAAAGAAACCAGAACAAACACATCATGCTCAAATCATAAAGTTAATGGAGGAAAGAAGTATAATAGAGGCAATATATTTACATTTTAATAGAACATTTGATGGTGTGTTTCTTAAAATCTTATTTTAAAAGAGCTCATTTCAGGCTGCCTCCTGCATTTAAACTTAGGAGTGTGGGAATACATTTTTGGTTGTTAATGAGTTGAAGGGAAGTGTCCAGATGAGTGTCATAGGGCATTGTGTTGGGTTTATTTTTACCTGCTGTGGTGGGTTGACCCTGACTAGACACCAGGTGCCCACGAAGGCCGCTCTATTGCTCACCCTCCTCAAGTGGACAGGGGAGAGAAACTATAACAAAAGACTTGTGGGTCGAGATAAGGACAGGGAGAGATCACTCAACCAATTACCGTCATGGGCAAAACAGACTCAACTTAGGGAAAATTAATTTATTGCCAATCAACCAGAGAAGAGTAATAAGAAATAAAGCCAAATCTTAAAACACCTTCCCTCCACCCCTCACTTCCTCCTGGGCACAGCTTCACTCCCGAATTCTCTACCCAACCGGCCCAGCAGCACAGGGGGACAGGGAATGGGGATTGCAGTTAGTTCATCACATGTTGTCTCTGCTGCTCCTTCCTCCTCAGGGGAAGGACTCATCACACTCTTCCCTTGCTCCAGTGTGAGGTCCCTCCCATGGGAGACAGTCCTCCATGAACTTTCCCAACGTGGGTCTTGCAGTTCTTCACAAACTATGCCAGAGTGGGCCCTTCCACCGCATGCAGTCCTTTCAGGAACAGACTGCTCCAGTGTGGGTCCCCTGTGGGGTCACAAGTCCTGCCAGAAAACCTGCTCCGGGGGCTCCTCTCTCCACAGATCCACAGGTCCTGCTAGGAGCCTGCTCCAGCGTGGGCTTCCCACAGAGTCACGGCCTCCTTCGGGCACCTGCCTGCTTTGACGTGGGGTCCTCCCCGGGCTGCAGGTGGAGATCTGCTCCACTGTGGACCTTCATGGATTGCACAGGGACAGCCTGCGTCACCATGGTCTTCCCCATGGGCTGCAGGGGAATCTCTGCTCCGGTGCCTGGAGTATCTCCTTTCTCCCCTTCTTCACTGACCTTGCGGTCTGCAGGGCTGTTTCTCTCTCATATTCTCATTTCTCTTTACTGGCTGCAGTTTCTGTGCCCACTGCAACCTTTTTCCCCTTCATAAATCTGTTCTATCAGAGGCGCTACCACTGTCACTGATGGGCTTGGCCTTGGCTGGCAGTGGGTCCATCTTAGAGCCAGCTGGTATTGGCTCTGTCAGACACAGGGGAAGCTTCCAGCAGCTTCTCACAGAAGCC
>JANZLQ010000078.1:20899417-20935513 GCA_026212715.1 Elanus axillaris | reverse complement strand
TCTTAGAGCCAGCTGGTATTGGCTCTGTCAGACACAGGGGAAGCTTCCAGCAGCTTCTCACAGAAGCCGCCCCTGTAGCCCTCCCGCTACCAAAACCTTGCCACAGAAACCCAATACACCTACTCTCTCTATTGACTCTTTGCAAAAAGGGAGACAATGCACTGGAGGCTTCTGAGAGAACAAAAGTCATATGACAGTGCAGTGCTTACTGTGTTAGCACACGGCTCCCCTGCCCAGCTCTGTAACCAGAGAAGGGAGCACGTTTTGTGCCACATCACGACGATCCAGTGGATGCTGAGGGCTCCTGGCTGGCACAGACCCACCATGTCCCTGGTGGGCCCTGAGAGGAAAAGAAAGGACACCAGAGTGCTTTAGGCTACGGCAGAGCAGTGTTGTGTAGGAAGGTGTGTAACAGGCTGAAGGCGGGAACCTTAGGGCAGGCTTTAGAGGACAGGCAAGTCAGAGACAGCCTGAGTATTGGGTACGATGACCAGGGAGGACTGTTGCTGACAGTGATGGAAGGTGGATGCTGGCAGTCCTTTGCAGAGCCTATGATTAGGCTCTTGTGGCAGTACACTCCCCCCAGCAGGAAACAGAGGAGGAAGGAGCTCTCTTGAGTGCACAGAGTCTGTAAATGGGCCGGAGCTTAATGGAAAAATAAATAAGCTATGGCAGATGCTTTATACATGGCAGATTACCCTGAGAAAATAGCAGTGTACTACCTGACTCTCAGTGCTTATAAAAAGTTATTAAAGGGCATATGTAATCAAACTAGCCCTCAGGGTATCGTTTGCAGTCTGATTGTTGCCAGCTGGTGGGTGTCCAGCATGCCGGAGTTCTTCTGTCCAGATAATCGGAGCAAGCAACCCCAAAAATCTTGTCTTAAATTTTTCTTGTGGGTCAGTTTTTTTTCATATGACAGTTCCCATGCAACAAAAAATCACTTCATATAGTGATTTTTTAAAGTTTTGCCTGGAAGACTGTCTTGTTTTTGAATTAACAATTATAATTTGCATGTGTTTTTCCATTTATCAGAGAAACACTCTGCTTTGGCATGCTGATAAACTTTAAAGAATTTACATCTCCATGAAATTCCAGACAGTAATTTTCTTTTGCTTGGAGAATCAGAATACATTTTAAAATACTGATGTTTAATATAAATTGCACACTATGATGGAGGTAAAACAGATTTCAGTCAACCTGATTTACCTCAATTCTGTAACTAAAAAGTTGCTGTTAAACTCTAAAGAGACACAGGCATGTGAAAGTGGAATACATAGGCAGAGGTTCCATGCATCATTCAATGAAATAATCTGATTTTGAGTCCTCGTGTTTGTGGATAGGGGTGTAGGTTCCTGATCATACATTTCCTGGAAAAGCCAGCAAACCCAAACTTGTATACATTAAGAAGTACCTCATGTGGTCCCCAGTTATCATGGGCAGTGATAAAGCCTGAAGATTTTCACTAGGGCCATTCACTTGTCATTAATACTGTCCGTCACAGTCCATTCGATGGATGCATGGTGGAAAGGTTCATTTGCTGTGATCTCGAAGTGCAAAAAATCAAAGGCGGACATGCCACAGGGGTTGTGCTTCAAACAGTGAAACTTTATTGTTTTGCCTGTAGAGCGGCATACGATAGGAAGAAAGAGTGATAGGAAAAGAGAAAAAAGAGGTAAAGTGAAGAAAGAGAATTATAGCTACCACCATGAGTCCAAAGGCGTCCCTCTGGTCCCAGGTCCAGGCAGTGTTCCACTGGTCCTTCTGATCATTGTGATCCTTGGTGGGGAAAGCTTTCTTCTTTCTTTCAAAAGTTCATTTGCTAAGAAGACATTTTTTATGCCAGGCCACACATCTTGCCCCTCCTTTGGTCCACCGTACCCCTCCTCTGTCCCACCTTGCCCCTCCTCTGTCCTGTGGCCCCCCCCCAACTCAAGTGAGGCCTTCATGCATGCCCAGGGAGGAGCATCTGAGGCTTGGTCTGACTTGAAGGAGGGTATCTTTTGACCAGGAGTTGTGTTTTCACATTATAATGACATTATAATGAACAAAGTTCACTTGAGGTTTAAGATTTCTTTATCAAAGTTGGAAACAGCAGCTGGAATCAATCTTCTTGTGGCAGCTATGCAGTCTTTATTGTTCCAGTTCGGTAAAGCTTAACCGAGAGTGGTACAGGACTGTTCATACTGCTATTATCAACGAAGAGTGGTATAGAACTGTTAATACCGTGCAGTGCCCTCCCTTCTTCAGAGTATTAACATACCATATCTTTCATCAGGCAGGTCGTTGTGGCCTCTTGTCAGGATATTAGTCTCCTATAGTCCAAGTCCCTGATGTCGATGTTGAGACAATACCATTCATCAAACTGACTCTTACACTGTCATACCGAAACTTCCCATTTCTCCCCCAGCGTGTCTGCTGGAGTTTAGTAAAGCCCAGCCCCTGGCCTGTTGCACAGGTACATTGAGACTTCTATAGGGACAGTACCCAGTGCTGTGAATAAGGGCAGTATAAATGGCATCCTTTGTGCTTTTTTCTCCATGTTTTATAGTACAGTGCTGAGATTAGTATTAAAAGGTAGACATTAGTTTGCAGCTGTGACTGCACACTGGCATTACAGATATCCTAACCATTTCCTGTACTAAATTTGAGGAAACAATATGGTTTCATTTAGTGTGACACAATTTTAAGTAAAAGGTTTTTAGTGTTGTCATTTTAGTGTGCTTATGTTTGGGGGTCTGCACACCTATGTGTAAAATTGGTTAAACATACTTTTAAAAATCTTTAAAAAGCTTGTTGGTTTCCCTGTTTAAAAAATGTAGTATATACATGTTTTGAGTCCTTGAACACCAGGTTTCTGCCATAGGCAAGATTTCATGATTAAGTTATAATATGCTGAAATGGGGGATTGTAATGGAAAGGCATATTCATGCTTATCAGTTGTGGCTATAAGATGCACGTACAATTAATTATTAACAAATCAAGAAAAAAAAAAGGTCACTGACTAAATGACACCTAATCTATCTAACAGAGTCCTATTGCATATTGCTAGCTGAGCTGGTCACTTGTTAAACTGGCCTTATTGTTCCTTGGGTGGTAAATTGTACAGATCCCCTAGGCTTAGTGGTTCAAAAAATGTGTCTGGAAGAGTTAGGTTGTGATGAACACATTCTAGATCAATCTAGATAGGGGAAATTAATCCTGAATGTTAAAAGTATGTTTGGAACATGATTATGAAAACTGAACATCTAACATCTGTAAGTTTTTATTCAAAGCCGAGTAAAATATATGATTTGAAAATTATTCTTCTTTCAGTAGTAATTGTTACAAATTTGGTTTAATATCTTACAATATTTGTGTCTAAAATAATTTATCTAACATCCCAGGCCATCTTTTACATGTAAATGACATATTGCAAGTGTCCACTTGAAAACTTAAGCTTACAAAATGACAGAAAACAGATCCGTGTAAGAATTGCAACTCCACAGTTGAGACAGTATAAGAAAAGTGATGACTGGGTGCCTTTTCTTGACATCTCTTTCTCAACAGGTAGAATTCCCTTCCTCCATTCCCCTCCTTCTCCTTCCCTCCATTCCTGTCCTTCTCCTTCCTATCTCCCCCGATTCCTCCATCCCCAGCATCACAGTTGATGATACAGATGTACAACTCTAAACTATATTTCTCTTGGCTACAAAGTGTGGAAATGCACAGACTCTGCAAAAGGCATGGCTCCAGGAATAATGTTTCTGCTTGCTCTCTTTCCTCCCAAGTAATGTCCACATTGAACTCCCAGGACTAATGCCGCGAGGAAAGGGGCTAGTTCTACAGATGTGGCATTGACCTTCTTGCCAGACAGGGGATAGACCACTCTAAACTAATAGCTGTTATACCTGCTAGTGCTGCATACTAAGTGCATACAGAGGTATTTCCTAATGGCCATGCTGCCACAAGGGTCTTTCCAGTAAGGATGTGTATAATTGAGCCATATATCATGCTGAAGTAATGCAGGGGAGATATTTGTTCTTGGGGAAGATGCCGTGTTTTTCCTTGAAAGAGCCTATCTGGTTACATCTCTGAGGATGTGTGGTAAGTGGGTGATAGGTAAAAAATCTAGATATATACCACATTCTGTGTTACTTGCTCTTGCAATATTATATATCAATATTCAGTGTTTCTCCTAAAGCTCCAGCTATGAAATCAGGTTATTTTCTGCGAGCCAAACTTCCCTAGAAAATAAATAACCATTGCTACTGTGGAAAAAGCTTGGAAGAATTGTAAGCTCTTTCTTGAGAAAATAAAGGATGGAGTTGATTATTATCTTTAAATCTCATTATTTTTTAGGCCTACCTTTTAGGAGCTTGGAGGGGTACTTACAATATTTTTTAACACAGGGGTCTGGCAATGATGCAGTCCCTTGATTCTTGAGGATCTCTTGAAGTCTGTAGAGAAATAATGTTGCATTACTTCTGCAGAAGCTGTATGGGGTTTTAAGCTCTGTGTCATAATCCATATGTTGATGTTTGAGGTTTAGTGATATATATCGTGTTTTTGTACAAGATTTAGTGGTAGATATTCTGTGAAGCCCACTTTACTCCCATCTAATATATAGTACAAAATATAGTTACTTCAAATGGCATAAATGAATTTGTATCCAGTAAGTCTGAGAGTATTTGGCATTATGTTATTTGGATTTTTTTATTAATCACCTACTAATAATACAGCATAAATTAGTAACAGTACTTTCTAAAATAACAAGATTTTTCAAGAAAGATAGTCTTTTGTCACTTGTGGTGTTAATAATGAGATTTTTCACTGAGATTATTGTTCCATCAGCTAAATAGAATAAGAAAGTTTAGTGTTCTTCCTATTGACTACTTGTAATTCTTTATATTGTTTCCTGGCTGTATTGGTAAAAGAAAAACAACTTTATACTAAAGGGGTAATACACTGGAATAAATGGCCTGACTAGTTTTAACAGTTCAGATGTCACTGAAGAACCTACTTTGCTGTGTGCAAAGTTGGACACTGATTGTGAACTGTTCATGTCTTTACAGTCTAAGCTAAAAATAGGTGTTCAAGTCAACTTACTTGTACTTTAGAAAGAGATGAAACTCTGAGGAGCATTACGTTTTGTGATGAAATTGCCAGTACCGGTAGTAACGTTAGGGGCAAATTAGGTGTAAATTAGCTAGCAACTGCGTATAATTGCTAATGTGCTAGCCACACTAACGAATCTTAAATTTACTTTGATTACCCAAAGAAGGAGGGGTTGGGAACAGGGTGGGAGGAAAGAGGCTATGGAGTGGAAGTTCCCACTAGAAAAAAATGTTTCAACTTAAAATAGTAGAGTTTTTAACCAGCAGAATGCTAACATTGTACATTAGTCTCACCAAAAAGTCTGCTATGTGCCCTAGCAGCTTTTTAAGGCTGAACGTTACATGTTTGTGTTATAACGAAATATGTATCTCCTTACAACCTGTACACAGTCAGTGGTGGTGTACTGCTTAGCTCTTGGCAGTGTTTTATTTCAATATCCTGCTTTGTGTAGACTCACTAAATAAGAATTCCTGGATGCATTCTGATGACTTTATTTGGACTGCCTATGTTATTTCTCCCAACATGGACAGGAAATAAAATTTTCCTGGAAGAGCTGTGGAGTTTCATCTGGGGTCTTTAAGAGCAGTTTCCACAACCACCCCTTTTCCCCCAATCCTCTGTAGGTTTAAACTGCCTGTCTATCCTAAACTCAGTCCACACTGCCAGCTTTATATTTGTGGGCTAAAAGTTTTTCTGCACTTCATTTTTTTTTCCTCAACACCTTGACCCTCCCCAGCTCTTGTGAGGCATTTATACCATCATCATGGTTAGGTCTTGGGAGAGGCAGAGAAACTGGTTCTCCCTTGACAGTGCCGTTTGTATCCTAAACAGTAGCCGTGCTGGTGACACAGGCATTCTTATGATTAGGTTGCTCTGCTCAGTCTGTGCTATGGACCTATTGTAAAGACTAATATACCTTCCTAATCCCTTTTCACTCTGCTACTGCTACCACTGAAGTCATATTTGTATTTCTACAAAACCAGTGACTAACTTCCATGGACTCTGCCCAATTCCTGTGCTGCTGCTTCCAGGGCAAGGTTGTACAATCCCTAAAATATTGATTTTTCAAGGTTGCACGCCTTTCTAGAGAACAGGAGCTAAATGAAGATTGTATTGGACCTGGCTCTGAGTAGTGCTGCCAGATGTCAGCGTATTAATTTTGCTGCCCAGGTAGATTTTAACTCATGCAAGTTAGCTGTATGTTTTGGAAATTTTTCCAAGCTTATTTTTATTGTCTGGTCTACTGGTTATTTGAATGTGTATAGTATGTGTGCACTTCTGTAGCTTCTTGAATCCCTTTGTCCCTGATCCCTTTGTGAACCAGCAAAAACATGCACCTGTGTAGGCCAAATCTTGCCCAGGTGAGCACTGAATGTATATAAACTAGCCTTGAACAAGCTTCAGTCATTAAGATTCTACCCCAGTACCTAGTATCATCTACATGATATGTAAATCACAGTAAAAATAGGGCCTGATATTTAAAAGGTCAGACATGCAAGTGCGCATGCAAAGATGTATGTGAATTTGCTTTTGTAACTTAGTGAAATTTTGCTAAGGATCTGTTGCACAAATGATCAATTTAATAAATTAATGGTTGGTTGACTGCAATCATGGTCATTGTGTATGCAGAGTAAATGTGTAAATATGTGTACATTTGCTGTCCATGCATTTTCTGCCAAACCTCGTGGAACCAGACAATTTTATTTCTCTCATATTCAGATTTCTATTTCTGGTCTTGAAGCAGTTTCTCCCTTGCAATCTAAGACACTTATAAAGTAGGTTATAAAAATTTTAAAAACATAAAAAAACTATTAGAATGGCATGAAATAGAATTAGAACAATTGATTGAAAAAGTTATTTTCTTATGTCTTTTACTTCACCATTAACAGCATTACTCATATTATCTGTTAAAAATGGACAAAATTGTTATGCATCTTTAAACAGTGGAAAAGAGGTTTTGAATCTTACTTATATTTACTTTTGAGAAATTAAGATCTGACTGCAGATTGGTGTGTAGTTTTCACTGAAATAGCTTTCTTCCTTTGTAGGAATGCAGGTAAGTGAATAAAAGCAGGCTCTAAGAGATGAGCAAAGTTTAATATTCTGTAGGATGTAATAGGATTATTTGTATTTAAAAAATCAGGATCAAGTAAAGCTAATCGTAGCAATGGCATTTCTGTTAGACTACAAGTGTTTCTTATTTTTCCCATTCCATATTTCTTTATCAGTTGGATATCATATACATCAGATATAGATCATAGAAGAATTTTTGGAATAATATAGAATGAGCTCTAGACGTTGTATATGTTCTACTGTATCTTTTGGAGAATTAATCAGATTTTCATATTTGTTCAACTATTGTTTCCAGTAGTTAGTCTTCCTGTAGGAATATGTCTAGACTTCTTGATCTATAGGAATTATTTATATAGTACTTATATTTAAATATATTTGCATATCGTCAAGGCACATTGGATCATTCTATCTGGCATGATTTTTCATACAGCACAGCTGTGTAAACTGAGGTTGGCATGAAGCAAAGGGGATAAAGTCCTTAATTTTTTTCTTATTTCTGCATTTTTTTAAAAGTCTGATTAGAACTGGAGAGTTTTTTTCAGTGATTAGGAAATGTAAAGAAGCAAAAATTACATAATGACCTAGATTGGTCTAAACATGAAGCAATGAAATGTCATTGAAATTCATGTCAAATGAAATCTTACATGTTTACCCCTAAATATTTTTTGCAGAGTATAGAGTATTTTATTTAAGAACATTGAGGAATATATGTTTTGATTCAACACAAACTAAATTTATTCCTTAATTTTTTTTTTCTTTCACAAGTGAATAAGAAGAACATTGTTTGCCAAGCTCTAACATGATCCTCTTCTGGTTAGTGCAAACAAACCAGACTAGAAAGCCCTCAAAAATGGATTAACCATATTTTATAATCTGGAGTCTATTTTTTCACTTTTTTGCCTTGGCAAGATGTGCCACTCTACATACTTGAATGCACCCTTGCTAGCTTTGTTAATTTTTACATAGCAAAAGTTATCAGACCTAATCTGAGCCAATAAACATGTAAGAGTCAAATGTATGAAAAACTTCCACAGCATAAAAATTTGGATATTTTATTACAGAAATATCACATGAATCATAACTTTTTTTTGCTTCCCCATCAAAAAACAAATGTTATATAATGGTGTGTATTCAGATGTAGAATTTAAATTTAATTTGATTTATATCACAGAATCATAGAATATCTTGACTTGCAAAGGATCCATTAAGGATCATTGAGTCCAACTCCCTGCTCCTCAGAGGACTACCTAAAATTTTGAACTGTTTTTGCAAACTATGAATTAATTCTAAGGCAAAAAAGGAAGTAGAAACAGTTAACTTTAAACCTCTTGAGTTACTGAATTTCATCAATCTACCTACTATCTATTTTATTTTATTGGCAAATATGACTTTGTATATTAATTTCTTTACTAAATTTGATATAACACCTTATGGGAAATCCGCTTTATCTTTTCTCTGGTTGATATATCTGATATACTTGCCTACTTGTGCTTAACAGCATAGGTTTCATTTGATCCTCATCAAACTAAAAAAAACTTTTGCTTATTTTGATATGATGTGGCAGTTTCACTTTCCTCTTAATTTTCATCATTTTCATTTGTGGAGCTACAAACAGTTGAAGCTTTTTTGAAAAATCAAGAGATAGGAACAGATGGTGAGCAGCACTGAGGAGGTTGACCAGACCACATGAGGCACAGAGTCTTCCCATGTGAAGTGAAGAAATAATAAGCATCTGAATACAATCTATTTTCTTAAAGCTTGTGAAGTATGCTTAGGAGTTTAACCTGAGCAAGCTGGTAAAGACAATGAAGTCCTCAGATTTGTATAACAGATGATGGAAAGGTTTGTATCATTTAAGTCAAATTTCTCTGAGCTGTCTGCATTTGCAGTTTCGGTCAATAAAATTTTATTGTTCCTCTATAATAAAGGTACTTGTGTATGCATATGCCTTGATCCACTCTGAAAAATAAATCCCACTAGTCTGGTCCTCACAGATGGTCTTGTTGAGAGAAAACTGGATCTTCAGGAAGTACTGTGTGATCAGTCCTCAGATGCCATTTCTTATGCATTAGCATTCACAAAAAGGGTTGAATACTTGTGTTAAATGAAACAGCTGGAGAAATCAGCATTTGGGTGCACTGATGATTGAACTCATATGCTGTACTTGATTCACTGAGTATATTTTATATATATAATTAGACACCATGAATAAAGTTGGCCTATAACTTCAGCTTCCTTTTCTTTATAGGTTCTTAGCTTTTGTCTTGTGCTATTTTCAAATTTTCGGTATTCTTTCTCAAAAGAATATTAGCTATTTGGCTGTTAAAGTTATGTTTAAAATTTTAAATTTAAGGTATTATAATTGTACATTGGATCTAAAAAATAATAATACAATAATAAATATTGTCTTCATTATCTGACATATTTGGGAATGCCCTTATATGATATCCAGTGAAAGTAACTAAACACGTATGTCAAATGCCTTTCTAGTTTTGCATTGTACATCAGGTAGGTGAAACTGTAATTTAGAGCTTTTGAGTAGAATAAGATGGCCAAAAAGAGTAGCTGGCTCTTTTTCAGATCTTGGTGTTCACTCATGACTTAAAATTAATCCACTGCTATAATGAATTGCTTTATCAAGCTGCAAATCCTGTAATTACATACTCTAATCTAGATGTGGTTTCCCAGGATGGTTCCTCCTCTAAATTTTTTGCTTACTTTCCTGTTCAGATATACTTCTGCTTTGTTTGCTTTCAAAGATTTTAACATTGTCTGCTGTCAGCACCTTGATTCTTCTTTCAAATCAGTTTTCATGAGCATCTTTATCTCTAAGGCATATTTCCTCTTGCTGTTTATTCATCCAGTCCTTGTTTACTTATGTTTATTAAATGCATAAATAAATGCAATATAGTCACCCATTCTTTATTACTGTTTCTGGATCTTTTAAGCTATGTTTCTCACCTGCTTGGTACTCAGTAGGTTAACTGGTTGCAGACATATTCAAGTGTATTTTCTCTCTATCTGCAGATCACTTAATACATATATTTTTCCTATGTCAGTTTCTAAGTTATCTACCAAATCTTTCAGTTAATTGAAAAGAAATATAAAAAGCAGTAGTCACAATTAAACCATTCTGAACAACTCCAGTAAAGAAGTGCTAATATTATGATATTATAATTAAAATTTTGTCAAAAATATGTTGTTATTGTAGAATGTATGAAAAAGCTGGTTTATTTTCATGAGGTAATAGTACAAACATTAGAGAATTATCCTTTCAGAGTTAAGGAAAAGGATTTATCAGTTCATAAGCTATGAAATGCTAAGTGTTCTTTCTTCTGTGTGAATGAAAAAGAAAAGCTATCAAATGTCAGGGCTCAGTCTACCCTCTTTGCTTTCAAGTTTTACTGCCATGTGAAGAAATTATGGTCTCAGTCCTTGGGTCTGAAAGCCAGCTATAAAGGGACAGAGCAACCCTTTCACCTTGTGTTTCCATTCCTCTGAATCAAACTAGCTCAAAATGTCAGTGCCTCCAAAATAAGCTAGTCTGTTCCTGGTTCTTAAAAAGACATCCCATTCAAGGATGATCAGTTCATCTAAATCTTGAAGATAAGAAAATGTTTCAGTAATTTGAGGTTTAGCATTTAAGATTTATATGAAAGCCAGCCTTAACAAACCCCAGAAAATCAGCGAAAATATTGGAAAATTATGCACTAATCACATAGCTTCAATTAAGATATATTAATGCCAGATTAAATTAAGAAAACTGTTCAAGACAGCTTTTTCGTATACTTTCTACTCATGACATCAATGTTAGATTGAATTATAATTGTTTGTGTATCTGAACTATGGGTTTCTTTTTTTTTCATTTTAAGTATTTGATTTATTTTTTTCTTAGTGTTGGTTTTGTGTATATATTAGATTTTCCCAAGCATATATTACCTGAGCCTGAGATGATTTGCTTGTCCTACTGCCACCCTTGAAGGGCAGAAAATTTTCTGACAGAAAACTGCATTAACATGGAGTTAGGAATGTTTGCCTTACATATATAATATGCTAAAACTGCAAGCAGAGTGATATTGTGTGGTACATGTAATGATTTGAAAATGTGAGGTATCTAACCTCAATGAGGGTTTTATGAAATGTTAATTTTGAAGCCCATCTGCACCTCAGCAAGAGAAAACACTACACTACAGCAGCCCCTTGCACTGTGTTAGGAGACGCTTTGCATCTCCAGAGGACCACAAAATTATACGAGTGTATGGTGACCAACGTTTTTAAATTTACAGTTGTTTTACTGTCTCTGAGCATCATCACTTTGTCAAAAGGGAGCTGATGGAGGCAACGCAGTCCCCAAGTGCCAGTACCTCAGTCCTCTAAGGGCTGTTCTTGCACTGTGTGGGGTGGTGCCGTGCCAGCCAGGCTGGAGCTGGGGGAGCAGTGCCCTTCAGAGCCCTGCCTCTGCTCTCCTCCCGCACCCCTGCGGCACGACACAAGCCTTCTTCAAACCCTTCATGTACTGCAATGGAGAGAGTGGTTGGAAGAACCTTTCTGTGGGAGAGGCGTGAATGAGGTGGTCTTTGACGCCGGGTGGCTCTACTTAACCTGCCTGAACTATTGACTTGAACTGGTGTAGTGTATCTGGTCTTGATAAAGTCATTTTTAATAACTTCATTTACTTGGGGTCTAATTTCTTCACGTAGTCTCTAAGATTTCCGTTAATACAAATATACAGTTACTACTGCATTGTTACAATAATTAGGACTTTGTTGACATGCTGGTTTTAATTGTATACATTTCAATATACTATTGCTACAGTGTTTTGATCTTTTTTACTTCTGTGTGTCTTTCTATGATGCTTGTAAGAAGTTAATAGCTTTGGCACCTTTACCACTGTGTCAGACTTTGCTGAACTTGATCTCTGAGTTCAAATTTGTTGCTAACAGACAAAAAGTGATATTACATATGACAGTGTAAGTTTGCCTCCTGTACGAAGCCAAACTAAAAACCTACTTTGAAAATACATTCAGGTTGTAGAAGGAGGTGCTCAGAGCAAGGACACGGTTGGAAGGTTGTTGGGGAATCCACAGAAAAGCTGGATGTTTTCTTCAGTCATCCAAATCTGATCTTCTCTTAATGTAATAATAGGATGAAGGAAAGTGGATTCCTCACCAAAAGTGAGTCTTTCAAATGGATAATGTTATACGAAAAACCTTTTCAGATGCAGTTCTGTATAATTTCTGTTGATACCTTTCCATAACTAACATTCTCAAATGCATAGAAAGATTCTGAGATATGCTTATATTTTCCTTTAATCATTGCCCCTCTAATATCAGTATTTTAGTTAAAAATCCCATATTTGGGGAAGAAAATATATATATATATATATTTGACAATATATATGTTTGTGGTAATTTATTTTATTTATTGGTGGTTAATTTCCACGTGCAGAACATCAACTGCATAGTGAGGGATCATGTATTTAGTCACCTGTATTCAATAGATTGTTCTATTTTGCTAAATCTTAAGTGAAGATGGGGAAGAATAAAATGAAAAAACCGGCTTTCTTTTCACTTTTTGCCTTGTATGGATTTCACCCCCTTTGAAGAGACCAAATCTTCCTCAGGGGGACTCAGAGAATAGCATGAGAAATGCTATTTATTAGCTGCAGCCTTCTGTCTTTTACATATGGTGTAAAAAAATAAAAATGTATTTATAACGGTTTTAGGAAAGAGTTTAACTGCAAATTAACCTGTTAGCTGCAGAATGGATTTTTCTGTTCCACTGTAAAATTTTAAGTTACATTGAAATTGGTTTTATATTGACAGAGCATTTCTCCCAGTGTTACACTGGATCCCCAACACCACAAACACTTGGTCCATATTTGATTTCACATACATTAATTAGTCCCATGTCTCTGAGACCACCTGTATGCATAAACTTAAGCACATGTATAATTGTTTGCAGTTTTGGGTCTAAATGATCTTTTGAAAATAGTCTAATTCTAAAATACTCCCACATTCAGTTTTGTCTTTGATTAATGTTACAGTGAGTTCAAAGATTACAAAATATGAAACAGAGAAAAAAGGTGTTGGGATTAAACTTTGCAGCTGCAGTACAAAGTTATGCACATTGTATTTAGCCTGTATTACAAGTTTCTTTACTGGCCTTGAATGTTAAGTTTCCTGGAGGAAATTTTAAAGGAAATTAAGCCTGTGGCCAGGAAAAGGGATGGTATGTTCTTTCAGAACTTCTAGGATTGTTGGAGGACCTCTGGGGACACTGTGGAGCACTTTCTAGTGACTTCTTTATCAAAAGGTACCTGCAGGAGGCTTTGGCTTCTAGCAAAAGCTCTGTCAGATCTCCCTGACCAAGGCAGGTCTGCAGCTTTTGTTCCAGCCGCCTCCTGATTAGGGATGGTGGAGCACGCTTGCAGCTGGTGGTGAGGAGCAGCCAGAATAATAGCCAGGACTTCAGCACAGCTCCCAGCACCCAGCTAACAGATGGAGGAGTGTGTATGGGAGGATGCTGGAAGCCATCCCTGTGCTCAGTGCTGGTGATACACCACAGGGCAGGGTCCCCAGTACCTGCAGGAGTGACTACCCTGTCACAGCTGAGGTCTTGACACAGACTGAGCTCTGGGGGGGGGATGCAGCCCTGCAGGTCTGGGGCCATGAGGGTGCCTGATACCTTGGGCTGGGGAGTTGGGCCCCTTGCCTGCAGGAGGTGTGTGCTGTGGGGGGAGCCTGTGTTGCCAAGTATGGAGTTGCCGGAGGTCAGCATCCTGTGTGACAGCAGGGATACTGAAAAGGAGATTGACTGGATATTCTCTGAGATCCTGCAGGTTCAAATGCTTGACCCTCTCCAGATGTACTGAAGGAGGGACAGGCAAAGCCTGTGCTTATATTGAGAAAGGGAGACTCCCCTGATGGTGAAGGCTGGGACCCTGTGACTTCTGGCAATGGAGGACGGTTCCTGTCTGCCTGTGGATCTGTGTCCACAGAGCAGATTCAGTGCCCTGGTTGCTGATGAGGGGCTGGGAGCTGTACGGCATCAGGAGGAAGTGGCAAGGGATAGTTGTGGGTGATTCCTTGCTGTGCAGGATGGAGGCCTGCATTGGCTGACTTGATCTGCTGTCTAAGGGAGTTAGCTGCTTGCTTGGGACTCAGATCCAGGATCTTGTGGAGAGACTGCAGAGGCTTGTCTGGCCTTTGCATTATTACCCCCTGCTGATCTATGTGGGCACCAGTAATGCTGCCAGAAGAGACCTGGAGTGTATAAAGCATGACTACATGCCTCTGGGGTGATTTCCAAGGGCATGGGGTCTCAGGTGGTCTCTCCCTGATCCTGTTGGTAAGGGGCAAGGGCTTCAGAAGCCCTTGAAAGCTAACAACTGGCTGCACAGCTGCTGCTGACAACAGATATTTGGAGTTTATGACCACGGGACTATCTTTGAGGATCAAGGACTGCTAGGAAGAGGCAGAACTGATAATCTTAGGTCATGGTGATTGGGGGAGGCTTCTGGGGACTCAAAGAAAGTAAATGTCACTGTTCAAGAGAGGCAACAAGGAGGATCTGGGACCTACAAACCAGTCAACCTTACTTGATCTCTGGGAAACTGCTGGAGCAAATAATCCTGAGAACCATTTCCAAGCATATGAAAGACAGGAAGGTGATTGGGAGTAGTGAGCATGGATTTATGAAGGACAAATCATGCTTAACCAACCTGATAGCCTTCTATGATGAGGTGACTGGCTTGATGGATGAGGGAAGAATAATGGATGTTTTTTATCTTGACTTCAGCTAGACTTTTATCATCCTCACAGGCAAGCTGATGAAGTACAGGCTAGATAAATTGATGCTGTTTCTATGTACTTACAGTTAGCCTGGGTGAATATGAGCAAGCCGAAACATTGATATCTTGACAATACTGAAATTGTACGTGTGGAACCTGGATTTTCAGTGATCCTTCTGCACCATCTTGTATTAATGGCTTTGCTTTATTGTTAGAAATTTCAGGAATACAAATAAATGTTGTTACTTCCTTTGGAGTGACCTATTCTCCAGGCTGTTACCTGCTCCAAGATGAGCCTGTGCAATATTGCTGAGTTTAGGCCTCATACAGGTTCAAGTATGGAGCAGATTTCTGCCCTTGCCTGAAGACACACACATGGTGATACATGGTAGATTTGCCTACCTTATTTGTGCTCTGCATCCTAATTTTTTCTGATATACTGACATTAGCCTTGATACTTCTGATTCTATCCTATTAATACATGACTAGAAGAGACCTGTTTCATCTTAATGGTCAGCTGTGGAAATGAATATGCTTAACCATCCCACCCTGGTAAGAAAAGACCAAGATTTATGGTTTGGTAGAAATAGAGATCCTCAGGTTATCTGGAAACAACTCATAGCCATCTTCCAGGAAAGGTGTTTTGTTCAGTCCTAAAGGATTGCATTACATTCTCATTGCTGGAGATATGGTGTCATTTTGGAAAGTCCTTGAGTATATCTCCAAGGAAGTCAGCGATTTTAACTTCTTTCCAAAGGTAAGGGAGTTTTCCATTATTATTAGCCTTTTATTAAAACTAGGTTGACATTTACACTAGTGATGGTTAAAACACTTAAACGTTGTTGATATGACGAATTCAGCCAGTCTAAGCATTTCAGCACAGAAACCACTAATTTACACTCTAAACTCTACTGTTAGATTGTCTTTCTATTTGTTACCTTTGAAAGTTGAAAACTGCTGAATTCTGTGGTTCTGAATTACAAAATACATTTCCTTTTTGGCCTGGTGTTGCTTATTTAAATGAAGCCATCACCAGCTGCAATAGGGAACTCTGCCTCTTGCAACATATTGAGAGGCCAACAAAGATAATTTTTTTTGTTGTTGTCACAAAACATGGATCTTTCTTGTCAATTAATTTGCCATGACTGTCCTTGCTTTTTTTTTAACCTGTATTTGTTCCTTCAGATAACTATTGTGGACTGTTTGCTGAATTCTTCAAAGAGAATATGGAGAATCTCAGGTGGCCTCATGGCATTTCTTAAATGTGAGAATTGTAATGTCTCCAGCAATTCCCCTCTCAGCTGGGCTGGAAGGAGTTGTGGTACCAGTTTTTATGGTGGTGCCTGCAGGGTTTTGGATTTTCCTGATGTGTCTGTCCCGTCCCCCACCCCCGCTTTTTTTTTTAATCAGCTTGTTACTTGAAATCACAAAAGACTTCATTGTCAGAGAATACAGTTTAAAATTTACCCTTATTTTACTTAACAATAAGAGTAAGTTAAGGCTGTTTTCTCAAAAGCATTCTGATGAGTTGAATGCTTTTTGGCTGACTTGAGTTACTTATCCTCTTACCTGTATTTAAGTCTAGGTGCCTCAGTGTTCTAGATCTTCAAAACCAGGCCTTCCTTTGAATTCTGTTCCTTTCAGGGTCACAAATGATTTTATATTGCTTTGGATTGTATTTAATGAATCATTTTGGTAATTTGGTTCCTTGTGTTTTTAATATGACTAACCACAGAAAGTTGTTTTAACAACATAGAGAGGTTGCCTGCCTGTGTTCCAGAGTCCACTTACTAGTCAGTTGATCATGATGGATAATTTTGTCAGCATCTGTGAAGTGTCCTGCCCGCTTGTGGATTTTATGATTTGTAATAGGTGGTATCAGCAATAACACTTACATGAGTTCCAGTTCTGAATTTATTGTTGTGGAAGAAACTGAAAACTTCCCTATATTGAGCTGCCTTTAATCCAAGCTTCCAAGTGTAGTCCAATTTCTTTCAGTTACCATTGTGCATCTGCAACATTCAGAAGAAATAACAGGCTAACTGTTCACTTTGCTTTGCATCGCTTATGTCAGGCTGGACCACAGAACACTTTGCTGCATTTGAATTGCTATCAGCTTTGTGTCTATGTGTGTGGGGAAATCCAGCTCCAGCTTGCACATTTGGTGAAAGCAGCAGGGCTTCTTTCATCCAAATCTGTGTTCTGCCTTTCTTCTGCCTCTGCATAGGATTCTTCACTTAAGCCTGCTTTTAATCTGGTCACTTGCTAGTCCAAAAGGACCTGGATTTGTGCTTGAACTGCTTGCCTGGTACTGATCTTTTGAGTCTAGTGCCCTTGTGAGGAAACCTCAAAATTGTGGGAGTCTCATATGGATAAGCAGCCAGAAAGTTTGATGCCCTAGCCAGGCTTTGAAGATTTCTTTGACCTCTCCAACATGCCCTTCACGCTTTTGTAGCATTCCCGAATCCCTCTAGTGACTTTGGACCTTTTTTTTTTTTTTTCCCTTGTCCCTTTTTACAGACAGTTTCTTCCTTTCCTCCAAGAGCAACCAGCTTTGATCATCTGGTCACAGAATTGCTCCCTGCCTCTGTTGGAGGCAAGATATTCAGGGATCTCCTGCTTTCTCCCTCTGGAGAAGAGAAAATATCAGAGGGTAGAGGTTCTGTAGCAACCAAAGATGGCAGTTAACCTGAAGGTCTCCAGCAACCTTGATAGCCAGCATGCCAGCTGCTGCAATGATGTGTAGCCTTTGATCATACTTTATATTCTTCTTTAATTAGTTTTTGAGTCCATATAGTTTTGGAAAGACTGAAATTTATCATTGAAACATGGTGGGGAATGTTTTACTGGGTAGGTGATTGGACTAATTTTGGACTCTGTCCCTTGGTTATATTTAGAAACAGTTTCAGGGCTGGATTCTGTGACTTACGGTACGGAAGATAGCAGCCAGAGGATCACTCAGTCGCCTTTATTAATTAGAATGTCAAGCTAGATTATCTAAGAATTCTTTCTGCATTTAAAATGAAAGAATGGAATAACCTCTAGTCCTATAGAAATGTAAAAACTTTTTTTCTGGACACATCTTAAATCATTCTGTTTCAGTCCATACTTTTGCAATGGCACTGGAGTGGAAGATGCTGGTGAGTCTGAGTGAGAGCAAAATTTGACCTTCCATTCATTGCTTTATAACTCAATTGTAATTCAGTCTCCATGTTCTGTGTATGGTCTCTGTCACATCTAATGTATTAATGCCGCATATGTTACATTGGTATGCCAGAAGTCAAACAATTCCTGTTAGATTTTTAAGCTAACCTCTTGCAGTAGTGCTTGTTTTATGTCAACAAGGTGGAGGATTTAATAAGAAATTCTGGCACTTTGACTAATGCAGTTTTCTTTCCACTAATTTAACGAAGACAACAATTGTAGCCTTTTAGAAAACATGCTCAGCCTTAGGTGACCTTAAAGGTATGAATAGACTGTCAAGTATGAAACCAGAAGGGGGAAAAAGAGTTTGCATATTTGGCTTGCAAATCAGGAAGACTGGACAGTGCTTTGAATAAGTACCCAGAGTATTGGTGCAACCAAGAAATGGATGAGCAAGAGAAAAGATCAGTGTCAGCTCAAAGTTGTGTCCAGCTTTCATGGTCAGAAGCTGTAGATAACTGGGATTGCAGAGAAGTGTGACATAGCTAGAGAAGATAGCCATTTGAAGCAGACAGAAGACTGTAAGCCTGGTTTCATACCCAGCACCTACAGTCATGGTTGTTGATGATGACAGTTCATTTAGACATGTTCCAGCAGTCGTTTGCCTAACAAAAGTCAAATCTTAAGGGTATAGGCTTATGGTAGGACTACAATCCGTTTAGAGGGAAAGCATTCTGTAGAGCAGAGCACCACTGTTGAATGAAGGAGTGGAGAGTAATGCTAATAGTCCCACAGTGATGAATAACAATCTGCCAAATTTCTTTACATGTCCAAATTCCTCTTAAGTTGTGGCTTGGGTGGCCAATTTTTGATCATACTAGTGACAGCTGAAGTCAGCCAGCCACAACAAAAAGCAAGTTATGTCAGTTTGCAATGGGATTTCTTATTTGGCAAGATTGCTCGGGTGCACAGGAGATCCCCTGTGAAGCTATAAATGTTTGCATTTTAAAATGAAACCATGGTTAGAAATGCTCTTTAAAAAGTCAGCAGTAACATATTTGTTTCTACTGGGCTTTGTCTGACATATCAGGCTTTTGCTGTGAAATCTTAGTTATTTTAACACAGTGATTTGACAGGCATGCAGCTTGGTCCAGAGCAAATGAGTAAATGGCCCAAACCTTGAAAAATAAGGCATATGTACCCTAATGATTAAAAGATTTTGAGGTAGAGCTAATGAAATGAAAATGATTGCTAAATAAACTTTTTCCTTCCTGAATTAAATATTTCTGTTTGAAAAGAATGACCTTAAGCCATAGATCATCTTAGAATATGTTGGCTTGATTAACCAAGATATTTGAAGTGCCATTTATTCCTTTTATAGCCAGAAATTCTTCAAGTTTAAGGTTAAATTTTCCAACACACTGAAAGGCTTAAGCTATTCATGAAGTATCAAAAAGAAAATAAGTGGTAGTGTACATGGTAATTTATAATATAATCAACCCTTCAAACTTTCATATGCAAGAAGAATGAAAAAGCTCCCAATTACAAGGGCATGTATAAGCAAATACATGCAATTAACCAAATTCAGGATCTAGTTAAGAAAACCATGTAGGCCCATGTTAATCTTTAATAGGTGTTTAATTTCACTGTTATTTAGCAGAGTACATAAATTCAGTTAAAGGTGAGTTTGTAGATTTTCCTGTGCAGACTCAAAAACTGTCCTGGAGTGCAGCTTCTAGGGAATGATTGGCATGATTAGACCTTTAAAGATCACCTGGTCCAACCCCCCTGCCATGGGCAGGGACATCTTTCACTAGACCAGGTTGCTCAAAGCCCCATCCAGCCTGACCTTGAACGCTTCCAGGGTTAGGGCATCTGCAGCTTCTCGTGGCAGCCTATTCCAGTGTCTCACTATCCTCATTGTAAAGAATTTATTACTTATGACCAATCAAAATCTACCCTCTTTCAGGGTAGATTTCAAAACCGTTGCCCCTTGTCACAGCTTTTTTACTGCTTTGTTTTATTCTTCTGGCTGGTCTTAAAAAGGACTGTAGGAATGAAGGAGTACACCATCTGTTGTTGCTTGCAGGTGCTTTCCTTCTGCACAAGTTCCCCAGATCTAAGGGACTCTGCTTTTCCAACTCTAGGCTGAAACACCTGGCTCCTTTTGAGGGTTTTTTTAAACCTTCCAGGCTTCAATCACTTGGATCAAAGTTGGGCAAATCTAGTCTCACTTACCTGATCATGTTATTGTCTTAAGCTATTCCCATTTGAATGAATAATCATTAATATTTAACAGACTTCCCTTATCCCAACCCTTGAAGATATATGACACTGGATGGCCTGTGACTGAAATGTGCAATGAGGCACTAAGTGACACAAATTCTGTGTGAGAACAACTAAAATTCATAAGGCGTACAAAGAAATTGTTATAAATTGTGATAGAAAGCAGAGACCAAGTATTTTGAGTAAACAATTTCTAATAATAGGAAGAAAACCCATGAAAATTAGGTCAAATGAAACAAGTATCACAGCCTTTTTCAGTGTAACTACTAATGAAAAATTAAAAAGAAGTCATTAGATGTCATACATTTCACATTTCAGTTAAGAAGCCAATACTGTAGTACATAGGATTAAAATAATTGGTTAAATGACAACTAGGAAAAAAAGTATTCCAGGACCAAATGGATTCATAAAAAGAAGTCCACACATAGAACAGTTATTTGTTATTTGTCATGGTATTGCTAAATGCTCAAGTCCTGATTTAGTGCTGAACACTGTATAAAGTAATGACAAAAATTGTTCCAAGTCCCCAGATATTTACATCTGGTGATTTCCAGGTGTCCCAGCTATCATTACTCCATGTGACTGATACCTTAGTGCCTATCTCCTTTTTACTACAGTTCTCTGGTTGTTAAACTACTTGTGGGAATACAGCAATATCACATATAAATGTATTTATATATTTTATGTATGTACAAGTGTAAGTGTTTCTGATGGCTGAAAGGGAAAAAATCTTTGAAGAGAAAAAACATATGGAGAGTAAAAGGAGAGCAAGTGATGAGATGGAGGAATCTGAAACAGAGAATGAAGGTACAGAGGCAGTATTGGTTAGTACTTAAAAGTATATAAATTTTACTCAAAAGACCCGAGTTTTACTTGCTACCAGCAGCTTTGTGCAAAACAAGTTTTCTTATTCTGTTTGCCAACTTGCAAATAGGAAATACTTAGTGACCACCTTGGTAAATGACCATCTTTGAAATGTACTGATGGAAAAAAAAAGTTAATAATCCCTTGTTCATAAAAAATTACTATGACGAGAAATTAAATGACAGAGCCTAAGGCCTGTAGGAAGGTGGTTAATGAGTTAAGTGGGTAGGAATAGAGAAGTGGTATGGGAGAGACAAGGAAGACAAGATGATAAAAAAGGCAAGAGAAGAGAGAAAATGAGGAAAATAAAAGAAAATGAGGTAAGAAAAACTGGGAAATAGAAACAGATACAAGATGCAGAAGATGAGACTGAACAAGGAAAGCAAAGGAATGAGGAGGGAAATGTCAAAATACATCTTCATAGCTGGTTTATTTTATTTAGACTATTCACATTAGTCCCAATCTGCCTTCCTGAGCTGCTTTCAGAAAGTGATTTACTGTACAGTCTTTTATTTCCAGCTGTTTTTCTTTTCACTCTCCCAGTAGCAAACCTTCTAAAAATGCTTCACCTCTAAAGATC
Organism: Elanus axillaris; assembly: GCA_026212715.1. NCBI lineage: Eukaryota > Metazoa > Chordata > Aves > Accipitriformes > Accipitridae > Elanus > Elanus axillaris. The sequence goes on along the minus strand of JANZLQ010000078.1, from coordinate 20,913,677 downwards.
CAGTGCACTGAAGGCTAGCCTTGTCCTCTGAAATGTACCATGAGATCAGAACCGAGTAATGCTGTAGAGAGCAATGCTCTCTCCTGTGGCCTGCTTGAGGCATGTTAGTTTGTCAAATTTGCATATAACACAGAATCTGTGGGAAATTCCTGTTCTTCTATAGTAGCAGTAGGGTTTTCAAGAAAAAGAAAACGTTAGATGAAGTGAAAAAGCATTTTGTTTTCTCCCATGAAAATGTTGGGTCAGTCAAAAAATATTTCCCACTAATAAAAATGTCTCTTTACACTTTCATCAGTTCAAACTTCATGTTGGGTTGCACAGGATTTACCCTCTGGCATTTACACTCTCTTAAATATGTAGGAATGTCTTGCCCTCAACCTCCCACTGTTGCTGTCACTTAGCCTTTGTGAGGCTAGCAAGTCCGGTAGTTCTTAAAAAATTAATCCTGCTAGCTCTGTAAGGTCTTCTGAGTGCATTTTATCCAACTTTCTTAGGAGGGCATATTCATTTCCAGCCCCCTGGTTTCATCTTCTCTGCCTTAACAGACCTTTGTGGGGTAACGTATTTCAGATTTAAATCTGAATCAATTGGATATTGTTTGATCTGTGTATTGCATGGTTGCCTATCATTGTCACTGTCCCCTGTACCTCTGCCCTTTTTCATTTTCTTCATGCAGTCTTTAACTTTTTTCTGTCATCAGAATAGGCTTTTTCAAATCTGTAGTCTAAAAAATAGAGATTTTTTTTTCAGTACTACCACTGTTTCTGCTGTCCTATTTGGCCTCTCATCTCTAGATGACTTTCTCCTGAATCCCAGTTTTTGTTAGTTGACCACAAGCCACTCAAGACTTCCCTCTTTGTATCACATATATATATATATATTGTCATTTATCATGCACCTTGCACTTAGATATTGAAATTCCAGTAAATTGCAGTCATATATTTAACCTGCTGCTTTTAATTTGCAGGTGGAAAGCTAGACTAGTGTATAATGTGTCAGGTAATGTGTTATCCGCTCTCAGTTTGTAGTTCATTAAAGTTCTCTCTTGTTCTTTAGATATGCTACTGCCAGATATTTTCATTGGACACAAATGTCAAGTTCACCTGTTTCTCCCTGTTGAATCCTCAGTGTGTTTTCACTGCAAATTTTTGAATCCCAGAGAATTCCTTGTATGTTAAGCAGCCAGACCAACTTGTTAAGATACAGTAGGTCTCTTCCAAGGACTCTAATACTGCAAAAGAGCTGAATATTATTAGGCTGTACTGGAGGTGCCAGGAACCATGGTTCTCGAGACCTCTGGGCATACGTTCAGTATCCTGCAAGATATCTAAATATTTTAAGATTTCTCATAAAAAATGCAATATGTCAAGTGTTGTATGATGTTGGTATGAGCTTCTAAACCACTTTTGCTCAATTGGATCAAATTTTCTACAACATATTTTACTTAGTTGGAACATTGTTAATGGATCAGAACTCCATAACATGAGGCACAGCACAAGCTCAGAGCAAGCCCTGCCAGGATGGCTGGCACACAAAGACAACGGTAATGAGGAGAGATGCGAAATACCGGGAGGCAAGAGATGATGCTGAGTAGCATGAGAAAGACCAGCCTTGGTGTGACAATGGCCCGGTTACTGGTGGCATTTGGTGGCATCCTGTCAAAGGAGAGTGGTCGCTGTGCTGCTTTGAGGAAGTATGCATGTCTGTCACCCTCATACAGGACAAGGCAGGTTGTCCAGCTGTGGCATGGTGGCAACTGGCCTCGCCATACTGAGTGAGAGATGACCATGCAGCATGTGTTTGTTGTGGCAGAGACAGAGGTTATGGAGCCATACAGAGGTCTTAAATTTGTCCATGATAATGGAGAAAAGAGCTACAGGATATGGGAGGGAACACTAAGAAGTCAGCTCCAGCTTTGTGAGTTTTAGTTGTCAGTGAGGCCATCAGAAGGAGATACTAGGGAGAGTCTTCCTTGGACAGATACAGACCTGTCTCATAGAAAGCTGAGTCTGTTAATTGTCTGCCAAGAAATCAACTTAATGCACTTAATTTCACAGTGAATATATGAAGTAGAGCCAGAAAAACAAGCATGTCCTTTCTTTCTTTCATGTAGTATTATTCAGATTCTTAAGAAGTTTGATACTACACCATACTGATTGCCATTTTTTTCCTCAAATGATTTGGCTGGTATTAAGGGCCCGTGATACATGTCCATAATACAATATCATGCCCTGTGAGGTATGGGGAAGCAGGTGTCAATGAACAAGGCTGAGTGTGGGAAGGAGCTTGCTGCTCCATGCGGCCGGTGAGGCTGTGCTGAGCACAGCAGTCAGGTGGCCCTTTTGCCTCTGCTAGGGCAGCTAGTGTCTGCAGAGCCTGTATATAGCCTGGGTATATATATACCCAATGCTGGGTATGTGTGGAAGCAGAGGTGGGCCAAGAGGTAGCTCAAAAGAGGAAAAGTAGACCAAGTTACTCAATACCATTGCTGCACCTATGTGAAAGTTAACTATCACAGATGAACCTCTCAGGCAAGTGAAAACACAGGCTGGACAGCTTTGGGTTATGTGATGTTTCTTTCTACAGGCTGACACTTGGAGAAAAAACTTGTATTTTCTTACACATAGTTGACAACCTTCTCCAACATTGCTGTTGTTCACAATCATGCACACGGGAAGAAAGTCTCAAATGAAGTGCAAAATGCATACAAAAGGAAAACTAAACTATTGAGTTTTCATTGAGCAAAATGTTTCTTCTGAAGCATACTTGATGCAAATAAGATACAGCTCTGTCACAGGCAACTTTTTTTTTCCCACCATAATATTTTGCTGCTTGAAGACCATGAAAACAGATATGCTGTAAAAATTATGTAAAAAACCAAACAGATGACTTACCCAAAATTTCATAAGGACTTCGCAGATTTAGATGGCTAGATGGCTAGATGAAAGAGCTTTTACATATCTTTCAAAGAGAAATGTTTCCTCTACAGTCCAGATGTAAGAAAGTGTGCATGTTGCAGCACATATAAAAATATGATTGATATTCTTGCATAACAATATCTTGGCAACTAGTGGGATATTATCCAGTCACTTACCCATTGCCCTTTACAAATGCTGCAGAGAATTCCAGCTTTTTTTTTCCCTGCATCACATAGAAATTTAATTTTGTATCTGAAACCTATAATCATGTTATGTTTCTCTATTTGCAAATGTTTCAAACTGGGGGCAAAAAAGCATGATCAGAGATTTGCATTTTCTCTAGGGTATCTTTTCTGTTTCAAACCTGTAATTGTTCATCATTCCTAATTACAGATCGTAAATTATATGAAAATCTGCCTATTTTGTTCACAAAACCACATGTTCTGTTCAACTGAAATGTACAGTTATGGGACTATAACCCCAAATCTATAAATTAATATTGATTTTGCATACCGAATAACTTGGTTTTCTTGTTTGAGCTTTTGAATCTCCTCACAAAATATTCATGTAGTCCATACTGAAGCTTTTAGTTGAGTGTGAGAGATTGTCTACCAACTGTGTAGAAGATTTGGAAGATATATTCCTTGATAGAAGAGCTGTACCTTAAATTTCTATGTTTTGAGCTGTATATAGGAACCAGACAAGTTCTTTTCTAAAACTTCATCTAACATGATGATTGAGATTTCTGATGGCTCTTCAGATCAACAGGATATAGGTTTTAAAAAAATCCATTTCAGAGCAACAAGATTACCCTGAAAATTTGCTTTAGGTTTAGAGGTGTAGCTTTCCCTTTGAAGAAGGAAAGTATCTGAGACTTGGTAGTATGAGGGAGCACAGATGCTGCTTGAATATTTTTGAAGTGAAATACTTAGTGGATTAAGAAACAAACCAAATTGTGGCACCAGAATTAACAGCACAATGTACATTTAAATAAACTGTGAGCTAAATTCAACAGGAAGAGACAACATTTATCAAGTTACTTTTTTTGTTAGATTGGGCTAGTTTAGAAAAATGAAACATCACACAATTTTCATCAAGGAGTAGTGAGGGAAAAAGCACTTGTCTTTCTTCTTTTCATTACACTGAACTGTCAACTTGGATGCGTTTTTCTTCTGTCTTATGTCCCTTGAATAATAAAAATATTGGTATTAATATACTGACCTCACTAAATGTGTCATCCCTTTTAGCGGAATAAAAAGAGTTACTGACTTTTCTTTTATACACTGGACATCATATAGCTCTAGAGATCAGTTTATATGACAAATTAGCTGTCATTCAAGTAAAAATAAATCTTGCCAGAAATAAATTAAATGCTCTTGTCCATGTTGACAAATAATATGACAGAGATGACAGATAATGTGGGTTCCCATTAGATTCTGATGATGTAGTTGCATCTTATCTTTGGACTTTCTTGAGTAATTTTATCCTGTATTCAGATCAGGTTTTACTATCTCCTCAATATCCACAGCTGCCTGGCTTCAGTCCCTGAAGACCAAGAGAAGAGTCAAGAATTACTGGCAGCTTAATCTAAATCCTGAAGTTCATAGTAAAATCGCATCTGGCTTTACCCAAGACATAGGAAGTGAAAACCTAAGCTCATGTGGGTGGGATAGCCACTTAGCAGGCTTAGCATGAAAATTGGAGTAGGGCAGTACTGCTGTCCTTGAAGGAAATGCCGAGGTGAGCCTACAGCTGCCCTGCAGCTTCCAGGCTTTGTCTGGGGTGAACAGAGCTTCGCTGGCCATCCTTGTCTGGATTATATTTCTCTTTTTATAGTGAATTTCACTTAACAATATTAAACAGTGTCAGGATGAGAGCACTGAGAAAAATACGTCCTCTAACAGTCAGAAATCATTGGTCAGATGGCTCCCTATCAGCATAGTACAAGAATGAGCAGAGAACAGACCTACCGTAGCAGTGGTGAACAAACTAATGTCAGAGGTTTCTGTTATGATAACATAGTTGAGGCATGGACAGGGACCCCTCAAGCCTGGCCTTGATCCATTTGTTTTACCTGGATAGTAGGAGAAATAGCCAGCATTCAATCTGAAGTTTAACTGGTTATCTAGAGATAAAGTGGAACAAAACATCAATGAAAATTTTTTATCTTTAGTACAGAGGAATAAAAAATTAAATCTTGTAAGGCACAGGCCAAAAGAAGTAGCTAAAGTACCAGAACAAACAGTGAGGTGGAGAGTCTGCAAGTTTTTAAAAGAGATTAATGTAGAAAGGTGGTATGGATTCATAAAAATAAATCATGTCAGGCTAACTTGGTTTCTGCCTTTGATGAGATAATAAGCTTCATAGAAAAGAGGAATAAAGGGGACATATGTCTTGACTTCAGCAAAGCGTTTGACATTACTCCACATCAGAAAAAAAAGTGGTGTGGTTAATGCTTTTGAAATTGTTAGATGGCTGACTAACCACAATTGAAGAGTAATTATTAATGCAGCTCAGGCAAACTGCAAAGTGCACTCACATCATAGAAGGACTGGTGCTTTATCTAGCATTAAACAGATATGGATATTCACCTTATCCCTGCAAAACCAGCTGTGGAATGTGCTAGTACTGGTCAGAGATTTCATGCTGCATGTCCAGTCCAGTCTGTACAGCAGCGCACTGCTCAGCATGCCTGAATATAGCAGAGGCAGTAGAGGGCAGGTTAGTGAGAAAGAACTAATTAATTACTAACATAATTACTAACTAATCTTTCCTAAGTTGCACGAGACTATGGTACAAATCACTACAGGTTCCCTTGGCAGCAGTCCTAAACCAGGCTTCTGGTTTGCCTGTAAACTCACTTTAGTCTGCTCTTCTGCCTTACCTGTCATCTCAGACCCACCACGAGTTCCCATGAGTTCCTCTCCTTCCCTTGCTGTGTCATAATATATTGTATGTTCTTTCCTACTCTTTCACTGACCTACCATAATCTTCTGTCCTGTCTTTGCACTTGCCCCCCCGCCCCAAATTCTTCCGTCCCATGAATTTGCCATTGGTGGGATGCAGGCCTCCCTGCTGCTCCAGCATGGCCTTATACTCATCTCTTTCCAGCTCCCTTTCACTTCATCATCTCTGGCACTCCTGACCCTCCTTCAGGGGGCCCAGTCCCCACGAAGCTGCAGGAAACCTCAGAAGTCAACTTTACCACCAAACACTGCAATGCTTTGGGTTAGAGGAGCAGACTCTCAGAAGTGCTATTCTGCTTGTTCACCTGTAGTATCTCTCATCTGAGTTTGGTCTGTGGCTTGGAAAATGCTTTGGCCAACTGAAGCAAATGGAAAAAAAAAAAAGTTGGTGTATTTCTGAGGAGGTCAAGGGATACAGACCTGCTTCCTGCATCACTGATGCATGGGTCAGTGTGTCACATCTTCCAGTAGTGTTTCTTTTACCTGTCCATATAATCACTTTAGATTATGATCCCCACTCTTACTCCTCATAAGGCTTTAGCACCAGGACAACTGTTCCTCTGGTATCCCATCTATTTTTTTACCTTAAGTCAATCTGTCAGGTTTTTCTCATTGTTATAACTTGCCCACTGTCCTTCATAAAACATCTCAGTCAATTAAAGTATAGGAAGTTTTAATCCTCATCAACAGATACTTATCCTTGGACAAACATCTAAGAAGGTCAAATATCAAAGGTTCTTGTCATAAGCCTCTCTTTATTCATTTTTATGCAATGTATTATAGTTAAATATTTTTCCTCAATAACACAGCACTACAATATTATTTTACTTGTATTCTCCTTCATCTCTTGTTATTTCCTGCATCTCAGCTGTGAATTCATTAAAATTACAGAGATATCATTTTGTATTTCCCCCCACTAAGGAGTCTCTCATGCCATTGCCCTCCTGAAGATCCAATTTACATGCTTATGTTACAGCATTTGATTTTGATTGAAATGATTGATTCACATGTATTCCAAGATAGATAGCTAAAAGCCTAAGAGTTGGAGAGAGGCATTGAAGATGTCAACTTCAATTAAAGCCTCTGTACCTTTACACATATGCAGATAGTGGAGATGTGTGCAGGAATGATGTGATGATACTCAGCAGATACACTAAATAGCTGTTCTGCAGCCATGAAGGGGGCAGAGTTTCTGCATGTCTGTGAACTGAACCTATCAGAGATTAAGAGAAAATCTTAATCTATGCATTTAAAACAAACCTGTAGGCCCAACAGCTCTGTGGTACAGGAGCAAAAGTTACTTTTATTCTGGTAATACTTCAAATATGGGCTCTGTATTCCTGGTATCACTGAAAGTTGAAGACATATTTGGCTCTTGGATCAGATTTGAGAAGATTATTTTTTTTAAATTATTAAAAAAATAAAAGCCTGCCCAAGTTCTGTTAAAATACTGGCCTTTCATCAACAGCAGGAAGAAATTTATATAAGGAATTATTTGATGGTTTTTATTTAAAGATCATTTGTAAGTATTCCCAGTACTCTGTGCAATTTTTCAATTTATTTTCATTGATTAACATTTTTTAATCACATTTTATCAAGAAACTGCTCATTATTGAATATTGATCTTTCTGTCTGCAATACCCTTGAGATTTAGCTCTGTGAAAATGATTTATGAAATTAAATTAAATTATAGAACTTGGTCTGTGCACTAACTAGTTTAAGCTATTTTAAACTGAATTTAAAAATTGAATAGGGACTAGAATTTCACATAGTATTAGTTTGATTCTTCTTTTATCCATTTTTCCAGAACTTACAGGCCTTTATTCTCTTGCCTGAAGCAAGACCTGCTTTCTGGTCCGTCTTAAGTAAGAGACATTTACTGTATCATTTTGAACAGCAGTATCTTTAAAAAAACATTTGATAGAGCAACTCATACAGCTCTTGTCATTTTTTGTCCTTTGTTGATGGAGTTTTTCCCAAATAAGGGAACCTTTTTAATGGTAAATTCTTAATATTCTACCAACTGTGCTGGCATCATTCAAGAAAGGCTTTTGTTGCCTGAACTAAATTCAGCTCTCTAGATGAAGTGCTAAAGTAAACAATTGCTTCCTGCGATATCGGTTGATTACCACTTTGAGAATTTGTCACTTTTTAAAGTAACTTGATTGACAGACCAAATATTTGAACAGCACTTAAACACCCTGTGTCCGAAGATGCATAATGCTCACATATCCAACTGTCATACACCAAAGTAGCAATTTATGTGTTCACTTTGTGCTTGGGATCATATTATTGATTTATGTTCAATTTCTCACTGACTGTCTAGTAGCATATGAAATATAGGAATTTTAACGTAGTAAAAACTGCATTTTAAATGTTTCTTGAGAGTTCAATTTACCTTAACTCAAATGCATTTATTGGAAACTCTGAGAATGCTCAGACCTTGTAAATAGATTGAACTGTCATTCATGTGGTAGTTGCAGTGCAGCTTCACATTTTCTGCCCAAAACCAAGTAGCCAGTGCCATGAACAACATTATTTCATGAGAAAACCATAATTTCAGTATTATCAAGGCAAAAAAAATTAATAGTTAATTAAATATTAAAATATTTATGAAATTATGTAATTTCAAGCATACAAGATAAAAGTAACAAAATCCATTGCAACAAGATAAATACGGATATGGAAACTTAGATAAATGAGGTTATTACTTAGATTAATACAATCAATTTGATAACATCTGCTTGGTAAGCTCTGGCGAGAAGGGCTTAACACTTAAGGTTCCTTGCAAAATAGGCTATAGATGACCATTTCCATCAGGGAAGTTCAGAAAATTTTAATTTGATTTGTTATACTTCATTTTAAACAGTTAATCTTATATATTGCTTTTGCATGTAACAGCTAAAACATTCTGAAAGAGATACAGCAAGAAAGTAATATGTGCTTGATCTCAGAGAAGGGACAGATGGTCAAATACCTGATGTTTTTCTGAAATCCATTTACCCAGGTTACAATATTGTCAACCCACATCCCTGTGAGCTAGTTCTCTTTCTCTGTTCAAAATGGGAAGTGGATTAGGAGCAGAACTTCTAATCTAGGTACCATATCTAGGGGATCTTAGAGAAGAGCAAGAGTTGAAGCTGAATGAAGTCTCCTCTTACCCATCCTGCCCTACTGCAAGTGCACTGACTGAAGCAGGAAGAAGTCGGCCACCTGCGGCTTCAAAAATAGATTGCAGCCTTACCCTTCTGGGCCACACATAAAAACTGATGACAAGGAGAGGGCAATTTGAGGATGCTGAAGAGGAAGCCTGGCCAGGGACTAGGCCAGGCTGCCCACAATGTCATGCCAGGTCCTGGCCAGAGACAAGATTGAGGTGGTGGAGCAGGCAGCAGAGGGACTCACTCACAGAGCCCTGTGTTTGCTGGCCACAGATCTCAGCTTGTGGGACAAGAACCAGCAGTTCAAACACCTTCTTACTGCCTCCTCCCTATCAGAGCGTTTCCTCTACCCACTTCTCTTGAGCCTTCCCTCCTGCCCTGCACTTTCCTTCCCTTGCTCCCTCTTCCACTGTAGGCAGGGCAGGGTAAGGATTGTGCAACCACTTGGGAAGCACAATTTTATTTCTATTGTATTACATTTCCCTCCTCTGGCCTAAAGAGTACAGTGAGATTTCAGGAATTAAGGGTGCTTAGCAAATAAGGCTAAGGAGGCTTATAAATGCTAGAGGTTGGCTGGTATTATAGGGTGAAAAAGACAAGATGGGATTGGATCCCGATCTCCAAAGGCCTTAAAAATTACTCCTTGTAGCCATCACTGGCAACAGTTTGAGCCTGTTCTTCTGTCTCAGTAGCAGCACAATAGGAGAAGCATTCTGGGGAGCATTTAGATTTTTTTCCTTTTCACATACAAAGACATTAGTTTTATATTTTAGTCTTATTCAGTTCAATCTTATTAATGCCTAACTACACCGCCTGACCTGTACTGAGGAGAGAAGTTGACCTTTTCCTGTGGATATAAACTACACTCTGTGACATCCTTTTCGCAGCATTCAATTCTGGCTGGTGACTGGTGTTTCTCCATCTTAGTCCCAGTACCTGTACTGTCATTTTTTAACCACCTATTGGTTTTTTTTTTCACACAATGATGTATGTGAATGATTTTGTTTCAATATGAAGTCAGAACACTGCAGTGTCTGTTTAATCAGCAAGTAGCTTGCTGCCCTTTATTTGAAGAACTAAGTTGCTGAATGCAGACCTATTTGTTTGATAACATATTTGCTGTCTGTACCTACAGGTAAAAAAACCCTGGTGCCTTTGCAATTGTAATTTCTTCTTTCAGCTCAGTAATTCCTTTTCAGATGCATGTATTATGATCACAGCCAGAAATGGACCCATTTTCATTTAATCTCTCTTCTAACTGTACATTATTTTAGCCTGGAATAAATCAATTTCATATAGTTTTCCCTAAAGCTGTGCAGAAATGAGACCCTAGTTTGCTGCTTCTGGGTTCTGTGCTACACCTTGGAGCACAGAGAAGGGAAGAAGGTTAAAATTATGACTATAGTCAAAACTATGAAAACAAGGAATTGAAGGTAAAAGTCATTTTTTTATCTATTCATGAGAACTGCAATGTGTAGTCCACTTTACATAAATTTGGAACAAAGCTGGAAATACATAATCTTTTTACATCCCACTCTGAGACCCTAATTCTACAAGTGCACCTAGTCCTTGTTTCCAAAACCACCTCTTCTGACTATTTATTCTTTTGGTAGAATGCAGCCACCCTTGGAGAAAAAGCACAGAAAATGGGAACATTATGTCATGGAGGTTTGAGAGCCAAGTCAAACCATGCAAGGGCAGATCTTGCTTAAGGCTACCTTCAGGTCTGTCTGTGAAGATGAATCCTGTTTTCCAATAGATCATTAGATTCCTTTAGGGTTTAAGGGTCTAACCTAATCTTTGCACAGCTATACACAGTTTCTATGTTAGCAAGTAGTGAAACCAATGGGAGTGGATTACTAGAGTAAAACCATTGGTACAAAGGACTTAATGTCCACACTACACATATTTCAGGAATTTTACAACAAAAACCCCACAGTCTGGTGCAGTAGACTGGTGTTCACCCACTATGGGTTGGAGTACAATGCAGGCACTCCTGGTGAGTGCCTTCAGGTCCATGTGCTTTAAGACTATAACAGGAACCAAAGCTTATTAAGTGACCAGGAGATTAGTTTCAGAAGTGCACTCCTGATCTGAATGAAAACGCTAATGCAGATGCGCAGTATGACATCTTCTACCAGGTCATGAGCCTCATAAAGTTTGAGGGCTAATAACATCCCAGGATTTGGGGCTGAAGGTGTAGTCTATAATATAGAAGAAATTGAGAATATATCTTAAACCATGCCACCTCTTGGGTTTCAAGAGCACTTTAAAAGCTATACTATCTATAAGATGTATTTCGCATTGTGCTATATTTTAAGGCCTCATCCATTTCTCCATGAGCGATTTTTAAGCACACAGGATAATTATGCTGAAGTGCTAGTAGTATTTGTATCACACAGTAGACATTTTTCATGTTTTTATGCAAATACAGATCACTGCTTATCTCTATAGTTTGGAAAACTCTTTTCTTTGCCGAAGTGGTTTGGAAATCTGTGACTCCTAATGGTACATTTGGTTTGCAATTTGCACTGGGTGCATATGGCATTTTCAAGCTGAAGAAAGAAGAACAATGCTGAGGGCCATCTGAAAAGCTGCTCATTTGTGCGTCTTTTCACATCAGAAGTGTGCCCACTCCCTCCTCCCTGGTAGGTGAAGACATAGAGCTCATTCCTCTAACACAGGAACTAACAGCATCACGGCTCTAGTATTTTCTTGTTTAGAGTGTAAATGTGTTATATTTACAGGTGATCTCTCACTAGCAGTTTATACCAAGTAGCCGTTATTTCCAAAGCCCTCTGTAAGCCAACTGGCGGGCAACTACCTCTCTTCCCTTGCACATCAGCCACTCTCACAGCCAGTATTTGGATTTTCTTTTATTCCTATTCATGGGGTGGGGACTATGGGAGGTCAATCACCAAGCCCAGTCATGCTAAGCTCTGTGAATTTCACAATTTAAAATCAGGAGCAAGGCCTGGAGGGCACAGGGCTTTTCAGAGCTGTAAGACCCATGGAGTGGATGTGTCGGTTCATGCACTTAGGGGCCATAGTGATCGCTTCCTCCTGTGGCCCCGTGCTCAGCACTAGCAGACACAGATGCCAGCTTGAATCCCAGTGCCAGAGACAAGGTGTGTAGGGTCATGGAAGAAATGCTGGGGGGCATGTTTGTCAGGTATTGAGAACAGTTTTCACCCAAGACTATTTCACCTTAGGTGTTTGTGATGGGTCACGTGATGTTGTTTTTGTTCTGGGAAGCTGGTAAGGCTGAGTCTGGGTGGGTGCAGTTTTGGTTCTGCATTGCATGTACTGATGGTGAAGAGGGGTAAGATAAGGGACATGAAGCATCCTTTCAGTGGGCATGTTAGTATCATGGTTGATGCATGAGACTTGTCTGCTAATGCAAAGTCTTTCAGCCCATGTCGGTTTTCCCTTCTGGCTTGTTCCAGTGTTGGATGGGTTTAGGAAATGTTTCCCTCTACTCTTCAGTGAGTCGGTAGTATTATCACATATTTTCTCTTCTTTCAGTCCAGAACACTTTAATCTCTGCTATGAGAAGGATAAGAGGGGGGCAGTTGCTTGTACCCTGTTCCATGTTTCATACTCGATTATGGGCATTTGTACTTGGGGTGCAGTGTGAGCTATGGTCCTTTATATTTAAGCCTTTTTGTCTTTGATGAAAATGCATTCTGCCTTACATTTAGGATTCCTGTCTTTCCTCATATTGCTACCTGGTGCTGCTGTATAGATTCTGCCTTTTTTTGCATTTATAGCTAAAAAGAATAATGTGAGTTTTTCTGTCAAATACATTACTGCTGCACAGTTCCACACAGTAACCTCCAACTTAGGCATAATGGCATTTGAGCACTTGAATGAGAACTTGATTGCTATAGATATTTATGTCCTTGAACCTCCGAAGTTGTGTTTTTCTTTCCAGCCATGACCTTGAGGCTCAAAACGATTTTGAGAATATTTTATTGCTGTTAGGAGAAGATTTTCTGGAGAGGGTTAATTTTCAAGTTTTTCATGCCATGCTACTATTTTTAAGTTTTGTTGACATTGACCAGTGTGACTGTTTATTTCCAGTGCTGCTCTGTTACAGTAGATACAGTAGTTTGATAAATTTTTCCAGCTTTGTATGTGAACTGTCATAGTAACTTATGTAGCTTTAATGTCTTATTTTTCAATTTGTGTCTTAGTCATGAGTTGCGGAGACTAACTTCACAACTCACAGAGAGTTATAAAGCAGGTATGTTTATTACAGCGCTGGGTGCAAGGGGGATCGCTCCTCCAAACTTGCACACCATATTCCAAAATCAAAGTATATATGACACAAAGACATGCTTATTCATTATCACAGGTGGGATTATTACAATTGTTTCCAGGAACTATCGTAAATCTCCTCTTTGTGATGTATGCGTACTGCCATCTGGTGGTCTTCTTTTGGGGTCATCAGGAGGAAGGCTCACAGTCTTCTTCACCTTGTACTTTTCACCTTTGCTGAGTTGACTGGATTCCAAACCATAATACTGGTTTGTGCAGGGTAATCCAATAGCAGAGTTGCTCAACCATCCTTTTACATTGTTACACTTTATTGCTTCACTGTTAGCCTAAAAGATAAATCTTACTTACAGATCAATCATTAGTTAAATTTTACCTATAGATCAATTATTAGTTCCCTTTAATCTATTTTACTTTTCTATACATATATATAGTAATCACTACCTATTCAGGTTGAATTCCTGTTCTATCCCAGGCTAAAACTTAACTAAAAAATAATAGCTTTAATAATTAAAGCTTAAATAAAAATAATAGCTTCTTAAATTTCCCAATCAGTCACCTGTATTTAATTGGCTGATTTCATCTATCTTGACCAATATTAAGCTTAACCAGCCACTTCAGAAACAGAACAATTGAAACTGGACTCAATAATTCTGATTCATACATGCCTTCGCTAAAATGACTTTTTTTTTGTATCTTGGTACTCTATTGATAGTGTTTACTAATTTTTATGTTGCTTACCCATGTGTTACGGATGTACAAATAACCAAATCCAACAGGAGTTAAAGCTGAGGTTTATTCTTCAGTGAGAGTTGGTTAGAAGTCCAGTAACGTTTTATAAAACCACAGGCACGATGGCATAAGAAGAATTAGTACTGCACAGATGACTTAAGAGTCCTTGAGATTCAAAGTGATGGCTCAGAACGCGCATATCACT
>JANZLQ010000078.1:20847186-20899317 GCA_026212715.1 Elanus axillaris | reverse complement strand
TACCTGGCACGTCTCTATTGGTTCCACCTGAGGCCTACAGGGTTTCCTTCCCTCTTCTCTCTTCCTGGAGAAGTTTCGTTTCCTGCCGGCAGGATGGGGGGCAGGGGGGGGAGATGCTTGGTAAGATGTATGTAAAGATTTCACAGGCTTCTACATTCTTAGGGTAAAGATTTTTGCCTGTAAGACAGAGTAACCTACTTTGGTTATTAAAGTGACTGCTGAGATAGCGCCAGGTTCTTTAGCGGTGTGTTAGTGCCAAAGATGATTTTCAGCTTCTAAGGTAACCAAAAAATATCAAAAAGCTCATAAGTAAGTCATCTGAGAATTTGCTATTTTATGGCCACATTATCCAATGAAAAGGCAAGACCCTTTGCAATCTGTTTTGGAGAAATAATAATGATAATTGATGGTCTCTACTTGTGGTCCCTTCATTCTGCAATGTAGCTTGTAAAAGAGAAAAACACCTTATTCTGGTTCATTTGACTTGCAGTCTTTTAAGATTCAGTCCTGCAGAAAATAAAAAAGACAACATAGTGAATGGGACTGTGGAGAGTGAACATAGCTAGACCTTTTTTTCCTAGGTATTCTGATTTATGTCAGGTGAAATGTTTTTGAAATGTATGCTTTGGAAAATTGTTTTGATTTAAACAGCCCAAATATTTTGTTAAAGTATTTTCTAAATGAAATGCTTGAATTTTACTGTTCAGAAATAATTTATACATGCAAAATAACTGCTAAATAATATTGACATGCACTAGAAAGTATGAACTTTGAAAATGTAGTGTTTTGGGTAAAGGAAAATGTTTCCTTTGACTTGATTGTGCTTTAAAATTGTCAGCTAATCAAAATAATATTCATTGGTCAACTAGAAACAAATTGTTTTTGTTATTTCCCCTTCTTGTTCAAAAGGGCATTGTGCAATTCCTGGTTAAAGAACAGGCTTGAGTGCTGTTGAACAAGACATATAGTTTCTTTTCATCACTTCTTTCTTCCATTTTCAAGACAGAAAATGCCAAGAATCCCTAACTGCCAAGAATATTGAACACAGTAATCCGTTAATTCTGTTAATATTTTGAGATTCTTAGCTATTAAATTGAGCAGTAGTACATAATACCCAATGTTGTGGTTTAACCCCAGCCAGCAACTAAACACCACACAGCCACTCACTCACTCCCCGCTTGTCCCCCCCAGTGGGATGGGGGAGAAAATCGGGAAAGAAGTAAAACTCGTGGGTTGAGATAATAACAGTTTAATAGAACAGAAAAGAAGAAAGTAATAGTGATAATAACACTAATAAAATGACAACAGTAATAGTAAAAGGATTGGAATGTACAAATGATGCACAGTGCAATTGCTCACCACCCGCCAATCGACTCCCAGTTAGTCCCTGAGCGGTGATCCCAACCCCCAAAACCCCCAGTTATTTCCTGAATGTGATGTCCCATCGTATGGAATACCTCGCTGGCCAGTTTGGGTCAGCTGCTCTGGCTGTGTTCCCTCCTAACTTCTTGTGTCCCTCCAGCCTTCTCACTGGCTGGGCATGAGAAGCTGAAAAATCCTTGACTTAGTCTAAACATTACTTAGCAACAACCGAAAACATCAGAATGTTATCAACATTCTTCTCATACTGAACTCAAAACATAGCACTGTACCAGCCACTAGGAAGACACAACTCTATCCCAGCTGAAACCAGGACACCCAAAGAAATGCTTTACTCTGCAAACCACAGTCTGTGCTATTCAAGTAGTATAAAGAAAACAATGAAAACATATTTGCTGATTTGGTTTTCAGTAGGATTACATTAACTCTAAGAGAAAAGGAGTTTGCAAACTGATGTGCAGAGAGGAGAACGATGGTAGTAATATACTGGGACATTCTTTTAATGGCAGTGGAAAAGCTTCTACATTTCCTCCCCCAGAATAGATTTTCAAGTGCTTTTTTTTTTTTTGGGCAATGCTGGACCTGATATTGTTCTTATTTTAATTATTTCTATTAGAGAAGGCTGATAAGATACAGATAAGCCAGAAGACTGTGTGATAATGTTTACTGTTCATCTTTTTGCATAACTGCAATGCCATCTCTTCTGCCCTTCCTTTCCCATTACCAAGTAGAGGCACTGAAATTGTCTGAGAAAGAAAGTAGATGGAAGCTGTGATCATGGTGAGAAGCATCTAGAGAGGCTGCCACTCATCCTTGGTTATGTCTCAGATACTTCAGAATCATGCTCAAAATATGTCAGATTTTCTCTGGCTATTGTAGAATATTGATATACTTCCAAGGGGCCTTTTTTTGTTTATGTATCCAGGGAATACATATGACAGATCTTCCTTGAAGAGGATTTTTCTTTTGCTTTTAGTTGTGTCAAACAGTAAAATCAATGAGCCTTATTGCTCCTCAAATCAATGAATGCTGGCCCCTACTGCTTTGTGGGACCCTAATGCAGGTGCTGTTATTGCTGCCCTTGTGACTTCAGGAGCTCTCTATCAGCAGGATATTGACTGCCCTTCCCTGCAGGAAGGGCAGGAGAGCCTTCCTAATTAGACCTGGAAGCCTATTCTGAAAAATATTCTGTTGATGTAAAATATATCTTTTTTTTTACTGAAAATTTCTGCAAAAATTTTCATCCTCCCCCCATTTAGATTTTTCCATTGGAAGTAATATTATTAGCTTTAAAGTTCTCCTGTTCTCCCTGCCCTTGTTTTTCCCCACTTTCATTGAATAAAACAGAATTCATATATTTGGTGGAGGTTTCATTTTCATAATCACCCCTTTTTTAACTTTGTCATTCTCAGGCTTTCTTTACTAGTGGAAACAACACGAGTATTTCAACATATTTTATTTTACTTTGTATTATTCCTCAAGTTCTCAAAATTGAGGAATTCTTAGAAGTTAGTAACACAGCAAATGAGGGAATTAGCTAGGTCCTTTCCCTGTCAATCATAGGTAACTGCAAAGGGAGTCTAGTCCAGAAGGGGCTACAGGGCATCATGTGCCATCAGCTACACTATAGTGAAAGGAAAATGAAGGAATGATGGTGAAATCATCCTATAAGCACATTATCCAGCCTTTTAGGTCAGTCATTAGCAAAGAGATGTAAAAAAGGATCAGGGTTTCCATGAATGAGAGGAAAAAATTAATTTGAGATTTATTTCCTGAATAATTTTAAAAGCATAGGATTTTTTTTTCTTATTTTCAGGCTTTTGTTGAATTTGCTTTTGGTTTTGCTTCAAGGTTACCATGATGTGGCTTGAGCTACAGCAACACCGTGCAAGCTAGGCAGGGTTTAAAGCACTTTGAGTCTCATGTGAGGGGCTTTCCCATGTGTACTATAAGGATGTGAGGTCTGGGTAACAGCTGGATTAATTGGGCAGTGAGGATTGCAGAGCACTTCCAATCCTTCCAAGGCTCAGTGGTGACAGCAGGAAAGGCAATAAGGATCCAGTCCCCATTACTCAGAAGGCAGAACTGACTATTTGAGTCTAATTGCAGTCTTGAGATGAATTATGACTGCAAGGAAAAAATATGTACTTGCAATGTAAACTGTAAAGCTGATGTCCCACTGGGAAATGTGAATGCCATTACAATGTTACCTTCCATACATAATACATAAATTAATGAATTAATTTAATTATTTATCTTTCAACATTTTCTCATCTCTCGCAGAATGGAAATGCTGGTAGAAGCTTTGATAAGCACAAAAAATCTATGCTACTCTTCCTTTATTAATGACTTTTAGTCACTGCAAAGTGTCAGACTATTACGACATAAGGAGTTGTCTTAATAAGAGACAAGAAAAAAAGACATGGAATTGTTATCAATTCATTGATTCAGTCCAAGGCTGAAACAGGGTCTCATCTGAAATTACCACTAACACTGATTTCTCTTTGAGCTTTCTAGGAATGTTGCTACAATTTTCTCCTTCCCACTATTCTGGGAAAATTGCAAGGTACCAGAAATAACCAATAACCTAAGAAAAAAAAAAGAAAAAAAAACCCAAACCACAAACCCCTTACGGTTCAGTTCTTTTGTTGGAGGTTTTGATTGCTGTTTTTCATTTACCCATTCTCCCTCTGCATGGCCCAAATCTTGGAGTCATTACTCAGTCATTCACTCCTCTATTGACTCCTAATGGGATAATTAGACAGTGTAAAGACTTTGGCCACAAACTAACTTGGATGGTGATCTGGAGCATGTGTGGTCTCATTACATCAAATTAACAACGGTCTATTGTCATTTCTCAGGCATACTCTGAAGGTTTCAACCACAGTTAAAATCTAGAGGGTATATTTTGCTCATTTCTTCTGCACAGCCATGACTTAGCTAATGTTCTATGCAGTATGCAGTACCCTATAACTGTCTTGGACTGTATAAATAATGGAAAACATTTGCATGCTGACCTGCAGTTACGTCTGTTTAGAGCGGACAGTGAACTTGCTTGCTTGGCTTGTTAATATTCTAGTTCCCTAGCAATCAATCTAATTTGATATTTATGTGATCCGGTAAAGTATATTTTTCTTGGGTTTTAAATTATGTTGTTTCATCTCCCTTTATATCTCCAAAATTCAGTCTGGTTGATTGCCATTTGGAGCATAATATGCAGACAGCATGCCTTCACCTTGCCCTTGTATTCACTTGGCTGTGTAGTCATGGAGGTCTTGCTTTGCTTTCCTGGGCACTGTGGAGATGGTTAATCATTATACAAATGCAATCTGCTGTCGTCCATGTATCCCTTGGGTTTGTCTTTCTCAGGACACTTTTCCCTTCTTTCTAATTATATAATTTAAAGCTCAGTTCCTATATACAGAAATTAACATTTTGAAATAAAAATGCTGCTGTTATAAACAAATACCTCAGCTACTATAAAACAAAGAGATAAAAAGAATAAACATACTGAGTCAGTGAAAACTGATAAAGTGCAGACACTGCCTTAGGCTATCTCTGAACAGCACAGACTTAACCTACACATCAGCTTTATCTCCTTTTTTTCCCTTTTTTTTTTTTTTTTTTTTTAACGAGGTCACTAAAGATGTTGTCTGTTTCTAAAAGTAATTTTTGGTCACCAGTGATAAGCAGAGTAATCTTTCCCAATATTTCTGGTAGTCTGGGACTTTAACTTGAGGTGGTGTGATGAAATGAGCAGACCAGACCTGTTCCTGCTCATGAATCACTGCCTCTCCATGGCTTGCAAGCTTATGAGCAGGTGAGCAGGATCCCTTTCCAGACCTTGTACTTTTAATAGTTCTGGGAGACACTTGAGTAACTGTTTTACTGTCTGTTAGATGAGATAAATGCTGTGTTTATCTCACTGAAATGTCATATTAGTTTATAATAAATATTTAAACGTGCCAAGAGCTCCAAAGAGTAGGTCAGAGAAATGTACTACTGTGATGCAAAAAAACATTTGTATCATGCACCAAAGCACCTTATTAAGTATTTTAGAACAGGAAAATGGGTTGCAAATCATCCCCTCTGCCTGTCTGAGGCCTGTGTAATGCTCCTCCTGCACCTCCTCTGCCATTACGGACCCAGCCTTCCCAGGGATGCTCGCTTCTGTCACCCTGGGGCTTTGAAAGGGAAGGTCCTGGGTTTGATCTGGTCTCAGACTTTTCACCTTTCTTCTCCTCAGTGCACAACTGTGTGCAGTGGATTAAGTGACAGCAGACGCACCCCTACAGATGGGTTGTGGCAGGGGCCGTGGTGGGAACACATCTGGGCTGGGCACTCCTTGGAGCTCCTGCTTCAGCTCAGTGAGCAGCTTCTGCCCTGTGTGCCTCATACAGATGGCCACAGGCCAGCTCCGTCTTGTGTCTCAGACTGAGAGGTAGCTAGCCTGAAAACATATGAGAGAGAGGAGCTACTGAGCCTGAGATGGGAGGAAAATGGCCACCCTATCAACACAAAGAAAATGCATTTGTGTAAGAGATGTGGCAGGTTGGCAGTTCATCACAATACTGACTATATTGTCCAGGGTCCTCCCAGCCTCCCCTGTACCACTGTCTATCAGCCCACCTGTGAATCTTCAGCAGGAAAACAATTCATTGCACCTCTTCTGGATCTTGCTCTCCCCTTTTCCAGGCGTGTGTTGCAAATTGGCAATGTAAAAGGCATTGGTGGGCTGTTTTTGTCTTAACTTCAAAAGAAACAGAATTTTCTAAAAGTTGTTTTGACCACCTTGGGACAGCTTCAGGACAATTTATTCATCCAGAGTTATGTATCACACCTTCTCTCAGAGAGTTTCTGCTTCCCATATACTTTTTTTAACAATTTTTTAAGCTGTGGACCAACTGAACTGTCATTAAAATCAATGGAAAGGTCACCCAGCAGTTTACTAGAGCAGGGTACAGTCCTTAGCATCTATTCAAAGACCACAGAAATCACTGATGTTACTAGAAATCCTCCTAATTCCTTTGCTTAGCCCCTAAACCTTTACTGTAAAGGAGGGACAGAACACTCAGCTAATGTGTGTGTAGCCTGTCAGGGAAGAAAAGCTTGTCATGGCATTACAGTTTTCCCTCTTTTTCATGAATACTCATTAATTTGCTAAACCAGATGTTTCTGAGCCTGGCAGATCTATTAATCTGTATATTTTTCAGTTTGACAAACATTAAATTACCAGAAAAGTAAATGGAATCTCTCATTTACTTCTAGTGCTTAAGATCTCTTAACATAATCTAAAAGTGCTTCAAGCAAGAAACAAAAGGGAATAGCCAAAGCCTACATCATCCTTGAGCTTCCATTCATCTGCCCGTAAGGGATCAGCCTTCCTTTTCTGGAGGAGCTCTGTGCTCACATATTAGAGTAATTCCCTCCGACAGTTCTCCTGATAGAGAGGAATATTCCTCCAGTTATCGTATCTCCAGAGGCATCCCTGCATAAAAAGCATGTCTGCACTATTAGAGGAATCATGTTAATGGGCCTAAAATGTTTCAGTCGGGGATCTGAAAAATTTAGTGAGGATTTTACAGTGCAGAAGCATTTTGTGGTTGTGATGTGTCCACAAGTGGGCTGTTGACTCATCTGTATTTAACTTCTCACAGCCTTTGACTTGACCTTTCACTTGACTCCCTCTCCTGTCATTTTCTTGGTATGAAAAATTTTAGCCTTTAGTTTGACCTGTGTGAACTCATAAATTCTGGTTGCTCACACATGTAATCACAGAGCAAACAAAGCAGCTGGAAAAAACCTCCTACTGAAGGAAGCAAGGTTGTTACAGTGCAGCTGGAGGAGACCGTGCAGCATCCTGCTCCTCTCCAGCCAACTCTTGTTTCTCTCATAAATACCCCTCCATATGTTAACCTATGTGGATGCCTGGTATAGGTTGAAACAGGCCATGATCTCCCAGTAACCTGGTCAATATGTGAGTCTGTCCCAATTTAACCATTTTAGACTGAAGTATCTCTGGGAAAGCTACAGGGAATTCATTCATCTTTGTGGGTCCTGTTCTACACCCATACCCTAGATGAAAACCCAGGAACATCACACTTTAATAAGACATTAGTGGATCTGGTGCCTTCTTAATGCTAAAAATAGAAAGCTATGCTCTTATTCTGAATTAATTTTTCCTACCTAGTGAAATTTTATATAATCAGGAGTAAATAAAATTTGCATAAAGGATTCATAAGTGTTCAGAAACAACTGTTAGAAAAGCTGGTTGGGTTTTCTTCTGGTCAGAAAATTCAGCTTGGCCATACTGGATAGGGCTATTTGAGTCCTGGTGGCAGGAAAGAATTTCTCGGTTTCAAAAAGGGATTTCTGGGGAGACGGTGTGGTCCATACTTGCCACTCTCATAATATCTTGACATTTTTATGTATCGTCCTACATTATGAGTAGCCTTACTACTGCTCATTCTTTTAAAATAAATTGGTAGCTTCTCAATCTTCCAAATACTTCAGCTGTCTATGTCTCAAAAACGATCCTTACAATTAGCATTTTGAACTGTCAGCAGACAATAGCTGTCTCATCCTAAGGGTGGCATATTCTCCTCAGGGTGATAATTTCCCCTATATCTGCATTGCATTTCTGCATTGCATGCCATGTATGCATTGCATGACTTCAGACACAGAGGAGTCTAAAAGTCAAGACTGTCACTGCGGTAGCTCTATGACCACTGAACTTACTGGAAACTTGTAGGTGAAAAGAAGTTCCAAGAAGTACTTGTAGCTATCTGCTTAACTACTTCTAGACTTTTATGACCCTTTTAATTGAGAGTTTGGAACTTTTGTTATTTCTGCACCTACCAAAGTGATTTTCATTTGAAAATAACACTTCAGACAGATGTGAATGGAAGTGTTGGTGTATTCAGACCATGAAAATGTTCTTACCATAAATTAGAAATCAACAGTCCCTTCCCTTTAAAAAAAAAAAAAAGTTGGAAAAAATATGCTCACTAATGTACTCTTAATTCTTGTATCTCTGTTGCCAAAAGTAATAACTAAAATTACGCTAAGCTTTGTGTATTGATTGTCCTGAACTTGCTTGGCAAGGATTGAAACTTGGGATTCATATAACAAGAAAACTGATTCTGGGTCCATCATTCATATTATATGGTTGATCTTCATTCTATAAAAGCAGGAGGCTTGTTAACCATGCAACACTGGTCTGGAAAGCTATGGCAGGACTGCCTTGACCACCTAGGGATAATGAAGTGAATTAAGATACAAAGAAATTCAGTTTAGCATGCATCTTGCACCTTTTCTGAATGAGGCTGCTGCTAAGGACAAGAACATTAATTTTTTGGCTGTTGCTCTGTAAAATATGCAGATGGAGAAGCTTTAACTTACAGTGGGCATTACTGGTTAATTAAGGAGATTCATTGATTTTTCTCTTAGCAGAGGACTGTTAACCAATGTTCGCTGCTAGGGAATTATTGAATTCAGATAGAGCATAGGATAACAGAAGAAATATTTTTCTTCTGTGGAATAATATTTCTGTCCAATTCTCAAAATAGAAATTATATATGTGTTCCATTGTTAAATTATTATAATTACTAAGTTACTGTAAACTGGCCGCAATTTTATAGCAATAATATTTATTGCCATATTTAAGAAAGTATTTATCATTGTTTAACAAAGTATTATAAATTTGCATTTTGCCTAAGAACTTATTTTTAAAGCAATGCTTGGCACGTATTTGACAGCTTACCATTAAATGTATGCTTTTAAATGATGTGCTGCTGGCATGGATTCTCAGATTGCATTGTAACAATGCAAGTGCCTGGAACCCTAACCCTCATAATGCAAAGATTCAAAAATAGAACCGGTGCTATTTATACCACCTACTTGGCTATGCATGAAATGATATTGAATAAAAGGCTTGTGTAGAAATCTCTTTCACATTTTCATAGCAAATAATGAGCATACATTAAGAACAAATTACATGTATCTGAACTTAATGGGTGATGTGTCACAGGCTTCTGCGAATGAATACTAATGGAAGGAAGCTGTAATATATATTGAACATTTAATTAACTTTTGGGGCAAGACTGTCAGTGCATGACACAGTGGCAGCATGTGTAAGAAAAGCAAACAAACAAATAACCCCCCAACCTGTATTTACAAGTACAGTTCCAGAATGGGACGCAAGAGACATTTTAATAGCAATTTTTCTGCAGAAGAATCCTGATGCCTCCATGCTGCAGTGGCTGGTACGTACACATTGAAGAAATCCAAGCGGAATTGTCCTCCTTTGGCCCCTGCTTGTGTGGCTTTCTGTTTTCTGTTTTCATTTTCACTACCATTTAAGTGGACTATGACTGAGATGGCCATGGGTTTACTGTGTTGTGTCAGGAACAAAATTGAAGTGTCTGTGATGTGTCAAAGGATGGAGCTGTATGGTGCCTGATTGGGATCTCTGTGTGTGTGCATGTATGTGTGTACAACCAGAGTTAACCTACATGCAGTAGCTCAAAGTCTGGTAAATCTGCACTTACTGCTGATATGTAGCTGATATTTTCATCCTGTACAAATTGGTATCACCTGTAAGTGGAGGAGACCTGGAGTTCTGTGTTTGCAGTCTCTCAAAATCACTGTGAATACATTACATTATCACATTAGGAAATGTATATAAAATAAAACTCTGGCTGAAACATTTGACTTTCTGAAAAAAATAACCAAATTACTTGTATCTCAGTGAAAGCAGAGTAATACCAGGAAATAATCAGCTACGATATTTTCCCATCAGCTAGGCAAGCAGTTCCTTGCAATGTCAACTACTACAACCTATGACAATTCAGTATAAGAAATTTCTTTGTGTTGTGAGCAGCACATTAAGATACAGTATATAAGTAGTGATGCTAGTGACCCTTGTAGTCTCTACTAGGATGCTATTAAACAGCTTTTAGTGAGTTAATTACAAAGTAGAGAAGGTACTGCTTATGCCTTTGTTTTTCAAGAGGTTTCTTTCCCAGTCCATGCACTATTCAGCTTAACTACCATTTTTAGAGTTCATTGGTGCACTAGTGAAATAATATGCGTTTCCAAGGAAATATGAAGATGTGAGAGACAGCTCAAAGACCAAATAGACTGATTACTCTGTATCAAAGCTGAGTTAATCCCCTGATGTTTAGTTGGTGTACAGCTGGGAGTTGATCAGCTGGGGAATGGCAAACAAATGATAAATTGCATCTATTCCTAGGAGCTAAATTTCTTCTCCCTGTTGAATTTTGTGAGCAGGATTGCTTTCACCATGAGTAGCTGTTGATTCCATCTTGGCTCATTTTGTTACATTTGGGAGCTCTGATGCATGATTTGGGAAAACAGCTATGTTTTGTCAAGCATTTCTGAGCGTATGGATTTCTGGTAATCAGTTTGATCTTTGAATGTAGGGTAAACTTCCCACTAAGTGTAAGTGCAGTATTTGTTGTTGCTGAATATGCTTTTTTTCTCAAAGAGATTTTTGTCTTTTGTGCTCAAAACACCACACTTTTTGGTTGTGATGACTGTCTTACTGCTAATTCATCAGTAAGTGCCGTGTCTCACCTGGCCACAGCCTGGCCCCACTCCATCTCCTGTGGAAGAGCTGTGGTGGTGTGGGGACAGGGAGACAGAGCAAGGCTCTCCAACTTTGGAGGTCCTGTGTCCTCTGTGGTCCCTTGGCACTTTGAGGACTTGCAGATTTTGGGTGTCTGACCCTTTGCCCTGTTGGGTCTGAGGAAAGGCAAGTCTAGCCTTCTGCACTTGCCCCACTTTGCAAACACAAATACAAATGCATGTAGACACAATCAGACACAACCACTATTTCCAGTTGCTGCATAAGGAATAATTGAACCAGAGACAAATTGCTCTTAAAAATCTGCTGTATGTAATCTACCTAACCTTCTTTCTTGCACAAAGTGCAGTTACTTGGATTCACTTTGTGATGTCTGGAGCTTGAACTACACCTCAGGAAATGTTTATACTTAGTGTTCATGTACTCCAGACGTAGCAGGTGCTATAGTCACTGTGGGAAGCAACCTCCTCCCCCAGAGCAGCTCTTGCTGCCTAGAAATGTGTGTTTGGGTTTGACACAGTTGTAAGCTTGGGCAGTTGCTGGTTCTCTGTTCTCCTAACTCAGAAAACAAACAAAGGTTTTATTTTCTGACATTAACTAGAACAAGTCAGAGATGGGAAAATACTCTTC
The DNA here is from genome assembly GCA_026212715.1 of Elanus axillaris. Taxonomy (NCBI): domain Eukaryota; kingdom Metazoa; phylum Chordata; class Aves; order Accipitriformes; family Accipitridae; genus Elanus; species Elanus axillaris. The sequence goes on along the minus strand of JANZLQ010000078.1, from coordinate 20,887,700 downwards.
AGATTGCGTGTGGGGTGCAGGAAGGAGCTAGTAATCTCTTGAAACTGTGTTATTCTGGCCATCAGTAAGAAGTCTCTACATACCACTATAGGAACTGGCCCTCAACAGTTTCCCATTAACGTGTTTTCAATGAGGCGAAGAGGGACAGATTCAGTGACAGCAAAGGGAATGTTACAGTCAAAGGAGATCACTGCCTCACCGTCCAAAATGTGAATTACATCTTATCAAACTGCAGAAAAGCCAGCAATTATAAGTTGCATCCATTTAATTTAGCTGGCAATAAACAGTGGTCAACCTGCTGCCTTGTATCACTCACTTTTTACAGGATCTGTGGCTTGACTGCCTTTTATTACTTGCTGGCTTTTCTGCTGTTTTCATAAAATGTGATTTTAAGAGCTTATACGACCTCCTAAATTCATCTTGCAATGCCTGTGTGTTTCAGGGACTTCACTATGTATATGTGATCTAACTTGATCAAATACAATGAACTGCAGATACTGTGGCACTTGTGAAGTGTGTAGAAAAACAAATATTGAAAGCAAAAGAGAAGGTAAATTAAGAAGTCCCTGCTAAACTGACAAGGCAGTACAGAAAGGAAAGAAGAAAAAAAAGTAAAAGATAGCTTAAAGTGCAAAACTTACATTTCAATATGCCACAGAGGTCAAGAGAGCAATGATATTTTGATGGGTAAAAACACACATAAAATTATAATAGTTAAGCTTATGTACTTTAGATAACCTCTTACGTGTTACACTGGCCTACACACTGGTTAGAAGAGGATTCCTCCATCGTCAAATCTTCTGCAATTACCAGCTGTGTGCAGAAGTCGGTGCCAGTCCCCGGGAGAGGCCAGAGCTGCCGGGCTGTGTGTGCTGCTGGAAATGCTGAGGAGTGGAGCCCAAAGGACCCAAATGAGCCCAGGGTTGTATTGGGGCTGCTCCCTTTGTCTTCACTGTGCATTAAATCAACTTTTGCTGCTAGGTTCAATTGGGTCAAGGCTGGAGTTTTCTCTTTTCAGAATAAATATTTTCCACCCACAGGTATGCCAGATACTGTCTTACAAATGTTTCCAGTCTGAAAAAACACAGGATAGGTTAGGGGAGAAAGTGTAACAGTGCCGAGGGAGAAAAAGTACAAAATAATTGAGTTCTTTCTGTGCTTCAAAAGCTGGTTTTTTTTTTCTTCCAATTTAACTCAATTATAGTATGATTAGGTGCTTTTGGTTTTCTCCCTCACTGTGAATGTAGAATTCAGTAATTATTCTTTCATACAAAAAGCATCCATTAAGATAAATTTCAGTGTGGCTCTGTAACATGACTTGTGACTGTCATGGGAGATCCCTAATTCCATTCATGTCATCAAGTATTGTTTTTACAAAGTATTTGCCTAAACCAGTTATGTTAGAAACATTAAGAAAATTTCTTATCATTACAGCTGAAATATACCCAATATATAAATATAGCCAATAATATAAAATCCAGAAAATATTTACCTTATTGTTTTGAAACATTTGATGTAATATAATTACACTCTGTGTTGGTTTCCCATAATCATTATGTTCTGATAGAAAAACAAGGTATGAACTAAAATGAAGATACACAGACTAATCTGTATCATTTCAATTAGTATCTTATTTCACACTGATTTGTTGTTGTTGAGTCTTATTCTACTGTGTGAAAGTTGGGCATCAAATTACTGGAAATCATAAAATAGGTCAGGTTTCATTTTTCATATTTGAAGCCTATTTTCAACTGTGCTAATAAAATGCCCTAGCCACTAGGAGCTGTGGTGTGATGTAATGAACAGTCTTGGGAAACAAGTGTCTAATTCCAGATGTAGGTGGTGGTGGAAATCTGGCTAAATGAAAGCTTTTCCAAGAAGAACTGTCAGGAGGAAAGCATTCTCTCACTGATGAGGTCCCATCCCTGGTACAGAGCTTTTCATAGTGCACTACTTGTGCCACCGACAGCCACTTATAAACCATGGAAATAATGATCGATGGGCACACTTGAAACAGGCTCCGCAAGCTGGAATTTATAAGTTTCATCCCAGAAAGGCGGGTGCAGCTTGGCAGTCAGCAGACCAGCAGCAGAAGAGGGGTGGCTTTGTGCTCTGAACTGATGAGGTTCCCATGGTCCCCGAGCTCCTGCCCTTCCTATGGCTCATAACCCCCTCCCTGGCTGCCTGGGGGAGTCTTCTGCAGTTTGAGGTACTCACCCTATATCCATGCATGCTGCCACATGTGCTGCTCTGTGTGTTTCTCATTCAGTCATTTAACCTGTTGGTTTGAAATGGAGTTGTGCATGTCCAGACTCAAGATTTCTGGAAGAAGCTTTACTCCCCATTTCAATATATTAAATCCAGGGTAATGTCAGAGTTACAGTCTATAACCAATGAAGACGGGATTCTCACAAGTGCTTGGTGTTGGTTTCTCCATAACTACTGAAATCAATATACATTTAATGTTTTCAGTAAACAGTGGGTGTAGACTTAGGCTAAATCTGAACACATTTGAGAATCTCAGACATGTTCTGGGAGGCAGCATGTTCACAGCTTATACCTAAGGTTAGACTCAGAAGTAACTACTAAGAAAATTAAACTAAACTGGCTTGACTTTTCTGAGGCATTGCAAACCTATTCATTGTAAAGGGTTGTGAACACCTGGAAAGCAGAGGTACATAAAAACAGAACCCTAATTTTAGGTAATAAGGTTTGAAGAATATTGTCTTGGATCTGTGCAATAAACCACAAAAACTTTTGTTCCAGTAATCTCGGATGAATGGTAGCTTTGGTACATACCAGATGATCTTTGTAAAATATGGTAATAAAATAATAAAAAATAACTTTGGTTTATAGGTTAAATTCTGCACGCCAAATAAAACTGGGCAGCATATCATTCAAGAAAATGGTACAGAAAAGAGGGAATTTCTTCTTGAATCTTGAAGATTTTCTTTCACAGATTGAGACTAATTTGCAGGTTATCAAACTGTAATATCGGAGTCCTTCTGCAGAATGTGGCCCTTCTGAGCCACATTTTTAACATATCAGGTTGCCACAGAACACCTAATGAAATAGCAAAGAGCTTGCAAGATACTGTATGGTGTAGCTAAGTTTTTTTCAATTGTGTAGAAAGCAATTCCTAGATTCAAAATGCTAATCGGTAGCATTTGACACCTGTCACAGGGTATCAGGTTGGGAACCCTCTGCATAAAAGACACTCAAATCCTTAACAAGCTACACTCATTTTGACAAATGCGCTTCTTCCACCTGCTGCTATTTCTGTGTGAGGAGGAAGGTGGCAAAACGCTGCACATTGATGACAAAAATATCTTTCCTACTGTTCGGTAACCTCCATGCACCTGGTCTCCATGGTGCCGTAGGATGGGAAAGCCAGGAGGCAGGCAGCTTTAGTTATCAGTCTTTTCCGCATGCCTCCCTGTGTGGAGATGGGGCAGGTAAAGGTTAAGCAGCAAAATTTCTGCTGTTAGACCAACAGCGTCTCCTCTAATGTTACTGTGTGCTTAGGTACAACTGAAGAAAATTAAGGAAAAAACCCACCAGCAAAACTCTAGAGGCCTTGCTGTTCACTTGCAAAGACAGCAAAAGTATCTCTGCATTTCATTTTACAAAACTTCCGTAAGAAGAACCAGATCTTAGAAAAATTCCTTTGTTTTTCACCCCTGTGTGACGATTAACTGGAGGAAGGAGAACAGAGGAGCTTTCTGTGCTTATTTGCTCCTTTTGCATATACACATTGTGTGCACACACTCCTGCATCACACACCGTGGCCACAGATGCTTTCCCCTCTCCTCCTCTCCCCTGTCCCAGTGTCTAGAGCAGCATTTCAGGACAAGCTGGAGCAGAGAGTGAAGTCAGGAGATACCTTGGAGGAACGTACCTGTATCATGGTGGGGTTATATGGCAGCAGTCACTCAAAATGGAGCTTTCACCTTGCCATAAGCAACAGTCCTCCAACCTTGTTCCCCAGCATCGTCACAGTGCTATAGGAGCCCACATGAAGGCGAGCCTTGCAGGCGGTCTTTTCCAACAGGCAGAAACCCCAGCAGGGCCTGCGGGCTGGAGCTAGTCCTGGTCCCAGCTCTGCGGGGCTCAGTGGCTGCCTTGCTCAGTGGCCACTCTCATGAGCAAGGTGATGCTGGCCAACCTGGCCATGACAGCGTTTGTCTGCTCCCAGTCTGCTTTTGCATTAAAAATTTGTACTTTTTTTTTCTCCACTAGGATTTTTTTTAAAATGGGCCTAAGAGCCTGTTGTCAACCTAAAATGAAAAGCCTAATATTACTATTCTGGGGGAAACAGCTAGGGCGTATGTGGAAGTCTTTACTCTCCAGAGGCCCTTGTGGCAGCGGCTGGTGCTGAGTCCCCAGCTCTGCTGTGCTGTGGGGCAGATCCGGCATGGCAGATGCAGCTGCAGAAATGTCTTCCTGGCCCAACAGCCACCTGCACGATCCTTCATTAGTCTTCCAAACTGCTTGGAAGAAAAACATTATTGTGGATTGAGCAAAATACATTACATATTTTCTTCCTGAGACGATTCATTTAAATTTGGGGCATTTTAGTAAAAGTCCAGGAAACAGGGGTGCATTCTTCATTGTCATTAGAAGAAGTCTAATGAGCTTTAAAGCAGCAATATTCTGGTTTAGGTCATTGTTAGTTATTTTTCAAATAAGAAGGAGCCTTATTTCTGTCATTAACTGAAAACACAAGAAGCCACCAGAGGAAGTAAAGCAGATTTGCTGTCAGCCCATCTTTGTATCCCTACTTCCTGGTAAATACCTAAAGCTATCCCATTGGCTTCACGCCAAAAGGGGTTAAAGAGCTGGTGAGAAATATGCAGAGGAATACTGACTGGTGTCTCGTCACTCTCCCCGGAGCAGAATCATAGGTGCTAAGTGAAGCGAGCATGAGGAAGCATATGACCCCAGCGAAGAGCATCCCCACTGCAGCCATGCTGCATGCCATAGCCTTCCCCCACTGAAGAAGAATTCAGCCTGTGCAGCAACTCTAAAGTTCAGACTGCTTGTGGTGATACACAACATCCCAACTGCCAGCAGATTTACCACTATTGTAATTGTACTGTGTTGCAATTACTACAAGTTAAAACATATTTTGTTTTGCACTCTTATTCTGCTTTTAGTCATATTTTCTCAACTCTCAAACCACAGGGGTACCTGAGGGAAGAATGCAGGGTGGGTTAATGAACAGGTATTTTTACTGTAGGGCAGGATGCATCAATAGATAATGCAGCTCTGCCAGTACTAGCCACTGCTTTACTTCCCAAATCTGGTCAGTGGCTTGGGAAGTCAGCCGTGACATTTATAATTCAGTAGAGTCTATGCTCCTTTTTGCTGAGCTGCTACATCAGCCAGATTTAACCTGCTTTTTTTTTTTCCAGTAAGTCAGCTTCTTTTATTCTGTAAGCTACATCTACAGTATGAAGAACTCCCAGCTGGAGCTGTTTTCTTTATTACACGGGTTATGCTACAAAGTTATTCCTGTCTCCTCAAATTAAACAGAAGGGTTGTATGGCTGTTTAAAGAAGAGTAGAACAAACATAATTCTATTTTGTGTGGGTGAATTTCCATGGAAGTCATCTTACTTTTCATTGGGCTGCATTTGGCAGTGTGTCAATGCCTGTGTAGGGAAATTGGCATATATTACCTTTTTATTCACTGGATCTCATTTATAAAAGGAAAAGACAAGTCCAAAAGCTTCTTTAAAATGTCAGACCAGCAGACAGACTGAAGTCGCAGAGGTGGTTTAGTTTGTTTTAGAGAAGATTCTGTTACAAACTCATATTGCAGTTTGGGTTGACATAATATTGTTATATGTTTGCACCATATGTTTATAATTTTAAACATCTTGAGGGAAAACAAACAAAAACTATGCCTCCTGCTAGAGGGACCTATTGGCAATATAATCCTGGGCAGAAAATTCAAATGGTGAATTGCATCTCAGAACATCAATCAAACCTCATCAGCAAAGAATGAGTTAAACAATGCTTTTATTAACCTGAATTTAGTCACTGATAGTGTCTTAGTTTCTTAAAAAAGAAGAATTCATTTGAGAAACAGGTCACCAGATAAATCACATTTATTTTTTTCTCTAATAGCACACTTTGTAATCAACTTTACACTTCTAGTAAGGTTTTTTTTAAATGTATCATTTTATACGTAGTCCATAATAGGGAGCTTATTTTAGTTTAAAAAACAATGTGGTATTTCTCGCCTGCCCAAGGAGACCAAATGAAATAATTTGTATCCGTATTTAGTAATGGAAATATAATGAGAAAAAGGAGATTCTTTAATTCCTGGTGTTGTAATATGGTTGATGAGAAAAGTAATGCTTTTGCCCTGACGTCTAGCTCTCCTTCCACAGTACAACACTGTCATTGTTTCTATAGGATAAGATTAACCAAGAACACAGAATTAACAAAATGTGATGGCATTTTTTATTTCCATTTTCACACAGCTTTTAAAGGCACACAGAAGAAGGGATAGGAAATGTGATTCTTTGATTATCAGGATATTTCTTGCAGAAAGCACCACCTCCAGGCTAATGTCTGTTATGTCCCCCCCCCAGTCACTAGAATTAATTTTCTTCAGAGGATGATTACTTTTGGGCAGAAAAAAGGAGAAAAAAATCCCAAACTTTTCATCCCAAACTGTAAACTATCATGTGAATTTGCTCAGTTTAGAAATGACTGTCCTAAGAAACACCAAGCTGCTTTTCAGCTGCACCACCTCTGTAGTCTTATCTGCATTGCATTGATCTGCAGAACCCATTCTTGTGAAGCTGCTGCTCCCAAGGACACTGTTTGCATCCCTGCCTGCTCGTAAAAGCACAAGAGCTTTTGGAAGTTATGTTATTTTTAATATCATTTAGATCTTGTCTTGCTACTAGAGCTAGTGATGGAAATAGCTTCTTTGTTCACTAGTCAAGTTACTGATGGATTTTTCCTGAGAGTGGGAAAACAGAGCTTCAGTGCAGTGTTGGTGCAGTGGGTTCTCAGGCTGTGAGAACAGAGGAAACCTTCTTGCAGGAGGGTTTCCACTGAACTGAGATTACATTTTCAGTCAGAGAGAGCAGTTTGCCACTAATTTCTAGAACCACATCCCACTGACATTATTCACATTGTATTAGCATCTAGAAACCATGCCAGGAAAAACACACAGAATTAGGCTTTAGCTAGGAAAGCACCAAGCTCCAAGGCAGGTGCTTAAATACTTTGCAGGGAAATCCATACATGTATATGGATTTCATATATATATGTTTAGAGCTGGAAGCTTAGTCTGGCTTGTATGTGGCACTAAACACTAATTAACTGCAATTACATACACCTATATTTGGGAAACTTATACAAATATGAGCCATACAAAATCAGATGGTCTTCCCTCTTGACACACTGTTTCAAATAATATTAGCTGTTCATATTAATGGAAATCAAATGTAATTATTAGTGATTCAAAGAAAATTGTGGGAAAAATCAGAGCTACTCAGAGCATTAGTAGGGAAAGAATAAAGCTCTAAGATGGGCAAATTGCATTTGATGAATGCCACAGGTGCAACACTTTTCAATACACCTTTGCTGGGCTAATAGCAATAAATGAGGCTCTGAGCTCAGTGAGGGGTGCCAGGCACTCTTCTAATAACAGTAATTCCAAAATAGTAGGTGAGTATGAGCTTAGAAATGAAAAAGGGAAATCAAAATACTGTCTCAGTCTTGTTGAAAAAAGATTTTAACATCTTTAAATTCTACTCCCCTCACCCGCAAACCCACCCCTAACTCTGAATTATGCAACTTTTTGCTGTATAACTTTTACCATTCCAGACATATCATAAATATATTACAAAACAAGCTTTGGAGGACTGTGAATTTTGAATCAAACCTGGCAGAGGATTTCAGGGTAATAAATCACAAGGGAAGGCCAGAAGTATGGGGGACTATAAGGACCCTGCAGATCCTCAGTGAGAAGTGGACAGGTTTTGATGGCTGTTGTGTCTTATCTATCTCCTAAAACCTGCCTGTTTTCCCAACTTCTCCTTCATATGAGCCAGCAGCAGAAGTGAGCTTTGTGGGAGGCTGGAAGGAAGGGGAGGATCACAGAGGTAGCACCCCTGTGAGTGGCAGAGGGGATTAAAAGCATCAGGAGCACTTGGCGGTCATCAGCAATGATCCAGCTCTTGGGAATACTTACACTCAGCTAGTTATATGACCTGTGCTAGCTACTTGGCTTTAATAGCAAATTTTGAGGGAGTGGCTACCACATACGGGGGAATTTACAGCCAGGATTTTTGCAGTTTAAGCATTCCTACCTGAAATATTTATGTTCTGTCATTGTTCCACAACTGCTTTATCGGGAGTTGTTGCAAAGCTGATAAAGACATGTGGAGGACTGCAACATTTCACCTAGCAATATGGTAAATAACTCAGCTGCTTTTGGATACTGTGGATGACCACTTTTCTTTAGATATCTAGTTCTTTAAATTCATGAGTATAAAATATTTTGCTAGTGAAGGTCAGCTTTCATCTAGCTGAAAATAGTATTGTCACATATTTGAAATAGAAAAAGGGGTGAAAAGCTGGGGATTGATTCAGTGGGAACTTGTGTCTGTTGCTGCAGTTCAGCTGCAGGTGCAGCACAGGGCTGCCCAGACTCATTCTGCCACAAAACAAGGAAGACCTGTGATTTTGAACATCTTCTCTGACTTTCTGCCTACTCCAGGCTTCTGAGTTTCACATGATCATTCTTTCAGCAAGCCCACAATTTCCCACAGGGCTGGAGCATTGCTCCAGATCCAGACTCCAGGCTCACCCAGAGTTACCTGATTCCCCTTGCACTGCTCACTTGGGGAATGCTGCTTCCCCCAGTTTATGCCAGTTGGGGTAACAGTGTTTCTACTGTGTGAGTAGTTGCCTGCAGAATCTGCGCAGGTACACCTTATTCACTTTACAGACTTTGCTTTTGCTGAATGTGGCCTCCTCTCTCTGACTGCTCTTGGGTGAAATTGTGCAGGATTTTAAAAAAATGTATTGCTATTGCCCTTGGCAAAATCAGCTTGTGTGGGAAAGTAGATACACCATACTCAGAAGGCACTTTTTCAATGTTTTGTTTCTCTAACTGTTTGAAAGCAATAATTTACACAGCCATAGTGGAATGGCAAATGTAGATAAGGAAACCAGCCTGCAGGCACTTGCCATCTGCATTTAAATGCCAATTAATGCAAAAGTTGGCAATTTGTTCGATCTTTAATATCTGCCTGAACAATAACCCCCCAAAAGTCAGATGGAACTTCATTAAAACTACTTTTCAATCTAAAATAAAGTAGTTCATTGCTTGTGCAGAGGCACTTCCCTTCAACAACCTGTCTGTCCTCCAGGTTATGGTTCAGAGGCCTTTGCAACTATGTTGGGAAGAAGAGGTGGTTGTGAAGGAGTAAGAGCAGCTGTCAAGTGTGGAAATCTCACAGGTGGAAAGTATTGGCAGATGTTCCCCAACTTGTCCCTCTTTGCTGTCTCCTGGGATGCAACATGCCTTTGCAAATACACAACTGATGTTGGGAGGAGAATGAATGTGCTGCTCCAGAGCTGATCTTTCTGGTAGGAGGCACAGTCTTTCTGGCTACCTCTCTGCAATAATTTCACTCACAGCCTTCTCCCAGTGCTTTTGCCTACAGAGAGCACTGCTGATCCAGCAGCTGGAGAATGTGGCAGGATATCTGGGTCTGGGCTGCTGCAAACTCCCTTGGAAAGATATCCATACTGGGTGTAATAGAAGTGCCTACATAGTTCAATGCTTCCTGGTCACATCAGCAGGTGCCGTACCAAATCAGAGCTACTGTCCGCCAAAGGCACAGACTTACAAAGTGAGCTGAGAGCAGTCCGTCTGTGCAGCAGTGTGGCTGCTGCTATGCAAGTTGCCACCTTGGACAAGCAGGTAATTTGGGAAAACAACAAATAACAAATCTGGATATTGTCCTCTGTGCTCTATGTGTAACCTGGAATCTCGGAGTGTATGGCTCTCAGATACAGAGAAGGGACAGGTAATTGAGATTACTAGAAAAATGAGTGTGTTGAATTAATTTGCTTAGCCTATATTGGTGCATTTTCACAGCCAAGTTTCACTTCTAAGTTTTTAAGCCTTGGTTACATGTTTGAGCATGAAACTATTCTTCTCAGCTGGAAAATCTTCTGCTTAAAAACTTGTTCTCTCCAAATCTGAAGGCTGAAGTAGAGCATCGGTCACGAGTATATCCCATGTCTGCTGTAATCATGTCTATTTCAGATCTACATGCTAAAATTAAGAGATCAAACTCAGCCTGTACAACAGCCAGCAAGTGAGCTCATTGTACAGAGCAAGCAGGTATGCACCTTATTTTCTGTTAACTGCTGACAGTTGCAGTGGCTCATTCATACTTACTGCATGCAATGGAGCAGACAAGTTGGCAGTATTTTGCGGCACACCCTGCAGCAAGCACTCCATCCGTGCTATCAAATGTGGCATGAAACTGAGCCTCTAGTTTCAGCTGGAAGAAGGAAAAGCAGCAGATATTCCTAAAAGAGGGGTTTATTTGTTCTTTGTTCTTGTCTTTTGAGGACTGTGGTCACCCCTGAAAAATGAGTCTGCACACTGTATATGCTGTAGAAATGGTTTTCAGCTAATTAACTTCAAAAATGTAAGAACAGAGTTAAATTTACTAGTTTAGAGATCTGGTTTTAATTACAACCAAAGTGCATTACAGAAGTGAATGCAGATTGATATTGCAGAAGGAGGCCGCAACACCAGAGAGAGATTGCTCAACTCCCTTGCTTGCTAGCTGTTTGATGGGAGGTAGCCCCAGGGACGGCTTTGGGTTTTTACCAGCGTGTGCTGTGTTGCTGCTAACACTCAGCAGGGGGGTCCAGTGGCATGGGACAGAGCCGGGTGCTGCTCGTAGGTGCCAGCGAACAGCCCCTTCCGTCCATGCACCCAGGAGAGCTCCCCAACTCCGAAGCACTCACCTGCTTGCTGTGGGATAAAAAGCAAATTCAATTGTTTTATCTGGAGTCTGGGGAGAGGATGTGCCAGATCAAGGTAAAAACCAGCACCTTGAAGTTGTGCTTTCCTTGAAGATTTCCCTCACTTGCAGCTGAAGGTAGTTCCTTCCTAGACCTGTGAGGAGTCTCAGAAATGAGGAGCAACACCTGCCTTCATGATATTGAGAAAATTGAACCTGCTAAAACATGCAGGTGCTCTCAGGGCCAGGGCATAGGGAAAAATGCCCTTTCCTTGCTCATGGTCACTGGCAGAAGAAACCTGATGGGCCTTTCTGAGTGGAGTGCTGACCCTAGGGACCCCAGCCACCAAAGCTGCCCTGTGGCACCTGCCCTCAGACACCCTCTGGCCATGTGGGGATGGGGAGCAGTCAGGTCGTGCACAGCTTTCATCTCCTGTCCCCTGTGGTGTGAGCTGCCATCACTGCTCCAAGGCTGGTTTGGAAAACAGTGACATGTTTCCTGAAAAAGGCAGCATTTGCTTTACTTACTTGGACATGGAGAAGATAATGAGAAATCACAAGCTTGCATTTAATCTCTGAGGAGGTTAAAAATGCAGTACACTAAGTTAGATTTTGCAAGAGACCAATGTACAAAAAATACAACAGGTGTACAAATAATGAACAGTGACTTTCTATAGAGTATTTTTAGCAGGCACTAGGTATCATGCACATGTGTCTATTTTCTTACTTTGTTCAGCAACTAATCTGTTTTGGAGACAGCATGTATAACGTGGCTTCCTATTGCCTCAACATACTAATGAGATTTATTTTTTGCAAAACTTGGCTGCAAAAGATTAAAACACTAAAGACTGTGATTTGCATGCTTCTTTTTTGCAGTTTGTATTTGATACCGCACCTTGACACCAAAGTAAACTTTGTCAGTCTTATGCATTAATAAACATTTCACGTACTTTTATGAAAGAAATCTGTGAGTAAACATTACTGCAATAGGTTTACCTATGAGAATACACTTTTTAATTACAATAATCCAGTGTTTCATGGTAGGATGAGACAGAAGAGCATTTTCATGAGTCCTACCACAGTTAGGAGTATATTTCTTTCTTCTGCATTGTCATGAGAAAAAATTACATTATTTTTTTCTCTCTTTGATAACATACACACAAAAAGAGGTTTCATAATAATACCATACTAAATCCATGAAAAACAGTTGTGAAATGTTACCGATTATTTTTGAAGGGAATCTTGGAGAAATGCTCTGAATATAATACTTTTCAGCTTTTCTATACTACCTATATTTTGTTAAATAACACAATTATCTTGGTTTGAAGATAAAACTCTCATTTTCTGCCACACAAACATATGCACACAGGTAGATTCACCTTTTCAATGGCTAATTGAAGGCTTTTTAATTTAGCAAACAGAACAAAATAAGCCAATTCCTGGAAGCTGTGACTTGTGAAATTCAAACTTTAAATAAGTATTTTTAGCACTTCTAAAGAACAGAGATAAGTACTGGTGCAGTTTCCTCAGAGAAGTGCTAGATTTTCCACTGAAGATATGCTCCCAATACAAAGAAATGTAATTACAAGTGTTGGGCTTCATGTAGGAATTATGGAGGAACTGGAAAGATTCTCTATTGTTATGGTGTTATGCCTACGGTTATGCAAAGAGAGCAGGTGACAAATTACCGTGGCTACTTCTTTTGCATTCAAATCTATTAATTTATTCTGAGTACTTGAAACACCAAAAAATCCTGGTGTTCTTTGGTTCTGCTCTGCATTCTTCTTTTGTTTGAGCTCTCTAAAGTTGTTATATGGGCTTTTTGAATTTTCCAGGATGCAGTGGACTATATAGTATCCCCAGCAAAGCAATAGTCTGCCTGAGGAATATTTTAAGGCACCTGTTCTTCAGTAGTCACTGGGTCTTCTCTTTGTTTTACTGCTTAATGCTCCTGTGCTATATTCCATAGGAATAGGTCTACTCAAAGTTGAATAACAGCTCACTGGCTTTCTTTACAGCAGTGTAAATGCCATTCTCTAGTGTGATCAGCAGCAGTCTGAATGTCCCTGACTTGTTGCATTAGGAGTGCCCAAGCATGAGCAGCAAGGCAAGAGAGCTGGTGGTGGCTACTTTGAGATTGGAAAATAAATACACATCAGAACAAATGAATACGTGTTGAGCAACTGGGAAATTTAATGCCTGGTTTGACATCCTTCAGTTCATTAAATACCTCAGTGACTAATGGTGTATGTGAGATGGTAAATGGTATGTATGCTCTTCAAATTTTTTTTCCCCAGAAATGGACTATTATATCAAGTGGATTATAACAGGAAAGAATATGAGTCACTAATAAATAAACCCTAAATATAATCAAAGGAGTAAAGGATGTAGTAATAGCTTCACATAGGTAAACTGGCATAACACAACTGTAGTGTTTCTTGTTTTCATTAGGTATTGAATTTAGTTAGTCATGTGTGATTGCAGAGAATAACTGGTTGCTTTTGAAAAGTTGAAGGATTCTTAAATAATCTCATTGAGAGATAAAGTACACAGATACAGGTACAAAAGCTAAGGTTGAATGCTCTGCAGTTGGATCTTTTCTCTACAATAAATAATTGCCTTTCCCTAGGACAGTTGCTGTCTCCAGGCCTGAATTACACCTGGGATCTGCTGCCTCTTCTGAGGACAGGAGAAGGTTACACTGCTCATTTTGTCCTGGTCCCAGGCTGGATGCCTCTGCACTGCCCATAGGATTTCTCCTCCTCTGCCTCCTCTTCCTCCTCTTTCTCCTTTTCCTCCTCCAGCTGCCCTCACATCCCTCCCCTGAGCTCCCACTGCTATGGGGGCATGGACATGCTGGTCACAGCCGGAGTTGGTGGCAGATGAGCTGTCTGGCAAAAGCATGTGTGGGAATTTTAGGCAAACACCTAGGATTCTCACAGCAATTTTTCTGAGGAAAAATATCTCTTTTTTTTCTGGGGAAAAAAAGAACTTTTATCTTCCAGCAGAAAACTTTAAAGGGACATGTAACAGCCAGGTGGGGAAAAAACCTTAAAACCCCAAATTTGTGACCAGTTCTGATGAATGGTCTCTTAGAATGGTCTATTCATACTCTATTATTTCACAAGGGCTTCTTACATGTCTTAATAAATTTCAATAGATACTTCAATAGATCAGGTCTTGGCTATATGTGATGCCTTTTTATGCCATTATAGTCCTTCCTCACTTTTTTTATAGAATATAGATCACCAATAGATCACTGCATTGTCAGTGCCCAGGATTTCATGTGTGTGGAAATGTCAGATTCATAAAATGCCATGCTAAATCTGGATTCATAAATCAATCACAAAGAAGTTTCATTATGCTCACAGTGTTAAAGGAAGGCAAAAGCTTTAGAGGATCCATAAATAATGCAAAACTAATTGGAAAATATTGGTATGAAAGGAGATTAAAAGTCACCAGTTTTTCTTCACAACAGTCTGAATACATTCATAGAAAGCTGAGGAGTCCATAATTTCTTTTTCATTTTTTAAACTTTGTCTAGAAAGCATCTAGTTCTGTTTGCAAGCAGCACTCTTCAAATGCCAGATAGAGTAGCCTGACATACTTGTTGGCAGAACTGAAAGAGGAGTCCAGGAAGAAAGTAGTGTGGTGTTATCTAGAAAGCTGTTGCTGCTGAAGTAAAAATATTTCATTCTCCATTCATACCACCTGCAGAGCCAAGGGCGCTACAGAGTTATATACACCTCTGTGTAGCTCCCCAGCACTGAGACATGGAGAATCATGATCAGAGACATGTATGTGCCTGAGGGTCTGCCAACCTGCATAAGCTGTAGCCTGTCTTCTGGGAACATCCCACATTACTGTTTTCTTTTTGCCAGTTCCTGTTGCATCTGTGGGTGTGGCATGCCTTCACTGATGTTGGTCTCTGTGTGAGCTTGGGGGCTGCAGATGGGGTGTAGCTGTTTTGTGGTACCAGATGTTTAAGCTGCTTTTTTTTCAGCTTTGCTGGGGGCTTTCCCCCACCTAGTATCCTCAAGGCATTTGGATGAGTACCAATACCTCCTTGTAAGGTGTATCCTAGGCAAAGCTGTCTCACAGGCCACACAAGATCTTGAAAACTGTTCCCATGCTGATCCAGTGAAGACTACTCAGGAGCGGCTGCTGCTCTCAGGCTGGAGAGAGCATTACTGGAGAGAGTAACCACAAATATGGCCCCATGCCTGTGGTGCCTGGTCATCTGCTCTCCATGCCACTTCCATCCTGCTATGGGTGAGCATCTGAATTTGGCCCGGTGAAGGTCTTTTTCTATGCAACATATTTAATTTAGATTAATGCATTATGATATTTTTTTGCAACTATTGATGCATGGGTAAAATCTGATAATGTAAATTTGTAGGTAAAATGATGCAAGTTGTTCCCACTGCAGGATGTACCAGATGCCACAGGCCTGCCCTAGGAAGAGACAGGCTTGCTGAGCTGATGCTCTGGGTCTCTTGCATCTGAGTTATATGGTTCTGTTTTATTGCATCTGTTTTATTGCATCTATTGCATCTAACCTAGGGGGTTAGGGTAGGGTCAGATTGTTATCTTGGCCATGCCATCTACCTTCAGTTACACAAAAGTAAGCAAGCATGAGAAATTTTCTCCTGATATTATTATTCTATATTTTAAGGCATTCCACTCTAAGCAGCTCTGAATGTAGCTGTGACTCCTTTACTGCTTTCAAAATGAAAGATCTCTCAAGGCACAGGGTTTTTTTAAAAAAAAAGTACAGAGCTGAAATGAAAATCCCTAAGCACAGCCAGTGTCTTCTGTGCTCCTTTGCACTATTTTCCATTTTGGGCACAAAATAAAAAGTGTATCTTGGCTGTGTATAATTAATGTCATGGAACTGTGATCCTGGCATGACACGAGCTGTATCACTGAGAGCAGAAGGTAAGAAGAAATCATGATTGCTCAGCAATTTACACAGGAGGATGAAGGGGAAAGGCATTTTAAATTAATGGTTCTAAGGCCTTGATGTTGCCCTGCCACATTTCATCAATCTTTTCTGAGCAATATCTCCCGTGAAAGGGACTTCACAGTCGCTTAGGGAATACCAAACAGGTACCTTTTTCAGGAGGAAACTAGTTTTATATTTTACTTCAAAATGTACCCCATGGAAGGAAGTAGCATTTCAGCTTATAGAGTAGCACTAAATGTTTACTGACTGCAAAGAAGAGTCCTTCTTCTCAAAGCCATTTATCTTCGAAACAACACCTGTCCTCTTTGATAAAAGGTTGACCTCTCCCCACCGTTCTCGAGTGCCGCAGCGGAGGGCTGTCTCAAGGATGGTCCCATGCCAGCAAGGTAGAAATGCCCCTCACCATCTCACAGCCCAGCTGCGAGTGCAGACCACAGCACTCCGTGACCCTCAGTACGTGGGAGGCTCTGCCTTTGTAGAGAGCTCTGCAGCTCTGTGCGCTCTGGAAAATCAGTTACTTAATGCAAGCACCGCAGCACATTTAAACCTTTCTTTAAAAAAAACGGGGAGCAGGCTTGGGTACTTCTAAAGCTTTGCGAACGTAGCAGTGGTGGGAAATCCCAGTGCACATGGTATTTACAGTACTGATCTTGCATTTGGAGCATTTCAGCAGCAGCACTCTTTGGCAGGGGGCAGCACTTTTGCCTGACAATCACGCCCTCACAAGGCTTTCTGCATCTTTTGGCAGAGCTGGCAGCATGTGTCTTATAGCATCTGTCATAGGTAGCAGTAAACTCACAGGTTATATACGTTCCTCTCAAAGATTTTGGTGATGGAGCAGATCAGTCTTCATGTGAACTTATTACGTTAATTGGCATTTTTAACAGAGTAGTTAGTATAGAGCAAGAGAAGGATAGATGACCTGCCTTAATATATTCAGTAGCTGTTTATATTCCTTATAGTACCACTTCCAATGCACAAAAAGCTTTTACCTCACATTGCCTGCTCTTGGGTACTAAAAACACTTGAGTGATAGCAGAAGTGACTCCCTTATGACAGTTATTTCCCAAAAATAATTCCTTATGCCTCCCTCATGACTGTCATTTGCTATGAAATTATTTCCACTATGATCCATACAGAGCCACTAATGCATTTTGTGACTAAAACCAACCATTGCTTAGCACTGGGATCCTAAAAAGATTGCACAGGAAAAACAAACAGGAAAAACATTGCACCATGTGTCCACAGGCAAAGATACAGGGAAGGGATTGGGAGTGGAGGGCGAACTTTCCCCTGAGCTGGCAGGGCTGGCAGCAGCTGTGTGGAAGGCTGCAGTGCAAAGGCCACATACCTCTGTGCCCTGAAGGTCACAGTCAGCCCCAGCAGCCACAGCTCCTCAGGGCCCTATGCGGGAGGAGCAAGATGATGCCCAGGGAGGAGAGGGAAGGGGTGCTGCAAGGTTTGGTTGGCATTGTCCTGATAAGCATGGGTGGAAATAGCACTTATTTAGCCCTGTACAGCACACTTGTGGGAGAGCACAGCCCCACATGCTGGTCAGTGTTTCCTCCAGCCATGCCCAGCAGCTCCATTTCACCTTTCCACCCTGCAAGCTGAGGGGCTGGTACAGCCACTACACTGGCACTGCCCCAGCCACCGCTTCTGTTTTGTAGAAGTGTCATGGTAAGCTGAGCTTCTCATTTTTTAATGAATGGACAATATTTTCTAGAGAATACAGACAAGGTGCTGAGTCCAACCCCTTCATGGGCACAGACACAGGGATCATTCAGGAAGCTGCCAGTTAAGTAAAATACTGGAAAAAAAACTCTTCTGTTTGTTTCACACAGTCCTAGAGTTTATCATGTTATAGGAAGATATCATTCCATGAGCCAGAAATGTAGTCTGCTAGGCATATGACAAACTATTTCCATCCCAGAGAACTTGAAAATATGACTGGGGAAGGAAAATTGAAAGAATGGGGCTTTAGCCTAAAAAAGGAAAAGGGGCATGTTAAAAGTCCATAAAAACAGCTAAAGAAAAAGCTGTCATAATCAGGGCAAGGAATAATCTGGTGCCCATGTTAATGGTGGATAGACAAGAACTAATGCTCTAAAATTGCACTTTGATGGGGATTAAATACTAGGAAAATCCTTATAATGGTAAAGATATAATGGGTTTGGAAGACAAGGAAGTTGTGGGGGTCTCCATCGCTGACAGACTTTAGTAACGTTATTAGGCTGGACTGGACTGAACTAAGCGTGGCTGATCCTGCCTTCAGATGGAGGGCAGGCCATACAGCCTCTTTAAGTCCATTCCAATTACTGCACTACAAATTTGTTTGCAGATACAATGGAAAAATTATTAATTCTCACTTTATTTAATTGCAGATAAATAAATTATTTGTTGAGTAGTGGCCAATTTTCTCAGTGAATATTTAATGCTTTTTATTTGATTGAATCTACATATTATTTAATAGTACCCATTTCTGTTCTTGTCAGACAGCTTTCAGCAATGGCTAACAATCTTTCTTCATTGCAGCAGACTGCATAATAACATTTTTAAGTAGAGTGATCTGTTACTTGGATAATATACTCATTACAGGTAGAAATTAAGAAGCTTATTTGAGAAATGTGCATTAAAATAAAATGAACTCCCAAACGAGATTTGGGCTACAGGAAGCCTCCCCCTTTCTTAAAAAGTCAGAATTAACAAGGATGTAGGGACTGTAAAAGTTTGGAATGAGAAGCATGACTTTTACAGACATGTCATATCAGCAAAGCTAATTTCAGATGACTGTTTGGGAAGGCACTTATGCCTGGAAAAAAAAAAAAAGTAAAAACATAATGCAGGGAATCCCAGGGAAGCTTTATTTTTTGCTTAAATGCAAGGGACATTTTGAACCTATGTTGTCTCTAGTAATAACTTCAATGACAGCAGCTAAAAATAAGCACAATGCAAACACAATGGAGTTAACCGGTGTGAGAAGGTGTTTGACTGCAACATGGTCTTTGTAAATTGGGAATCTGATCTGCTACCAAAATAACTCTCCTCTGCGGTTAGAAGTGCTGTCCCATAATGTAAAAGTCAAATAGATCTGGGGGGCCAGTCACTGCCTCTTCCTGAATGTTAACAAAAACGGTCTTAGCAATAAAAGGTCTACAAGGCTGTATTGTAACTTTTTAAGATCTTGCATTGAATATGTATGTCCATCAGTGCAGAGTTAACATTTAAAAATATACCTTTTTTTGAAGAAACAAAATTGAACATGATTTGACAGTAAAAACATGGAGCAAGAAACATCTTGTGGGAAATACTGTCCAAAGTCATAAACATCTAGCTGAGAAAAGGTGAATGTGCAAAGACTATCATGCAATGATGGTTTTTGACTTGTGAAGGAATTTTTGCAAAGGGAAATTTTTAACAGAATCACAATGAAGCTGCTGAACAGGCAACATGGAAATTACTGCAGAAGTTGCTTTTGAAGGCCAAATCTGAATGAGGATACAGACCTGACCGCTCAAATTCCAACTCCTCCTTCCCCATTCAGCATTGGTTTTGTTGTTCTGCATCACTCTTCTGAAGCCTCTCCAAGTCTGCTGTCACATTGTGTGAGTGTGGTGCTTCAGCTGTGTTAGCTGTATCTGGTTACAGGGGTGTTTCTGACTGTGTGAGTCTAATGAGCAGGGCTCGCAAAGCTGTGTGGCAGCAGTCTGGAAAGGGACCTGCCCCCACATCTAGCTGACTCTGGAAATGAGCTCTGAAACCACATCAGGGTGTGCAGGAACTAGCTCGGTATGGAGGTGGGGGCAAATATTCCTCTCAGGTTCTGGAATGAAATGAAGACAGTTTTAAGAAATGTGACCTCCAGGGGATGCAATAGCATTTTGAGGAATTTTATTCACCGCCTGTGATTTCAAGAAACTATTGTATTTGTTCATGAACTCTAGCTTCTGTGGAAAAGATAAGATGTATCTTAAAAAATTATTGTAAAGCATATCTATATGGGAAAATGGAATGTGACACATGCACCTTATTAGTGATTAGAAGATCTAGGTTGAGTCTTTAGATCTATCACCATGTTATCTAAGAACCTGGTAATGGTTGATTTTTAAAAGGTTTTCTTTTAACTTCAGTAAAATGGAGACTATGATATTCCTGTCCTCTCATTCTTAGTTGGCTTGCTTTACTGCCTCTGCAGGAGAAGTATGTTTCTTAACTAATTACCAGTACCAGCAGAATAGAAGCTCTCAGCACTATCACCATAATTTATAAAAATAATAGATCAGATGCTTCCTAACTTGCAGAAAGTGAGTTAGTATAGTCTAACATGCGAAATAATAATGCTAAAAGGCAAGTCTGCAAAAAGAGCTGGCTGAATAATTCATACTTAAATTGAATCTGTTAAATTTTGCTCCTTTTCTCCATTGACAGAAAGCCTATATAGAGTTGACTCTTTCTGCAGATTTGTTCTGTTATTTTGATTCATGCGCTCTACAGTTCTCTTTTGGAGTATTGTCTGTATCGTTTAACTGTGACTGGTTGCGTAAGGCACACGTTGTTTCTGTTTCCTGACAGTGTGATGCTAATGCTAACAACTGGGACGCTGATACTAATGTTTATGGAAAACAAACATAAAAATCACTTTCTATAAATATTTGAGCGTAAAAACTTAGTACTTGCTTTACATGAATATTGATAATAGTAAAATACAGAGTTACAAGTTTTTCAAATGTTCATGGAAAGTTAAACAAGGTTGAATACAGACTGTTTGAAAATGTGACTGAACATTCATGCTGTTTTTTTCCCTGGTTTCAGAACTTTGACACAATTCTGAGCCATGCAGTTGTCAACAGGATCTTTTTCTTCTTTCAGCACCCTAATTTATGTGCCTTAGATGTGAATCCTGACATGAGTTTACAAATGGGAGACTGCACCTATTAGCACTGATAGTGTAAGGTGTGTCCTAAGGACATCCAGAAGACTACAGCATTAGTTTAGGTCCTCAGGAGCTTATTTTATGGAGCTGCATGACGTCCCTCAAGGCAGACTTGCTGGCACGCATGCTCCCAACATGACCCTGCTGGCAGGTCAGCTGGGAGGACACAACCCTACAACTTTATTCATTTTTTAAGATAACCACTCGAATACCTACACTGAGTCACTGGAAAGCACATTATGTCTGAGTTCACTCTGCCTGTCAGAGTGCCAGGACGCCCAGCTAAGCTGTTTTTAAAATGCCACCATAGAAGCAGGTTTTTCTAAGTCCCCAAATAGCAAAGCAATTTCAGGAATATGGCAAGATAAACAAGGAGAAGAAGACGAAAGCAAAACAGTAAGCGCAGGCTGGGTATTCTCTTGAAACATCAAGTGTTAATCACAGACCACAGCAAGAAAAGGGGAACATGGGAAAAATACTGAGAAGTGACATTTTGTAATTGCAAATGGTACAGCAAGTACCAATAACCTTCATCATACTCAGAAACCTTAGAAACACTGTCTGTGAGTGATGCTTGAGAAAACAAGAAAAAACCTCTTCTTGTCAGAGAGCTCTTTTACCTCTTGGTACTCAGCTTCTGCATGAATAGGCTGATGACGGAGTAGAAGATGTATTTTGTGATTGTATTTTAGCTCTTGTGTTGCTGATTTCATGAAGCAACATGGTCCAGCTGGCAGCTCATGGGCTGAATCTCATGTGCAGGACTCTTTCTGCATGGGTCCCTTTTCATCAGTGCACCCAGGGACCAGCACTTCAGCTGCCTGAACAACTGCCCCGGCTGCTTGTGTCCTTACATGTACAAACAGATGGTGCTTAGGTCCTGAACTGGTGCCTCTGTGGCTGTGCGTGTGTGTGGTACACAGGACGGAGGAGCTTGAGGCACACATATTCATCATGTCCACCTGCCATCCCAAAGAGAACTGCTTTCCCTGCATATATTTGGCCTGCCTGGCTCCTAAAATTGGAGTCCAGTCCCTCTAGATACCAGTGTTAGAGCATATAAGCAATACTTCCCCATAGAGACTTTTTGTAAGAAAAGACAAAAAAACCCCCCATTAAGCTGGTGTTTTATTTTTTTACCTATGTTATTCGATGAGTGAATTTTTTGAGAGGTTGCTTGTGGAAACAGAAGTAAAAGGTGGAGAAGCTGACATTTCAAGGATGTCTTTTGTACACAGAAGAAATCGAGTATAAATACGTTTTGGATTCATGAATTTGTATGTTTGTACAGAGATAAATTTCTGATTGGAATACAGGGACTGCAGCTATACAGATACTATGCTGAAATTCAACATACACTTTCTGCTGGTGAAGAGCAGGTGCTTTTTCCTGGCAAAACACCTACAGCATTAGTATGTATAGAATTATTGCTCATATTCTGCTCTTAGGTTCTTGTGCAAAAGCAGTATGTATTTAAATTAGCACTCTCTTTTAATGAAATAATTCCCTGTTAATAATGGCAGGGTTGCCAGCTCTCTACTCTAGTTACATTCAAGCTAGGAGCTTTCCTTGATATTAATACAACAATCTAATTATAACAGCCTTAGATAAATGGGCAAAACAAATGAATTTCATTCTGCCCTTCCTCACAGTCACAAGAACATTTCTTTTCCATTCACATATCTTTGCATTAAAGGTCATATATCTCATAAACTTTCAAAATAAAGCCTGCTTATTACTAATTACATTTTCTCGCTGCAGTGCCATCAAATTCATTTTCCACTATGACACTATTACAAATATTCCATTTTGTTGCTAGCACTGAACATCCTTACAAAGTCTTTATCAATGTGTTATTACAGTAACATGTGGCTTATAACAAGATGTCTTTTACATTCATTTTTAACATGTTTAAATATAAAGTTACCTTTACTTTGCCCTATGTAATAAACCACTGAATGTGCAGGAGAAGGTTAATGTAATAGGCAAAATAAATCAATTTCAAGTTTCAACTAATAGCTTTAATATTTGGGCAAATCTCATCAAAGTTTTCTGAGGCTAATTTGACAGTGGGTCTAACATCAAGAAACAATTACTGGCTTTAAAGTGGTTCTTGTCTTTATTTCTCATTTTAAGACACATCAAATCAAAATTAGAAGAAGCAAAGAAGATGAAATGTTATAGTTAACATTAAACTCCTGAGTATGTGAGTTAACTTCGTTTTACTTGCATAGCTTGAAAGGTCAATGAAATGCAAGGGCTAGGACCTGACCTCTTTGCATTGTATTTTGTAATTACAGGTTATGGGAATTCATGTGATTGTTTAGAGCAAGGATTCTGTTGGATGTCTGTGTGAGTGAGTTTCTTTATACTTGTTCTAATGTTTTTTACTAAAGCCATAGCTGCCAGCTCGTGTGTTCCTAGCTGGAGACTCAAAACAAGAAGGTTGTCAAAAGCAAGATACAACGATATCACACTTCTGGCTCCATCAAGAAACTTGCTAGTAGTTGATGCTTCCTCCTGATGAGCATGGTCACCTGGCAGGCTGCAGTACATGGATGCAGAGAAGCTGAATTAATTCAGAAGTGAACAGGATGAGTGTGTATGAGGTATTGATTTTACCCTGAGACCTGAATCTCTTCAGACCAAGTCAGGTGAAAGTCCCAGGTCCTAGTGCTAGGTGTCCTCACTTTAATGGCTTTCCAACTTAGCTTTAATTTTCTGCTAAACTGGGTTTTCGAAGCTGAATAACGCATAAACAGAAACATACACAGAGCTATTTCAGGATCCCTAAACTGACATGCCTTCACTCAAATGATAAGCGTCTAGCTGTGTCTGTGAAGCTAGGCACATCCAAATGTCCTTGTGCTGTTGTAAATTCTTCAATTAAAACTAAAAGAATTCAAATATTTTATTCGGAAATTCAAAAGCCTGGCCTCAGTTTATTGGCTACTTGTGTGCTGTATCATATCACTTGCCATACTCTATGTAGGCAGCAAATATGTTCACTTGGTGCAGATTTCAAAAGAGCATGTAACAGCAGATTAGAACTTTCTTTGAATCCTTGTATTTGTATGAATAGTCCATACAGGACTGTTCCTAGAACGAATGTATTTTCTGACACCAAAGAAGAATGTGATGTTCTTGCAATAAATTTAACTTGACATATATATCAAGTATTGAAATCTATTACTTCTGGACAACGTCATGCACATTTTTTGGTGTGAAGAGTTCCATAACTGATATGATGAACCACTGACATTCTTTGGGAGATTTTGCAAAGCTTTTCATTCTTACTATCATAACCTGATTTGCCATCAGAATAGCCTTACAGCCTAAGTCCAGACTGCAGAGTTACTAATTAAGACCCTAGAAAAAGCTGGAGGAATATAAATGAAAAAAAGGAGTGTAATTACTGATCTTGAAAGCACAGAGAGAATTAGCATACCAAGTAGAAGAATCAAAATGAAAATGAGAATAATACAAGACAGATCAAAGCTGACCCGGAACTGACAACTCTGGTGGCAAGCATAATAGTATCTCTCTTGCTGTTGATAAGTATTTCCTGCAGCAGGGAAGTGTTATTTACAGTTCCCATAGGAAAAGGATAGCATCAGGTACCACTTTAAGAAATGTCTTTGGCCGTTTTCTCTGGCACAGGTTAAGCAGCAGATCACACTGGATGATGAACATAACACCTTTCTGTCCTTAAAATCTGCAAAAGGTCAAGAAAATGTAGTTAAAAAAATAAAATTGAAGAAATATGTGTGGAACAGTATTACGATACAGTTTTAATGATTGCTATCCAGTTCCACACATATTTCTTCAACATAATTTTTAATGGGCTCTATTTCACCTACATAACTGTCCCTCTAGGACCATGAGTCCAACATTTAGATAATTAAAATTCTCACCACTTTTAACCTTACAAGTGCCTAGAACATGTAGTGGTCTATAACCTGCTACATCTACAGGACACAGTGGAGCACTGCCCTAAAAGCAGTTAGATTCATATGGAAGTTGCATTGCACCAAACTTAACGTGCTGCAAGAGTTTTAGACTTGGCTTTGTCAGTCCTGTCTCAAGGATTTCTGCACCATATCTACCACAGGTACTCATGAAATAAGACTTACATGTCACTGATTTCACCCTACAGGTATGTGTGACTGAATCAGAACAAGTTTAGAAGTGAGTAAGAATATAGGTACTTCCTATTTTTTTCTTTCAGCTATTGCTGTCATGTGTTTGTTTATTACCAGTATTCATGATGTACATCATCAAGCCCCATTTGTAAACTCTCAGCATTAATTCTTAGATTGAGTTTTCAAAAGATGGTTTTGAGCAATGGAAATATAAAAAATACTACACCAATGAAAACTGCTTTTTCCATTCCACACAACCCAACAGTTGAGAATTATTTAAAATATGTTTATATATTCACATATTTTCTGGGTTTGGATAAACAGAGAAATCTGGTGCATGTTTACATTAAGTTTGAAAGTTCAGTAATTATCACCAGAAGTCATCATTAAGCCTCCAGATAAACAATGAAATGTCACTTGGTTTAACAATGTGATAGGAATAATTTCTACTAATTATTCCTGTGATTAATTTGGCTCATTAGCTTTTACTATAGGAAAAGGAAACTGAAAAATCAATATTTCAGTTCACTCTTTTTTTTTTTTTTTCATCATCCAGGAATGCTAGTTATATATTTTGCACAGTAATAAAGGGAACTAGAGGGCAGTCAAGGAGACTAGAAAATATTGAACTTAGAACCGATACTGATTAACAATAGATGCAGCTATTATCAGAATGCAAAAAGCTGTTGATTCAGAGGAAAGTTCTGTCCTTTACAGTCTTTCCTTAGAGACTCAGTTTTTTCTTTCTCCTTAAAACAATCATATTGATGGATCTTTTGGACAAATTATCTAGATTAATTTCTGTGTTGATTCAGCACCACTTCTTTCTTCCTTTGCTCATTAAATATCTAACTGTAACACTGTTTCTTCCCATTTTTGCTTATTAAGTTGTTATTTGCTACCCCTTTAGCTTTGCATTTAGTTTTGCCTTTTTTAGTATCTTCACCCAGTGCCACCAGTGCTGCTGTGAGATGTTTCCTTCACTGTCTGAACACAGCTAGAAAAACCAATGAACAGTCAAAGCTTTTTAAACGCGGGCATTTTAAACTGGGTAATTGCTTTGGTTGGGAGCACTGGTCAGCCGGGCTTTCAACTTATATTGCAATTCAATTAAATGTGATCCCAGAGAAGATGTCAGGATTGTGGCATGTCAGGAGCAAGTCACCAGCTGGTTTGCAATCTTTAGGGGATCTATAACGCTCAATCAAAACATCTACTCAATCTAGGATACATTGCATGCTAGTCACATGAATGAAAGAAAGGAACCAGTGTTATTGAAGACTAGAACTGATCAGAAGCTTTCTGACCAAATGTTTTGCCCTCTCAAGATCCTGATCTGTCAGGGAGAAATGTACCCATGGTATGTAGCACCTCGGGGAAGCCCAGCTTGTTCTCCAACTGGGCACCTATCCTGGCCTCTACCACCCTGGTGCTGCCCAGAACCCTACCTTTGAGCACCCAAGAGTCTGAAACATGGGCAAAGAGAACCTCAGGGGTGATCAGAGAAAGTCAAAGAATAGGTTTGATCTTAAACTATCTTTGTTGTCTAAAGAAAGATGAGCACATCTGGGTTATGCATAGCACTCTTTGTATTCATTGCAGAAAATGGGTAAAACAGAATGGTTTCCTCTGTGCTTTTTTAAGGTACTTTACTTCATTGGAAAGGGATTATTCTTTGGGAATGCCTGCTACCTTCCATTGTTCAGAAAGTCTAAATTAGATTTCAATGTAAAACTTTTAGACAGGAAAGCTGGCTGGAATAACTGTTCCCAAAATTACATGAAAACTCTTATATATGTTTATAGTTATAGTTACAGTTATAGTTGTGTGTATATATAGTATATATAAACATATATAGGGATACATATAGGTTAATTCCAATTCTGCAAGACATTTTAGTTATTGATTTTCTTTTTTTTTTTTCTTTGAAATCTGGGATTTTCTTGAGAATAGCAGTTCCAGTTTTCATAGAATTCTGTGTATAACAAATATCTTGCTTTGTCTTTTCTGTAGATGATGAAATCTGAAGTCTGCTAACCACAGATGTAAATGATGTAGCATTCTAACAGAGTTTCAGAGAAAATAGAACATGAAACACAGAGTATTCCTGTGTTCTCAAAGGAAAACAAAACTATTTTTTTTAATGTTGAAAAAGAATATTTTCAGGAGTCACACCTAGCTGGATATATTCAAATGCTTTTCATCAAAAGAGTGAACACACATAGAATAAAATGATGTAAGACATATTTTTCAGTCTTTCAATATGGCTATCATATTATGAAAAGAGAGGTACACTAATTTACCATTGCTGGTTGAGCTGTTTCAGCATGGCAATGAGTAATTGGCCAATAGGTTTTGAAATGGATGTAAAGTGGCAGTGCAATGTTTCCAGTGGGGCTGTTATAAAACACTTGCTTTCTTAGTTTCCAGTGTAAAGGGCTTTGGGCTGTATAATCCATCAAAGAAATTGGTAACTAAATGAAATCCTTATTCTATCTAGAAATAAAAATCTATTTGTGATATTTAGAAGGCCCTTTTACTGTACTATCTGAGCACCTCAGAAGCCTTACAGTAGCTTCACTTATACATAAGTAGGAAAAGCGAACCCCCTGAGTGACTTGTCCAGACTT
This sequence comes from Elanus axillaris, assembly GCA_026212715.1. Classification (NCBI taxonomy): domain Eukaryota; kingdom Metazoa; phylum Chordata; class Aves; order Accipitriformes; family Accipitridae; genus Elanus; species Elanus axillaris. The sequence continues at coordinate 20,860,012 of JANZLQ010000078.1, read as the reverse complement.
AACAGAAAGGTCTGTGAAAGAGTGGTGTCAGTCACTCAAGTCTAGCCACCTTCCAGCTAATGATCTGCAAACTCCTTTGCCTTTTCTACCAGTGGAAAATGTATAGCTGCATGCAACCAAGAATTGTAATGGAATTTGATATAGAAAACTGTACCAGAGAGAAAAGAATCAGTAAATTAAAAAACTGAGGTTGTATCAGGCTGAACATCTTTATGACAGCAGTGAAAATAACTAGCTGCAAGTGGCTAAAGGACATTCTTCAGTTTCAGATACATATGCTGCTCCCACTCCCATTTCCAAGGTTGTTTACTATTATGGCACCATGGCTTGTGATATCAAGTTATCTCATATAATGCTACTGACATTTCAGTGCATGTCAGATATGTTTTAGTGCTTCATGCAAACATGAGATTTTTAAAGAATGTTTGTCTCAATGTATTCCATTGCATTTCAAACATCCAGCAAGAGCAGTATTGGAAATGTGTCTTTGATACCTTTTAAGATACAGAAGGCTGAATTCCATGGTTACACCCCGGCATCTGCAGAGTTTTCTCTGCAATTCTGAGCAAAACTGTGAACAGAACATTTTAAAACATTTCTCCATAATTGGACTATTGTAAGGGTTTGATTTTATTACTGGAACATACAGAATCTTTAACGTCTGTGACTGACTTTGAATGCAACCTCTGTCTATTTCTGTGATTATAAGCATGGTGAAAAATATGGCTGGATAGAAAAAAAAGCATGTATATGGCTGGTGTTATTAGTTTTGCACTTTTTTGAGTGCTTATTTAACCTGTTACATTTCACACAATACATAACAATAGAATGTGTACGAATGGCCCAAAAGTCCACCTGAATTTCTTTAGGTTATAATGAACAGGTAAATGAAATTGTATCTTCAGTTACTCTCCCAGAAAATCTGAAGTAAAAATCTGGGTAAAGATGATTTTGGTTTACCTCAGAACTGGTCTCTAAAAAGTGTTGAGAACAAAAATGTCATCTTTTTTTGTAATGGTGATGGAAAATCTCTCTTTGTTTTCCATTGTCTGAATCACATCCACTAGCAGCACTCAGGAAAATGTGCAGAATGCAAAACAGTATTAGATCCCAGAGAGCATGTGGTACATATTTTATTTCAGAACATCAGTTATGCTACTGAAGTAGGATACTGAAGTTGCCAGCTTATCAGACAATTATGCATAATTCAAAATTTCTGGAGACTTGAGTCTCAGGCTTTCTAGTTAGTTGTTCAGTGACTAAATTTTCAGATCACTTGCACTGAGTTTAGTGCCTAGTTTCAGTACAGTGCTTCAGGAGATATAACTGTCTAATAATGAGATTTGCAAACTGTGCTGAGCTACTTAAGCTAGCCAGTAGGAACTGTTATGAACAGAGGTGGTCTTACACTACTTACAACTTTAGCCCCAGTGGGACTCGCAACACTGAAGCTCTACTGTATAAGGTGCTATTATTCATTTCTCACAAAATGCATCTGGAGAAGCCAATGGTGATCCTTCCCTAACCTTTTATCCAGTAACTCATGATTAAAGTACTCACCCAGGTTGCAGAAAAGGCAGATTCAATTGTCTCCTCTACTTAATGGGATTCAACCTGCCCCCCCATGTCCCAGAAGAGCATCATAATGGCCAGACTATAGGCTATTCTGAGTAAAGGCTTTCTCAGTCCCATGAAAGCTGTTTCATGCTGTCTGAAATAATTGAAACTAGTGGTAGTGCTCTTGTAGCTGTAATGGTCTAAGAATAATAGAAGAAAAGCTTGGTGGGAAAAAATGTCTCCTATAAGAACATCTGATGTAGCTGAAAGAAAAAGACAAGCTCAGGGTCATCTAAGACATTCCCCAGATCTACAGTAGAAATTTAATTTCACAATAATAGATTTAATATAAAAAGATGTAGGGCCAAAAAGAGAATTATTATGACACTTGGAATGAGGACTTCATCCCTACTCTGATGAGTACTTAATATACATTATTCATTCATGCGATGAGGACATGGCATTTAGGTGGCTAAGTTAGGTGGCTCTAGCTCCATTGTTGTTTTATCCATTCACCAGGTAAAAATGGATAAAACAGGACATGCAGCTGGAAGTTGTGAACTATTCTATTTTTTTCTAGCACAATTTTTAAATACTGTTCACCCTTGTAAGCGCACACAGCTTTATGTCCTGGTAGCTTGAGAAAGATGTCCTCATCAAAGGCAATATTTCAGGTTTTGCACATGTGTTGAGTTATTTCAGACCATCCCACCTTCATTTTATGTGGAACACTCTCTCTTTCATGAAATTTCTCATACCAAGTGTCCACTTCGTGCAGAAAACACTTGTTTTTCATCAGAGCTGCTTGAAAACAGTTTTCCATTCTGTGCTGGGTGTTCTGGGATCTGCCTTTCCAGATACTCCCCTCCATGGAGGACACCTGCAGGGCTGTGCATAGGGAAATGAGCATGCTGGGTGCACATGGGGACCACCAATGTGCCTGCAAGGACAATGAGTGATGGTCATGTCACTGTCTCCCATCTTGGTTGGTCTGACTTCAGCTCAAAGTGACAGCTTTTACCTTCATCTTACATTTTTTCCTCCATTATTAATTTTCAAAGGAACATTATACAAACTCTGCTGTAAAGTCAGAGGCCATATGTGTTTTCCATGAGAGAATAAGTCAGGAGGTTAGCTGTAGTTTGGAGAATGCTTTTTTTATTGTTTTTCACAATTACGTACAGAATGCCAGTTAAACAATGTCCACCAGCCAAGATAACATCCCAGAGGTCCAAGAGTACAGCTGTACTATTTTCCAGACCACCAATCCCCCATTTACTGTTAACAATCTTGTCAACATTGCTAAAAAAATTAACATTTTCTTCTTATTTATCTTGCAGAATTGAGTACTGGTAGCTGTAGCCCTCAAATATTAGGGTAGTGCACAAAAAAAGAGAGCTAATTAATTTTTATTTTATTTTATTTTCTCTAGGATTGTTTTATATTTCAGCCTCACTTTTAACTTGAGGATTTGAGGTATATTTCAATGATACCCTTCCTTCCTGACCTGTCCTGTTTTGCCTGTCATAAATAGAAACATCTATACTGTAGGAAAGACAGGGGGGTGGGGGAAATAAAATAGGTTAAAGGATTAGGATAAAAAGTAAAAATGCTAATTCAGATTCTTTTCCTAATCAGATACAAAAGTTCAGTTGAACAAGAAGGTCATATTCCAGTCTTTGGCTGGAAATTCCATATTGTAGATCTTCAATAGAAAGCATAGAAATCATAAAATTCAATCACATCAAGGCTTATATCTAATTTGAAGAAAAGTCAGCCTTGGAGGTATCAGTTTTCTTCTTATTTGTACAATAATGTTTATTACACAAAAATTTGTCATGAATGGTAAGTATTAAAATCAGCACAAAAACTCCATGGATTGGTCAAAATATGGTAAGATATGCTTATACAAAGTCCAAAGAAGCAAAGAAAATGTGTTTCTTCTTGGCATTGCAGTGTCATTAACAAGGTCAACATTTTGCACAGAGCCCTCTCACTGCCGCTACAGAACAACTGTAAAGGAGGCACTTTTTGATCTGCACTTAGAATTTTCTGAACTTGGAAGTGCTTTTAGACAATTGGAAGTCTTGTACTACTCACTTCTCAAAATAATGATGTTTCATATGCAGCGTGTGAGTTCCTGCTTATAGGGATGGCAGATGCGAAAGTATTGCAACAGCTTGTGGAAGTAGTTAGAGCTGAAACATGCACCAAATGGAATTTTACTGAGACAGTGTCATTCACCGAAGACTGGGTGGGAAGATGGCACAGTGGCTGCAATCCACGTAACAAAGAGGCTTACTATGAGCTATAACCAAAACCCTTAGAAGAAAAATGGGGAAATTTTGCTCTTAAAAATACAGGGGGGTTTTGAGTCTTTTTGCTTTTGATAAAATTTTCAAACAAAAGTTGAACTAATGCTCTCTGTTCTTAGTAACGTTTAGTCATGTTGCTGCATCAGGAATGCTACTCACTTATGTGAAGCAGTTTTCACATTGTCAGACTGTATTGTTAGTCTCTATTATAATTGATATTATCTTAATATTTTGTATTTTTGCAGTGCTATTGAAATGCTTTTAACTTTATGAGACAATATATTTTGACATTAGCAAAGTGTGACAATTTAACATTATCAAACCAAACAATTCAATATTTCTGATTCTACATTTCTTGGAGCTTCCATTCTGTGAAAATTGATGACATTTTGGCATTTCTCTCTGATTTAGAATAAACCCCATATTTTTATTTGTAAGAATTTTTCATTAAAAGGAAGCTCCATTTATGGATTGGACCCCGTTGTGACTCATACTATGGGGAGGCAGCTAGCCATCATTTAGGAGAAGCAGGCACCTCCAGATGGTGATTCATCCAGTTTTAAAACAGGTGTTTCAGAGACTTGCAATAAATCATCTGCTATAGGTGCCCATTCTCCTGTGTTGATTGGAAAATGTGCTTAGGCAACTAGTTTAGACTTTGGCAAAAAATGTAGATGTCTGAAGTGGGACATGAGTGCCATCCAAAAGGGATCCATATTCAGAGGTAATTTATCTATTACCACTGCAAGTAAGGGACTCTACGTGATTACAATTAATGCATCACCCATGAGATAAGTTTATGTTTGAATAAATGATGGGAAGAGAAGGAGGGCTATTTTAATTTACACTATCTTACAATTTCCTGGTAAGGTTTCTTTTGTTTATTCCTTTGCTATATTCCTTCTTTTGGATTCCTCTTGTAAGCTCGTAGGTTATAAAATCTAAAAACGCTGGCTCCCCTGAATCCATGTTTGCATCGCTTCTGAATTTGGCCTAATGTCTTTAGCCACACGAGTCAGCTAATTACTTGAATCCAATCAGTTGCCTGACCTGCAGCAAACACAGAGTAGTGAATCCTGATTAGCTGGCAAGGATGTTAGCTTTCCTTCTTCAGGACGCTCTCTAAGAGTGGGCTATGTTTTAAAAAGTAAACAAAGTCATGGGAAGACTAAGCTTTAGAAAAACACTTTTTCTGATCAGTCACTTTCTTGCCAAGAGCCAGATGCGATAGATGTCATTTTTCTTGAGCTGTAAAAACTAAATACCCTGAGCCATGTTCTGTGGTTTTCTTTCTGACTCTATTCAGAAAACTGCTCTCAGAGTATAATTGGGACGCCTGATGCCATGTTATACTCCAAAGAATTACAGCAAGAAGCAAACTTGTGATTTGTACTGTTCTGCACACAGACTACATTATGCAGGGCTATGGTCAGAATAAGACAGCAAAACTTGGGTTTTTTTACCAATTATTTTCTTTCCCTATTAAGACTTTTGAGTGATCTGAGCTCTGCTGAATTAAATAAAAGATTCCTGCTGGTGCCGGTGACTCAGTCCACGGAGAACTGTCCCTCCTGCCTCTTTCACATGAGCAAAACTGCACAGCTCCGTACCTCACAGAAGTTTGAACACTTACTTCAGGACACCACTAAAATATTCTCCTTGACTGAGCCATGCCATCAGCTGTCTATGCTGCATAAGCAGAGTACATCCAAGATTTGACGTATTTTGCCTCAGAACACCCAGGGAAAGCAGGAAACTTTTTTAATCTGTATTTTCACCAATATGAGCTGAAACATGGAAAAGCTAAAACTTCTCTGTACAGTGAAAAGAGATATACAGCTACCTTGTTCCAAACCCAGCCCTGAGCCAGATGGGGTCCCAAAGCCATACAGCTACATTCAAGCAGCTAGGAGTCATCAGCAGGGCCCAGCTGAGAGGAGGATGTGTCTGGTACCTGGCTGATTTCCTGGCTACCAGATAGCAACCATGTCATAGCCCTCAGGGAGAAAATACTGACAGAGAAGGCCTTGACTGCTTGCTCTTGGGTCAGCAGCATGCCCATCTGGGATTTCCTAACCACCCAGCAGTCTGTGGAGGATTTGGGATGTGGGCAAGCCTTGTGCTTTGTGCTTTGAATGCCCATGTGTGTTCACTGAAAGTCTAGGGCCTGCATATTTCTTTAAAGCACTATTAAAAAGTGCTGAGCAACTGTACAAGCTCTGTGAGTTGTTGCAGTGTGCATTTCTGAAAGATGTCCTATAAAACAGATGCTCTGTAAATGCCCTGATTCATTATGTAAAGCTGTAAAGAGCCAGTAATACCAGCTGTGAGTCAAAGCTTGTAGACATTATATAGTCCATTAAAGAAAGACTGAGGACACTGGCTCACCATGGTTATTACATAAACTATGTGATACTTGAGAAGTTCCATATGAATTAGTGGAACAAAAGAGAATTATTTAACACTCCTCATTAGTGGAATCATCTGGTATGAGAAAGGCAATTGTGGGGTTCCTTCCTCAGTTTGCTTGCTTTTTTATTGTTCCTGTGATAGTTTGCAAACTTTTTGCCTAAGCAACCAATTTACTCATTTCTCAAGATGTGTTTGTAAAATTGAGGGTGTCCCTGCAGAACACTTGATCTCCTTCTGTGGAGAGGACAAGTTTCCAAGAGGCACTGGGTGCCTTGTTGATTTGAAGAGCTGCAGTGATTTGCCTTTTCTTGGTTTTGCTTCAGAGACTTGTATTATATGGGGTTATAACTGAGCTTTTCGTGCAGTGGATTACAGGACTACTGTGTTGTGATGTTGTTTGTGTAACCACGTAACCATTTTTCAGACCATTTTTTCCTTGTACACAGCTGCAGACATACTTTTGGGGTTACATTTGGGTTTCATTTTTGAACAGAAGCCTTTGAAATAAAAGTCTTCTCTGATACAGAGTTGTCTACCATCTCCAGTCTTCCCAACTTTGTGAAAAAGGTTAGAGTGAAATCATTGAACCTAGACTTTACAATTTAACTGAACCTGTTAAAAGCTGATCACTTCTAGGCAAGTCTGCAAACTCACATTTACTATTGACAGTGAGAGCTGATGTTCGTGACACCCTTCAGGGAAAGCATCTTTCCTTGAGATAAAGCCCAGCAAACTGCACACCTTTCATCACAGTGTGCAGTAGGAGCAGGTCCTGAGCCAAAGTCTGCTGACATCAGTTGAATCCTTTAATTTACTTCAATGTTATTGTCTGGGCCCTACAGTAAAGTGAATCTTTTCCACTGCTAAGCAGCAAGCAGGAGGATCTGAGCTGTGGTAATGCAGAAGTGGGGGGAACAGTGCAGTGCTGTGAGGTCTGTCAGTATATTCAGAGGGGATGTCACTTGGGAAACCCTATCTGAGAGGCAGAATTGGTCTCTTAAAACCTGTTTTTCTGTCTTAGATGTAAAAGATACTGTCACTTATCTTCACCAAAAAAATGATGAATTTAAGCAAAAACAGTTTTTGCAACTCAGCCAAGTGGCAAAGCTATCTAACCTCTCACAGAAAAATACTGAAAGCACTAAAGAAAATTCTGCTGGTATGATGACTGCCGCTGTTTCCTTCAGATCATTTAAATCAGAATGAGACTGCATGTAAACAGTAGAGCAAAGCAGTATAAGCATACAAAAATCAGTAGAGCTCTTCCGACTGCAAATCTGGCCCCAAAGGCACACTTTGAAACAAAGCGATAACTAATTTTTTTCAAGCTGGCTATTAAGAACAATCCATGACAACAATGGCTAATGGAAACAGCCAGTTCCAAAATGTAGAGCTAATGCATTACCTTCAAAAGAAATTGAGTTAATCAGTTATTACTGCTAGCTGCCCAGTTTGTGCACAGCTTCTGCTGGAATGTGCTATTTGGATTCGTACAGTGTATCCTGTAGACTAGAGTGCTAAGTAGACTATAGCACGAGTTTTTGTCCTGCTTTTGGAGGTGATTACTTTTTAATTTATATATACATATGTATATTTTATTGGTCCTTCCTTTTTACACGAGAGATGGTAGTAGCTGATAGTTAAAAAAAACCCAAACTTTAAAATATTAGACTGGTATGTGAGGTGATAATGTAGCTTATATTGCCTAGCTGTTATACCAGTTTCCTGGCCAGGGAGTTGCATGGATTTGTTGAAGAATAATAATTCCAAATTTGCCATACTCATGAGTGCAATTAACTGAGGACAGACTTCAGGGAATAAGGAATCTGCTGTTGCTGGCTAAGAAGTGATTAGTAACTGGCGTAAAACTTCACCATTCGGGTAAATACAAAAATGAGACATTAAATATGCTAGAACCATCTAAGGTCTCCTTATCACTACTTATGACTACTAACAACAGGCTTGTTTGTGATATGACATGAAGCCAGAATTAACTTTACATATAGCATTTTCTATTCTGCTCACACTCTGTGGAGACAGTATTGCTGTCTGAGTGATTGGTTATGAGTACAGCTTTTGGCTTTGATGCACTCTTCTCAAGTCACATTTGCTTTTCACACAGTCTGTTTTCTCACAGTTCATGCTACCCTTATTAGTATTTTAATCAATGCTCCAAAGAAGTGTGGAGGAAACTGCTGGTTAACTAAAGTTAACACTCAAACATCCAGACCCTGGAGCTATGGTGAATTTGCTTCTACTGTCTCGAGACCTGCTTTGAGACCTGATTCCCCAACTGTACAGACACCTCAGGCAGCAGCCCAGCTAACTGGCCCCAAAGGGCAATGCCCTGGTGTGGCTGGAACCCCGTGTGCTCATGGACACTTGGTCTACCTGTACCTTACCACACCACATCCCCTGAGACTGTTGAAGGCAGTCTGTGAAGCAGCTGTGGGGACGGAGGTGAAGGAGCACACCGTTCCCTTCCCTCATCTCCAGATTGCTCTTTAGCAATGGTGTGGATATAGCCAAGTAATCTGATCTATAGGTCTGTGCCTCTCACCCCTCACAGCCAAAATAATCCTTCACTTTATGCCTAATTTCAGCCCCAGAATGGTGCACTACCCAAGCTGCTACTTCATCTGATTTTTTTATGCATGCTCTCAGGGCAGCTTGTTCTGGTCCCACTTTCCATACAAATTCATTCCTGATTGTTGTGCCTTTCAACCATAATCGTCTTTTAGAGTGTCTCATCCTTGACTCTTCATGTGTTCCACATATTTTTTTTCCTCAAACATATTTCTCTCCTTCCTTGACTTTCCAAGTACTCAAGCCTTCCTCCTTCCCAGGCCATTTCTCAGTATTTCTACCACCACCAAACTTTCCTTTCAACTTTCTCTTTCACTACAGAGACAATGTCTAATGTTTTTCTCTCAAAGCATTCTCCCCATTTGAGGCTGGGTAGACTTCATGATCCAAAGAAAGAATATTAAAAATTATGGTATCAGAAGGTGGATTGTAATATAAGTTTTGAGAAAGATGTATCTTCCAAGCCCAGTCTGAGTAGACAGGAAAGCAAACACATTTGTGAATAAGCACCAAACTGTGCAGTTTCCTTCAGTGCAAGTGCAAAATGTTTCTGCCCAAGAATATGGACAAATTGCTGTTGAGAGAAACCATGCTTGAAGCTCTAACCACCAAAGTTAGTTCATGGCATGACAAATTACCATTTATGATGATGCAGGGAGAGTAAGGTAGAAAAGTTGGGGAGTTTAGTTAGGTGTAAGATCAGCCCACCATTTGAAAGTAGAACCATCCTTTTGAATTTGACTCTTTGCTTGCTGATACAATGTAGAAACAGTTATGGATGATCCTAGCTAACTAATGTAGCCCTGCTGATCTTGAGCTTGTGCCAAGTGCTTCCTTGCCATGGACTTAATAACTCGGTGTCTGACTCTCCCTCCATGCCTGCTACCACACACACGCATTTTCTAACTAAAAGTAGTCAGGTAGGGCTTGTAGTGTTGAATGGGCAATTCATTTAGAGTATGACTAATCTACAGGTTTGTGCAAAAGCTTTGGTGAGAAACATATCGTTTAGAGTCCTGGTGGATTTAGATACATGCCAGCTGCATAAATAAATCTGTGTCCATATGATTTAAGAGCATATCTGCTTCCCAATCTCTTCCCCTGCCACCTTTCTTCCCAGGCACAGCAAATAAGTGATTTCCTAAGCTGCCAGGCTAAGTACTGGTTCTATTCTGGTTACCAGCTCTTTTAAAGAGAGAAGATATTTATTCAGGTCAAGCTGCCCCTCTACCTCAGACACATTCTTGTTGTACAGAAAATTTTCAGGAGGTAATTTCCTTTGGTAAACTAAGAGGAGGGGTCAGGCCCTAAGCTTTAATGACAGCGGCAGGTCACAAGTCTTAGTCTGCCATTCCCACCGTATTTGTACAAACTGTGGAATTGTTTTCATAACTCTTAAATTCAGTTTAATTCCTACTGATGTTATGGAAGATTTAATAGGAAAGGATCTCTATATTAAACCCTCACTAATATATCTTTAGGTTTATATATAAAGTGGCAATTTATGCTCTGCTGCACAAGTAAAAATCTGTGTCTTCATTAAATCCTACTGAATTCTTCTGAATTTTGGCAAGTAAGTTTTAGCAATTGCTTTCCTTGAAGAAAACCCTAATTATGCAAGGAAAAGTTTTATCTAGAAATACATAAATTATTCAAGTTACTGTTTCTAGAATTTATTTTATTTCTTAGGGGTTTTGGTTAATAGTGTTTCAAAAAGGGACTAACAACATCTTCTAAATAAATTCAGGGTCTGACTCATTGTTGGAAGTGGGAGATTGTGTACTATTGCAGCTTTTCAACACCACAGAAATTACGAGAAAACAAACCCTTTCCACATCTAAAGGCTACTGCTGGAATATATATGTACCATTGACTACCCACTCGTCTCATGTGGAGAGGAAATTACTTCACATGTGTTTATTCACTCAGCTGGTTTGGAATAGAGTAATTTACCTTTCTTAAGGCATAGACATACATTCATGTAACAAACAGCTAGAAATTTCGAAGTGTTTATCAGTATACTGGTTTTTGCTAGGATACAGATAAAGTTCTTCAGAGTAGCTAGTATGGGGCTATGTCCTGGATTTGTGATGAAAACAGTGTTGATAACACAGGGATGTTCTTGTTATGGCTGAGTGGTGCTTACACAGAGTCAAGGCTTCTTCTGCTTCTCACCCCACCAGTGAGTGTGCTGGGGGTGCACAAGAAGGGGGTTGGTAGGACATCTGCACTACTGGTCCCTGCCATGCAGGGGCTTTCTGCCTGTTGTGGAAGAATGAACCAAATATTGGGGTATCACAACCAAATGCTGTGTTTTAATAGATTTAGAATGAACAAATGTGTAAACAAGTGATATGAGTGCTATGTCTCTGTACATGCAAAAATGTATAACATATTTGGTGTATGTGGCAGTGATAAGGAGATATTTCAAGATACTTCTGTCCCTGGCAGTACCACACACCAGCATGTCTCCTTTCTGATAGGAGCAGCTGCGGCAGGTAGAAAAGCTTATATATGGCATTTTTGTCCAAGCAATGCCCAGAGAGGTGCCAGCCCTTTCACTCTGTCATCCCTACAGATCTGCCTGGAAAAAAATGCACAAGTCTTTCAAAGCCAAGCATTTTAGCATATAAAACAACCTGCTGCTGGTCAAGGGCTCAGTCTTGTTTGTCCTAAGGAACAGCATAGTTTGCATGAAGATGAGTGCTAATACATTGCTGAAATTTTAGAAATGGCTATAGAATAGGAATAAGCAAATAGTTTTTGAGCCACACCATCTCGAAGGGCTAAAGACACCAACTAATTTTAATACTTACCTGTCAAGTACAATTTGCCATTTCCCATTAGAGCTTAAGCTCTCCTTGTAATACCTGGAAAGAGCTGGATGACTGGAGAGAAGATTTTTAGAAGTGGCGTTAGCTCACCAACAGAAAATGAAGTTGAGAGGGATGTGACTTTTGTCCTATCCTCTTTAGGGAGGCAGGGCTGTACCTGCATGATATTATGGGGTTAAATTGGCACCTTCTTCCATCTAGGATCCACTATTCTGTCCATTTTCTTGAGTTAGGTGCCCAAGTAATTTCTTTTTAAGAGAAACCTAAGGAAGCAGAGGATTTTTTCCCATATAACATGGTGATTAGTACCTTTTCTTAAGCAGAATATGTAGGATCAGGTCCTCATTCAGTCTGATTTAGAGAATGGTTTTGACCCTAGATGTCTCATTTCCCATTGATTACTCTCTCCCTCTGCTGCCTTCTCCTCCATTACTTGAGGACAGGTCTTAACTGTTCTACATTGTAAATGAGAAGTTAAAACATGTTGGAAATATTTGCACATTGTCTAGGCCTAACTTTCTACTATGTACCTCTTACTGTCTTGTGTAAATGTTTCCCAGTTCCATGGATGTCCTGTTTAGGGAGTAAAGTGGAAGCAACATCTTTAATTTAGGGCTGTTAAATATACTGCATCAGAGTACTGAATTTTGAAATGAAGTTCCCTTGTAAATCTTTGACTCTAACAGGCTCAGGGTGCAAAGGTCTTAAGTTCAAGCCTCATATTAGTGAGAAACATACAATTAAACAACACTGATTTTGGTCTAACTACACAAATGTCTTTTTTTTTTGTGGCTGGATCTGGATCATCTGCTTCTGCCTTGTATTAGGTTTCTGTGGCAAGGTTTTCGTAGTGGGGGGGTTACAGGGGCAGCTTCTGTGAGAAGCTGCTGGAAGCTTCCACCATGTCTGACAGAGCCAATACGAGCCGGCTCTAAGATGGACCTGCTGCCAGCCAAGGCTGAGTCAATCAGTGATAGTGGTAATGCCTCTGGGATAACATTTTTAAGAAGGAAAAAAGTTGGGGCACAGGGAGAAATGGCAGTCAGGGAGTGAGAACATGTAAGAGAAACAACTCCACAGACACCAAGGTCAGTGAAGAAGGAGGGGGAGGAGATGCTCCAG
>JANZLQ010000078.1:20830229-20847086 GCA_026212715.1 Elanus axillaris | reverse complement strand
GCAGGCTCCTGGCAGGACCTGTGGATCTTTGGAGAGAGGAGCCCATGGAGCAGGTTTTCTGGCAGGACTTGTGACCCTGTGGGGGACCCACACTGGAGCAGTGTGCTCCTGAAGGACTGCCTGCCATGGAAAGGACCCACACTGCAGCAGTCTGTGAAGAACTGCAGCCCATGGGAAGGACCCATGTTGGAGAAGTTCGTGGAGGATTGTCTCCCGTGGGAGGGACCCCACGCTGGAGCGGGCGAAGGGTGTGATGAGTCCTGCCCCTGAGGAGGATGAAGCGGCAGAGACAACCTGTCATGAGCTGACCTCAACCTCCATTCCCTGTCCCCCTCTGCCGCTGGGGGGGGGTTAGAGGAGCCAGGAGTGAAGTTGTGCCCAGGAAGCAGGGAGGGGTGGAGGGAAGGTGTTGTGTGATCTGTTTTTTTTTTTTTTCTCATTACCCTACTCTGTTTTGACTTGTAATAAATTAATTTTGCCCAAGCTGAGTGTGTTTTGCCCATGATGGTGATTAATGAATGGTCTCTCCTGTCCTTATCTCAACCCACAAGCCCTTTGTTATATTTTTTTTCTCTCCCCTGTCCAGCAAAGGAGGGGGGAGTGATAGAATGGCTTTGGTGGGCACCTGGCTTTCAGCCATGGTCAACTCACTGCATGCCTTCACAATAATTTGTACTAAGCTCTCCTTGCTTTTTTGTGCCTTTACAGACAGTTCTGAAACAGTCCATTTTGTGAGCAGATTTTGAAAAAAGGCTGAACTTAGCTCCTGCTAAAGATCTGAAACCTGACTGAGAAATAAATATATAAAATCTCACTACCACCGCATGCAAATTTATTCTGTTTTGGAGATAATAGCTATGGTTACAACAAGGAAGTTATGTCCTCCTATGTTTTTAAATAAGAACATTTTCCTGTCTAGAACTTATGTTCATTTTGCATGTGAAAGCAAAGACAGCTTCTCCTTGCCATTTTTTGTTTTTGACCACTAGCCATTTTCTAAGGTATGGCAAAGTAGCCACAAGTTATGACCTTGATATCAAATCCTAGTTCAGGCAACCAAAGCTCAAAGACTGAACATGTACAGTAGTTTTCCAGTTAATCCTCTATGACAAAAGGAATACAAAATTTCCTTCTCATCAGTCTGTATACTAACGTCAGATTATTCTGAAGCAGTGCTTTTTAGCTTCTGACATGCAGACTACTAAGTCTAAGGACTATTTCTAAATATTCTGTGGAAGACAAAAAAGAAACAGACCTATTATTATTAGGTTTACACTCTCTACTCAGTAGTCTATTTCTTTATTGTAATATTACTGGAATTTTATATCGAGAAAATTTTGAAGGCCAGTGTCCAACCACTTAATCTATGTGTATCATCAAATCTAAAAGACCTTATACGCATTTGCACAGAAGCCCTGAGATGTAAAATGGACATTTGGGTGGTGTTTGTACCAGTATAGAAACTAGTGTCAGGAAACACCCACAGGCACTGGATCACAATTATCTCTGCTATTAAATTTTAGAATGATTCCTGGCACACATTTGGGACCAGGCCAGCTTGCATTTTCCTATACAGTTCCAGAGGATGTTTGGAGAGTTATTGAAAGGAGGACACTAGGTTGTCTCTGTCTTGGAGAATAAGATAGTCAGTAGTGTGGGTATGGGCTGTTTCAAGCCAGTCATTTCAGTGCCAGAGAATGTTCCTACCACACTGAATGTAATATACATTGGTAGTCCTTGTGCTGATATTTCACTTTACTCCAGTTTGAGCAAAGTATCCAGTGCCCATCCTAAATTGTTTATGACTGTTTGTCTGAATGATTGAACACTTACCTTGGTTTTGCCCAGAGGTAGCACCGTCCAAGCAGCAGCTGAGATTACAGTTGGGAAAGAGATGTAAATATCATTGATATTTTTCAATTTCTATTCCCCTCAGCAAAAAGGTCTTGCTTACTTTGGTTGTCCTTATATGTGGGTCAAATCTGATATTTATATGGTACATGCTACTTTGGTTCAGTTTTTTGTTCCGAGGATACACTTTTTTTCTCATTCTTTCAGAAGTGAGTCATAAACAAATCTCAATTGATAAGCAGACACTTTTACTGTGCTTACATGTTTATGTATCTTCAGTATACCTGCAATTTGTGCTCTGGTATTAAAGCCATCTGCATATTACCTCTCACTTCTAAACTGTTATTTCCTTTGTGAAACATCAATAAAACACCAGCTTGTGTCCTCAATACATAATACAAACCCCATTTGCACATGTTGCTACATTTAATAAGAAAGACTAAATAATTTTAAAAAATACTTCTAATAAAGCTTTCAATTTGAAAATGGCATATCAAATTGTGTCAGTCAGGATTGTAAAGATGGAAATGTCAGACTTGGGCTCTTAGAAAAATATAAATTTGAAAGATTCCTGCAATACAAGAAATTGTGGTTCCTGAAAGGTCACACAGATAGAGGAAAAGGAGCAGGAGTGGGAGTGTGAGCAGAGTGGAGCAGAGAGGAGAAGGAAAGGGCGGGAGGGGGGAGAGTTATTTGCTCTGCATAACAGGATAGCTGTTCCTCCTAAGGTTCCCCTTAAAGATTGCAACTTGCACACAGGTCTCTTGCTGTTTCTCTTCCACACTTCAAGCTAGAGACATGTATAGTCATCAACTAGGCAAGAAAAAATTAAGTAACAGTAACTGCACAAAAAATGTAAAACTGTACTGGTGAAGATGAGACAGTTTCACTTCAGCTTTTTGATAAGGTTTTTCTCAATCAAAGATCAATATGCACTATATTACGTATGTTGCTGTTTAGAGGTTTGCAAGCAGTTGCTGGTAGTTGAAATGTGAATATGTTGATGCCCAAACCAAAACACAGTAGAGTACAGCTTGTGTGATTGAAGTTTTTACGGTCTATGCCACAGAAAGGAGAGACATTAAATTTCATTTGGACAAGAAATAAAATTACTGATATGAGTTAATAAAATTAATTTGGTGTGAAATTCAGCCCATGTGACGGAGCAAAAATATATCTCCCTATAGTGATGTACAAGCAGTACATGGGATTCCTGTAGAAAGCAACCTTCATGCCTTTGCAGAAGTCAAAAAGTACTTCATAAAGGTCAATATTATTAATTTTTATTGGTGTTACAAAAAGGTTACAAAGAGCACTGAGATATATGAAGGTATTGTTATGCCAGATCTAAGAGATACAACCAAGGATACCATGTGCCATCAGTAGCAAGCTCTGTCAGTAAACAGTGAACCTGCAGCTCAGAAAATGTTTGTAGAAACTGAACTATAGAATTTCACATAATGGAAATATTTATAAAAGCAAACATGTTGACTGTTAACAAATAATGCACAAAAATTTTCTAAAAATGTTTAGAATCAATACTTTGCCTGGATTTGTCAGAGAGTTTCCTCTGCAGCACTATAAACATGTGATCCATGTTTACATTTTAAAATCTTCAGGGATGCACAATAGTTTTAATTTTGTGCAGTGATTCTGAAAACACCTTTTTCTTTTTTTTTTTTTAATCTAAAAGCACAAGAAATATGTAGGTCCACAGAAAATCAACTCCACATGTACTTGCAGGCCATTCTTTGTATTCTGAATTTTTGACCGGGTTCTCTGGGAAAATGCAGTCTCCATATGGACAGGTTATTGCACACTTAGGAAATTTTGGAGGTCTTTTTGTTCAGAGGTCTTCCTGGCTATATATCTGCATAGTGTTTCTGAAAGGAAGTTTTTGTCATATCCAGCTTTTGTTGTGCTAGGGAAATCTCCATTCCACAATCCCTTCCCTAAGAGGTGGCAAACTAGGCCTTCCTTGGCCTAGAAATTTCTTTAAGATATTTGTAGTTATTCAAAGTGAAATTCTAAAAGCTGTTCTTTTTTTCTAAACTAGTTGGTAAAGGTAATTATTGACTGCAAAAGGAGATACGGAGACATTTAATAATACAGCCATTTTCAGAGTAGGGACTTCAGATTCCCCAAAATTTTAAAGCATAGATATAAAATTTTCCTAGCTACAAGCGTTAGCTCGGTATCTTCTGTTTATATAGAAAAAAAGACAGTAACATCTTTAAACTCCTCAGAGGATAAAGTGACTTTTTTCTTTTGCTGAAGTACATGAAAAACTTCATTAATTTTTGTGGGGAATTAATTTAATATACAGCAGAAGAGACTCTTAGGACTCATGTTTTTTTGTTTCTGTCTGCATACATCAAATGATTACTGCGCTCCTCCTGTCCTGTTATGTAAAGGGTTTTGTGTGGAAAATCCATGTGATGTGCCACCATGATAACAGTAGTAACTTTGTAGCAGCAGAATTTGTTTAGCTGTTATAGTGTCAGGACATAAAGAAAAAGGCAAGTATTGTAGGAAATGCTTATCTTTTTTAAATACAGAGTTGGGAAAACCAGATAAGCTTTTGGCAGCATGAAACCTTCTTCTGGTATCCTTCATGTTTATATAGAGACTATATTAAGTGAACTTTCAAGAAACAAGGCACATTATTCCACTTGTATCAGAAAAGCTTTTCTTGTCTTACACAAGTGCACACAATATGTAATGATTGGTAACAATTATGTACTCTGTCATAAATTGTTATTATCAATTATTTCTATAGTGTCATAGGTGTGTATGACACTGTACAGACAAATAAAAACTGACATCTCCTTACGTCAAGGAGCATGCAATCCAAATTGCACATAACACAGCAAGGGATGACAATGAACCAAGACAGCAGGTGGGGGAATGCAGAACACAAAACTTCCACAATTGTGAGAGATGTATTTCATAAGATATATACCCTGTTCTTTTTTTTTTCTTTGCTGTCATTTAAAATGAGTGCATGAGACACAGGAAAATGCATGAACAGTCTCTGGAATGGCAGCATATTTAAGCCATTTGTTTTTGAGTTGGAGGACTTGGAGGAAGAGATATGAGATGATCTTACCTGTAAAAAAGGGCAGATAATTTCTGTCCTGGATGACGTAAACTGTTCTGTGGAGAGTTGTGTTCTGCATGAGATTGTGTGCTGGTAACACCATATACACAAGGTTTTTTATCATATGCTTAAGAGCTGATTTGCTCTCATTCCGAGGGACAGGGATAGACCATCCAAGCTCAAGAACAATCGAGCAGGAAGTCCAGCAAAGTTGCAGGGAGCCTGCAGGTTTGAATAAGGAGCTCCTGACTAAACTGAAACGTGAAAAAGGATCATACAAAGGTGACAGTAGGATCAGATCAGACAGAAGAAAGAAAAACTGTCCAAGCAAGCAGGAATAGAGTTAGGAAAGGCAAAGCCCACCTGGAGCTGAATCTTGGCAAGATATGTCTCAGGCAACAAGAACAGCTTCTTCAGTTACGTTGTAAGCAAAAGGAAGGCTAGGAAAAATACGGACCCTCTGCTGTGTGACAATGGGGTCCTAGTGACAAAGGACATGGAGAAGGCTGAGGTCCTCAATACTTCCTTCACCTCAGTCTTTACTGATAAGACCAGCCTTCAGGAATCTCAGGCCCCTGAGAGCAAAGGAAAAGTCTGGAGCAAGGAAGACTTTAAGGAGGAGGGGGAGGACCAGACTAGAGAACATTAAAACAAACTGGACATGCAGAAGTCATCAACCTCATTAAGTTCAACAAAGGAAAGTGCAAAGTCCTGCACCTTGGGAGGAACAACCCCAGGGACCAATGTATGCTGGGGGCCACCCAGCTGGAAAGCCGCTTGGCATAGAAGGACTCAGGCGTCCTTGTGGACACCAAGCTGAACACAAGCCAGCAATGTGCCCTTGCAGCAAAAGCAGCTAATGGTATCCTGGGCTGTACTAGACAAAGCATTGCCAGCAAGTCAAGACAGGGGCTCCTTCCCTCTATTCAGCATTGGTGAAGCCGCACTTGGACTACTGTGTCCATTTTTGGGTTCCTCAGTACAAAAGAGGCACGGACATGCTGGAGAGCGTACAGCAAATGGACATGAAGATGATTAAGGGACTGAAGCATCTCTCTCATGAGGAAAGGCTGAGACAGCTGGGACTGCTGAGCCTGGAGAAGAGAAGGCTCAGGGGGGATCTTGTCAATGTATATAAATACCTGAAGGCAGGGTGCAAAGAGGATGGAGACAGGCTTTTGTCAGTGGTGCCCAGTAACAGGACAAGCTGAAACACAGGAGGTTCTGTCTGAACATTAAGAAACACTTTTTTTACTGTGAGGGTAACTAAGTACTGGCACAGGTTGCTAAGCGATGTGTGGTCTCTCCACCCCCGGACATATTGGAAACTTGACTGAACATGGCCCTGAGCACCCTGCTCCAGCTGACCCTGCCCAGAGCAGAGGATTAAACTGGATGGTCTCCAGCAGAGCCTCCTGGCATCAGCCATTCTGTGATAGACCAGACCATTACAAGGAGAAACCTGGCAGCTGCTCTGGGTTTCTCTTTGCATCAAGGAGTTCACAACCTGGATTTCAGTAGCTTTTTCATTTTCATGTAGGTAAAATCAGGCTTTTATTTGACACCACTTTTAGAAAATACTCACCTGTGTGAAGAATAAAAACCCAGGATAAGTATGATTACTGTTGTAATTATCCATAGAGATAAGCTATTATATTATTTGCATAATTAATTTTATGTATAGATGCATCAAAGGCAATTTAGTATGAAACATTTTATTAGGTTCTGCCAATAGCTATGAAGAGGGTTTCATTTCATTTCACTGTAGTTCAAAAATACTCCTAAGGGTGCTGTTTCTAATTTCCTGTTTGGGAAACCAATTGTGCTATTAGCAAAACAAAATCTTCTATTGTTTTTAGCAGCAACATTCAGTTTTTATAATGATTATTTCTTGGAAGATATGTGGAGACATTGAAATGGAAGAGTAAAGTCAAGTGACACATAAATCTTCAGAATTAAATCCTGAAAGCACATCCAGTGTGATGTCTGCTGTGACACATAGTTTATTGGTATTCCTAACCTTGTGACACACTTTTAGTTACATTTATAATTAACTATGATTTCAGCCATATTTCTAACAGCATTTTATTTAGAAAGAATCCAATGAGATGAAAATAGTACTTTCTTGGAAAATATAACAGCTCTTCTATCAACATATAATAATATTGATATCATATTAATACATTTATTTTTGTTAATTAAATGCTAAGGTTGACAGAGGGAATGACTAAGACATTCTCAAAATTGGTGTAATTGCCTGGACCACAAAATAATGGAATTGAGCCCAACATTTCATCAAAGTGGAAAATTGTTTCTTCCTTATATTTACTGTGTAGATTAAATGAGTGTACTAAAATAGCATATTAACACTTGCATACAAGGTAAACAGGATATATGTATGATGTAGTGAATTTAACAGTGCAGTACACCTATATTAGATATCTATCTGATTAGATATTTAGATATTTTTTGTTTTTATTTCTAGTACAGTTCTTCTTGAGAGCTAAGTGCACTCAATTGAAGTTTATTTGCTGCTTGAATCTCTCTAAACAGAATAATTTCTTGGTGAGTGCCTGTGAGTTACCCATGCAAAAAGAAAACATTAGTCAGTGTCAGAAATATTACATAGTAGAGTTTTATTTGTCTAACAACTATGTTGCTGTTTATTATGGGTGTGTTGTTTGTATTTAGCTTATGTTTTGTGTTTATTACGATTTTTTGTCCTCATGACTGTTTTGCTTTATATTTAACTTTGTTCAGGTAAGAATCTTTAGAGGACCGTTACAAAAGCTACCAGTTTAGTTCAATACCATTGCATTCATAAGAATTTCTTATTCTACAACATCACTTGAATGACTTCTAAAAGCTGCTGAATTTTTTATTGACCTTATGACTATCTGAGTTGTGTATAAGTTTGATTTTTTCATAGTAGCTTTAGAAAGTGCCCTTTTCAGTGGAGATGAAATGAACAGTAAATTCTCTCCCTCTGCCTCTTGACTCCTTTTTTTGTTCTTCCATTCAGACCCTTCAGAACAGCAATGAAGCACATATTTAAGCATGAACATATGCCAGGGTCCTGTGGAATCCATGAATTGTGTATGTGTCTGAGTGCTTGTCTAAAGCACATTTAATGTAAGGCAGGTTAAAAAAAAACCACCAAAAATACCCCTAAAAATGACAATATTTGCAGTCTTTCAAATAAACATCCTACCAACAGAACGACGGGCTTGATATTCATAACTGGCTAGCAGATCTGAACTTGTGGCACCGAGTCATCTCAGAAACATATCTCACATTTGGAGGCTCTGTTTTGCCCAAGTGCTATTAAAGCTAAATAAAATTACATAATTTACATTTTAAAAAATGCTGACAATATTTTTCTCCTTCTTGCATTGTTAATGTTTCTCATTTGGGGATGATTTTTCCAAAGGAAAAGTTGCCTGAAAAAATGATTCAGCTGTGTGTTTCTGAAGGTTTATGAGACTGAGTCATGAAAGGTATGATTGTGACAAGCAAAAGTGTTTCGAGATTCTTTTTTTTTATAAGTATGTTGAACACCTTGTATTAAAAAAAAAACTAAACCGAACTTTTTGTTTCTATTTTTGTGTTCCTATCAAATTGATTAGGACTTTCACAGGAACTATCTGGTTTAGCACAATCCTCAGCCTTCAAGATGAAAAGAAAAAAAAAAAAGAGAATAAAGAAATTAAGTAAGATGTCAAGAATATTCCCTGCCTACTCTCTCACAAGACTTGTGGTGTTCAAAGCTCTAGTTTGACAGATGTGGAAGATTCCTAATGACAACAGATAAAAACAGTTTCAAGGGGAGTGATGACAAGCCTAAAGCCCAGAGGAAAGAGACAGGGCAAGAAACAGTAGTCTTGGGGTAAGAATCTTATGGCAGGACCCTGAGGATGCTTGGTAATAGAGAAAGTCTAGAGAGATGTTCAGCTGATGGATGTTGAAGGGGTTTGCCTGTTGGGAGAACTTAGAAAAACAAGCAAAATGAACTTTTCTGTTTCATATTCCAAAGTTGGAACTCACAGATCCTAACTCCTGGTCTTACACTCTCCAAAGTCTCACATTACTTTTTGCCCCTGAGTCACATAGACAGAAGAACATAGGAGAAAAAGTAGTAGAAATGGGAGTAATTGAGCAAAAGAGATGTGATCTCTCCTAGCTCATTTAGAAAAACGAATTATTTTAATTGCAACTCTGACACATCTTTATAGAGTGCATGAAAATATAGGCCTGGAGATTTTTTTTTAAGGTTGGCCTACAGGGATTCATTCAAAACTTTGCTGAACTGCTCACTGAAGCTCTAATTGAAACATTTAATTTGGTACTCCATAAAAATACCTCAAAATACATTTTAACACAGTACCAGCAAATATTAAATGTTACTTATTACAAGGAGGGAAAAATGATCCAGTGAAAAATCGTTTTTTGTTTCAGAGGTACCAGAAGGAAGCTAATTAACAAAACGCACACTGCATATATGAAGTAAGTCAGGTTTGATTATACAGTGAGATATTCAGTGTGAAAGGACAGTGTATTTTTTCATTGTTTTTTAATTCTCTTTTAAGAAGCATGTAGGACAAACTTTACCTGTCTACATGGACATAATATAGTGCACTCTTCACATAGCAGGTATTCATTTAAAACTTAAACAAGGGAATCAAGGACAACTGTACCATAAATCAAGGACAGATTGAAGAAAACTGTAGCTACATAAAATTTCTTTTTTTTTCTTTTTCTTTTCATGTGTGGGTAATAACGGCTTTTGAAGAAATTCTCAGTTATGTATGACATTTCTACTGATGAATGCTGGTGTTCTCTGTGGCATACTAATAGGGAAAACAAGGAACAATTGAATTTCTTGAAGTAAAATGAGGGTCATTTTAAAGATATGCATAGAGGAGTCTTAGCCACTAATAAATGCAGCCTGTGTAACCCCAGGTTGATAAGAAGATGAAGCGCCATATGTCTGAAAGAATCTGTAGAAGTTAAATCCTTCTCCTGCATGAAAATCTCTGGCTACTTTTCCTCTCTTCTAAAATTGCCACAAAAAGTCAGGTACTATTCTTTCTCAACCTGCTCTGCAGTTTGCTATGAACTCAAGAGAGAAATGTAAAGAAGGCATGAATCCTGTAAGGCAGTGGGAGTGTGGGGTACTGTAAGCACACGGGTCATCATTTGAAAGTGGTACACGGAAAGCCATCATCAAAGTTGTCAAGAAGATATCCTGGAGATGGGTCAGGAGGAATGAATGCAGCTCACTCAGCAAACCACTTTATTGGCAGTGTTGTTCTGTGAAGTGGTGGTGGCTCAGTTATTTCTGGGGAAAATATGTTTGTTTGGTTGGGTTTTTATTATAGCAAATTATTAGTATTCCTTTTTTTAGAATTAGCAGGCAAGTGTGAATTTTCTATGGGTTTTAACCAATTAAAAGAATAAATATGTTTGACCAATTGATGAGCCATTATTCAGTAAAACCAAGACAGGAACCTCAACCTGATTTGCTAAAACTCATCAACTTAAGCAGAAGGAAGCTGCATCAGTATATTTTATCAGTATTACAAAACTGCTTTGCTTAAAATAAACCTAGTGAATGTGTTTAAAATATGAGCATAAAAATAAAAAATCCATTCCAAATTGAAAATAACAAGCAAAATGTCAAATTTCTAGAAAATATTGACTTGGGACTATAGAATTGGTTTTGTATATATTGTTACATAATTTTGATTTGGTCAGGAATACTCCTGAGTCTTCAAAACTCAAAATTTTGCTATTACTATGCTTGAATTTTTCTCAAGTTTTTTGGGGAGAGCAATATTTATTCTCTGCTCTAATATAAGAAAAAAAAGCAGAAAGAGGTAATTGTGATATATAATTAAATTTAAACTTAAACACTAAGAATGCCAGAATTTTTTGTTATTTTTCAGTAGTTTCTTTTAGTCAGCACCAAAGAAGTGAACCTTAATGGGGAAAATTACTGGGGAAAGTATAGAAGGTAGGGCATTTGTTCAATTAAGCTCTTCTGTGGGCAGGGAAATCATGGAAGAATAGATAGACAGACAGATAGATAAAGAGGGCTGAGACAAATGAAAATCTAGGGGTTACATTCTTTGTTAAATGTGGAACTGAAATATATGTCACACTGTTGTAAGCAATCCAATCTTGAAAAAGTTGAATGTACTGAAATAGTTCCTAAAATCCAAACAGTAAAAGGAACGAGTAACACCACAATAGCATGAGGCAGTAGTAGACATTGTCAGACATCTAAAATCTGAAGGATGGGGCTATTTTTAACAAAATAAAAGATCATTTAGTCTTGGAGAAGTTGCAGTGAGAAAGAAAAGAAGTATAACTGCCTGACCCTGGTCAGATCAAACCCTGACCCTGGTCAGATCATACCATCCATTCTTTTGTGCCCAGCTCATGTCAAGATAATAGATCAACATAAAGGTACTTGAGTTAAGACTGCCTTTTTAGAAGTACTTTCACCTTTGAAGGTCTCCCGTATTAAAAGCCATTTCTCTTTATACTGATGAAAATCTTTTACTGTACTCCAGAATTATAAAGTTCCTAAGATGACTGTATATCAAAATGATGGAAAGAATTTTCTATTGTAAATGGAAATATTCATAATTATTTTTCCAGTTGATTTGAAGATCCTAAAGTGAATCTATTTTTATTGGGCAAGATTAACTTCCAAAAAAAAAAAGTCCATTATCATTTACTTTTCTTATACAATAAATGAGCAACTTTTAAATGACCTCAGCTTTTTATTTTAAGTTCAGTAATAAAATGATGTGCAGAGGACACTACACAGAACCAGAGACCACACAAAGTAAAAATGTGTGCCTCAGTATGTCAATATAGCAACTCTGAAACAAATAATAAGTCAAGATTGCTTAAAGGTTTCCTGAAAGAGGAAATCTCATGTTGGTAATGTTCAAATACAGAATCATAGAGTCACAGAATCATTTAGGTTAGAAAAGACCTTTAAGATGATAGAGTCCAACTGTTAACATAACACTGCCAAGTGCACCACCAAACAATGTCCCTAAGCACCATGTCTACATGTCTTTTAAATACCTCCAGGGATGGTGACTCAACCACTTCCCTGGGCAGGATGTTGACAACCCTTTCAGTGAAGAAATTTTTCCTAATATCCAACATAAACCTCTCCTGCCACCTAAACGTCCCTTGCCACAACTTGAGGCTATTTCCTCTCGTCATATCTCCAGCCACCTGACAGAAGAGACCAGCACCTACCTCATTACAACCTCCTTTCAGGCAGTTGTAGAGAGCAATAATGTCTCCTCTCAGCCTCCTTTTCTCCAGCTGCTCCTCATAAGATTTGTGCTCTAGACCCTTCACCAGCTTTGTTGCCCTTCTTTGAACACACTCCAGCACCTCAACGTCGTTCTTGTACTGAGGGGCCCAAAACTGAACACAGTATTTGCCGTGTGGCTTCACCAGTGCTGAGTACAGGGTGATGATCATGTCCCTAGTCCTGCTGGCCACACTATTTCTGATGATATGACAGCCTAATAATGTAGAATTTTGTACTATGATCTGTCAAAATGATATTGGACCCCACAGGCAAGGAAATATTTTTTCAGGTTACTCTGATCAATGCTGTTGATCAAGCTCTTCAGTTAAAAATTCTTGTGCTCTTTAAATTAAAACCAAGTAAGTTGCCTTCAGTCTACAGTAAGTTGATGGACCATTTGGAATAAAATGGTAGTATACATGTAAGAATAAGGGTTGTGGGAGGTCTACAAGGTGGAAAAACTGAAAACATTGTTTTGTTTCTTTTTTTCTGTAGAAGACAAGACTGATATAATTCCTTAATTATTTTAAATACTTTAAAAACCTTTAAAAGGTTGCTTTAGAGAGGAAAGTAACAAACTATTGCTTGTTTGTGAGCTTAAGTTGTCACAAATTAATTAAAAGGGAAAAGCATCCTAAAATGAAAAGGCATTGGAATAATCTTGTTGAAAGAGGTTCAATCAGCAATAGTGAAGCTTTTTAAATTGCATTAGGAAATATATTTCTGGCATAGCTGGCCTTTTCTTTGAAAACTAGAGGTGGACAAAACAAATTCTTTATTCTGTCAAGCAGGAGGACATTTATAACATTCTAAAGAGCTTCAAATGTTTGTTTTAAAAATATAGAAAAAACCCTTAAAATTATGAAAATGTTATTGTGCTGGCATTCAGTTGCATAGATACCATATATCATCATATTACTTAGAGGTTCATAGATTATGAGAGCTGAATGAACTATCTACCAGTCTGCTTTTTTTTTTTTTTTTTTTTTTTAAGGCAATATATTTCTTCCTGGCAAATGCACATAGGTGTTTCGTCTCATCTAAAAATTGGCACATGAGTGTACTCCTGCCCAACTTAACAGTTCCAACTTAATATTTTTAAGTGTTTCTTAAAGAAAGGTACAGTTTGAATTTCCTCACTTCAAATTCTAGTTGTTGGACCTCATTGTGTTTGGGGTGGGGTTAATCTCTCCTAACTTCAGCCCCCCTAAAAGATATGTGTTCTGTGTTTATGGTTTGTCTGGTTTCCCTCTACAGTCAATGCTAGAGAAAGGGAAAATTAGGGACCAATTCATCCCACCTGAAGATATGTGCCTAAGATGGGCAGGATATATCAATGTTTGGAAAGCCCATTTCTCCCCGTTGAACAGAGAAGGAGTCTAAATGAGTGTCTTAGACTAGACACCTAGTTTTAGATGTTCGAAGGTGAGATGCATCCTTCCTTTAATCAGCAATACTGAAGTGTTTCACAGTGTTTGGCTTGTTTTCTTGCCCCTGGACTTCTCTTGATAAATCACTGAACCACATTCAGTATCTTCACACTCTGAACTTTGGACGCAGAACTGTGCTTGGGGACCTTAACAGTGGTGTGGGAGAAGAGCACATAACTTTCTTATTCCTTCTTCTTGTCGCCCTGTTGAATATATCTGAGAGCTGTACAAAATCTTTTTGTGTTAGCATTGCTCTGGCAACTCCCAAAGAGGTGATCATGCACAGCAGCCCTGTGTCATAGGATGGCATGGAACTAGATGCAACTTCTGTAACACTGTCTCCTCACGACCAGTTTATACTCATTTAGTAGACTTCTAGCATTGTCCTTTAGTTCAAATAGTTCTTACCTTCCCTGGTGATATAAAATAGGAGAAGTCATAATGACTCTCAGCTATCACTTTGCAACTACCTCTTTTTCTTCCTGGTGGCAAGTGAAATGGCAAATTTTAATTCTATCATTACAGCGAGATGCCTTGAGGCAGGCAGAGCCTGTCTTCAGATCCAGGTGGGCTCACCAATGTACAGTGAGTGATATAATACTTGACTAGGTCAGCTGAAAATTTTTGCCTGTTCCATTTTTTTTTAATGTTATCATACCCAAAATGGTGACTCAAACATAATTTGTGACTATTATTAAACTCAGGCCTTTGTCTTTCTCCATTGATCTCAAACAAGCTGCTTTGTAGCACAGCAGCTTTTGGTTTTCATTCGCAGGATGGTCCAACTGTACCATTCGGTTATATATTGCATTTGATATGCATGCGTGTTTGTACCTATTACATATGAATTATAAGCTTCCAAATTTCCTTAGCACACTTTTACCTTTTGTGCCAAAGTCTTTAGTGAGTGACAAGATCAGGTGTTCAACTGATCCTTCCTGTCCAGGCCCCGAGGGCTCCAACAGGCCAGACATCCCTGCCCAGGCTGCCCTGGGGTCTCCCCACACCCTGCCCATGGTCCCGAACCCCATTTCAGCCCCCTGGAGCCATCAGTCCCTGCCCTGCCCAGCCCTGGGCCTCCAAGCTGGGCCCACCTGTGGGCCCACATCCCTGCCTAGGGCCCAGCTTGGGCCCAACCGCATCTCCATACCTGATGCCTAGGTCTGGGGGTGCCCCAGCTACCCCCCCCCCCAGCTGCCCTGCTCCTGTCTGGGGTGGTGGGAATGGGTCCAGGCTGTGATGCCCTGCTCTGCCCCCTCAGAGGACCCCCCCATGGCTGCCAGCCCAAGAGCCCCAGACCATGTGGCACCCTTCCACTTCCCTAATGCCCTCTGCCTAGCTATGTAATTGCTTTCAGTACAACCATAATGGCCAGTTTCCTACCCACTCATCTCTGATTTAGTTAATCATTTCTATACACATCTGCAAAGGTATGCGTTTTATAATGAAGTTTGCTTTGAATTTAATTTGGTACAAAATGGTGTTCCACCTTTCTCTCCTCGGAGGATAAATCCTAGCCACCAGTTTTACCCTGGCTAGCTCTTAACCACAGAGAAGAAGCTGGTGCAAATGAACTTTCAGGAAGAGATCACGACTAAAGCTTTTTATGCCAAAGAACTGCCAGAACCTTTTCCTGTCAACAAAACAATAAGGCAACATTATGTTAGTCAAAAATATGCTTTTGATACATTTAACTCCTGAGTCTCTTTGGAAGTGCGATTCAAAATTGCAGATGTGATTGGCATTTGACAGGCCATTTCTGAACCTTTTGTTATTTCTTGTCACCCTTCTATTCTGGATTGTACTACTGACCCTGCTGCGAGCTGAGAAAACTAAACTCCTTACTATGAAACCTTTGATATGAGATATCCAGCAAGAATATTCAGAGTTTGTGCTTTCCAGGGACTTGGCAGCAATTCTATGTGCACAACTAAAAAATTCAAGAAGAGACGTAAAAGTCAGTGTTGGAATATTAGCACATAATATTGGCTACCCCAGCCAAAAAATATTCACAGTTTTAAAAGTTGATAAAATCGTTATCAGGAAGTTCAGAGATGCACAGATCAGTAAGCACTGTCAAGCTAAGTAGAAAAATGACCTTTGAAAGGCCAGCAAATTGGAGTTGAAATAATATGAACATGGTTTCTGGCAGTTTAAAAATTACTGTTTCCAATATGTTCTCTTATCAGTATACGTAAAGTAATTCATGGGCCATCAGAAAGTGTTAGGCAGCATAATTTTATTGATAACATTCAAATGTGAGGTGAAGGTGCTTCCAGTACAAGGTCCATTTCCTGAGATATTCATGCACTCATTTATGGGAGGATTTATTTAATCTGGCTTTAGCCATCTAAAAGTTTTCTTTAAGTGTCTCATCTACTGCACCTATATTTAATGGTGAGAAAGCACTCAAGGCAGTCTTCTTCCCAATCTTATTAAAAATCAGTCTTAGCACTCAAGTGAATGTTTCTTGATAACTGTAAAGGGAGTCCAAATATATAATGGCCTGAGTATCTACACTGTTGTGGGTTAACATTATGCCAGAATGATCATGCATCTTGCTGAATATGAAGATGTTCCTTGTTGCCTGTTCTGTGCTGACCCTTTCATCACTATTGCAGTTTATCTGAGACTATGATGGTGACAGTAGCATAAGTGTGTTTTATGGAAAGGAACATAAAGAATGGCTGGATTACACAAAATGTATAAATGAAGATATGCAGACCTTTAATAATGCATGACAAAACTGAAATGAGGTGCAAAACATTTCATTTTCTTGAGAATGACTCCTCTTTCAAAAAAATTATATCATAAGAGAGAAAATCACAACCCCAAACGATATGTTGCAAAGCTTTAGCTGTCGCAGAATGTTATGGACCATATATATGATGAACAAGTTACTGTGTTTAGGACCTCAGTTACCTCAACCTCAACAGGCTGTTGCAGAACTAGGGCTATGGTTCAGCAAGGAACTTGAATGAATTGAATCTTTTTTCTCTGTACAGTTATGTAATAAAACCAAACATATGTTTTGATATTTGTTGAATCGAGGCTTTTAGGCTGTCCTGGTTTCAGCTGGGATAGAGTTAAGTGTCTTCCTAGTAGCTGGTACAGTGCTGTGTTTTGAGTTCAGT
>JANZLQ010000078.1:20742332-20830129 GCA_026212715.1 Elanus axillaris | reverse complement strand
GTTATCATTAAAATTACTTTCTTCTTTTCTGTACTATTAAACTGTTCTTATCTCAACCCACGAGTTTTTTCCGATTTTCTCCCCCATCCCACCTGGGGGGGGGAAGGGGTGAGCGGCTGCGTGGTGTTAGTTGCTCGCCGGCCCTAAACCACGACATAGGCCAACAATATTTCTGACTCTCAAGGCAGGATAAAATAGCTTTTTTTGTTTGTGCCTCTGTGTTAGTTCCTGTCTTGTGTTTGGGATATGGGGGCTGCATTTCAACACTACCTTGCAGTGTGTTCTTAGTACATTATGGGAAGTCATAAGCACTGTAGGAATATTAAAATTAAAGAATAAAAAAGAAGGAAGTGCAGATCACGCTTCAGTTTCTCCAAGCAGAATTGGGACCATCCTCACTCACAGGTTTTTCCTATTTGATGTGAAGGTTAAAACATTTATAAACATTATGGGCATACTTCAGCAACCTAGCTAGGTATGGGACAGGTCTGAAGCCTTTAAAGACATTTGCTTCTCTGCCAGCTATGTGTAGACCTTAGACACTTACTCTAGGAGATCTAGTTAATTAACAAGAAAAGAAAGTACATGCTGTATGGCTAACTCAGGCAGAACACATCAGCCTGAATTCTGTTCAAGTTTGTCTTTTTTCCTATGCCCAACACTCCGCAATTTTCTCCTGAAAAGTTCATTGAAAAGTTTTATTTTGAAGAAGAAAGAAAAATATTGTTCCTAGTGCTTGACTGCATTACATTAAATGTTTAGTTGACTTTCTATTGTCCAGGTTAACAAGTAGCTGAGTTCGATACACTGGTCAGTGGGAAAGCCAGGTAATACTTGTTGTATGAGCTGAACTCTTTAGCTGAGTTACGCAGGCAGCCTGACCACTGGAGCACAGAGAGCACAATGCAGAGAAATAGAAATCGCTCCACAGGAATCAAATCAGGCATAGAAGGGCAGCACTAAGCCAGAGTTGGTAAGCTTTGCTCAACTTCAGTGCAATAGATACCTGATTACTTTGGTGTCTCTGTAAATGGGCTTCCTATTATTGCCTTTCACTAAATCTACATAGCACCACCTCAGTGCAGACTCCATGCTGCAGAATCTCAGACTTACTCTCCCTGGGCTGAAGCTGGATCTGGAAGCAGTATACCAAGTTCTTGCAATGCTGCACCTGAATAGTGCATGATCTCATAGATCAAACATATATGTAGCTAGCTCCAATGTCTCTCTGTAATATAAGCAATAAAACTCCACTGGTATTCCTCTCAGGTTTACATAGCTGCCTACTGCTTAAGAAAATCACCTTGCTCATTATTCTGACAATGCAGCCAGTTGAATTCCATTTTTCAGATATTTCCCATCCTAGATAGCTAACAGACAGATACAGAAGTTATTTCAAAGGCATCAAACACATCTTGTCCTCTCCAAAAAGGCTTTAGATTCACAAGTGACTGTTATTTTACTGATGAATGTTTTTAACTTGTTTAGTCTAATCTGTTTCACTTGGAATTGCAGTGAAACACTGGGAAAAAAAATCTCTTCTCAAGCAAAATTGGACACTTCTAGAATTTGTGGAAGATGGGTATAGGTTTGCTTTCTCTTATTGCGTGCAAAAATATGACACTTCAGAAGAAAAGAGTCTGAGCTGTGGATGACAATTAGCATTGTGTCAGATTATTTGGCAGAAGCCAGGAAAGGTGTCCAAGTAAAGGATCTCATTCTAAGATCCATGCAATCCAGTCATCCACCAACAGTTTTATCTGTGTGAGGGACTGCTGCTTGCAGGGTCTTCATTGCTTGGAAGGGAACAGATTCTGCAGCATCCAGTAAACTTATCTAGTATGCTGAAATCACATAATAGCCTGACTTCTACCTGTGAGCTTCAACGATGTCCCCAGCTCCTTTCTGAATGACAGGTAACTGAAAGAGAGTGAGAGAGAAGTCCCTGTTCACAGAAGTCCTTTATAATACAAAATGTTTCTTGCATGCCTGTACATACAGACCAGGTACAATCTGATTCTTTGTTGTTTGAGATGAACCCAATTCAATGCTTTACATGCAGATTGTTCAGTACATCGCCTCGCTGAGTAGAATAAGAATGTTCATCTTTATATTCAAAATATGTTGGAATTACCAAAGCAGGACAATTTGAGTCTTTATTTTAGTTTTAAAATTTATAAGGAATAGAGAATCACAAATGGAGAAATAAGTATTGATCCAGATTTTCAGTCTAAATGTAAACCTTTCTTTAGGTTTACAAACAACCAGGCAAATGTTGAGCTTTCTTC
Organism: Elanus axillaris; assembly: GCA_026212715.1. Lineage (NCBI taxonomy): Eukaryota > Metazoa > Chordata > Aves > Accipitriformes > Accipitridae > Elanus > Elanus axillaris. The sequence continues at coordinate 20,827,841 of JANZLQ010000078.1, read as the reverse complement.
TCTGTTATTGCATGCCCTCAGTTTTTCCTGTTATAGAAAGGGATAATGTGTTGAAATACACCAAGAAAGGCCCCCCAATGAATATAATGTGATAGTGTGTGCAGACATTTTGTGTTGCATTTGCCTAAATGTGTCCTTAAGAGCCCAGGTTTCTCAAAGAGTTCAGTCAGGACTGAGTAGGCATCTGACCTATTAGATGGCACACAAACTTAATCAGTAAGAAAAACCACAATCTAAAAAAGTACCTGTATAAATAGAACATTTAATCCTTCTGAGGTAAAACAAAGACAGGGAGCAAATTGTCTGTCAAAAAACAGCTGGCACAATAAATATAAAAAGATTACCAACACTAGTCAAATCTCCGTAGGGGAAAAAGTGCTGTGCTACTCTGTGTCAAAACACAGAGTATGTTTTGGTGCATGAAAACTGAGGTGACGGAAGCTCAACAAATCCATCCATATTGGGTGATGGTTATTAACAGCATTCCAAAAAAAAAAAAAAAGACAATGGAAAAAAAATAAAAACACCCAAGGCCTTTCCGTACATGTCCAAATCAATTTGTCATATTTGTGACACTGAATCCTTCTTTACCAGTGCCATTTGAAGTTATGCCCAATTCTTCAGGCTTTGGAAGCAAGATTGTTCATCAAACAGTTCAGCAAGGTCTGGTGTATCAACAGTAACTATGATGCTTATTATGTCTTTATATAATACAATGGTTGGCTTGTCTTTGAGGAGCAGAATATGCTAATATGTGTAATAATTTTAACTCTGGTACTGCTTTCTTACGTTTACCCTGCACTCCAGTCTAAAACAGGTGAGGAATATTAGCTTCTGGAATGTCCCTCTCTCTATAGGCTGTAGAGAAAACTCAAAAGATTTTGTGCAGCTAAAATTTGATTATGTGAATTTTACCCTACATGGCAAAGTAAAGCAGCATGAAAATTTACTTTCTTAAAGGTAAGTGTGTCCTGAACTGCTTTATTTATACCCTGCTGCTTCAGCTAGCAATGCAAGTCATTAGTACAGGTACAGTTGGTGCTCGTCAAGAGAGGTTCAGTGATACTGATAATGCCATTAAAACACTCAAAACAGTAACAGTATAATGAGGCCCATGGTTTGGCATAGAAATCAAAATCATCATGACCACAGAAAGTAATGTGAAAATATAGCCTTATCTTGCTGTCAACATAAACATAGAAAATAATTCACAGCTGTGGCCTGATCTTACTGTCATTGAAATTGTGGCAAAAGACCCAATAAATTCCATCACTGGTATATTGAGACTATAAATCCTCTTTGGTCTTAGCTCTTAGATATTCCTCTTGTCCAAATGTTATTCAAAGAGTTTCTTATAATTTCTATTGGAAATATCACTGTTAAAGTCATACATATGATCAAACGCAATTTGCAAACAGCTTAAAGACTTGAGATACATTTTAAAATGAACTTCTGAGGCATAGTGTTGGTTAATAACTTAATTTCCTCTTCATAATTATTTTTACCAAAATTATCCCCTTGCAAATTTTTATTTATTTAAAGATCATAAAAAATAACATCATTAGAAAAAATGAAGCAGTAGCTCTTTTATAACATAATGTAACGTAATGCAACATAACATAATGGAACAGAACAGAACAGAACATAATTTTACTGTTGGTGTTACTAACATAGAAGGCTATATTTAAACATTTTTTAAAACTGTTACAATATTTAATGATAGTAATCAACTTTTATATTTCTTTAGTTTTCTGTTCTCTGCATCTCTTATTTTATCATCTATCTTTTTAAATTAAACTTCTTCTGCCATTGACAAGAGGAAAAATTCTGTCCATTTCTTATTGGAATTAAGTCTTCATATACTCTCATTTATGAAGGAAACCTGTCATGTGCCTAAATTTTAATGTGTGAGTAGGTAGTTAGATTATTTTCACATATATAAAAATTGTTCATAATTGCAGGTTAAAAAAGCCTTAGAAGTGTTACTTGCAGTTCAAGTAAATTATCTTAATTCATTAGTTTGAGAAAAAGATGTTGCAACATGTGGAGCAGTGAGGGCTTGTATTGGGTTTGCATGGCAAGGTTTTGGTAGCGGCGGGGGGACTACTGGGATGGCTGCTGTGAGAAGCTGCTGGAAGCTTCCCCTGTGTCCAATGGAGCTAATGCCAGCCAGCTCCAAGATGGACCCGCCGCTGGCCAAGGCCAAGCCCATCAGTGACAGTGGTAGCACCTCTGGGACAACAGATTTAAGAAAGGGAAAAAGGTTGCAGTGGGCACAGAAACTGCAGCCAGTAGAGAGAAGTGAGAATATGAGGGAGAAACAGCCCTGCAGACCCCAAGGTCAGTGAAGAAGGAGAGGGAGGAGATGCTCCAGGTGCCGGAGCAGAGATGCCCCTGCAGCCCGTGGGGAAGACCGTGGTGAGGCAGGTTGTCCCCCTGCAGCCCAGGGAGGTCCACGGTGGAGCAGATCTCCACCTGCAGCCCGGGGAGGACCCCACACTGGAGCAGGTGGGTCCCCGAAGGAGGCTGTGACCCCATGGGAAGCCCATGCTGGAGCAGGCTGCTGGCAGGACCTGCGAATCTGTGGAGACAGGAGCCCATGGAGCAGGTTTTCTGCCAGGACTTGTGACCCTGTGGGGGGCCCATGCTGGAGCAGTGTGCTCCTGAAGGACTGACTGCCTGCCATGGAAGGGACCCACGCTGGAGCAGTTTGTGAAGAACTGTAGCCCGTGGGAAGGACCTACATTAGAGAAGTTCGTGGAGGACTGTCTCCCATGGGAGGGATCCCACGCTGGAGTGGAATGAGAAATTGCAGATGGAGTAGTGTAAAATGATGTGATATGAATACCTTTGTAACTGGCAGCAAGTCTATGGCTAAAAAATGAAAAATAATAATAAATTTTAGATATAAAAGTTTTGCAGCAAGTATCCATAGCTAAATTTTACTCACATCCACATTATTCACATTCCCACATTATATCCCACAACTTAGTACAATTACACATTATTTTATCACTGACAGAGAGCAACTTACCCTTTCCATTGTTTTGAAAGAAAGTGGGAGATGCTGGGGAAAGTTGACATTATAGATATGAGAGGGAGAAGCTACAAAGATTTTTCATTATACAAAAGTATCTCCAGAAGCTACTGGAACACACATCTTTGGTACTGTCCTACCTACTAGTTCTATGTAGTGTATGGAAAACTCCCTGTATTATTTGTCTGTGAAACATTATGTCCCTCAGCTAAGGGACGTATTTCTTACCAGAATGGTGCTGACTGGGTTTGTCTCCAGAGAACTGAATGCTGATGAACAACCTCCTCTAGGCAGTCTGAAAAGGCTGTGAACAGACCTCTGTAAAGCAGCTGTGAGAATAGACTCAAAGGGAAAAAAACTTTCCAAAGGTCATGGCATTATATGGTGGAATCAGTGAGCCACAGAAAATAACTCCTATCCAAGAACAGAGCAAGCAGAACACTTTCAACAACTCTGGGAATGGAGAATTTTGGAGATACCATATAGGAAAACAGAAAAAATTTGACATTGCCTACTGATAGTATTAGACACAGATGATGTGATTAAAGTGAGAATAAAAGACAGAAATCCCTCACAAATCTTTCTCGAAGATATAGCATTCCTTCATTCCCTTTGCTTCTTAGGGGAAGTGGGAGAAACTAATAATTCATAGAAATAGTAGATTTTTTTTTTCTCATTTTGCTTGCTGGGAGATGGTAAGGATTAAAAAAAGTTTTTTTTGTTCATATGATGTTATAGAAAGCATTTTAAGTGTTTTAGCAAACATAAATTTATTATTTCTAGTATGATGCAGATTCTTTTTCTAAAATTCTCAGCTGACAAATCCCCATCCTGCATTTAAATACTATGTAAAAAGAAGCAGGATTCCACCACCTGTTTCAATGCAATGAACAGCTCCTTTTAATAGTTCTTTAAATTATAAATATACAGGGCAGGTGGAGCATTTGAACTATTGATTTACCTAAAATTTAATGTTGTGACTCACTGAAAAACTGCAACATATTCATAAGATTTAGTAAGAAAATAGGATTCTTGCCTATACTGGGTGTCAGAAACATAGTTTTGCACAAGGAAAATACAGTATTACTTCAGGCAGTTTGACAAAAAAGAAATCCATGGATGGTATAAATGGCATTTCTACCTTCCCTTTAGTAAGCCAATTTGCACCAAATGAAAATATTTGCTGGTTTTATGTTTCTCACAGTAGCAACTATCAATCTTGCAACTGATGCGATTATGCATAATTCTGAATGTAGTCTATCAGCCCTTGAAAAACTTGCACTCTTTGTCATTTCCAGAGGTAATTCCAAATTAGTTAAATCCTTTCCAAATGAAAATATTTCTAATTATTATTTTACTGACAAGTGCAAATTTTTGCTTTATTTAATTTGCCAGGATGGTGTAATGACCACCCTACATTCTAAGGCGTTTTTCAATAATATTTGTTCAAGAAGAATGAATAGTTTTCATTTATATAAAAAATACTACACTTGAAAAATCCTTACTAATTTTTTAACAGATGGTTTTATGGGATAGTGTTCCTTCAATAGCTATTTATGTACCTTAAAGTTTACTTTTACATAAGTGGTTAACAAAAAACACATCCACAGCAATTGTGGAAAGAGATAAACAATACTTTAGGTATCCAGACAGCTTTGCAGAGATCATTGCAAGTCACCCAGCTAACCGTTCAGCTAACTTCTTACAAATGCTAATGAAGGACTGGCTTAATTTTTGTTACCTTTGTCTCAAGTTTGAAAAATCTATAATACTTTTGGTGTTGTATACATTAGGTATGTTCTTGATTTCTAGTAATATTTGATAGTCAGAATCTTTCTCTACATTCTTAGGAATTTTGGAAAGGTATCTTCAAATCCAGCAATCTCTTGTTATTTGATCTGCTCAAGACCTTTGTTCACCTCCTGCACTAAATATAGAATTTTGACAGTTTGACAAGTTTTAATAGACTTGTTCTTGGGCTTTGTTTTCATGATGTCTGTATTTGGCAGCTAAAGAGCTGTTGGGATGTAACATTTGAATTTTGTTTTTAAAGGTTTCTAGACGTCTTACTTCATAGCCTTGAGGACTAGACTTTGATTTTAAAAAGTTCTGTATCTCTTGGATTTCTGGTGGCATGACATAATTGTTGTCCAGCCCAAAGCAAAGATTAAGGAGCAGTAGGAAAATTTGTTTTCTGGCTGTATCTATGGCTCTTCACTAATTAAATACTGTCTGAGACTTGTTACCCAAAATTTTAGATCACTAAACTTAACAAAATGAGTCCTCTTGACTATGACACTCATCACACAATAATACTGAAGTTTTTATATTGGCACAGAGATGCATAAGCTGTATCACCTGACATCACAATTTAGTTGGTTAGTTTATGTTTTTGTTATGGATTTTGATAAAAGCATATATTTATTGATTTTAGAGGGATGAGCTTGTTTCCATAGATGAGTTTCTTGAAGATAAGAGGTATTAGTGCCTTCAAAATGTTATTCACGTATTTCACATTGGAATACAGAAATCTTTCACATTCCAGTATTTTCCTGCTAGACTTGTTGGCTCTCTGTAAAGATCCTGACAAAGATTTTGTATAACACTTTGACAGAATTATTTTTTCTAACCTAGAGTGTGACTAAGGACACCTACATGTAGAACTGTCTGATGTGTTTTCACACTCAACAGGAAGGACTTGAGGAGGTTTCTAGGTACATCTGGAGACTTCTTATTTGGTTATGACCTTGTTGGGTGGAAGGTTCCATTCCTGATATTTATTTAGATAATGCAGATGTGGTTTGGGGTGATATTTTATTCATGATTACTCTTTTTTTTATCTGGGTAGATTGAAATGGATGCACTTGACATGTTATTGTACCTTAATTTTCTCTCTTAGTCTCTACAGAATAGTACAAACAATATTCCTTATTTCAGAAATGCAGCATTAATAGAAGTTTAAGGAGCTCAGCCATTCATCTAGTTATAGTTGTTGCTGAACAAATCTGGATGAACGACTGAAAACTGAAACTTGACCCGTAGGAGTAATTTGTCTGAGAAAAGGACATGGGTGTGTAATCGTGGACTTATAATTTTTTCCCGTGCTGAAAGCACTTAGAGCTGCTTAGAAGCAGCACAGACAACTTGCTAAAGATAATGGAAACAATACAGATGATTGTCACATATTATAAACACCTAAAAAAGAAGGAAAGCACTTTTACTGTGACCTCTTCCACTCTCATATAGTAGCATTACTGGTATTAATTGTATTAATTTTCTAATATTAATTGTAAAAGACTTTGTAATGAAACTTTCTATGTTTGTGCAAAGTAAGCTGTGCTGACTTGTTAACCACGGGGGACACTTTTTCCTTTTTCGAACAAAGGCACAAGTTTGCCTGTTGTGTTTAAAAAGTTTCATTTTCTTTCTGTTTTTTTAAGTTTTATTTTCTACTGTCAAATATTTTCAAGATTAATGGACTGGAAATTAGTTTGCCTTTGCAATTCCCAGAATTTAACATTAATGGAATCTCCTGTTATGTGAAATATTATGGCAAAGTATAGGTAAAATAGTGGCAATGGGTGAAAAACACATAGAGCATTTCTGCATGTGTGAGCTTCTAATGTTTGACACAAGTTAAAGGCATTGATTAATACACTTGAAATTGATTCCATTTGTAATTACTTTCCTTCTCCAGTAAGACTCAGTTTTAAGGGCAATAATAGCACAGAACACCATGGTTAATTGTGTGTGTTATAGCTTCTAAAATTGTGTACATGATTCATTTGAAGATCTTGCAATGTGTATGCACAAGCTAAATAAATTAAAAATAAAGGGCTCATTAATAATGATTTTTTGACACTTGGTACAGTCTTTTGTGTTGCGGGAAAAAAATAGACACACAGCTGTTAATTGACAAGGTAAGTAATAATCCTTTGATTACAGTAGCTAAAGGCTGTCTTTTAATGGATTTTACTTGTCACTTTTAATTCTTTTTAATCTTTGTCTGCATTTCATTAGAACGGCTTTATTATTCTGATGGCACTCCTGTCGCTATTCTGATTGAGTTAATGGGTTGGCGTCATACCACAAAACTCCAGTGTAAAATATAATAGTGTTATATTTATAGTCTTCAGGGACATTTTTAAGATGATTGCTTTGCCAATCAGCTTTTCTGGTTTTACTTAGTACATTATTGTAAATGGAGTGCTGTATTTTGCTTTCTCTTGCCTGGTAGCTACTTTGAGCAAAGCTTCTGTCTTAATCTTCCATGACTTAATCTACCTAGGAAATTCAACAGCCAGTTGGTGAGGGAGCTAGAAAGGGTCTGTTATAATTTTCTGTCTGGCTCTTCAGCTGCAATTTTGACTTTCTGCTTAAAAGCTACATGCCTGCAGTGCAGTTTTCCTAACAGATGATACAGGTACTTGAATATTATTTAAAAATTTAACTGAGGTCTCATAATGCAGCTCTTAAAGTGGTTTTGTTACTATCTTGTGTTCTCAACTACAGCTGTACAGCTGAAGGATGCATGATATTTAGGCCTTTATGCTTCATTTACTTATCTTTGGATAAACTAGTGTTCAAGGTACTGTATTTTTTCCACATGTTACTGAGGAGTCTGAAAAATTGCTAATAATTGTAAAGATAATAACATTTAATGGAAGAAAACCTTGTTAAATAATTGCAGAACATGTGTCAGGCAGCTCCTGATTACTTTTTCAATTATGTTCTTTTAAAATTATACTGATTGTGTATAGAATAATGCTTGGGTAGACAAGAATATTTGTCTTTTTAGATTGAGAGAAGCAATATAACATACAATAAATTACTATAGAGAATCTATTCATACAGTATTGATGATTATATCTATGATACAAGTCCAGCTGTGACACTGAGCCATGCTGTTGTTATTGAACTATATAATACTCTGCTGCAGAACAGATGTCATAATTATAACAGGCAACATTTTATGATGGGGTTTTGGAAAGTTTTCTAGAGCATGACTTACATGTTTATAACAATAAGTTAACGTCACATTCAGGAAATAACTGGGTGGTGTGGGGGTGGGGATTGCCGCTCGGGTACTAACTGGGTGTCGATCGGCAGGTGGTGAGCAATTACTCTGTGCACCATTTGTATATTCCAATCCTTTTACTATTATGTTGTCATTTTATTAGTGCTGCTATCATTATAATTTCCTTCTTCTTTTCTGTTCTATTAAACTGTTCTTATCTCAACCCACGAGTTTTACTTCTTTTCGCGATTTTCTCCCCCATCCCGCTGCAGGGGGGAAGGGGTGAGCGGCTGCGTGGTGTTTAGTTGCTTACTGGCGTTAAACCATGACACCTACAAGCTAGGAAATGAGGAAGATATGTGGAAAATAGCTACCTAAATTAATATATTTTTATTTTTAAAATAGTTTTGGTATAACACTTTTATTTTTCCCTTTCCTGTGGAGATGGAGATTTGCTAAAGTGGGGTGCAGTTTTCAAAGGACATTAACACATATTGTCTAAAAATTGTTGACGAAGCAGCAGAGATAAGCTGATAATGTGTTATATCAGTAGGCAAGGTTTTCAGGACTGTAAATAGAAATGCAGATGATTTTTTCAAACTGCCATCTACAAAGAAAATATATCTGTTATATTTGGGGTAATCTGAGTTGGTAGTGTTAAAAAGCATTTTCTTGAAGAGGGCTACTTATTATACCTTGTGTTACTTAAATCTATTACAAAGTAGCAGAGAAGACGAATGCCATGTCTGTTGATATGTATATATTCATACATATACATATGTTTGCTTGTGCTCACTGTTCTTACAATTAACTGTTTAATTGGACAGGAAGACTTAAATATTTGTTTTATTTTACTGAATGAAACTTTTCTTTGAGACACACTTTCATATGCTACATTATTAGCAGCCCTTAAGCATGTAAGAGATACCTGACTGTGACCTTTGTTCTCTCTAGTTCCACTGTATTAAATTGCAAATGTTAGAACCTGGTGAATGATGTGCAGCTGCTGCTGCAAGAGAATGGTATTTTGTTTATGTTCCAGAAATACAAATACATTTAAATGTTCCAATGAGACATAGATGCTCCAGAACAATAACCTCTATGATTTTCTCCTGGAACCACCAGAGAACATAATTTGGGCCATCTAGCTTTTATATAATTACTATTATTATTATTATTTGCATTCCTATAGTGCCCAGGAACCCCAGCTGGGAAGGAACTTCATGCAAGTCCTCCTATACTATTTCTGCATAAGGACAATCCAGTATAAAATCTTTACAGTACAGACAAAGTTCACTTTACAAATTCTATCCCATGCAGATCATTGAGTCCAAGTACAAAATATGCAGAGATTTTTTGATAGTAGCAACACATGCACTTTTGGAAAACCTTTCAAATCTGAACATTTTCAAAACAGTATACCTAATGCCCAGGCTTTTGTCATCTTCACTTTTTGGGTAGCTACAGCTAGATGGCTTACAACAGAATTAGTATTTTGCATGGAAGTCCAAATAATGACACTCTGAGGAATGCAGAGATTGTACTGGTTCAAAGGCATTCCTATTCTCTTGTAATTTTTAATGCTTTCTAATATTGTACCTACTGTCTAAGCTGTTTTCCAATTCCAATATGTCAGGAGTTACATAGATTACTGCTTGACTTGGATGGAAGCAGCCTCTTCTGTTTTCTATACTTACTTAGTTCAGCATAATTGTCTTTATAGCTTGCTTAAAGATTGGTGCACAGATCTGTATTGATTCATATTTCTTTCTCTCCTCTGTGAATTTGCATTTGTGGATGTTGCCAGATAAACTCAGCAAATTTATTATGGTATTTTTCTAGCCTGAGTTAAAGGATAGGCAAGAGCAGATGATGGTTTCATGTGGGACCTATTAAAATACAGTGGTCATAGAACCGTAAACATTTACCAGAAAACTACAAGGAAATAAAATGGCTTCCAGAAATGTTTTAGTGTGGGTTTATTCCACTGAGCTGAATCATCAGAGTAAAATTAATAAATTTAGAAGTGTTTTATGAAGCATCCATTCACTCTCAAGTGGTCAGCAGAGCTACCTTTACTATATATCAATAAATGAGGGCTTGTTGACAGAGGTAGTTGAGTGGCGAAATACAAAAGACACAGGAAAGACAGAATGGGCATTTAGAAGGTACTGCATAGAGAAGTGGAGGCAAAAATTGACAGAAAGCAGGGATTGTGGGGGAAAAAAGGGAGCGTGAGAGACTAAAACAAAAGAACTTAGAAGAAATAATAAGAGACAATATGTGCAAGTTGAAAACAGCAGGATTTTAACTTCAGCTTAGACTGATGGTATTTAATGCCCTAAGTCTCTAGATATCCTAGCAATAGTTCGACTTATCTTTTTCATCTCTCTTTGCTTCAGCACTGCACTATGGGTTATAATTAAAGCTGCTCTAAGATAGCAACAAAATTGAATAAATTATCCACTGAAAACTGGCAATATTTTCTAAATAATGTAGTCAATGTATAGTATTCAACTAAAAATAGGTACAATATACACAGTACTCTGCGCACACTCAGAGTTGGTCCTTGGCCCACATTTTATCATAACTAGTAGATAGATTTATTTTCTTTTTAGGGGAGGCAAGCAAGAAATACTGCTTTTCTTTCTAGCCTCACAAGATACGATACATGAGTGCATTTCAGTGTTACAATTTTAAAGTTCATTTCAGCACAGTATTCTAATAAGGAACAATGAACTAATCTCTTCACTGGAACTTAGTGGTGGCCTAGACATCGGTGATAATGGTATGATTAAGCTCAGAAGAGAAAAATAAAGATAGTTCCAACAAGCTAGGTGTATGTTTAGTGCTTCAGAACAGCTAACTTCCAAAACCCAAAGAAAATTAAGAGAAAATTCTGACTAACAACAAGAAGACACACAGAAATTTTTGAGTGGAGGTAGATATGAGAAAGGATTTATGGAATAGACAGAAAGCTGCATTGCCTTACCGAAAAGGACAAGTTTTTCTAAAAACCCATTGCAGCTCAGTGGCAATACAAAGGACAGCAATTGCCAATGAAAGCAATGGGGAGAAAGTGGAAGAAAAGGTACATACAAATTAACCAATAAATGTGGGACTATAAAATACAGAGTATTTAAAGGAAGATAAAAAACCCAGGGTAAAAGGCGGTCTGTTGATCTAAGGCTTATGAGCTTCAAAAATTGTATTATGAATGAAATAAATTTTGCCAAAGTCATATATCCTATAAATATCAAAAATCATGGGTTTTATACATTTTAAATTTATATGTATATAAAATGATGCAGAGAATCCAAATATAATCAACAGTTATTTGCATAAAGCAAACACGATGAGCATTAAGCTAATGGAAGTGAGGTAAGGAAGTACTATTTGTTCCTTTACTGATCATTAATCTAAACTATAATCTAAAAAAAAAAAAAATGTGTCTTTTTTAAACCACCAGGCCTAGCCCACTTATTGTTAAAAGTTTTTGGTCTTAGCTGGACCTATGAAATATTTAAATAAACATTGAGTAATAAGAGATAATTGCAGAAAGCTGAAAGAGCACTGATACTGTCAGTATTCAACAAGGCTGGTAGGTTGTTCCACGAAACCATAATCTAACTCCAATTCTAAGCAAAATAATATAAAAGCTACTGTGGGAAGAGCAGTATCAAGACATGCCAATACCTAAAACATCTGCTTCCACAGATGTTCTTCTCTTCTCCTTGGTCTCCTTCCAGGAGCAAATGTTACCTTGTCCCGTTTATCACTACAGATCAGCAGCCCTTCTTTGTGGTTGCCAGTGCAAAGGAAGGGGGACTAGTAGAACGTATTTTTCTCTTGGTGCTCCTATCAGTAGGATTTTTGTGGTAGGAACCCATCTTGCTTCCCTTGCCACAGCTCTGGTTAGAAAAAAACAATAAATTTAATATAGTAGCTTGGTTAATTAAATTTTTATGAAGATATTTAGGCAAGCATGTCTTGTCAACCAAATATTTCTTAGCTCAAGGTAATTTTTTACATGTGTGGACATGGAAGACATAAAAAGGAAAAAAAATTTATCTGTTCTTTCTTGATCGTTTCCTCATTTTAATGCTAAATAATGCATTTTTTTCTTTACTACATAGGCATGGAAACTCATGTAAGCTATTTGTCAGTTATGAACTCTCAGTGTAATGCAGCTGAGATATATTAAGTCATATATTATATTCTAACAACTTAGAAGGGTTTGAAATACAAGAACAAATGTTAAATGTATTTAGAACTGTCCCTTTTCCTCTGTTTCCTAAGAAGTTGGACCTGTTATAATTAGTTTCACATTAACATTTACACTTACATTGCATTACATTACATTAAGTTATATTACATTACATAAACATGTTTAGTTTTACATTAAATACATATTCTTAAAGCCACTGTCAAAATACTTCTGTTGAAAAGTGGGATGATGAAGGAGGAGTTATTGACAGAATACTGAATTTTATTGTCAATTGAGATAAATTGAATTAATTGTTTGTAGCTTTATCACACAAAAGCATAGTTGCCATTCTGTACAGAAGTCATCACCACCCCACTTGTCAGGACTTTCTAAAATAAAATGTATTTAAAAAAGAAACATGGAAAGCAATTTAGGGGGAAATATCTGTGTTTTGCCTCATTGTTAAAGCATTTGAAAGAAATAGAATCTCTCAAAAGCTTCTTGTTCAAACACAATCACTGTAATCTGCATTCATTATAATACTGTGCATTGTACTCCTTTGACAGCAGAGCTATGCAGTCAATATGCTCCTTTTCAGCACCCTCTGCTATACCGATCTCCTATGGTTAATAGTTGCGACACATGCACTGTATAAGCATTTCACAATTTTACCAAATGCACTTTGGCCTCTTACAGCCTTTAATTAGCAAGCAAATGCTTAAAACAATACCTACTACAATAACTTCTTGCTTAGCTTTTAGAATAATTTAAATAAAAGAGCTAAAATCCATATTTTAAATCTAGAAGAAAAAATGGTAGAGCAATGTAGTTTAAAATACGTTCAAACAAATTATTATATAAAACCAGCAGTTAAAAAATCTAAAATGTCAGTATATGCAAATACGTAGCTAAGACACCCAAACAAACTTAACTTTATGAAGGCCATAAAGAAGACAAAGATCCATATTATATGCAGCCCATGCTTCTAAGTGATAAAAACTTTCTTTTACTTATCATATATCTAACTACATTTGTTCCTTTCTTGTAAATAATTTTCTTTGAAGTTTAATTGTCTTTTGTATTGAAAATAATGTCTCACTGAATGTATAAAAATGTCAGATAATAATAAAGTCTACATAATACATCTGCTTAATGCCACAGCTGTGTTAGGCAAAGAAACAAAGTCCAAGATGACCTGAAGTGGCAGTTAAGGAAGTCTGTACGTAACATGTAGGATCTAAATGTTCGTGACTGTTTTGAGGAATTTTATATTTGATAAATATCATATTGTTTCTAATTTGTGTGTATGAAGGCTGACATCACAGAATCATAGGACCACAGGATAATTCAGGATGGAAGAGACATCGAGAGGTCTCCAGTCCAACCTCCAGCTCAAGCAGGGTCAGCTGTGAGCTCAGACCAGGTTGTTCAGGGCTTTGTCCAATCTGGTATCGAAAACCTCAAAAATATAGAACATGCAACCTCTCTGTGCAACTTGTGCTGCTGCTTCATTGTCCTCACTGAGAAGTTTTTCCCTATATTCAGTCTGAACTTCCCTTCTTTCAGCTTACTCCCACTGCCTCTCATCCTCCCTTCATGCACCTCTGTGAAGAGTGCAGCTCCATCTTCCTGATAACTCCTTGTAAGTACTGCTGTGAGGTCCCTCCAAAGCTATCCCTTCCCCAGGCTGACCAAGCCGTGGTCTTTCAGCTTCTCTTTACAGGGCAAAAGCTCCATCTTGACCATCCTGGCAGCCCTCATCAGACAAGGAAATCTCTTGTAAATAGGTAGTGCAACTCTCTTGAATTCCTCAGGTAGTGCAACAGGTTCCTGATGCCACCATATTAAGGTGCTTTAGCTTAACTGCAAAAGTACATTCCCAGCAAATTAGCAGTTCTCCCTTTCAGTGACTTCTAGTCTCTATCCACTGTGTGATGGTTCTACCTGTATTCTTATTTTTCACTTTCAAAAACTGAGATTCCACACAAACAGAAAAGTTGGACTGGTTTCAGCAATGAATGGAAAAGAAATGAAGACATTTTCAGTTCACATTTTGGGCTAAAGAAACCATTAGAGGTCATGAATTTTGTAGAGATACGAAAAAAGGTGATGGTTATATGTGTATCAAATAATAGATTTTTATGACAAGTGCAATGTATAAATAATATTGAGTTGCTTAGTGTACTCTGTCTACTAACCCATCTTCATATGCTAGTGACATATTTAGTAGAAGAATTTTTATACCAAAAAAATTGCTAGATAAGAACTGTTAACTGTTTTTCTACAGTTTACTTTTTTTTCTTTTTGGTAAATTCTTTGTACATACAAATAACTATTTAATATTTTTGGTATATATTCAATCATTAAGCAATTACATTTTAAAAATAATTACAACAATACTACATTTTTGGTCATTATTAATTCCCAGTATGCAAATTAATAAGTTTAACTTTTACAGGCAATGTAACCTAAACGTATTGTTTCTAATAGTATCATCAACTAAGGTTTCACATGAAGTGAGGAATTTGTCAGGAAATTATTGAATCCATTTATACATTTCTTTTCTTGCCCTGCATACTTTGATCTTTCACTAATATATTTTGGTCATTCCTCACATAATTCTGAGGGAGGGAGACTTTTTACTTCTTTTTTGATATGCACTATACCATGTGGGTTTATTTGTCACAGTAGCTGCAAAACCAGTTATAAACTTAGTATTGGATCCACTAAAAAATTTTATTCTCAATGAAAAATAAGCCTTTGTTATATGTGTTAAGCTTGAACCTTATACTAAAATGGTAATCAGTTAAGATCATGGGTTGTGGTCTAACAGTAAAATCAGTTTCTTAGGTGAAACAAGATCATCCTTTACACTTCAAGTCAGAAAAGGATGTACGTGCATTCAGTCACAGAGCGATGGGCAGTATCAGATGAGAGATATAAACAGTCACTCAGCACCACAGTGTGTATATTTAATGGAAGTAATAGCCCTCTCTGATGTTAAACAAGCAGAATAATGAACATGTCCCAAATGTGACGTACTATAAAGTGTGAAACCGAGCCAAAGAGTCTTCTAAATGGATAATGTCTTTTTTTTTTTTTTTTCTATTTCAGAAATACTTCATAGTGTGATCTTACCTGCTATTTTGATTCTTTCTTCTTTATGCAGGTATATACCTACAATTGCAGTTTTGCATGTTTTGTGAGCAATAGGGAACTGTGGTTTATGAAATCCTTGTATGGTCTACGCCAAAAAACGGAGTTCAGAATGACTGCCAGATGCTATCTTAGTCTGTTGCTATGAAGTTGCAACAATATGTTTGTCTCTCCTTTAGTCACTGGAAGGACTGTATAAAATTAATGGGAAGCTCTCTTTTCCAAGGGATCTTCTTAACTTCTTGGCATTTTAAATATTCTTTCATGATGTCTTTAAAAAATGGCATTATAGAATTAGCATTGGAAAAGTCAAAGAAATCTATTATTTTTCTTTTAGAATAATTCAGTAAAGACAGTAATAATTATCATATCATGTCTGTTATGGCAAATTTCACAGAAATTTACTCTTTGCATGGACCAAATTTATCTTCACTTAGTTATCCTTGAAAATGTTCTTTGCCTGCATGAACATGAGATAGAGTTTCTTCATCTGCCACAAAATCCAAATTTTTAAAGGCTTTTCAGTTTAACATTGTCACTTGCTGTTATAATTTTTATCCTAGACATGCCAAAGGTAGTCTTTGCAAAACAAATCTGGAAGAATGGCTGGACTGAACTTTAGCTGACTGCATTTGGGTGCAAATTTTTTACTAGAAAAAGACCTAAAAAGTCATTGTATTTCTCAAATTCTCTTGATTAAGATCAAGTTTCTGTAGTCATTCTTCTTTCTTCACAAAACTTACCTAAGCTTTCCTATGTAAGAACACACCATTCATCTGTGTTTATGCCAGATTTTGATAAGGACTCTTGGGTACTACTGCAATATAAATAATATAAATAATTTATAATTAAAATTATGCTAATAGTAGAAGGTTTGAATGCACAGGGAAACGAACACCAGTACTCAATTTACTATTGATCTGATTAGCAATCATGCTTTCTGGAAACAATGGTACAATGATAACTAAAATCAATGTCATTCTTTTGGCAAAACAATTTGTAATTTTTCATTATTCCTGCTCTCCTTTGGAAAAAATGTCTCAGAATACTTATCCCTTATAAGGTGCATTTTTTTGATACAGCGGCTTCATGCAACATGCGCAATGGCTTTATGATGTCATTAAAGTCTGGCACCACAAACTGGCAAAATCTGTCTATTTTTATTTACTATTTGACTTGCTATTCAATGTGTCATTTATTACTTACAACCAAAATATTTATCCATCTAATTTGATTTGGCAGTTGCATACCGTACAAATTATATAAAGAAATAGAAAGTTAGAGTGTTGCCAGTTTGGTAAACACTTTTCATGAGAAGTTTCAAAACCTTAATAAAGTAATAGTGTCAGAAACACAAAACCACTAAAACCAAAACTACAAAATTGAAACTTTGGGCTATGGCAGTAGTCAAACTACACATGGTAATAAATGAGAGAATCAAGGTAGAATTTTTCACTGTTGAGAATTCCTACAGAGAAAAAATACCTGCAGTTATTGACATGGTTTAAGTATTTATTTAAAACAGAGTCTTGGAACCAGCCTCTTTTTAAATTTTCCTAAAACCACTGGGTACAATGAGCTATTAAAAAATTGTTACAGTGGTTTCTAGCTAATTTCAGAGAAGCTATTCATTCTGCTAAAGAATTTATTGCTTTGCTAACATATTAGAGCTATGGTTTTGGCCAACCTGCTCATTAGTTTCTAAGCATCCATGCACCTTGTTCTTAAATATGCAAATATCGATTAGAATTTTCAGTGGAAAATGGGCATTTACATTTAATTGGTGCAGCATACCCTGAAAACAAGCTCATTCCAGCTTATTATTAGTGGAAATAAACAATCCTGGAATTTTAGAGGTAGCAAATTAGTTTGCCACTACAATCTTCTTCCATTTGCTTCAGCGCAATAAGGGAAAAGCAAACAATAAGCTATATAGCTCTCCAGTTATTAACAATCTTCTTCCTAACATGCAGACTTTTTTAAGGAATATCTTTGCTATACAATTGCAACTTCATAGTATTTATCAATGTTTTATTTACCATTTAATGAAAGAAACAGTGCTCATAGACTTGCCTTCCAAAACATGACTCATACTTTCTGATTAATTCTACAATAAAGTAATTCACAGAAAAGTTAAATATTGTAGGATGGTGCATATACACCTTGATTGATATCCAGCTCCAAAGCTATACTCTTCTGAATTGTTTGTTCCTCCTTGCTTAGTACTGCACCTGTAAATTCATCTGTGAATACACTGGCAATATACCAGAATAAACAGGGACGTTCAGTGTGCTTTGTCTCAGTCTCTACCTACAAAGACCATTAAGTTTCAAAATGATGTGTTTAAATTTGTTATCACTGAGCAAAGAAGTATTAAATTACTATCCATTATGAGCATTTTTACAGTCCTGATATTCAACATTTATGGACGTCAAAGTGTGGGCAGAAATGTTGAGGTGACCTATGTTTTAGAATATAAACATTCAGAAAGATCAGGAGAAAACTTTTGGAAAAAAATCTTTACAGTTGTTTTCACATAGAAAAATGGTGACATAATTTCTTAGAGAGGATCAAAATTAAATACTTTTAGATTGTGGAACTAGTTGTAAGAGTATTAGGGTTATGAATATTTACTGAGCTCTAGGGATAAGATAATTAAAAGACTCTGCCAGGATTAAAAAATAAAATAAACTGACTGAGAAGGCAGGTTTGACAACTATCAATAAAGCCTAAACATGGAGTGGTAAACAAAAAGTCACAATCTCCCTACAGAGCCACCATCATAACATGACATTCACGAAGAGCAAGGAAATAGTGGCTCAGAATCTTATACATCTTTAGTAGAGAGACAAAGCAAGGCAAACAATAATCCCATAAATGGTCAATCTAATTTAACTTTAGTCATCTAAAATCAGCATCTAATTTTTTCATCCTAAGCCCTCAGCATTCAGAATATTTTATCTCACCTATTTTAGAATCCCTATTTTAAAAGGACCATTGTTTAAGTGAGGATTGTTTCTCCATTTGCTGTAAAGGAAGTCTAAAGTGAGTAGTCCTGTCTAAGACCAAATCTAATTTTTAGATGGTGGAATCAGGGTGAGTAAATCTATCCATGTAAGATTAATCACAATTCACTGGTAATAAAGCAGTAAGTTGAATTAATTTTCTCCATGGATGTAGAGATGTAACATTTAGGGCTAGTTTAAGGAGACAGCAGTTTCCATTCAGATATGCATGTAACAGGTATACCTTTGCAGGGATTCACATTATACTATAATAGAGAAATGTTTGCAGAGGTGCAGAAGCTGAATATCTGGGCTGGAGTAGTAAACTGCTGTAACACCTGAGCCTCAGAAAATATGTGCATGTGTATCTGTGTGTGTGTATGTATATGTAAATTTGCAGATAACCACCCTTGACTGTCATTCATTAGGCAAAGTGTAGATTCAGGAAAGGGCATAAAAATGTTGTAGAGCGCTTGTTGCCTCAGAGTATTCCTCTTGACAGAAAAGCCTGATCAGTGCCAAGGAAGAGGACTGCACTCTGCATTAGGGGTTCAGGGCTGATGCCCTGGGGAATTATGAGATTATCTTTATTGTTTGTATTACGGTACCATCTGGGACTGCCAGGCTTGGAGCTGGAACCTTCAGTAGCGAGTAACATGCAAACAGCCAGAAGGTATCTGCCCTGGATTTGTTATAATTTAAATTAAATACAAAGGACAGCAGATGGGTATAGACAGAAAGAGGGGGGAAAAAAGGAGGAGGGGGGAACAGTGAGATAAAACAGCATCAGTAGCAAAACCACCTTCTAGTTTTGTGTTACAGCAGAGGAAAGGCTTCCCAAGCAAAGTGAGGGAGAGTGACCTCATGACTTGCTGGATGTCCATAGGTAGCTGTCCCCCAACATATAAGAGATCCTAAAAGTAAGTGTCAAGGTATTTTAAAATCCAAGCAACTAAGAGATACACATTGATGAGGTCAGATTGTGGGTTTAAAGCAAGGAAGAATGAGATCTCCTGGGAGACGATAGGTAATACCAGCATAAGCCGTGTTGAGCTTTGAAAGTAACAACAGATATTCCATGGTGTTCATTCAACTCAACAGACACTATGTTAGCCAACCTTCAACCAACATCACATTATTATAATTACAATTATTTCCTATAATTACAATTATTTCTTGCCTTTCAGTTACAAAAAGAAGAAATTTCAATATCTTTTTATTGTAATTGCTAATATTCAACAGGACTGAATTTATAAAAACCCAAAAACCTTTAAAGCAATTCAGGTTGTTCATGACTTGTACAATCACCAGTTATCACAGTCTGAAATTTGTTTTGGAGAAATAGTTACATAATTGAAGGATAATTAACTGGGCCCATTCCAATAGATTCATTATAAAACAAGAGTGAAAACATTAAAGCTGTTTCAAAACTTACTGAACATCTGTTCTGGCCTTCGGGTTTTTTTTTAGAGAGCCTGACAGTCTGAGAATCCATTTAATGACCTTGAATTTGAAGTTGCTCCATCACTGCTAGATTTTGTGCCATTTAATCAGTAATATCCTCAAGAACATCCTGCAACACAAGTGACACAAGGTAATTCAAAGCTGTTAAATAAGGGGATCCAAGGCATTAAAAGCTTGGGGCTGAATCTTTAAAACATGCCTCTCCTATGTGCTTGACACAATTTTGACACACACAGCTATGCACATCCAAAAAAAAAAGGGAATACACTAGAGACCCTTCTGAAAACATGAAGCATTGCTCCGGAAGGGTGAGCTTCTGATCTTAGCTCTGTAAGTAAAGCAGTAGATTAACACAGAATATGTAATTTCAGATATAAGGAACTACCTGCTTCATTATCAATGGTTTTGGTACAACTGAGATATGCCTTTAAACTCTAATAGAATTGTAAACAAAAAGTATTTCCATTGTTTTTCTCCCTAGTATTTTCTTTAGCATTTATTAATGGGGGCAGAAGACAAATAGCCAGAGGTATAAGATTAGATGTCTTTAAAATGTTAAAACAGAGTGAAATTTGTTTGTAAAATTCTTCACTGATTGTTAGAACTGTGAACATGTAAACAAAGCAACAATGGCTGAAATAGCAATGTCCATTTTGTGGATTGCCATTCTCTCAATCTGAACTTCCACAGCTATTTTAAGATACTGCATGCTGCTGAAATCTGTAAAGTATGATGAAATGTGATTTAATTGACAAGAGTTTGATTAATAAACTGAAATGTCAAGTTATTTAAGATTAATACATGACTTACCTTTCACTGGCATTATCAACAGCAGTTCAGAGAGTGAAAGCACTGGAATTTGTTTTAGATAGTACTTGTCCTCATTTTAAACTGAAAATTAAATTAAATTAATATTGTGTTGGGTAATGCAGTTATCTTTCAGAGCTGGGCAAGGAAGGAAGGTGAAATAAGGAATTTAACAAAGGCAATGAAGATTAACAAATGCAGTGAAGACATACTTGGCTCTGGTGTGAACAGAATATGTAACTTTACCTAGTTTTGCCATATTTGAGTTTCTGGGAAGAAGCAGATTAGGTCTATGGGTTTGCTGTTGATCAGAGAGAAGAATAAAATGTACCTTTTGAAGACCTGGTGTAATTTGGTGTATGTTCACACCATTGCAAAATTGCAAGCAGTTGAATTAGTCATCTTAAGGCATTTCCATCTGCCAACACAGAAGCAGCAATGGACATATTCCAGCCCATCCAAATAGTAAAGAAATAATTAAGTTTCAGGACAAGGATGGGCAGAAGTTTATGCCCGTGATCTCCACCCTGACGATTCCTATCACTGTGGTTTACAGCTGTCAGTAGAGCCAATATTACTGAACAGTGGATGCTGAGGGAATGGCTGCATACAAAGGTCATATTCAAGACTGGATGCATTTCAAGATGAGGACACTGTTCCTAGCAGCATGTTCAGATTCTCCCTCCTTAGCACTTTGTGGAGACTGTGGAGTCCAGAAGCACTGAACAGGGAGCCCTCTTTGGTGCCCTGCCATCACTTGGCTGTCACGGTGCTGTGGGGTTTGGGGATACACTGTGAGGTGACTTCTGTGGCTATTGAGGAGACAAGAAGAGGACATGCATAATGGCATGGAAAACCAACTAATTATCAAAATTTATTTGTTGTTTTACCTTGTATTTATAGGTTTGGCATTGAATTTCCAGAAATAAAAGAAAGTTATGAAATACAGGCTAAATAACAGAAGAATACACTAGACTAAAATCTCACATGTTTTACTTCATTAAAATACTGAACTACACAAACAACAAATGCTGGTATAATCAGTTTGGTAATATAGTCATATAGATCAATGCCTCTACTTGCCATTTAGTATCACTTATTGATTTGACACCTTTGCCTTCACAGACAGTTCTTATCATTCATCTAGTTATAAATCAACACACACTGTGGAAAAAACTATACACTTCTGCATATTCTTTGTAATCTGTATTATAGAAAATTGCTGGGTGGGAGATTGCTAAAGCAGCAGAAAAAAATGGTTTCTATGGCAGCATTTTTTCCCTGCTGGTAAATACTTCGACCAGATTTGGCTTTGAAGTAATAGCAGGTATAAGACTTACTAGACCTATTTCAAATTCCGTGTTGGATACAGCAGAGGCACCTGAATGGACAAGTATTGAAAAGGTGAAAACAAAAACATTCAAAGAGGCAGTGTGGCTGTATTATCACTAGGTCTGCAGCTTCAGCCATTTCTGACCACAGCTATGTGCCTCATATCTTTTACTCCACTGGAAAGCAGGCTTTTAACTTCTACTGGTCTGACTTTGTACTTACACAGCAGTAGCATCACATAGTGTTGTCCAGTGTTTTAGCATGTAGGAACTTCCCCTGTGCCATTTTGATTGTATCAATGAGTTCAAGGTGCACGTAGAAGCAGACTAGGAGTGCCTCTGAAGCAGACTGTGAAGTGATGTTTATCAATGAGCATTTTCCCTAGTGTTGGCTCAGACCTGAGGTTCCTTAAATCTCAAAAAAATTCTGACAAACTATAATTGTATTGCATACGTGTATAATAGCAGTGGAACATTACAGTAAGGCTTGACATTTTCTTACATGCTAGAGAACACTAAAATGGGGTCCATTTTATGCAGCCCACAAAATGTAGGGGACACTTGTTGGAAGCATGATAGGAGCACTCTGAGTGTGTGTGTGCTCCCACCCTTAGTTTTTCTGAGGGACATATTCAGACCTGGTTCCTCTGGTACACCAGCTACAGCTGCATGGAGAACTGGTGTTTAAGTCACATTTTGGATTTGGAAATTATTTTCTTCTTCTTAACACTGTCGTGCTTGGTCATTCATCTAGGTTTAGACATGTGCCTTGTGAGTTTGGTAAGCATTGTGGAACAGACAGGATAAAACACAATTTGGCATTGTATTTTTTTGAAGGCAAATATTGCGGCTCAGAAAAAAAGATACAGTTAGGAAATGCTGGAAGTTTTTCAAACTTTATTGGTTCAAAACCAAACAATCTAATCTGCGTGTCAGCAGACAAGTACTTCAGTGCCTCTGTATGTGCTCTGATTCAGGCATTTTCAGTATTTTCTAATGTTGTACAGGAACAAACAGGAGCAATCACTATGTATTATAATGTATTTTATACTGAAACCAGCAGAGATGGTCTGGTGTACAGCACAGGCACACCTGTTTTGAAAAATACAACACAGAAGCATTGGATTTATTGATCCTGTCTTTTCATTAGTTGCTATCTCATCTCTCTTCTTTCTCAGCATCATAAGCAGATACAGAAACGGTGCCGGAAACATTGATAGTAACTCTAAGACCAAATCCCACCCAACAGAAGAGCTATTGACAGTCATATTTTTTGTTTTTCTTCTGAAATAAGAGAACCTTTAATTGCAATCTTTGGATCAAGCTGATCTTCATGTAATTATGCAATAGCAAATACAGTCCTACAAGAGTCTCCTGCCAGCAAGACCAGTAAGTCTTTCCCTCCCTCTAACCTCCTGCCAGCGTAATGCTCAATCCAGCTATGTAGGGGAGATAGGGAACATACTGTCAGCAGCCTGGATGAATTCTCCTTTTGTCTTTCACATATGTTTTTACAATTAAGTCTACTGAATTTGTGAACCAGAAAGTGGAAAAGGTTCTTCACAGAGCTCTCCCAAGCTGTGTGCCTGTTTTGCAGTCTGCTGCTGAAAATACGCTTGCATTTACACAAAATTAGCCCAGTTCAACTAAAGAGAGCTGTGAAGTATTAAGAAAGTATAAAATTTACGGCATAACAGTAAGGAAGTGCTCTAGAGAAACCTCTGAAGAAGAACTGCCCCAGTCACAATGCAGTGGCAGAATATTCCTGTCTTGGCATCAACCTGAGGGCAAAATGAAACCTCATGAGAAAGGTAGAAAAACTCCTGCTTGAAAGTGCCAGGATCACAAAGGATTAAATTAAAAAGCATGAAAACATTCAGAAGTTTAATAAAATGACTGAGTCAGTAACAGTGCATTTCTTTGATCCTGCCAGCACATTTCATTCACTCCCTTTTTAAAATTAGATTATTTGTATTCTCTCCAGATTCAGTAATTGTCTAGCTATTTTATCATTGAATTACATTATGTTTCCTAACTGTACCTTTTTTCCCCAGGATGTGGCATTTACCCTTTTTGGTCCCCAGTAGAGCTTTTTACATTGAAATTTTGTTCTTGCCTCTTGGTATTAATTTGTGATGTTTTACATAATCTTTCTAATGTTCTACAAAAGTGTATATGTAGTATTTCTATAGCTACTAGAAATGAGTCTTAGGCCAGGCAAATTAGCACAGCTAATGAGTAATTGTAAAAACTAGCTAGAACTGTATTTGCCATAGACCACAGAAAGGCTCAGACAAAAGATTTGTCAGTGTTTAGTGCCTTTTTGGGAACCAAATTTGCAAATGCTGAAGCCAGTCTTACCTCACAGCTTGCAAGCCTGAGTTCTTAACATGTGCCCCTATTGAAGCCACAGGACGAAGACATCTTCAGCTTCTTTCACTATTTTTGACTCCATGGAACAGAATTCTTGTGTTCAGTCAGAGGTTCTAGGAAGGAGAGGTTACTTTTATCAGATTGCAACCATATAAAGTTAGAGAACACTAGAGATAGCATGTCTAGTGTTGATCTCTACAGTATTGGAGGGAACTCTATTTTCTTAACATTTTCCCATTTTCAAAAGTAGACTCCTCTTTTTGTGTTGTCCATCATTCTGCATGAAAAAAGAGAAATGCTTTTGGAATTTATTTGAACAAAATATTAAACACTATCTGAGTGACAATAAAAAAAAACCAAAACAAAACCACTTTTATTATTATTATAAAAGAAAATTTGATAATACCATTTTGAGCAGTCTCACAGTCAAGGTGGCTAAGACTTCAGTGGTCCGTGTCGACTTCTTAAGAAGTAATGCATATGAAATTGATTTCATCTAGGCTATTGTACATAGTAACTGAAAATTGCCTACCTAAAGTGCAATCACTATTTTCATTTCTGCAATGCTTGCAAGTATTCATAGGAAAAAATTACAGGTATGCTGTATGATTATATAACACACACTGAATTCTGGCATCCTCCAAACAGTCCAACAGACCTTTATGAAATATCAACAAAACCTATAATTTGGTAGAAGTCCATTCTCTTCTTTTAACCAAAATACCTGTGACTAGAGTGTAGCTATGCAAAGCAATTTATCCTCACAGACAAAATATTCTAAAGTGTCTCTTTCTAATACCATTTACTATACTGTGATAGCACATTACAAACCCTTATTCCCCCTGTATTAACAGGAGGTGTTCTTGATTACTTTTTTTTTTACTTTATGGTGAAAAATAACTTGCAGAAGGTTTTCACATTATTTGAACACTGATAGGGGTCACACTGGTCACTCTCCTTTTAATCTAATATAAAAGAGAATTACATGTGGTGGACCAGCTGCAGGACAAGCATTGTCCCTCACTCATTGTTCAGTTGACAGTTCCATTGTCCCCAAGGAGAAGGGCTGACAAGGGACATCCCACCTGTGAAGAGACACTTGGTCTCTACTGATGCTGGAAAATTCAAAGTAATAAATGACATGAAAATTAGGATTTTAAAAAATGGATTTTCCCTGTTCAGTGGATAGTCAGTGAAGTTAACAGGACAGTGCAAGAACAAGTTTTTACTAACATGCTTTACTAGGGATACAATCTCCCCCAAGCTAACTCAGAACAGGTTTTGAAGTTAGTAAAGCTTGGGAGTCAAAAAAATAAATGTCTCCAAATTCATGTCCAATCTGACAAAGCTGACCTCTTTCCCTTGTCAGCTGTAGGTGTCAGCAGAAAAGATTTGAAAAGGTTTCAGTTTTTCCCTTAGCTGTAAGCACTTGATCCACATTCCAAGATGAGACTCATCTCCAGACTGAAACATCTAAGTTTAGGGGTATAGACATGGGCTATTGACAGGATTCTGTTACCTGAGCTTTCTCACCTAGTTACATTTCCAACGCCCAAGGATATTTCACCTGCACCCCAGGTGCCTCCTCTGGAGAGGTGTTTGTCTCAAGTGGGGTCCAGTGCCTCAGACAACCCTACATGGATGTTTGGATAACCACAGGCATCTCAAAAGGCACTGAAAATCCCACATTGAGCCGCTGACATAATGGCATAGGCCATTTTGTCTAGAAAATAGCTCATGTTGCTCTGAATAGATCCTGAGTGCAGATTTGGCTGAACCTTCTCCCCCAGCCCACTTGCTCAGCTGACAAGGCATTAGATGCAGTTGCCCTTGTCAGAATCTAAGGTAAAAGCTACCACATGGGTGGGAGATAGGTTCTAAAGCAGATTGATGCTCTTACACAGCAGTACTAAGGACATATCAGGTAGCACTGGACATGTGTGGGCAGCAGAACCAAACCCCAGCACTCAACTGACTGTAACAGGAGCGCCTAGACAGTGCACGTTTAGATACCCATCCTTAGGTGTTTTAGTCATGAAATTAGTACCTTTCTGAATGCCTGCATTAATGACTACATGGGTTTGTGCTCAGTATGACTATCTTGTCATGTAGATGCATGTAATGCTTTGGCAGTCCCAGGGAGCCAGCATCCTTACGGTGCCTTCAGCTTCACTGCTCTTAGGAAAACTTTTCTTGGAGCTGATAATGAGAACGCCCTCCCAGATAATGGAAAGTGGAGTGTGGAAATGTTCTGTGGCTGCCAAGGGTCAGAACTTGTTTTCCAGCTTTTCTTGTCCTCATACTGAATCTGTAGTTGGACCTTTTTGTGCCAAAACTGAGCAAACTAATGGAACTGTGCAAGCTTACTACCGTTGGACACATAGCAGGTGACTCTACAGCCTGATAATGTACTGTAGTATGTTTCTCAGTAGCCTCAGATACATCTGAGGATACAATTCAAAGTTGATGATGGCATTTTACTGGTATCTATTTTATAAATAGATACATGTTGTTATAGCTATATTGATTCTATGCCATATCATCTACCCATGGTATGTATGGTACATCATTATTTACATTAGAATTCACCCTGTGCAAAACTATAGCTAGTGAAAGTCCATTCCTATAACTAGGGTGAAATTAGTGTTATACTAGCAATCAAATGACCTCTACAGCACTCCCCCAAGTAAGAAAACATTGCAGGGATTGCTAAGAAACTTAAAAAACCCCAACAAATTCTCTTTTACTATAGGTTAATGCTGTATGTAGTGTACAGTGCATGTTTAACATATACTAACTGTGGATACTGCAAAGCAAACTAAGAGGACAGAAAGCATAATTTGGTTAATGATGATTCTGTCTCTAAATCATTCTTTGTCTTGAATCACTTCAAAATCCACCTGGCAGTATAAATTTCCTGACTGCCTCCAAGCCAGATTGCCAGCTTTGGACTGCAGGCGAGCGTCTGCCCATACAAAGCCAAAGTGTACTCCTCCACACCGACATCCTGTGCTGTGGAGGTTAAACCCCAGAGGAAAATCTTTTGAACAGTTCTAAAAATAACATCTCTCTTCTTATTCTTCTCTGCCAAAACAAATTACTAATATTTGCCCTATGTGAAGACTCCAAATGCATTGCTATTGGGAACTCAGCTGCTCTGAGACCAAAAATCCACGCAATAAATCCAATAAAAAAGCATAGAAGATCAAAAAAGAGGGTATTATTCTAATATACTTCAGGTACATGAGCATGCAACTGTCATGCAGTTACAGGAAGATGGACAAGATGACCTAGAGTATACTTCTTTTCTTCTCTATCAAAAATTTTTATGCTTCTATAATTAGATCAAACAAAGTCATGCTTTCTTCAGCCTGCAAGTGGTGCCAAGTGTTATCAGTATGGAAAGGCAGGACATTTAAACCACTCATGCAGGTGAAGTCACTGTCACCGATATTATTTTCCTGAATGCTGATAACGGCTGTTCAGCTAATCCAGTTCATAGACTGCTTTCCTATATTGTAATGATATTTGCACCCCTGGAGGACAGCCACATACTATTGAAATGATGCTTGATAATGTTTCTGTACCAGTTCTGCTTCAATTGACCTGACTGCAGTGTTATCAAAATGTTCAGTTTATAGAATCTAAGCCATATTTGGTGTCTTTTTGATGGAAAAGAAAAATCAGTCCCTAAACATAGTGACCTTAACACATAAGTTATAGATGACACTTTTCTTGAGTGCAAGAGGGAGCAAATTCACTTTGGGGTTCACTTTCTTTTCACTGTTTTAAAGCTACAGGTTGCTAATGGACTGTCCTTCAGTTCTGCACAGAGGAACCCTTATATTTGACCCTATCTCCTTGGTGACAGGCTGAATGCAGGCTAATGGGTGGGCTATGGAATGAGTTTGTATTAACATGACTCAGAAAGCCACTGTTCCCATTTTTAACCTAAAACCCTCAAATCCAAAAGAAATAGAGAAGCCTAACAACCCACTGTCGACCAAAGAAGTGCTGAATAATACAGTATGTTGGAAAATGGCCTACTGATGTGTAGCTTTACTGAGTTCAGGTGAATCAAGGCCAAATTTGGTAAAGCACCCGATAGGGGAAGTTGCAAAAAAGGGATCCTATTCTGCTCTGGCTAGCATGTAGCCAGGCCTTGTCTACATTAAATAATAATTCAGTAGAGTAGGAGTGGATCTGTGAATTTAAACAGTTGGTTTTGCAACACCTACATTAACCTTGTAGTTCAGAGACTTTCCTTTGGACCAGATTTAGGCAGCACACGTGGAGAAGTTGTCCTCACCACACATGTGGCTCAAAGGTGTTTGCAGGATAAGTCATTAGTTTAGATTAGTTTAGATTAGTTTAGATTAGTTTAGACCTTATGTTCCCAATAGTGGCTGGAACACATTTGGCATTATATTGGGCTTGCATGGCAAGGTTTTGATAGCCAGGAGTCTACAGGGGTGGCTTCTGAGAGAAGCTGCTGAAAGCTGCCCCTATGTCCGATGGAGCCAATGCCAACCGGCTCCAAGATGGACCCGCCGCTGGCCAAGGCCGAGCCCATCAGAGACAGTGCTAGTGCTTCTGGGATCACATATTTAAGAAGGGGAAAAAGACCTGCACAACCGCAGCCAGAGAGAGGAGTGAGAATATGAGAGAGCAACAACTGTGCAGACACCCAGGTCAGTGAAGAAGGAGGGGAGGAGATGCTCCAGGTGCTGGAGCAGAGATACCCTGCAGCCCGTGGGGAAGACCATGATGAGGCAGGTTGTCCCCCTGGAGTCCATGGAGGTCCATGGTGGAGCAGATATCCACCTGCAGCCTGGGGAGAGAGCACCCCACACCGGAGCAGGTGGGTGCCTGAAGGAGGCTGTGACCCCGTGGGAAGCCCATGCTGGAGCAGGCTCCTGGCAGGACTCATGACCTCACAGGGGACTCACGCTGGAGCAGTCTGTGCCTGAAGGACTGCACCCCTTGGAAGGCCCCACGCTGGTATAGTTCATGAAGAACTGCAGCCCGTGGGAAGGGGCCACGTTGGAGAAGTTCGTGGAAGACTGTGTCCCATGGGAGTGACCCCACGCTGGAGCAAGGGAAGAGTGTGATGAGTCCTGTCCCTGAGGAGGAAGGAGCGGCAGAGACAATGTGTGATGGACTGACTGCAACCCCCATTCCCCGTCCCCCTGTGCCACTGGGGGAGAGGAGTTAAAGAAAATCAGGAGTAAAGTTGTGCCTGAGAAGGGAGAGGTGGTGGCAAGGTGTTCTAAGATTTGGTTTTATTTCTCATTATCCTACTCTGATTTGCTTGGTAATAAATTAAGCTAATTTTCCCAAGTCAAGTCTGTTTTGCCTGTGATTGTAATTGCTGAGTGATCTCCCTGTCTTTATGTCGACCCATGAGCCTTTTGTTATATTTTACTTCCCCTGCCCAGCTTAGGAGGGGGAGTGATAGAGAGGCCTTGGTGGACACCTGGCATCCAGCCAGGGTCAACCCATCACAGGCATGCACCCATAGCAGGTCTTCTCCTGTAGTTTCCCTTGAAAGAAAGTCAGCTGCATGAACGAAACTGATGTGTAGGAAGTGGAGAAGGCTTTTAGGTTTGCTTCAAAAGCTTGCTACTGCTTTGATCCAAAATGCTAATGCAGAGACAGCCACACCGTCTGAAGAAAACCTGCTTAAGGCCTTATTTTTATTTCTAGTATAAAAAGAGAAAAAATTAAATAAACCATATCACCTGAAACTTAGCTATTTTAAGTTTCTAATCTCTGTGCTGCCATTGATTTCCATTTGCCTTAAGGTTCTCGAGACTCTTTTAGGAGGTGCCCTGGCTGAAATACTTTGACTACACACACTGCTATACCAGAGCAATGGTTACACTGTAATATAATACTAACTCAGAATTCCCATTTGCTTATTTTCCTAGAACTTGCAAACAAAAGGAAAAATAAGCTTAAATTCCACTTAAAACTGTGGCACAAACAGGCAATACACAGCCCTTGTTCTTCAGCCCTTGCTCTTCCTCTGGTAACTTTGAAAAGCTTCTTCATAATCTGCACATTGACACTCACTGTAAATGGAATTCATCCCAGTGCAGTGTGATAGTCAAGATCCTAATTTTTGCCCAAGGGAGTGCAGAGAATTATAAGCAGGTTTTCTATGCAGGGTTGAATTTCATCCAAAATTAGATGCCAGTGTCACATCATTACATTTCAAGGCAATACAACTAATTATCAAATGCAGGATCTGAGGAGAAATGAGGTAGCTTCAGAAAACGTCTTTGTGAGCAATTAGTGTAAAAAAAAAAGATTTTTTTCTTCGATATATGATAAATTTGTGGGCAGGAGTATAATTTCTAAATAAAGTAATATATGAAATGGGCTGGGTTTGTGCCTGTTGTATGAATATCTTGTTTGCTTTGTCACTTTATTTTTCCATTATTTTATTGTATCCTGACTCCTTTTTTGTTTATGGGAAATATAAGCATGACATTAATTTCATTATCCTATTCTGCATGCAAGCATGTATTACATTTACAAATGAAGAATTGGTAAGAGAAGCAAATTCAGTAAGAGGGTTTATTATGCATGCATAACCAAGCAAGCGCTTGTTTTAGAACTGTACATCTTGAACAGTTGCGATAAGGTTTGCCAGGATTTAAGTATGAGGTTTATGAATAGAAATTTTTAAAAAGTAACTACCATAGAAATTACTTCAGTTCATTGACCTCTGCATGTTTTATCTTGAGTAGCACCACAAATTGTGATATTCATTATCAGACTGAGTTAAAATCTGAAACAGAGACACAAGGGACAAATGTGGGTATTAAATGTAACTTGTCATAAACTCTCATTATTGTAAATAGTCTCCTCTTCTACAACTCCTTAAGTAAAACTGAAGAAAACTGTAAAAAGGTGTTTTTCAGCACTAACCGTAAAAGCAAAAATCTTGCAAACAAGAATTTTGTACATTCAAACTAATCTAAAATATTTGTTCCCATAAAATCTGCACTTTGCTGTAAATTCCAAGATACTAATATTATGCATGAAGTGATGGTACCATAGGCTTACTTGAAGTGATTTGTGAAAATGCAACTCATTAGCAGAGCCAAGTTTGTAGCAGAGATAGTGGTAACACTATTTCTCCTTATGGCATAGTATAACGTAACATTATTTATATTTAGTGATGCCAACTTCTGTTTCTTGTAATGTCACATTTATGTATCTGAGCTCTGGCTTTAGTTCATAATGCAGGTGGCCTATCCTCAGTGACACAATGTTATATGAATGATACTAATGTAGAAATTAATCATAAAACTTTTAATACAGAAACTTGGATATGTAATGGAATATTGTGACTTGAAATATCAGTAGCCATTTCACGTAATATATTTCTATATTATATTACAGTTATATTATATACAATAATGTAATATATTAATTTAAAATACTAATATAGTAAAACCAATACTGGTAATAGTATATTTATTGATATTATATTAATATTAGCATTAAATTGATACATATAACATTGTAATTTTATTAAATTATTATACTAATGATATAATAATTTAATAATGTAATGCATGTAAAATGTGTATTAGATGAAAATGCAGTATAGTTTCATAGTTATACTATATATACTATACTACATAAACTATTCATACTATATAAACAAAACAGACAGAAAGGTTGAAGCATGTAATCAACACACTGAGGGTTTTTTTCATTTAAGTAATTAGTATGAAGATTTTCTTTCTTTCATATTCCATAGTTATATTTTCTCCTTCTTTTTCTCTGGTGCCTTGTCATTTGTTCCTTAATTTTCCAACCATCTTCATCTTATTTGTCATATTTTTCCATGCTTTCTAGATAACTTCTCTCACTAAAATTATTGAACATGTAGTCATGCAGTTCACTGGGCTAAGGCTGAAACATGGGGTGCTATTCCTGGCACAACCACAAACCTGCAGGCAAATTTTACTCATGTCATCTCACTGCTTGGTTTCACTTTTTCAATAGTGCTAGAAGTGTATAGTGTTGTACCGAGCTCCTCTGTCCTCCCAGTGATTAGAAAAGGTATGTGAATAAATGCAGTGCCATGTTCCCAACATGATCAGAAAATTCACCTTACATGGGCAAGACATGAAAGAGGGGCCAAAAATTTTGAAAGGAACTGCTTAGCT
The DNA here is from genome assembly GCA_026212715.1 of Elanus axillaris. Classification (NCBI taxonomy): domain Eukaryota; kingdom Metazoa; phylum Chordata; class Aves; order Accipitriformes; family Accipitridae; genus Elanus; species Elanus axillaris. The sequence goes on along the minus strand of JANZLQ010000078.1, from coordinate 20,795,255 downwards.
ATTCAATTTCAGGAAAGCATCCAAATACCTGAAGGAAAGACACACAAAGCTCTATTTTTTCTCTTGATATTTCCTAATAATGTCTCATTAAGCATGCTGGATTTATGCTGGGCTCACAACAGGCAGCTGTGATGCCTAATTCTGCTCTACAGGTTCCAGTATGCAGCAAGGTGCATACAAGTTCAGTGCTGCAAAGTTGAGTATGGTGAGGCCAAAGTCCTAGCACTGGATTCGGTGAGGGAGTCAGTCAGGCTTCAGAATGTTTTGAATATTCAGTATAAGCTTATGCAACCATATGACAAATGAACTTAGAGATGAAGACAAAGATGACAGTTGCTTTTTATTCCCCTATATAAAGCTTATACAGTAATGCCAGCAATACTTGTCACAATTATTCTACTGGAACAGAATAAGTTATTTTGAATATACAGAGATATCTTGTACTGAATTCATAGCCGGAATTTACTATATAGAGGTCACTGAATATGGTTGACTGTCCAGAATTTAAAAGCTGTATTCCTCTCAAATGGGGAAAAAGAAAATTTGCAGGACAGCAAGAACTGCTAATATGAAGTTTGACTCTCACCTGGTCACCCTGGTCATGATGTAAATGAAGGCTTGATTGTTTTTAAATCACTATAGGTTTGCTTCCCAAATGGTCTAGTGTTGTGGTTTAACCCCAGCCAGCAACTAAACACCACGCAGGCGCTCACCCACTCCCCCTCCGCCCCCCCCAGTGGGATGGGGGAGAAAATCAGGAAAAGAAGTAAAACTTGTGGGTTGAGATAATAACAGTTTAATAGAACAGAAAATAAGAAAGTAATAATGATGATAACAACACTAATAAAATGACAATAGTAATAGTAAAAGGATTGGAATGTACAAATGGTGCAGAAAGTAATTGCTCACCACCCGCCGATCGACACCCAGTTAGTCCCCCAGCAGCGATCCCCACCCCCACGTCACCCAGTTATTTCTTGAATGTGACGTCCCATGGTATGGAATACCCCGTTGGCCAGTTTGGGTCGGCTGCCGTGGCTGTGTTCCCTCCCAACTTCTTGTGCCCCTCCAGCCTTCTCACTGGCTGGGCATGAGAAACTGAAAAATCCTTGACTTAGTATAAACATGACTTAGCAGTAACTGAAAACATGAGTGTTATCAAGATTCTTCTCATATTGAACTCAAAACATAGCACTGTACCAGCTACTAGGAAGACACTTAACTCTATGCCAGCTGAAACCAGGACATCTAGTTATAGCCCTAATGAATCAAGTCAGAACTTCTGCTTTAGTAATTTTATAAAGCATAATACTTGTTTTAGAAAGGAAGGAGAGTATCTCTAAATAGAGGCAATGAGACCTGACAAAAATATTATTCCCTAGACTGTTCTACAGCGCACTTGTGTTATTCCCCACATATGTGGTGGATGGTTAGGAATGCTTGCATCACTGAGTGTGCACATCCTGTCAGACAGCTATTGATATTAGTGTGAGCCAGCTCAGAAGAACCCAGCTTCACATTAACACATCAAATCTCATAGTGGCCAGTTTTCTGTGGGTTTTCCTGACAGTATATTGACAGTGCAACGGAAGGCTGCTCAGGGATGAAAGTTAGACGAAAATCACCAGTGATGGAAATGTATCAGAATAAGTTGCTTTAAAAGAAAATGTAAGCAATGAAGTGTCAATGGGATGTATACAAAATAATGAGGTTTAGAGACTGAGGCATGGAAGTTTGTGCAGAAGGGAAGTAATTAACAGAAGCAGACCATACAAAATAACTCTCCTAAATTTATTAATATATTTGCTATGCACAGGTTTTTTTTCTTCTGTCCATCTGTATTAACTCTTTGTTAAACTTTTCATTCATATTTTAAGTACCAACTCTGTCTGAGTTACCCAATAATTCAGAAATTGCTTTCATATCGATTACAGGCATATACACGACGTCGCACAAAACACTGAGTGTGGCCCCCGGACTCTCTCTCATGCTGTAGCCATTTAGTGAAGTCTCAATGTACTAGAGGACTATGCTGCTGCTAGAATCATAGAATATCTTGAGTTGGAAGGGACCCATAAAGATCATCATGCCCAACTCCCTGCTCCTTGCAGGACTACCTAAAACTAAACCATATGACTAAAAGCATCATCCAGACAAAAATTACTGTTTTTTTGCTTCTGCTTTCATACATAGAGTTATGTAACCAAATATTATCTTAGTGGAGCCAGCAGCAAGCCAGTGAGATTATAAGCAGGTTTTTTTTGTTTGTTGTATTTTATACAAGAACAGGCAGTTTACTATGTAGGTTTTAAATACTGGGAGGAAATGTGTCATCATTAATTCATTGAGTTGTCTATTTTAATTAGATCAAGAGTTAGAGAGCTCACGCACTTGTATTCATATTCATTAAGGAAATACACCATCAAATCTGTTATCTAATAAGATTGTGCACTGTTTTATAACACAGGTCATTGTGCTAGCATATTATCTAAAATCAAAGTTACAAAGTACTTCTGTTCACTTATGTAGCATTAAAATCATTAAACATTCAATGCAGAATCACAGTTAAAAAATAAAGAAGAATCCAGAGAGTCCATAATGGATATAAATTCGGTTGGTTTTTGAGAAGGCTCACTCTTAAGAAATGTGACACAGTACAGCAGGAAATTTAATGATGGTACTCTTGGAGTTGAGAACCCCCCATTTGTATTTATAATAGGTGATGGTGAAGCCAAAAATATTCTTTAAAATTGAGACGCACCAGCCTAGCTCATTATTCTGAAATCAAGAACCTCTAATGTTGCACTGCGTTCAGTAATTCATGGGATTAATTGACACACCAGGAGGCCCCGTGAAACAGCATCAAGCTGTAATCAGCTGCTTGAGTTGTTGTCTCAGGAAGCCTCAGGTCTCCACGGCAGCACCAGAAGTGCTCGTTAAGTCTGGGTTATGTATTCTCAACCAAGTACTTGTGACAGAATTAGCTCTATGTTATACAGTTTGTTCATCTGAGGGGAGATGAGGATGGATCATCTTTTATTTGTTCAACAAAGTATCTATTTAAGATCTTTTGTGCCCCAGACACTGACATGTTTATTTTAAATAGCATGTTGTATTCTACAATGTTATTCCTAATACCAACAGTCATGTATAGTGAATTCAAGAGCACAATAGATGTTTGCTATCAATTTGGCACCATATTAGTCTGTTACTCAAAAATATCCCAAAAGAAAAAATGTAGTCTTTGATTATAGACTTATTCTTTTCCTTTTCCACATATTCATTTCTTTTCAATCTGCCTCTGCAAGAATATGTTCACCCTCCCTTTTAATAATTTTAATAAACTCAGGAAATGCCTCTGGATCTACATTTTACCTTCTCTTTTGTTTGTTTTGTTTTTCCACCTATTTTGCTTGTTACAGCTGGATCTTATGCTCCCAGTAGAATCAGTAGCAAAACTTCTGTTGACTCCAGCCACGCTGGAATATACTGGACACTGGGTTGGAGGTGGATGTGGCTGCATCTCTGGTTTCTTTTTACCCAGTTTCTGGGGAGGGACCTCACAAGAGGTGAGGATTGGGTGGAGCATTTGAAGCAAATATTTTTAGATAGCCCTTCATGCTCTTTTGCAATATGTCCTAACCCTGGGTGAGAGAACAGGAGGAGGATTTGGTAAGTAAGACTAAGGTGTCCCAACCGATCATGAGCATGGGAGTTTCTCCACACTCTCACGAGGGCCAGGAATTTACACCAATGATATCTTCTGACTAAATTTTCTTTTTTTTTTTCTATGAGTAAGTAATCAAACACACTGCAGACTCGTAGATGATTAATTAACATTACTACTGACTATACTGCCTCATAAACACAAAAACGGCCAGGTAGGACCAGGCTTCTGCCTCTGCCGTGGGCTGTAAGTTGAAGGAAAGGGAGTACCAAGAAAAAGATAAAATAGGAGGGAAGTGAACAAAGCCACAAAGTCATGCAGGATCAGCTGAAAGTCGAGCAAGATACCATGAGCTGAAAGGATTCTGCTGCATGCCCCTGGAGTTGATGTACACTTAGCATGGAAACTGTGAAGAAAACCACTTGGCACTCGAGTGACATCCATCTACAGCATTGCTCAGCATTGCTGCTGAGCCATCACTTCTTGTGTGTCTCCACTCATTTCACTAATGCATTCCCTCCTCCCTGCTGAGAAGACCTCCTCATGGTGAGAATAAAAACTAGAACTTTATCTTGAAAAGTCTGTCCTAGAGGACAGTTGGAACTGAAGATGTGATGCAAGAATAGACATCGCACAGAGGTTTTGGATTAGTTAATGTTAATTCAATTTTAAGTCTGGAGATGCTGGACAGACGCTGAATTAATGTCTTTGGTCAATAATTGTTTTCTACAGTCAACAATCAACTATTCATGTTAATTCTTTAGATATGTCAATAAATACTGTCTTTTGCTTGTGGACATATTCCTAAGTCATCACACAGAAGTGATTTTGGAAAGTAGTTGTTTCCCTTCGGGTGCAGGGGATACTACTAGGCAATTATTCCTGCGTGATGGCTTTTGAGCATGGGATAGCATAGAGTTCTACTTTGGAAATTAGCATAATGGTGTCATTAATCTGCAAGTTGAGTGCCCAGCTGTATTTAGAAATTAAATTACTTTTAATTGCCAGGTGTGCTGTAGGGTGGGTTTTGAGCCATAAGCATTTGGCTAAAAAAGAGCTAGAAAAAGTACTCCTTCCTTCCAACCTCTCTTCCACCCTTCCTTTTACTTTCCCTTCCTTCCTATCTTCCTCCTCTCTCCCATCCCATGCATTTTTTTCAATCAGCATGCAAATAGTATACTTTCATTTGGCAGATGAATGAAAGGAATTTTTTTGCTTTGACTCAGATCAGCGGAATTATAGCATGTATAAAACTGCAGAGTTAATAAAAAAATATATAGAATTTTGCAACTTGCATGAATGCATTTGGGGAAAGACAGAGGAAGAGGGGTATATGTGTGTGTAGGTAACCTTCCTTTTTCCATTTGGACATTATAGAGCAGTTTGGAATTCTTTCTTTTTCACTTGGATAGCATCAAGTGCTGTGGAAAGCCAAAGCTTTGATAAATCAAACTTTTGGGCTTCTTTGAGGAAAAAAATGCCAAAAAAAATGCATGAAAAGCTAATGCACAGAAATACTTTGCTGTCTGGTTAAAAACATGTCATCAGATGCTACACAATGCAATGATGAGGCAGTATTTTATGGGGAAGTTTTAAGAGAAGGTGGACAGTATAGGTATAATTCAAATGTATGATTAATGCTTACCCTGTAAGATATTTTTCTGAAGTAGATTGCAAATATACATAATATAAGAAAATAAATTGATCTATTTGGATTTACTAAAAGTCTATTAATACTTTATCATAAAATTAACAAGTATTCTATGTTGCTATGAGCAATAGAAACTCACTGATATTAGACATCATATTGCATCATTTATGATATTGAATTAGTCTACATGAACTGGCTTTAATATTATGGTATCTGCAAAGAAGGAGTCAAACAATATTAAAAGAGAGATGATGTAAATGTTTAATGATATCGGTATTAAAGACTATAAAAAGCTATCTGATATCATTAGCCTGTATTTTATGAAAAAGGCACTTAATAAAAAAGGGTTCTAACAGCCTCGGATGAGCTGTGTGATAACTATTCCTGTGGTCATAACAAATACTGTATTTTCCTACACACTTACTGCATGATCAATATCATTATTTTAAAGTGCTTTTAGCTAATTCAAATATGAAAGACACTGCATGTAAGTTAAATTCTGTGTGTTCTATAGAAGAAGGTTTTAGGTCAAAACATACAAAGATCTTCAATTATGTCGAGTCAGTTTCATCTGAAAAGAGGTGTCAGACAAAGAAATACATCATCACACAATCTATTAAATGCAGTGCTGGAACAGGCATTGTACTCTAAAAATTGCAATTGTAAAAATGAGAATGGTAAGAGAAAAATGGAGGACTAACTCTTCAGATTAATTGATAATACCTCACTCATCAGAAAAGAGGTAAAAGAAATGATCACTTGAGAGGAGGAGAGAGAAAGTAGAATGAAATAGTGAACAAACTGAAGGAATTGACTTCAAATGAAAGGCAGACAATAATGTCGCAATCAGATCCACTGAAGGACTCACACTTGTGCAGAGAAGCAGGACTATAAGGAAAAAGTGAGTGACGTATTTTTTTTCTTCTTCTGTGTAACGGGAATAGTTCTTCTGTGCAACTTAGAAAAAACATTTTTATTCTATCTACATTTTAAGATAGTCACATTGAAATATAATTTTAGTGAAGCCTTAGTAGGGAGTCTAGATTTGCAGCAGTCACACCAGTCACCATATCTGCAGAGTAGCTGGAAACATCCTGAGATCCTCTGTAATTTTCTGTCTTTTGAGTCTTACCCATGAGTCTCATAATTTGCTTTCAAATGCCTAGAATATAATCCTAACAGTAGTGAAATCACATTCATTTCCAGTTATCCCAGAAATCATTTCAGCTTTTACAATCATGTCGCAACCCTGACAGTTCTGACACCCTTTGAGTTGTCAGGTTGTCCTTGAGTCACATCCCTTCATCTTTTTGAGGCTGTTGCTCTAGTTAGAGAATGACAATATTTATTTATCTATTCATGCATTCATTCATTCATTCATTTGTTTGTTTTAATGGCAGAGTTAGTATTTGGAAATTGTTATTTAATTACTTTACACCTAGAAAATTCTTTGAAAATAATAAGTCAAATGTTAATCATAGCACTAATATAGGACATAGATTAACAATGAAGCTCAGAGGTAAAAATCAGGCAGCATTACATATCATTAACCAGATTTAATATAACTGTAGATTTTCCTAAATATTCAAATCAAATTTAGTTTTCTACTAGCATAGTCAACCAAACCAAATTGTATGTTCCTCTTCATAAATGTATCATGCTCCATCTTAAAATGATACCCCCTATTTCAATGTGAAGGCTGTTCTTAAGTCTGTTCAATTGATGAGAAACATTCTGGATTCCAGCCTAAATATAGTGAAGTCTTCATGTACCATTCAGTCTTTACACTTGAGTGTATTTCGCTATCTTTTTCAGAAATTCCATATTTGCTGTATCAAATATTATACTTTTTTTTAATCTGCATCTCAATAGTTGGTTAATACATGAGAGCAGATCCTTCATCATCTTCTATTTCAACCAGGGGTTGTCCCGTCCCAGGTGCAGGACTTTGCACTGGGCCTTGTTGAACCTCATGAGATCCACATGGGCCCACTTCTGGAGTTTGTCCAGGTCCCTCTGAATGGCATCCTTTCCCCCAGGCATGTCAAACTCACCACTCAGCTTGTGTTATCTGCAAATTTACTGAGGGTACACTCGATCCCACTGTCTATGTCATTGATGAAGATATTACGGACCCTGAGGGACACCACTTGTCCCTGATCTCCACTTTATCCCTTCATTTTCTGAAACTGGTGATTTAGCTTTCTTTCCTATTAATGTTATTTCCATTCCAGTTCTAATATACCCTAATATCCTTTGAGCTGGTTATTTATCCTAGAACTCTTGTTTCTGTACTATATGGCATCCCAGGCAGTTTTGTTCACTTAAAGAAATTACATTTTGCTAATTATTTCCTTTAAGCTCTTTAAATATATCCCTTTGCGATGAAAAATGATCTAAGCTCTCAAATTCACTTTATTATATAAGTCTTTCAAAATTAAAATGAACACATGCAATTTTGTACATAACTTTCAGTTAGGTACCTAATTCTCTTTGCAGGTCAACACCTGATAACATTTTCAGAAAATCTAATAGGTGCAGCTGCTTAAGTTACATCAATTTCTGAAAATGGGGAAAAAATGTCAAATCATATTGAGATGTTTAAAAAATGCCCTCTATATTCACAGCAAAGATTTTTAGTGGTTATACGCTCCATTTATAAAGTGTTTAGAAAATCTCAAAGTACAAGTCCCTTATAAAGTCACCAGAAGCAGCAATGTGTCTTAGAATACAAAAGATTTTCTGAAGACCAGAATAGCTCTGCTGGTGTTTTTCTTTGAATTCATATGTTCTGTAAGGCTGATTCAAATCAGCACTGATGATTTTGATAGTAAATAAGTTAGGAATAGGTTTATGATTCCTTAAAGTTACAGCTCTCTATCTGTCCTATTAGTTCCAGCAGGTTTGTACTCTGAAAGGCAAGTAGGACCTGCTAAAAGCATTGCACTTCTCAGGTCTCAGCATTCTAGTAGCAAATGGAAGTGCATATATTTGAAAATGCTGCAGTAATTGACTGAGTGTGAAAAATATGAAGATGTATTTATTTGCAGGTTAGGAGCTGCCCTCTCTAAGTCAGCTGACAATGACAGTATTTACTGCTTTTGAAGAAGAAAAAATTCCTTTGTGATAGATGACTGTAATTCCCCACTGTAGATCCCACACTGGCAGAAACTATGCACAGAGTTTTCAAGGTGGAGAATGGCAGAACATGTGTGAGGTAAATGAAAATGTTCTGTATTGCTGGCTATTGCAGCTGAGCAAAATGACTTGCTTTTTATTCTATCTCAACAGCTAAACTTCCCTAGGAAATTCTTTAGGTAAGACAGCATAGTCTTCTCCAGGAGAAAAAAGAGAGTATTCAGGGAAAAGTTCATTAATTCAACTATCCTGATGTTCAGTTGCATATCCTAATATCAGGACATTTGTGTGGTTCTCAAGTTTCACACTGTCTACAAGTATTTTGATTAATTCCTGCATTCTATCACCTACCTACTGAGTTTTAGAGATATTTCTTTGAAAATGTATTTTGCTGTAGCTGCAGAGGAAAAGATACAAGGGCATAAAAATTACATGCAGTTATCCCAAGAATTGATGAACGAGGAAGAAGTGGTGAACGAGCACTCAAAATGAAATTACTAAAATTGCTGTCTCTACCCACCCATGTGCAGGTCCTGAACACCCAGAGATGTTCTGTACCAGCCCAGGCAGTTCTACAGATTTCCTTCAAAAAAAGTTATTTATAAGTGCTCACAGGAATGATCCAATGAAATATGAATTATAGATCGAAATCTAGTTTGCCTAATTTAAGCATTTAACTCGCTTTTAAACCTCTTATCCCCACTGTCCTGCTCAAGGATCTTCCAAGTACAGCTATATCTTTCTCAAATTGTGGGGACCAAAACTGCCTCAAAGGCTTCATCTACGCTTTGGTCTGCCCCAACAAGCAGGCTTAGTCTCTCAGGCTCAGTGATGTAGAAAATACTGTCAGCCACCCTGCATCCCAGGGCCTAAGTGTCCTCAGGTCTGTGTAGCACCCTTAGGTATAGTTGTTATATTTATTTTTTATTTCAGTCTGCCTGAAAAAGCCTGAGGGCCTTGGTAATTCTTTTGTGGCATGATGCTGCACGGGTTTTATGGCATGCGAGTGTTGCTTGCCTTGGGGAAGGCCATGAGATGGGGATGCCTGGAGGAATGCAGTTTGATAGTTGTTGGAAAAGTATACAGGGCATGGAAAGCCCGGTGACATGTCATCCTGGGTGCCTGTAGAGTGTGGTTCCTGAACTGAATGTTATTCAAAGGGAACTAGCAAGGTTACTCCAAACTGAAAGCCTGAAAATGAACTATCACATATGGAGAGGGGATGATGGAGGGCCAGGTTCCAGGAGCCAAGTTATTTGCTGGTGTAAATGTACCCAATAGTATTTTACAGCTGACATTTCACCAATACTGAATCAAGTGGAATCACTACCCTCAGCATCTTACATATAACACTACTATTAACATGTCAGAATGTGATTTGCCTTAACTTTCATTGTTGACTTTCATTTAATTCCTTTTCCACTCTAACGTCCTGGACCTCCTCCCTTGCATTTGTGTTTACTCAGCTATTTACAATCTAGTATTGGTGAATGTGATTTCCCCCTCCGAATGCAGCACTTGGCACACATCTTACTGAATTTTATCTTGCTGATTTCAGATCATATCTCAAGATTATTACAGTAATTTTGAATCCTGATCCTGCTCTCTAAAGCATTTGTATGCCCTGTATTGTTAATTAGTATCATTCATAGATTTCATACAGAATCAGAGTTCATTTTGTCATCTAAGTCATTAATGAAAATGTGCTTAAAATTCTTACATGTAGAATATAATTCTGTAACTTATTCATGTCCTTATGTTTGTCCTACTTCTCCTTTAACCTCTAGTCTGAGAATACCCAAGAGGCACCTCAGTATTTGCATGAGTATTTAATACTTGCACTCCTATCTAAACTGGTTCACAGAATTATATTTAAGTTCTCAAACTCTGACAACTCTGCTTAAGTCCCAAGGAGGGAGCGGTCTGTCACTTACTGAGCTCTGCATTAATGTGATTTAGCTGTTCTGTCACTAATTTTGCATTCCAATTGAGAAATAGGTGACCAAAAGGGGGTTAATGATGTTATATTTTTCTCATGTTCTATTTACAAACACTATGCATTTATTCCACTATATTTGTAGAAATCCATGGTTTTATAGAAAATTGCCTCTGAATGTTTTACTGTATCAAGTGACCTACTTTTCACCTTAGTCCATTTGAACATAGCAGATATATTTACTATCAGTTACTGAGGCAGGCAATGTGGTATTGTTTTGCCTAGATCAGCATACTTTAATGCACATGCAGTCTATTAAATCACTCTTACAGACTCTGGATTTAATAAATGATTTCTAATTGACTAGGTGTCAGTGGCAACATTCTAGAAAACTCAGTTACATGGGATTTTCATTGATTTTCCCTATATTAGAAAATGAAATGTCAGATACCATTAATTGCATTTTCACAATAAAAAGCACACTGCAAAAGTAGCTGCTAAGAGAAAGCACTTCCCGCCTAATGCACAATAGAAGTATTCTTTTTAAATTAATCCAATATATAACCATTTATTACAGTTATGTGCCTCTGTGGGCCAAATTGATGCGAATGTAATTACAATCTGTAATATGGAACCATTTTGCAGACTTCTAGGAAAAAAATGCATTCAGGTATATTCTGCACTCCTTTATCCTTACACAGTATACTATCTGCATCCAGCAACATAGAAGGTGGTTAACCCATGGTTTCTGGGAGTTCTTACCTACAATGACTGCATCATCCCTGACATTAGCTTGCACTTACTGTTGTCCATGGCTCAAAGACACAACTGCTAACTTACGTTATAAGTATACACATTAACCTAGGTTATATGTCAGTAGTAAGTAGAGTATGATCCAAAATAAAGTTTATGAGACTGTGACACACATATTCATTAGCATCGGTGGTCCCCAGTTCAAATACATTGGTGCATCTTTCCTGCTTTCTTGTGTCTGCATTGGTGGTCAGGTGTTCATGATCACATGTTTTCTACAGATGTAATTCTACAGATTTTCTTTCACATTACTGCATTTATTATACCAGAATTGACCACCAGTCTCTGTAGTCCTAGGGAAATGATATTAGCAGTCTGGATGTGAAAATTCATTTGACTACGCACAATTTAGTGTAGTGCTGCAAGTTCTTATGCCTTTGTACAGAAAGAAAAATCCATGACCTTTCTAAAGTATGTGATGTAGCATTCAATTTCCCTGCATCTGATCGATAAGCAAGCAGGAAATTATATCTTTTGCCATGGTAGACAAGCATAATTAAGCAATAAGGCAATGGAGGTAGTTGTGATTATCTCAGGATGCACCTGGGAGCTGCCTTGTTGCTATTTTAAAACATCTTTATGCTAAGGGAACTGTATTAATTTCTGCTGAGAAAGATAAAGTTGGCAGTTTGGAATGCTCATGAGCAGCAGTTTCGGTTGTGCTTCACAGAGAGTAATGTGGTATGTTCACCCCAAACAATAAGGCTTCTCCTTCAGCAGATGCAAAGATGGAGCAGGCTGTTAACATTTAATTGACAGTTCAGACCTGGGGAAAAAAAAAAAAAGAGAACCCAAAAAAACCAGTTATGATTTGGCTGGCTTCCAGTGAGTCCAAAACTTACATTTTTACCAGTTTAGAATAAAAATATGTTGCCCCCAACACTTGACTTCTGGGGAACACATCTCTGCATAAGTAATGCTATTGCATCCACATTCTAATTTATGCTTTTTAATTATACCAAAGGCCCAGTGAATAATTAATGCTAGCAAAACAATGCATTTGAAATGTAAGCTGAAAAGTATCACATTTTAATGGGCTTTGTAGATTTAAATAACTAATGAAAGCTATTTAACTGTTTGATTGCAAGGATATTTCCCCCTGATACAATCAAGTATTAACCACAATTATTGAGCAGCCTCTCAAGTGGAGAAATGTTAGCTCAGGCTACCTGTTTTCACAATTGGCCAATCCAAACATACCACAGTACAGTAACCCACCTGAGCCATATGCATGCAAGAAAGAGATTTATTTGGATGTTTGCCCTGTGGGAGGGACTGACATGTCACTGGTGTCACCTGTAAGATGTAAAATCAAAATTCCAGGCACAAAATTCCTCTTTGACCTCCTGTCTTCAAGCACATCAGTTCATGCAAGCTTCATGGGGAGATTTAGAACTGAACGTAAAGAAATACAATATAGAATTCATTATCCCTGAGTTCAGCAATCTAAGAATTAAGGATGTAGGCCAGGTTAGTAATTTAGAACCTTGCAATGGTCAACAGAGAGAGACAGCACCTCTGGAAAGTTTCATCTCTTCCTAAAATAGGTTTTTGAAATAGATGGGATTAGTCACCATTTGCCTGTGGTTATCATTTTTCTATTTCTTACAGAGGAAGCTAAGGTTACTGCCTTAGACCATACTGCTAACTTCTAGACAGTCTAGTTTAGGGGAACTTAATTTCACTAGCAGCGGCAGCCTCTAAACCACTGTGTGAGAAAGACTTACTGTCACCAACTTGATGGCATAAAGACCAGGGCAGAGCATGACTCACAGCTCAGAGCTGTCTGAAGTTCAGCTTCAGCTGACAACCAGCACCCCTGCTGCTTGGCCAAGTCTCAGGTTTGAAATACATGACACTCATTAAGAAAGTCCTTCCACCTCTGAAAGGCTCAGAATGTGCATTTGTGTTGATCCACTGTGCCCAAAGGCTTGCCTCCAACCTGGCATGGTCTGTGGAGAAATGCTGGGCAGTGGGAAGTGCTCTGAGCAGGCTGTCCCAGATGTGCAGCGTGTCCTGGGTCTGGTGTACTCTGAGTTTGTCACACAAAGGGTGGTGAAAGCGTGTTAGGCAGCAGACGGCACTGACTGCATAGCATACAAAGCCTGGTGGCAGAAAGTACCCATTTCTTTAGGTGAGTAAAATGTTACAGCAATTGATGAATTACTGCAATCCCTGGCAATATATTACATACACTCAAGTAATATCAACTTGTCAATACCAATATAAAATGAATTGCCTTTACCAACTTTTTTGTTCATGTTTGCCATATCACAAGTTTGCTCTTTAAACTCTAACGTAAAATTGAGGAAGTGTTGTAATAATAACAATATAATGAAGATCTTGTAAAAGAAATAAGGTTCACAAAGGCTTCTGCCAATTTTGAATATCAGGCCCCTTGTTTAAGTGCATTATTTGGAGCTCAGTAACTTTTGGCTCCTATGTTTTAAGTTTTCTCTTTTACCTAGTATTATATATTGAAATCAAAGTACTTGACTCTCCAGAGCACCCACCTGAGTCATTAGGGAGACATGGAGGGGGACTATGTAGGAACTAATTGTGTTTCCCCTGTTTGCAGCTCTGTTTGCTGGAGCCTGGATATGAGCTAGTGCTCTTGGTGGTGGTTGTGGTCTGTGTTGGGCCGGTGACAGTAACATTCAGTTTGGGTAGGTTGGATCTTGTGTCCTTCACGCAGACATGGGGAAGGAGCAGGATAGCACAGAAAAGTCTCCTGCTGAGGTGGCTCTGCTCCAGGGCAATCTCAGCCAGCCATAGCCAGCTGCTGCATGGCCCTGCTGAATCTTTCATAGAAGGTAGAAAGCAGAAGACAAAAGATAATCTGCCATAGTATCAGACTAAAACTAGTTTCTTTCTTCTGAGCAATAATACATGAAAGAGCAGACACATATTGGTGCAAAGTGGGACAGTGCTGCAACAGTTAACAGACTAACCTGTGTGCATCCACCTGGTGACTTATGTCTTCTTCACTGCTCAGCTCTACTGCCCAGACCTAGGCAGTGTTCTGACAGTATTGGTCTACACCCCATTCCTCTCTACTGTTCTCACAACAGTACCTACAAAAAGTAGTAAGAATAATTATGCAAGTAATACAACTATTTTATTAAATCCAACTTAAGACCAAAACATCCTTACTGTGTACTTTGATACTAGGATGGAGCCTGGTGATCTAGCAGTTGCAGTCAGTCCAGTGGTTTTAATGTGGGTGACAAAAATAGCTGCTGAAGCATGTGGTCACATTCTGTAGCAAAGTGTCTTCTTTGCTTCTGCCTTTGCAGGACTATGCTGAGAAGGAAAAAGCTGCAGCCAAGGCTCTGGAGGATGTGAAGGCTAACTTCTACTGTGAACTATGTGACAAGCAGTACCACAAACACCAGGAATTTGACAACCACATCAATTCTTATGACCATGCTCACAAGCAGGTAAACCTGACAAATGTCCGTGCATATTACAGCAGTCCATCTTCATTTTGATTGTGGGAGGTTTCTAAATTCACTCAAGTAGAAGACAATTTAACATTTTATGTTTTTGACTTCAACATGCTATTTTTTCATGAAAATAAAATGTAAAATACTCATTGTTTTAATCTTCACCTCAATTTCTTTTAAGCCCCTTTGACCAAAAGATCATTGTCTATAGTTTTAGGTAGGTGCTCAGTACCAATATTCACACTGAGTTTGTTGTATTTAAATGTAGAATTGCTTATAAACAAGGGAGGGGGAAGGATCACTTCCTCAAATATCCAGGTTCCTCTTTTGGATGCAGAAGGCATATGACCACACTGTTTCAAGCTGGTCATGTTGATTCGACAGAAAAGTTTATTTTTTAAAAAATGCGTATGTTTCTGAAGTTGAAATCTATGTCTCATAGTGTTTCTCAGGGTGGAATACATTCTGCCTTGCATGCAGAACATAATATAAAATAACAGCTACTTTTGAACAACAAGATACTGGATTCTTGGGAAAAGATAATAGATGCTAATTCTTTGTCATTGTTTTTATATCAGCTTTATCAGATCTATATGTGGTAGGTATATCCTACCCATATACACCTATTATCCTTCTATATCTGCTTCCTGCAACTAGTTGTCCTCCAATTTTAGCAAAATCCATATTTCAGTTGGCATTACAGAAAGAAAGTGCAATTAATTCACACAAATATTTCAGAATTTGAAGAAATTGTTTTGCAAAGTTCAGGAATGAGCATTTCTCAGCCTCTGGTGAACAGATCATATCTGATAGTCTAAGATATAAGAAGTTAGAACACATAACAGGATTCCATAGATGTACATTTTTGTCCTGTTTTCTACTAGGGCTTACATGCATTACACAGTTCAAGTTCTCATGTATTGTGTGCATTCAAGTTGCCAGGGTATAATAGTGTCTTCTGCACTACTGGGTGCACAGGGGTCAACATCTACCTTGCAAATATATGAATCATTTAGAAGCTGCCAGTATTTCTGACAGAGGACTAGAAATAATAAATGCTGAGTAAAACAAACAGCGCTAAAGGCAAAACTCCTTACTCTCACTGCAAGCAATCTTATTGTCTTTTGCAGTATTATAAAGGATGTAAATCAGCCTGGAATTTTCTGTGTGCATCTATCACAGCATTGCATTAAGAAACTGCCTAGTGTCTGCCAGCCCATCATGCTGAACCATCCTGCCGAATTCCACCAACACAGAGTTAGCTATCCATGCGTATTAATGGGACTGTTTTGGCCCATCACTCCCAAACCAGAGCTAGATTAATCTAATGTATTTATGTATTAAATCAAAAGCAATTCCTCACATCACCATTCCATTAATTAATCCATAAAAATGGTTATAATAATGCAAAATAAATGCTTTTCCAGACCCTAAACTTGTGACTCTAATCCTTATAAAACCCCATTTGCTGCACAAAGAACTTTTTACACCCTTCAGCTGTTTTTTTAACTCACCAGAAATGCATCTGAACTCAAATTGATCCATTTGTGCCCTTCACTCTTCACATACACCTCCTGCAAAGAGCAGCTTATGCAAAATAAAACAACCTGCTTGATGCACCATCTATGGTTGGGTTGTTGAGCAGGAGAGGTTTTGGCAGCTTTCTGTTATAAAAGGGAATGTTTAAGCAATAAAACTCTTCTTAATTTTTAGGTAAATTTAGTGCTTTAAAAGCTGCCAGACACAGTACTGGGAAATGAGTCTGCATGGAAATGCACAACACATACAGAATATCAACTGGCAGTGCAAGCTCACCCCATCCTGCCCTTTCAGTTGTAGTTCAGAAGCTCAGTTAGCACAGGATTAGCTAGCTACCCTCCTGACGTGACAGGGTAATTCAGTTTCTCCTCCCCTCTCAACTCCTGACTGCTCCACCAAGTCTGGGAACAACATTAGTTTGTCTCTAGGAATAGCGTGGATGCACCCTTTTCTCTGACTTCTATAGTCGGTCACAGAAGAGCCTTTATTCTTCTTATTTTTATCAGAGTAATCTTCAAAGAAAACAAGTTAATTTATGGTTTCCTGTCATTTTAGTTAGCTTAGTTTCAAAATGTTTGTTCTGGGAGGGATTGTAGCCACCAGAAAAGCTTCTTTCTCCTGAGATATGTTTTCTGTTTCCAAGCAGAAACTTGAGGGTACTTTTAGTCATCCTCAAGGATATGTGCTAAGAATCATTCTTCTAATGGCAAGTAAATTAAATTGAGGGACTCTTTACATCTCAGTAACAATACAGTGTAGTCCCCCCATGTGATTTCCCATTTAAATGCTAGTACTTCAAAATTTGTATTAAAGTGGCAATGCTGTTTAGAGAAGATGTAAAGGCAGAAAAAAGGATATCGCACTAAGTACTTTTGTTTCTCTTCCAGGGGAAACAGATTTCATTCAAAGAATTATGACTCTATTCTCCCAATATTATGGTTTTATGAAATTCATTTTATGATCCATTTTCTCGTCTATGATTTCAAACAGTTGTGAAAGCAGAAAGTACTGTCTTGGACCTAGCAGCTGGCATATCAGCCATTGCCTTCCTGTCCTCAGAGGACTGCAAAATGTCTTGATGACCATCTGGCCTTGTTTGCATAACTGGTATTTCTGTTGTGTTAGGTTGTTCTAAAGCAGTATACTCAGAGAGACTTTCTCTCTGCATGCTACATACATTCATACTTATATATATAAAGATACTACATAGGTATGTGTACATAGATACACACATATGGATAGAAAGAAAACTTTGACAGAACAACAAAGATCTCCCTCTGCCCATATCTTCATTATCTTCTAACACTGTAATAGCCCTAGAGGGGTCTAATATGATTTATATATTTTTGAGTAATATTGTCTGAGTAGTAAGCAGCTTTTATTTCTTTGGTTGTCTTGACAGCATTAGTCTTAATTAATGTTGCCAACATCTTTCCTGATGCACTACTCTATAATAATTCTTCACTGATATTACCTGTTATTGGAAATTAATTGCTTTCAATGCAAGGCTGGATGAAGTGAACTCAGAAAATTATGTTTGAGCACAAGGCTGTGCTCCCTCCCACCCAGCTTTACCTGAGACCTCTGTTGTTAAGCCTGATATTTAACAAGGCTGGGTGGGAGTGTGGCTGACTTTCCTGGGAGCACCTAAACTGTCATCAACGTACAGCCCTGTGCATACATGTCTCATTGGCTCAGCACATACCAGCTAACCCACTTGAAATCAACAGCTTTTTTCTTTTGTGTTTTTCCTTTGCTATGGGATCTATGACTTTATAAAGTCCTGGGCAGCAGTCACAGGCAGTAGCACATTTGATAAATCTCTACTATCTGTCACCAAGCATCAAGGTGAACAATGCTTGCTATCACTTGCTTGCCGTGTTTTCTGCAGCAACAGTTAACTGCATCAGAACTGATTACCTTGGCTCTGTTGAAACTATCTGAACATGGAAAAGGATAAGAGTCCTGGTGTAAATTCATTCAGAAGAGATTAGTATATAGATAATCAATATAGGCTGCTGCCTGAAAATGTAATATATGTGGATGTATGTTACATGCTAAGATGAGAATAATATGGAAGTATAGAATTTTTAACAGGGTTGTTAAGTCATGTGTATCTATAAAAGAAAGCCAAATTTGAGCAGAGATGTCTATTTGGCTAACGTTATTAAATGGAATCTTTTAATACCTCCAGGTCATGCATAGCATTCATCCATTCAGTTAATGTCGAAGTAGTTGGAGCTTTCAATTTTTGTATAAATAATCCTCAGCAATCATCAAGGCTTTTTGATGTCAGCAAAGGAGAAAATCTCAAACCTGTTCCATGTACTGCAATGTAATAATTGTGATGATAATAATAATAATAGAAATAAGCAGCAAAGAAAAACAAGACTGTATTGCCATCTTGGGGTTTCTAATGACAAAACAGGTCTTTTAGTTTTGTTGTCAAAATTTAGCCACATAGTTAAGTACATCACATTCTCTCATATGAAAAAAAAATATCTAAATTTCAGTGTTCTTGAAGCAGGCAGCACTGCATAAGTAGGTGAGCAGAATCTTCGGTCTACACTAGTTCACATGCACATACCTCTATCTTAGTATTTAAATCCATGCGTACTAGCACTTCAATATATTTTTTGCATGAAAGTCTGATTTAGTGTGTACAGCTGTGGGCACTTCCCCTTAAGCCTTTATGGTGCTTGTGGATTTAAACTCTAATTCAGGCAGAGATTTAGCTCCTGTTAAACATCAAAGCTAGCAAATATACTTACATTTTAGCTAGTATTGCCTCTACCACCTAGAAAATGCACAGATAAGTGAACACTCATCTTCAGGGTGTTTTTTCCAGCATCTGCATGTTTATTAGAGGAAAAGTAAGTCCAGTATTTTGGCTCTAAGGTACACATCTCACATTACCCAAACAATTTTCATTTGGAGGAAAGGAAACTGTTTTGGCAATCTCTGAGAGATTTCACCTTGGATCTGGGAAATCAGGCAAAGACAGCAAAACCAAGAAACCTTCTTCTGGACAAAGTATCCTATATTTAGCTATAAGGACACACTAATCAAATAGAAAGGGCTGCCCCAGCATGAAGGTCCACTACTATGTGTGCTTGTGTAGCCTCTGCTTTTTTACCTTGATATAAAGGTGGACCCACTGTCCCTCTTGTACTTGCAGGTGGACAAGGCTAATGTCCTTCCCTGCAGCCCTGCTTCTATTTCTCTGCATCAGGATACTGGCTATTAAGAAAGGCCTGCTTTTTTAGGGCCAGGTTTTGCACATGAGGTCTGTACTCTCTGTGGCCTCCTCAGAAAATAACCTAAATGGCAAAAGGCCTCAGCATTTCTTGCTCTCAGTTAGCGAGACATTGTGTCTGCAGACATCAGCGTTCTGCTCCTGTAACCTCACAAAACCCACCTTGTATGCATGAAATACATGCATACTTTTAATAAAATTTTCACATTTGTCATGTCCCTAGTAGGAAAGCCAGAACCAGAATTGTATTAAAGATAAAAGAAAAGGAGTCAAACAAGAGAAACAGTAGTATGATGTTAGATCCACTCAAACAGCTGGTTTATAAGTAGACTTGAAGTGATAAAGGAATTTTGTATTGGAGTAGTTATTGTCCTACTATTTTTAGGTACCAATAGATTGCTATGCTCAAAAGCAACTGTCACATACACAAATTGTTATGTGTGTGCAAATTAGAGGGTGTAAATTTAGGCCCAGTCCTGAAAAAAGTTGTGAACTTTCTAAGATGTATGTCTATAAGCAGCCCTGCAAAAAGAAATTAAAATATTCAAATGCATAAAATGAAGGATGTTCAGATGTTTTACGAGAGGAGTTTTAGAGATTAATTATTATAATTATAATATTATATTATTATAATAATCAGTTATTACTTATTATTTATTTTTCCCATCTTCAGAACATTTACCATAAATATCTCTTGTCAGACTGGATGCTTCTGACAGATGAATCAAAACACTGAATGTATGATTCTATATGGTCAACAGTTTCTTAGATTTTTTTGCGAATTATTCTTTAATCTCAGTGAAATGCCTATTTATTTTTAGCTTTAGCCAAATGTATTACCAGTTTATGTTTTAACTATGACCATTACGCAATTGCTTAGAGTGAACATCTGTGCCTGTATACCCCTTATCAGACTTCTCTGCTTCATAACAATATTTAATTTCTCTTGAATTTGGGGGGTTTGATGCTGAGGAATTTTTAACTGTTATTTTATTCATTATTCTACAATACATACACCGATTCAGTTTTCCCTGCTCCTTCCTTTTAAACTCATCTTTCTCTTCCCTTGGAAACAGTATACTCTTTATATTTCTGACATAAGTCTTGTTTTCTTTCATGTGAAAACCAAAGCTAAAAGCAACGAATTCATTTCTATAGTCTATCGTATCATTTCAATATCTTTTTGCCTTAAAGACCCACTGTTCTTTTGCTCATCCTGAAACCAGTTATTTTCTTATTGTTGCTTATGCCTGTGCCATTTATTATATTCCCTAATTTCTGTTATAGCTTCACACTTTCTTAGCTTTTCATCATACATTGATTTTGCAGTGTGTGTTCTTGTTCATACTCCCAAAAATTACTTTCACTCTGACTGCAACTGTTCCCAAAGAGCAGGTTTTTGATAATTTCTTGCTGAATAGGTTTAATTTTCTCACACTGCCTTTCCCGTAATTAACTTTAAAAGTTTTTCTCATTCTTTCAGAATTTATTCTTCTGAAGTTACTCCTTATAGTCATCCCTTTTGTTCCTAAATTAGTTTTGATTACACACTAGATTAGCCCCTGGTTTCTACTAGGTTGTTAGATACAGAGCTGGATGTGATGCTTATAATTAAGGGCACCAAACACTT
This sequence comes from Elanus axillaris, assembly GCA_026212715.1. Classification (NCBI taxonomy): domain Eukaryota; kingdom Metazoa; phylum Chordata; class Aves; order Accipitriformes; family Accipitridae; genus Elanus; species Elanus axillaris. The sequence goes on along the minus strand of JANZLQ010000078.1, from coordinate 20,774,179 downwards.
TGCATTTTAAGACCCAGGTTTCCATTGCTCTCAGAGATTGGGCTGAAATTTTCTTTCTGGATCACAAGCTTTAGTAAACTACAGTAAAAAAAGATAGCATTTGCAAAGTCAAGAATAAGGAAGTTATAAGGTACAAGAATTAATAATGTTTGGACAACTTAATCTGATATTTTTATGTATGTGCTCTTTAATAAAATCTTTAATCTCAGGTTGCATGTCATTTTCTTTAAGGAAAACTTCCTGACTCAGTACTGAAGATGGACCATACCTGAGGAAAGAATCCACCTTGTGCAGGGGATGAAGCTGTTGGCTAGAAAAGAACTGATGATGTGAAATGAGGGGAAAACAGAAGGAGAAGTGGGTTTAGGAAGTAATTATGGGAATAGGTGTAATAGCGAGAGACAGAAATTGCAAGAACAGAAAGGCATGGAAGTATCACTCTGAAATTAGAAGACAATGAAAGCTGTGTACAAGAAAGGGAGAAAAAGGAGTTACAAGAGGAAGGGCCTGGAGAAATGATCCATAAACAAAGGAAAATACCAGGATAAAGCACAGGAGGAGGCTGTCAGTATTCAGCCACTTAGAGCCACCAGTGTCTAAGCCATTCCACTTAGCACTGAGGAACTGAGTGAATCAACCAGACAGATAAGCTATATAAAAACCACATTTCATATTTCTAATTTTGTTAACATGAATACCGCAGATGACATATTGGTACAAAATGTTGTACTGAAAATAATACAAAGGACTTACACAACATAAAAAAATGCCTGAAAAAAGCATTGAAAAAGTGGTCTGAAAAAAAGGTCGGAAAAAAGCAAAGAATGACATGTATAATGCTGTTGCTTATGTAAAATTCCATCTTTTACCACTGATAGATAAGACCAAATTTTCTTTTGTCCTGAACACTTCTTTATGTTATTTAGAAGTAGAGAAATCCTGGCTTTCTAAAAGCATGTTTGCATCACAGCTGCTGCGCTTCAAAGTATCTGCAATCCAGCATCTTTGAAATGCTGAAGTAGGAGTGTAGTTAAACAGACAATCTGTGTCACATCACAGAAACTAATGTAAATAAAGGTAACATAAAGCAGTACAGGATGACATCAGCATTTAAGGAAAGGAGTAGTGTACAGCATATGAGCAAAAGCAGAATATAAACAATACGATGATTTTGTGGCATCACTGTACCAAGAATATTTATTTTGCCAGTTTGAAATTATCTTAAAGTGAATGCTTAGTTTATAATATCATGCAATATTTTCTTAAATGTTATGAGGGAAGGCTTGTATTTATAGCTATGCTACATGGAGATGCTTCAATTGCACACTACAGCAAATGCATGTACCAGAGTAGCTTCAGAGCAGCAGAAGCAACATTATCAAATACCACTGAGCACACTCCAGTGATTAGGCACAACTCGAGGCAGCAGATTCCAAAGAAATGTCACCAGAAACAATCCTTTATTTTAAACTTACCAGTCTGTGCAGATCAGTGGGCCTTATTAAGAACTGCTGAACCTGCTGCCCTGCCAATGCTTTACTGCTTTTTCATTACTCAGTGATAAAGTAAATAAATTGGCAGTATTCATCCTTTTAAAATTACACATTGCTTAGAATAATGAGATTCCTTTCATCATTAGCCCTCAAAAAAACTTCTTGCAAATAATGCAGAGCTGCTTTTAAATTTAATGTCTTGATAAGCTATATCGTTAAATGCTAGATGCTATGGAATTACATTTGGTGTTCTTTAGAATGAATGCTAATTAACATGTAAATTAGCAATTTAACCCTCTTTAAATTGGAAAAAAAAAACACGGGACACCTAATTTCATAGTTGTTAATGATGGTCCAATGACTGCAAGATATTTCTTAAGCATTTCATTATATAAGGTATTACAGAAGTGTATTATCAGATTTTGGTATTTAAGACATAGCAATAACTGGAATGTCAGTCAGAGGAAGTGCTCTTCATTAATGCCTGTGTTATTGTCCTTTCTATTCTTCTCAGAGGGTACACTTTTCAATTACTAAAGTTTTACAACTAATTTTTCAAGCTGAAGGAATAGCTGATGCAGTATAATGGGTGGCTTATTCAAATAAGCAAGGAACCTGAAAGATTAGATTTGTAAAAAAACTGTGATGCCAAACCACAGAAAAATATGAAAATCTGCCCCAAATATCAGGTTTGGGTTTAATTTTGTCCAATAATTCCCCAGTCAGAACCTGAAGAAACATATAATTATTTAATTATATATAGACAAAAGGTGTGGTAAATCTGGTTGAAACTCAACATCTCTGGTTCAAATAATTTTCCATTGTTTCAAACATTGCTTCTATTTCAAATATGGATAAGGAAACAGTTCTCAGAAGAAAATAATTAGAACATTCTGTTATGACTGATTTAACATGATAATTACAATTTAATTCAATAAATTTTGAAAAAAAAATACTTCTGAAATATTCTGTTTAAATAAAAAGGTTTTTTGAGCCAGTCATACCAGTTTTTCATACTGTTGAAAAAAGATTGATTAAAATCAACATTTCCATTTTGGTTCTCAGTTCTGAAATGCTAATATATGCAGTACATAGGATATTACTCAAGAAAATGGGGTAGATATGGAGAACCTAAATATTTATGTTTAAATTATTATTCCCATTTTCAGTTAACCTTTAGGGCAGTCAGGCTGGAGTTGTGCCTGTATTGTTTAATAAACAAGATAAATTATATTGGGCGTTGCTGTCCTTTTTTTTTCAAAAGTCTGTATTCAGATGTCTTTTCCACTTTTTAAATGACAGTAAGGACATAAGAAGCAGAATATACAGCATGTTTTCTACCTACTTCTATGCAAACTGTTACCATTCATGCAAAAAAATGACTATTCACCAAGAACTAGTAAGAATTGGGCAAGGCTGAACAGACACATTATATTTCATGTGCCAGCTTCGAAAGACTGGCAAACATTAGGTAATGTTGCTTATAGGCCACATACTTTGCAAATTATTTTTTTTTGTTGTTGTTAAATTAGTAGATCTGGAATAACTGGTGTCATCTTAAGGTCAGGCACTAAAAGCCTTGCTTCAAATAGCGAGGTGATAAGGACAAAGCACTGCCAAATGCTGTCATTGTCTTTGATTACTGTCTACACACAAGTACTTTAATCCATATCTGTGGAATGACTTGTAGAATAAGGTACTGCTCAGCCAGTTTAAGGGACCTGTTGTGCAGGTTGCAGCACATCTGTACATAGTTTACCTGGGGCAATTCTGTGCTATAGTCAACTTTTTGGAAATACTGGGCAATTAGCTTTGCTAGCGAAATGTTTTACCCTCAAATGTTCACAGAAAAATTATGTTTCTGTCAGCTTCTGCATAACTTTTAAACAGAGTTCTTTTGTGGATATCTTTCCCTCCTCCAGAAAAATAATAACTCTTCTAATCCCATTGGCATCCACACAGTATATCTGGTGCTATGAACATCTGTCTAGAATCTGCATCTATTATAGTTCTGTTAATTTTTGACTGTCTGCACCTTCCATGCAGTAATTAATGTGCAAGAATGTAGCTGAGCAATTGATTCCTGTGGAGCTTTAAAGTCATGGTAATCAACTGTGTTTGTGTTTGAGGAACTGTACAATGTGCCTTGTACATCTTTAAGGGGCATTCATAGCCGAAACAAACATTTAAAAGCAAACAGAAACATATATTTGCATCACCAAGACAGCAATAAAAATGGTGAGATTAGTCATTTATTACCCTTACTTAGTAAAAAGCATTAATTAACATCTTTTAAGGTGTCTCTAAGGGAAAAATAAAGGAGGTAACCCAGACTAATTATCATTTCACAGCTTTTGCAATTTCATAATAATTAGGCTCCACCAGGAGCCATTAAAAAGATGAGGGGTCTTTAAGCACCTTCTCAGATTAAATTGCAAGGGAATAGCTAGAGGAAGGTAGATGACGTTCATGTGAGTACCAAACAAATATGTTACCATAGGTGATGGGATAGTAAAAACTAAATGTTTCCTGAACCAAAAAAGCTGATAAGTAAACATTTTTTTTATCAGGAAATGCTATTTTTAGAGTAGAATGGCTTTGCAGGAATGTGAGAAAGTCAAAACCATTCTTCATTTGAAAGGTTTACAACGTTTAGTTGTAATCAGGTTGAAACGGTTCATAAAGTTTGAAATACTTTGCTTCAACAGTGTTACTTTAAAAAAATATTTTAAAAAAATCTTGTAAAGTATTTTCAAATACTTAAAAAATATTAATTGTAACATATGCACACATATTTACTGTTCTTGAGATTAAAAATTATGAAAATTATAACTTTAAGGCTTTATGTTTCATTGCTATTTGCATGCATTGACATCAAGCCACTTGGAAGCACTTGAAATTTTCATTTTTTTAATAAGTTTTCAAAATTTTACCTCTCCCAGTAAGAATAAAAAGTAAAGGAATCCCAAAAGTCAAAATTTCATGCAGAGCAGAAATTCTTTAAACAAGTATCGAGGAATTGACAGAAATGCCCTGGAATACTGTCGAATACTTTATGCTTGTAGTTAGTGTTTCTCTGCTTGTTTTCACCCTTAGCATGTTGGTGGATTCTTAGCACTGCTTCCTTCAAACCAGACACTTAAATACTGATGTTCAAAAATGCAAGTGCAATCACATTCCATTGCTCTATATTTACACTTTCCATTTAGGATCTGTGGGATTCAGCAGGGTACTATATCATAAACAGCAGAAGTGATAATACCTATTGCTTGTATTCTGAACCTGCCCTGGATCTCCAGTCTTAGATAAGGATCCGATTGTGTGAATATCAAATCATAATTAGTTCAGTAATTATTGGGTCAAGTAATATGTTTAGGGGTAAAGCAATTAAGTCACATAATTACCAATACCTGTATACAAAAACATTGCCTAAAAGGTACAATGCATTTTTTATCCTTTAAATGGAACCCAGAATATTCAGATTAATCTCGTTCTTTATTTCAAAGCAAAATTCAGTCTTCTCATCAGCTCCTAATGACCATCTTTTCTGAGTTCTGCATTACTTTTGTATCATTTGAGCCTGGGTTACACCAAACATTCAATTCACTGACATAATTATGGCTCTTAATAGCCCATGTGAGATTCTGATTTCCTTCCCATTTTGAAATTTAGCACAGCTTAATGTCCCTTTGCTTGGTTAAAAAAGAAAATGAAGATTCTGATCTGAAATTTAAAAATAATAACAAATTGCACCTGTACACATGCAAAACAAGTCATAGCCTGATAAATCTGAACATGGAGCACATAAGAAGTGTACAATAATTGTTAAAGTGATATTCTGTTATTTCTGGGAAACTAACACATTTTTTAATGTAAATCCCTATTTATTTTTGCACAAGGTTTTTCTAAAAGCTAAAGCAATAATACCTGTAAAAACAATGGAATATTTTTTCAGAAATTAAAGTGATAATGTATGATCCAGTTGCCCTATTTCTCCTTGACTCCAGAATGATTTACAGTATTGTTTTAACTCGCCTAGTTCAAAGAATACAGCTATCATCATATTGTATCTGTGTTGGTGCATACTTTGAGAGGATTGTTGTTCCATTTGAGTATATAAACTCACAATCTTTTTTTTTTTTTTTGCAAGAAATAATTAGAATTCAGGGGTGTAGAAAAGTACAGATTACTAGAACAAGAAGCCACAGTATAAATAAAAGATCAACTTCAAATTTTACAGGAATAAAAGTTTCCTGGGAGGGAGGAGCAGAGTAAAGCTTGCTTAAAACGTGTCAACTGACAGGGAAGAATTTGAGAAGTGACATAAAGTATTTCAGAAGCAGTGAGTGATAGGTTAGCTTTATAATGTTAAAAATGTCCATGTCTACGTGAAAAACTAGATGTGTTTATAGCATCATTTGATGTAAGAGTGAATACAAACATAGTCTGGGGCACAGGTAAGAGAGGAACGGGGGACATTAAATGTTACCTTCCATAGCTCCACAACATACAAGGGGATAAGAGAAGTAGTTTGGGATTGCTCTTGTAAAAGTGCATCATGCTTATTTCCACCCCCTTTCCAGGGAGCAGTTTCTAGAACAGTATTAAAAATTGTAAATTATGGAATCACAACCAAAGGGTGTCGAGTTGCAGCTCAGCAAACTGTTACGCACCAGTGGGCTGAACTGCGTATGTTGACCATGTGCTTGCTTTTAGCTCCCTCTCTTAATAAAAGCCTCAGGCACTGCAGGTTGCAACAGCAGTATATTCAAGGGAACCAAATACAAATAACAAATTGCAAATAAATAATATTTTAAGCATGTGGCAATAAAAAGGGTGCTAGATAGGCCAAATTATCTTTGCCTTTATAAACTGGAAAATTAGGACATCATTCACTCTGCACAGTTCGGTCATCTTTTTCCATGGCACACTGAATTTGCTTAGGAAGCACCTTATTACTTTTGTTACTTCAGAGGGAAATGCTGCTGAACTGGGAAGAGAGATGAATAGGCCAAGTAGAGGAAAGAAAGATCACTAAAGTCAAAGGAGACAACACATATAAATAATGAGAGACAAATCTGAAAAAGAATCAAATACAAGGAAATGCATATAATCAAAATAACTTATTTTAATCAGTGTAATTTACTGCAATGTGTTCTCACATGATTGTCTCAGATAATCAAAGGCTAAACCAGGCTATTGCAGGAGTGAATTACCCTGGAAAAAAAATGGGACACCTGTTCATCTCCTCCTGTAAGTAAACGAAAGACTGGAATATCAAGTGCTACTCCAATCCCATGCACAAGGAAATTAAAATTAACAGATTATCCATCTGAATTTGCTGCTTCCGTGGGCCTCTCTTCTGTCGAGAATAGCACAAAAATACTTCGTCTACATTATGGGTCTCTAAAAAGCTGATCTTTATATGTTATGAGCATTATGATGACCAACACAGGCATACAGAAAATTAGAAAAGCCAAGCAATCGTATTTAGTAAATACAAATAAAATAGTTGCCTATATTGTATAAATAACAAACTGTAACATATACTTCTTGAAGGAATCTAGTTTCATAAAGGTGAATGAGCTTGCCAAATGGACTGGGAGGAGGAATTCATACAAAAAGATGTGAGAGAGACCTAGAAAATTTTAAAGAGCACTTGGCAGATGGTTAAAAACCCAAATCCCACAACTGAAAAAGACCAAATAGGTTATAAACAGCTAATCTCATTTAGAAGGAAAGTCAATTCTCTGTGACTTAAATTTATAATAAAGAAGAGAAAGGAAAAATGGATTGTAAAGATCATAAATCAGAAGTGAAGAAATTGGAAAAAGTGATGGAGGAAGTAAAAAGGGCAAAAGGAAAACCTGTAGTCATCAAAGATGAGGGTATGAAGGTTTTTGAAAGTATATTGAGACATAAAGAATATTCTGCTCCAATATAAATGAATTACTTGTTAGCAGTCACGTAAAAATTTGTATTCAACACAGATTTCTGTTCTATAATTGGGGCAAAGCCATATGATTTAGTTACATCTATGACGTTTATGATGTGAAGTACCACTCTACCAATAGCTAAGAAGGATATTAAACAACATAATCTAGAGCTAAATATTTTTGCATCAGCAGGTTTAGGTGACCAACATTTAAGTATTAGGAAAAAGATGGCCATAAACTCTCCTAATCATTAATGTTGATTTTTAATATGTCTCAGAGCACTAAAGGAAGATGCATCGAGCTAGAAGCTAGATAATGCCATGCTAGGATTTAAAAAGAATAAACAACAAAATCTGTCATCCTGACTTTAGTGCCAGCAAAAATACTGGCATGACTGATGCAGGACTCCATAAAGTATTAAAGAATGATAATGTAATTAATTCCATTTAATGTGGTTTATGTAAAATAGATCTTGTCAAAGTAACTTGATTTTCTCATTTTATCTGTTAAAACATAGCAAATCTCGGTGTCTTCTGTCTTATGTTATTAAAAAGTTTTGATCAGCTGATTACAAAAGTTCTTTGTAGCCTTTTCTTATTGACTTTTGTCAATACTGTGACTTTTCTTATTGAAAGGTCATTTATCAGACCTCCCTCACTTTGAGCAGGCATAGTATTGCTGCTAGAGTCCTGTTTACCTTTAACGCTCATAATCCAGAAGACACCAGTCTACTTTAAGGCGAATATAAGAGAAAAAATATTTTAGTTTTGACTGAATAAAAAAAATCAAACAACAACAACATAAAATACTTTTTAGGGATAGCTATTATATCCTATTAGAAAAAGCAATATTTTACTTCCTTGACATATCAGATGAGGCTTCTCATTACAGCTGCCTTTAATACCCTTCATGCACATATCGTTCACTATTTGTCCTGACCACACCTTTTCATCTAAAATGCAGTGAGTGGTACCTATAAACAATACTACATTTACCTCAAGTACATATTAAAATGACTCTTTTTAGTGATGAACTTGTTCTCTGGTACAGCACTTCAAAGTCACTGTGTAGTGGTCTGCTGATTCAACTTTATGTAAACCTACGGAAACCTATGGACATAGCACAATAGTTTGTAAGAGGTTTACCCTTTATGCTTTATTGTTTTTCCCTCAGCACTACCACAGTTATCAAGAATCAACTGATTTTACAGGTAAATGAAATTTAGACTTAATTCAGATGTCAGGAATCTTTCCTCTTGTTTCAATGGGCTTACAAAGTGTTAGATGTGGTAATTAAACATATAACTGTAAGTGCTGATTCAGCCTCCTCCTAGCTCTTTTCAGAAGTCACTCCATCTCTCTTTGCTTTCATTTCTTTGTAAAATGATATCATGGTAAAGATACCTGTTTCAAAAGAAGTCTGAGATCTGTCTATGGAAAGTGCTATGTAAAATCTATGTGCAGTCATTTCCACTGTAATTTTTGTTACTCTGAAAGTCTGATGACCACACTGAAAAAAGTTGGAGGCCAGGCTTTGAACTTGCCTGTTGAATTCTTGGATAATTCAGACTCTTGCTCTTTTCCTTAATATGCAGGTGATTTTGTATTCCACCTGGTACAGTTAGAACAAAGAAAAACAAGGTGTCGAGGCAGGCTTCAAAAAGATGAGGAGAACACTTAAATATTTTTTATATAAGGTTACAAGAAGTAATGAAACTTTTGAAAGGAGCTAGTCTTGCACAGGGTTTGTAATACCAGTTGCTCTTCTTTAAGCTGCTTAAATGAGAAGGAAAAAGAAATAAAATATATGGATAAGAAAGAGACCCCAACACCCTGATGATCAAGGTAATATATGGACATACAGTGAAGACACAGTCCCTCCCCCAAGTTTCTTATTATTCAAATGTGTTGCTTTTACTAGGTAAATTACTCTGTATTCTGAAGTGGCACCGAATAAGTCTAATCAAATTATACAGTGTGCAGCCAGCTTGTTGGAGCATTTGACAACAAATTCATTGGGACGGATATAAACATGGGTGGCCAAGAGGAGCATATGCTGGATCCACAAATTGTTCAGGTCTTCAGACAAGTGCATTGCTGCCACAAAGAGCCTGTTCTGTCCTCTCCGCTATGGAAATAGCCCCCATGAAACCCATCTGTTTTAACTTTAATTGAGGGATTCTAATGAGCAGTACAACTGGATGTACTTTCATCCAGCAATGGATGAAATCAGTTTAATTAGCAGGAATATTTGCTCATCTGCCTGAACAGTAAGACTCTCCCACAGAAAAGACACAGGTAAGGACTGGTAGGTCTTGATGCTTTCTGTCATGAAGACCCATTGCACTACATCAAACCAACTTACTATACAGACTTAACAGGAGTTTCTAAGGACACATGCAAAAACAAGCTGTCGAAACAGCCATCTGTAATTTATTCTTTTGGTTGGATCTGTGAACAACATCTCGTTCACTTGTAGATGGATTCTCTAGGGCATGTCTGAGGACTGACTTCACCCCTCTCCTGCTATCGTTTCATTCCCTAACCCAATCATACCAGGATATTTTCTGTCTTCCTATTCACTCCCACTAACAATATTGAATATGTTAAGATTGACTATAATATAAGCTACTCCAAAAAATTATCCTACATTTCAGAGTGATCTATAGCTATTTATGGGTAAAACAAACAAAAATTTATCAGCTGATTTTTGAGCTTCATATTTCATGGTTAATTCCAATATGTAATAGACTATCCAATTTATTTTTAGGACTTTATTTACCAGAGTAAAAGCAATTTCCTTCATTGCTGTTTCCTCCCTTTCACTTAGAGAGCTAATACCGTAAGCTTCAGACATGAAGTCTAGTTATGTTCTCTAGTAACTATCATTCTCATTTGATGGTTTGCAGTGTGAATTCATTTTGCAAACAATGTAATTAGTTCCAATGTTAGGGTTACAGCCAAGAGAATAATTACTGAAATTCAAGTTCCTTTTTTTCCTCATTTAACCCTTCTATGGTGAATTTGTTTAGAACTTAATTAAGGAGCTCTTCAGCAAAGCAGAAATCAATCTTTAAAGCCAGACAGGCACTCAAACACTCACATTAGTTTATGTACTTAGATTTAGAGAAGGCTCTCTAAATATGACAGGAGACATATATGCAATGCTGACTGAAGAAAGCAGCAGTGTATACTACATTTTTACCTGGGGCTGCAATGCATTATGGAATGATGGATATTTTGGAGAATGTATTGTGAATGATATTCTGGAAAAAAAGTCTAAATGTTAGTGGAAAAAATAATGTAATTCGCACTATCCTGTTAGTTTCTAACTTAATGCATGGATTTTATTTTTTTCCCAAAGCTGCCTTCTATTTACATCAATGCAGTTACACTACTGTGAATAAGAAGACGATTTGCTTCCAGTATACTTGCAGCAACAGTTATTTGCCCCAGCATCTGAAGTAGTTACACTGAGAACCCCTGTTAGATCTATTTAATGGGATGAGCAAGGCACCTGGCAGAATGCTCAAAAGGAGAAGTAATGCTGTCCCTCAATACTGTGTTCCTAAGGTCCTCAAATTGAGAGCAAGTGAATGAGAGAGCAATATAGAAAAAATGGTTCCTGAAGCGAGACACCCCCTGGAGAATGAGGGGTTGCAAGTCTGGCAGGGAAACACAGATTATGAAAACCATCACTGTATTCTTGTCAATGATTTATACAAAAATCCCAGATGTCTTCCTTAGCTCTCTTTCTATTACATGTGCCGCAAGTACAGTAATTCAAAGTACTCTTTTATGCAACCTGTAGACATGAATATTATTGTAGTACTGAAAATGTACCAATAGCATCAATTTCTTCTGTCTATCAAAAGTCTCTGTCTGAGATAGAATCATAGAATAGTTTGGGTTCTTTAAAGGTCATCTAGTCCAACACCCCCTGCAATGAGCAGGGACATCTTCAACTAGATCAGGTTGCTCAGAGCCCCATCCAGCCTGACCTTGAATGTTTCCAGGGATGGGGCATCCACAACGTCTCTGGGCAACCTGTGCCAGTGTTTCACCACCCTCATCATAAAAAACTTCTTCCTTGTATCTAGTCTAAATCTACCCTCTTTTAGTTTAAAACCATTACCCCTTGTCCTATCGCAACAGGCCCTGATGAACTGTTTGTCCCATCTTTCTTGTAAGCCCCCTTTAAGTACTGAAAGGCCTCGATAAGGTGTCCCAAGAGCCTTCTCTTTTCCAGACTGAACAATTCAAACTTTCTCAACCTTTCTTCATGAAAGGTCTTCCATCCCTGCAATCATTTTTGTGGCCCTCCTCTGGAACTGCTCCAACAAGTCCATGTCTTTTTTGTACTGAAGGCTCCAGAGCTGGATGCAGTACTCCAGGTGGGGTCTCACCAGAGCGGAGTAGAAGAGCAGAATCATCACCCTCAACTTGCTTGTCACACTTCTTTTGATGCAGCCCATGATACGATTGGCTTTCTGGGCTGCAGGTGCACATTGCTGGCTCATGTCCAGCTTTTCATCCACCAGTACCCTCAAGTCCTTCTCGGCAGGGCTGCTCTCAATCCCTTCATCCCCCAGCCTGTATTGATACCGGAGGTTGCCCCAACCCAGGTGAAGAACCTTGCACCTGGCCTCATTGAACTTCATGATGTTCACATGGGCCCATTTCTGGAGCCTGTCCAGGTCCCTCTGGATGGCATCCCATCCCTCAAGGGTGTCAAATATACCACTCAGCTTGGTATCATCTGCAAACTTCCTGAGGGTGCACTCAATCCCACTGTCTATGTCATTAACAAAGATATTAAATGGTTCTAGTCCTAATATGGACCCCTGAGGGACACACAACTTTTCACCAATCTCCACCTGGACATCAAACCGTTGACCGCTACCCTTTGGATGCGACCATCCAACCAATTCCTAATCCAGCTAACAGTCCACCCATCAAATCCGTATCTCTCCAATTTAGAGGAGAAGGATGTTGTGGGGGACTGTGTCAAAGGCCTTATAAAAGTCCAGTATGGTGCGTTGACCCTGGCTGGAGCCCAGGTTCCCACCAAAGCTGCTCTATCACCCTCCCCTCCCAAATGGACAAAGAGAGAAAATATAAGGAAAGACTCATAGGTAGAGATAAGTACAGGGAGATCACTCAGCAATTACTGTCACAGGCAAAACAGACTCAACTTGGGGAAACTAGCTTAATTTATTACCAACCAAATCAAAGTAGGATAATGAAAAATAAAACCAAATCTCAGAACATATTCCCCCTACCCCTCCCTTCTACTTGGGCACAACTTTACTCCTGATTTTCTTCACCTCCTACCCTCCAGTAGTGCAGGGGGACGGGGAATGGGGATTATGGTCAGTTCATGACACATTGTCTCTGCTGCTCCTTCCTTTTCAGGGGCAGGACTCATCACACTCTTCCCCTGCTCCAGCATGGGGTCCTTCCCATGGGAGACAGCTCTCCAGGAACTCCTCCAATGTGAGTCATTCCCATGGGCTACAGTTCTTCACGAACTGCTCCAGCGTGGGTTATTTCCATTGGGTGCAGTCCTTCAGGAGCACACTGCTCCAGCACGGGTCCCTCACAGGGTCATGAGTCATGCCAGCAAACCTGCTCCAGTGAAGGCTTCTTATTGGGGTCACAGTCTCCTTTGGGCATCCACCTGCTCTGGTGTGGGGTCCTCCATGGGCTGCAGGTGGATATATGCTCTGCCATGGACCTCCCTGGGCTGCAGAGGGACAGCCTGGCTCACCATGGTCTTCCCCATGGGCTGCAGGGGAATCTCTGTTCCAGCACTTGAAGCATGACCTCCCCCTCCTTCTTCACTGACCTTACTGCCTGCAGGGTTGTTGCTCTCACATGTTCTCACTCCCCTCTCTGGCTGCAGTTTCTGCACCACAGCAACTTTTTTTCCCTTCTTAAATATGTTATCCCAGAGACACTACCACTGTCACTGATGGGCTCAGCCTTGGGCAGCAGTGGGTCCATCTTGGAGCTGGCTGGCTTTCACTCTGTCGGACATAAGGGAAGCTTCTAACCGCTTCTCACAGAAGCTACCCCTGTAGGCCCTCCTGCTACCAAAACCTTGCCACACAAACCTAATACGTCCAGATAGATGATATCTGTAGTTCTTCCCTTGTCCACCGATGTAGTCACTCCATCACAGAAGGCTAATAGGTTGGTCAGGTAGGACTTGCCCTTGGTGCAGCCATACTGGCTGTCTTAAATCATGTCCCTGTCCTCCATGTGCCTTTGCATAGCTTCTAGGAGGATCTGTTCTATGATCTTCCCAGGCACAGAGGGGAGGCTGACAGGTCGGTAGTTCCCATGGTCCTCCTTTCTACCGTTTTTAAAAATGGGTACAATGTTTCCTTTTTTCCAGTCACCAGGGACTTCATCTGACTGCCATGACATTTCAAATCTCATGGAGAGCAGCTTGGCAACTACATCAGCCAACTCCCTCAGGACTTTGGGATGCATCTTGTCATGTCCCATAGACTTACATATGTTCAGGTTCCTCAGGCAGTCACAAACCTGATCTCTTACAGTGGGAGGGATTTTGCTCCCCCAGAGTCCATCTTGTGGCCTATCCACTCAAGAGGTGTGGAAAGAGAAGTTGCCAGTGAAGACTGAGGCAAAAATATCACTGAGTACCTCAGCCTTCTCCTTGTCCACTGTTACGAGTTTGCCAGTCTTGTTCATTGGAGGGACGTACGCTTTCTTTGACCTTCCTTTTCTGGATGACATACCTGTATTTTACAAGCCCTTCTTATTATTCTTTCCATCCTTTGCCAAGTTCAGCTCCAGTCATGCTCTGGCCTTCCTGACCCCATCCCTACACAACTGGGCCAGCATCCCTACACTCTTCCTAGTATACCTATCCCTGCTTCCACTTCCTGAGCATTTCCTTCTTACCCTTTAGTTCGACCAGCAGGTCTCGACTCAGGCATGCAGGTTTCTTGCCTTCGTTTCCTGATTTCTTACACCTGGTGATTGAGAGGTCTTGCGCTCTATAGGAAGCATTGTTAAAGATCTGCCAGCTTGGTTCTGCTCCCTTGTCCCCGAGGGCAGTTTCCCAGGGGTCCTATTGACTAACTCCTTAGTTAGTCAGCTGGAATTTTGCTTTCTTAAAATTCAGGGTCCTGACTTTACTCTTCACCTGACCCATATCCCTCAGGACTGTGAAATCCACCGGTGCAAGACCACTGCAGCCCAGGCTGCCTCCAATCTTGACTTGATGATAGATCACCTGTGGTTTTGACCAGCAGGTCCAGTATCAGATCTCCTCTGCTAGGGCTGTCTATTACATGGCTTAAGAAGTTATTCCCAATGCATTCCAAGAGTTTCCTGGATTGCTTACAGCTTGCTGTGCTACTTTTCCAGCAGATGTCAGGGCGGTTGAAGTCCCCAAGCAGGGTGAGACCCTGCAAATACAATGCCTCCTATAGCTGGAGTAAGAAGTCTTCATCATTAGTCTCCCTTTGATTGGGCAGCTTGTAGTAGACACCAGCCACAAGGTTCCCTTTGTTTCCTCGGTCGCTAATTCTTACCCATAAGCTTTCAACCTGCTCATAGCTATTCTTCAGAGACAGCTCTTCATACTCTGTCCATTTCTTGATGTAGAGGGCATCCTCTCTACCCCTCTTTCCTCGTCTGTCCCTTCTGAACAGCCTGTAGTCATCAATAGCCACACTCCAGTCATGGAATTTATCCCACTAAATTTTAGTTATGCAACTAGGTTGTAGCTTTCTACCAGCATGGTGGCTTCCAACTCCTCCTGTTTGCTGCCCATGCTGCGTGCATTGCTATAGAGGCACTTCAGCTGGGCTGTCGGCCATGTCACCTTCTTAGAGGAAAAACCTTTAATAATCAAGATAGCCAGGCTTAATGCCCTCTGTATGCAATTAAAAGAAATAGGTACTTTTTCATCTCACTTTATCCCTCTTATTTTAGACAGCTGCTTTAAGAAGAGGTGATTAGGTCCCTAAAAGTACTTATTTCTTTCCAGTGGTTGTAAAGAAATTCTAAGCAACTACTATAGGCACCTGAATTTGGTCAGATAAATAGCAATCCAGAGAAACAATCACCTGCACAAATCAGTATCATAACTCTGGAAAGAAAGTAATCTCAGTACTGCAAATGCAGCCAGTGGTGAGTATGCAACAGGGCTCATAGGTCAGTGAAAATGAATTACTGGACAATAAAATGACAATTTTAAAAAAACAACCCAACATTAAGAATGGGCAGAAATTGCTAAAGTACAGGTATTTGGCCACTGATATTTCATGTCTAGCAAAACTAGGTAGTGAAGATGCAGCTCCACTAACTCATTTGGATCTCCTGGTGATTCATTCCAGAGTTCAGGAGGAAAAGAATAGATTCAGCAGGTTTTGAGTGGGTCTTAGAGCAACAAACATGACTCAGACCTAGTTGTGTAAGTAAATCTTTCTATAACAATGAATATTATTTTGTAGTCTTTTAATATTCTGTGGGGGCTTTTATAAAAGGGATGGGTTACTTTTAGATACAGCAAGGTCCACATGCACATGTGCACAAAAAACAGAGAAAGAATAGAACACAAGTCTAAAAATTAAATATAACTCCATGGCAATGATATTTGTAGCAGGTGAAGGACAGAACACAAGATTTCTATTAAATAAATCATAATTTATTATATGTGCCTGTATTTGGATGCCCAGTTAAGTACCTAATTACAGGAAAAATGCAATTGCTAAAGTGATGTTAATTTTCAAGCACACTTGCTGAGCTTAGGGTACCTGATCATTTGCATGCTCTAGTGTGTACCACCTGTGGAAAATATTTGTGTGCCTGTCAGAAGTCTGGCACAGGTTATTAGTGAAGAAAACCACAGTGTTGCAGGTTCAGCAGGCAGTCCCATGGTTTATCCAACATAGCAGACAAATTTCATTACAATTCCTAACTGCAGCTCTGGCAGTGCAGCTTTTTTTGTTTTGATGAGGGGATGTATAGGCAGTCTCTGCTTAGACTGTAGATGCTTTTGATTTCTTGGATTACATCTCCAGTTGATGAGTCCTCCACTATGCTTATGTACATTTTTTTTTATTCTTTTCTCTACTTCCTTGACACATGCTGTATGCCATTAGAGAGCAAAAAATACTGCTAGAACTTCTGTTCTTAGTGTTGGTCCATTTGCTTTGTTGATTATCATCCTAACTGTCAAAGAAATGAAATGGCATTGCTTTGCAGTACCTGCGCTCCATAGTACTAGCTTTCACATTGTTCTCTGTTCCTTGACAGGTAGAAACTGTTTCTGTTTTTCCTCATGAATGCTTTATGTGTGATACCAAACAGCTCATGGTGACAGATAAAACACAGCAAGTGGTGCTAAAGGACATTTCTCAAATGTGTTTCTTTGCCCTTTCTTCACATTGGAGATGTTAATAAGACTCAAGACTACCTATGTTTTTTTCTATGGAGGATAGGATCTTTACTGCTTAAATATCTCTACACTCTTGTAAATATTACTTAGGTGACAGAAACTGTGGATTCATTCTGGGAAGATTCTCTGATTTCTTTTACAACTTTGTCTTTAACATATTATTTTAAAAGCTTCTTTCTTGGACCAAAAGTAATGTCTTACATATTCATCCATTTTACTCTAAATTGCAGGGAATGAGGTTGAGGGAATAGAGCGCTATATGACTGACCTGGCAAGGGGCAAGGGAGAGCACGTAAAGGGACAGGGAAAAGCTAAAAATGTGGGGGAGCAACCATTTATTTCCAAGGAACTGAAGCCTAAGAGCTTTAAAGAGGACTTTGCAGCTGTCCTGTTTCAGAGTCTAGTTCACTGAAGTACTAGATGTTGGAGCTGATAGAAACTTTCCAAAGAAATATACAGATCTGACAGACTATAAATACTTCTGATAAATGCAGTTAAACTTTCAGCAAGTACCAGTTGCTGGTTGCACCAGTTCCCTAAGCAACTGCCTTTCTGGCCTTCTCGTCCTCATCCAAGGGAGTTTACATATGCAGAGACATCAGGGTGTTTGAGACCCAGTTCTTAAGCTCCTTGAGCAGCTGATTCGTGGGCAGCCCAGCTGTCCCTACCTCCCTCCAGATCACTGCTCAGAGATACATGTCTTGGGGTCCAGAAGGCTGAGAGCAAGCAAGAAACTTCTGCTCTTAGTCTCCCAAATTTTATTTTTCTCTCAGAGATGTTATCTGGCCTTTAAGAAAATCCCATACTTGAAGGACAGCTGATGCCATACCTATTACAGCTGTCCAGAAATCTTCATAGAATGTAATTACAGACCCTGTATGGCCTGTTTCTAGCAAGTAGACATAGTGGTTTAGTTCTCAGTCCTGGTTCTCAAGGTTTCCAGTTTTGGCATCTGGCTGAATGCACCGGAGCTCCCTTATGGCTTGTAAACCTGCCTTCCCCAAATGCCACAGCACTGGAGAGGTGGTGAAAGGAGGAAGGCATTTCTGCCATGGAGGGTGGAAGCATGGACCTGAACCGGGAATTTGTAAAGTTGGACATGACCTGCACTTTTTGGTTTGTGTCTTCTTCTCCTTCACTTTTCCTTATACTATCAGCAATGCAAAACCAGGTAATAAAAAAATGCAATAAAGGCAAAGAATTTTGCTCTCTCCAACAGGAATTACCTGATTTATAGATGTTTGAAGAGATCAAAAAAATTTGTGAAAATAACCAGAAAAGAGTTTCCTGATCAAATATTTCAGAGTAATTCTCTCCTTTGAAAATCAAATGCAGTTTTTAAATCTACAAAACCAACACACAAGCACACATAGATCCATGCATACATGTGCAAGTACAGAGATCTATAAAATACACACATGAGCTCACCTTTATTCCACTATATGCCTATAGATTAAATTCCAGCTGAAAACTTCAACTACATTAAATAGAATCTAGTTTTCTGTATGTACTTGCACACAACAGAAGATTCGTGCATTCATAATAAATTAAAAACTATCATTCATCTGTAGGTATAGATCAGCTAAATAGCAATGGCACATTCACGTTATTTTGTTAGGCAAAAATAGCATTTTTAATCTCTTCTTAGGATGATAGCATTTTAAGTATATTTGTACTCTCCATTTATATATTAACTTCACCAAAACCAAATAAAAGGAGTAAGAAGAAATGTATCTGCTGTGTACATTTTTAATCCCTTCTTCTTTTGCTCTTTTTGCACAGAGATTGAAAGATTTAAAACAAAGGGAATTTGCTCGAAATGTGGCTTCAAAGTCATGGAAAGATGAGAAGAAACAGGAAAAAGCACTCAAGCGGCTCCACCAGCTTGCAGAGTTACGGAAGCAGTCAGAATGGCAAGTATTTAAAATTTCTATTATGTTTTAATGTCCTCTTTCCTCAGTCCCAGAAGAAATCTCCATATTTTTACTCTGACATTCTGTAATGTAGAGATTGTGTATACTGTAACCTGTTTTCATCTGTCCCCAACTCCAAATGTTCCTGTTCTGCAAACCATAAAATTGAAAGCCCCTGAATTAATTGCATGCTATTTGAAGGTTTCTGTTTTTCTCTCCTTTTGCTAGTTAATCTCATCTCTTCTGAACTGAGTGGTTGGAAGATATTTTTCTAATATCACCATTTTACTTTATCCAAACTGACCTGAAGAGATTAGTATAACTGTCTTATCAATTGATAGTAAGTGAATGGGAGAGGAAAACCATCTTTTAGACCATCTATATTTAGTCTGTGAATCATTTTCACTACTTTTAGTGTACTGAGGTTATTCTCACAGTTTCTCTGTAGAGTAATGGGAGTATCATTATATGAATGAAAAACAAGTAATTAACTGAGTTAAGTTTGCCCAATACTGTTAGCTCTATTAATGAATATCAAGATGCAGTACAAAGAAGTTTGCAGTAATAAACCTTTACATTTGAAAAATCTCCTTTGTTTAATGACACTGAATGCTTCAGTAGAATAGATTGCCACCAGAACAATTGTTTATATTAATCTATGACCATAATGAGTTAAGTAGATAATTAAAGTGGCACCCTTTAAAATTCATATCAAGCTTACTGTACTCTGGAAATAATAACATTCAGAGTTTATTATACACTAAGTTTGGCCTATGTAATTGCTTTTGAGTAATCTGCTGAAATATAACAGTTTAGTGATAATGTATCACTTTTATGGCTACAACTCCATTTTCATACAAATTGAGTGAAATAAATGTATCTGCCTGTGGGAAGATGCCTTTATGTGCACACACTTGAAGATGTAGTCTCAGATAGTCCGATAAGGTCGGTGATAATAGGAAAGCCAGATTGAGACTGGGAGGGAAAAAACAGATTTGCTTTTAGAAAGAGCCAGGAGTCCATAATCCTTTACAAACAGCCTGGAAAGACAGTGCTTGCTATTCCTGTTTGTAATGACTAACAGGTTCAGGGGTGGCTGAGGGGTAGCACTCGCAGTTGCCTAGGCAAGACAGAAAGTCAGCCTTTCTAAGCAAAAGTCTACACACACACACAATTGTTATTGTCCCTGAGTACTGTGCCTCAGGTCCCAACAGAGTTCTTTACAAGAAGCTAATACAATTTGACAACAAAATTACTGTTAATGTCTTGCACCAAAAAACTGAAAATGCAGCTTTATTTTGTTGTTGCAAGGAGACTTTGAAAATGATCTCTTTACATGCCTTCTCCAAGAGATAATTCCTTCTTGATGTACAAATAGAGGTGAATTTGTATCTCCTGATGCCAAATTTGTAGCAATTGCAAATATATTCTCAGAAATGTGTACATACTCTCATACTTGGAGTTGACCCTGCTCCAGGGAGTCTTTATGTCATTTCCACTGTTGAAGATCAATGCATTTTTATAGCATTTATAAAACATGCTAGCCTATTTATAGATAGCTGCTATGCAGATCTGGCAGTCATAAATTACTTACATTTAATTAAAATATTTTATAATTTTTAATCAAACTCTTTACTGAATGTGAATTCAAATTTTTTTTCATGTAAGTGTACTGTAATACTGCATTGATAGCAAATGTAGATAATCGGTCTAATGAAATGTATGTTTCAAATGTTACTTGGAATAGCATTTGTATGGTGGCTCTATATGTCTCATTTCTAATGGAAAATGGCAACAGTTATTCCAATCTCAGTTAATTATCTATTGCAAAAAATCAGTGATTTACCATGTTTCTTAAGACCTTCTTAAAATAGGTTGATTTTTTTTTTTTTTAAGTACAAGAAAACTAAACTACAGATTTAAAATCTGAGAGGTTTTGGGAAGAGGAAAAATTTAGTTAATGAGAGTAGAATATAGAAAGGAAAAATATGGAGAAGTCAGTCAAATGGTGATTGATAATGAGAGCAGTGAAGTTGCCATTAATACTGATGGAAATCTGCCTTGTATTCTTTTCCCCATCAATGTTTGGTGATAGTTTTAGCATTAATATCTCTTTGAATATTTCACAAAGTCATTTATTATGGAATAATATAAAGATAAAATAAAATCTACTCTTAAAAAATCATGCATACCCCCCTCTCCCCACTGCCAGGCAAGCAGAATGCTGCTTTTTCTCTTACAGAGTTTGATTCTGCAGATGCTCCAGGTGGAAGTGTCTCATTTTGAACAAGGCACAATTTCCTGTGCAGTGGTGTCTCAGAAAACCAAGACTTACCACAGACCAAATTCTCCTTGATATAAATTCAGATTAAAGACAATATTGTTTGTTCTGGACATACATGGGCATAACTGAAAAAGAGCATTCATGTGTTGACTTCAAATCATAAAATTTCCTGTATGTAAGGACTGTCTTGCCCATGTAGAAGCCCAAGCTCAGGGCTAGACTGCACATTTACCCTTTAGAAACTTAGTTTTCCCTTGTAACAGCACGACACCCTTCTTCACCAGATAGACATCGTCAGATGTGGCTTCTGCCTTAACTTGGTTACTTAATACAGCTTGGTTTTTTTGGTTTTTTTGGTTTTTTAATTTATTTCCGTACAGCATCACTGGGAGTGGACCATTGCTTAAAGCCCCCAGATTAGTCATGGAAAAGCAGCAATCACCAGATGGCATTTCCCTGTACAAGGGCAGCAAGTTCACAGCCAGTTCTCAAAGAATCACCACAAGTGAAAGACAAGGTTTCCCCAGCAGCGTACTAGAGAAACAGCAGCTTATCATAAGCAGGCACCAGTCCCCTACCGAAAGACCCCATGCGCTTGGAAATCAAGTCTCACAAGCGTTCCCAGATAGCACCAATACTTCTCAAAGGGCAGGAGTGTCTTTTTCATTCTCTAAAAAAGTCCCTTTGAAGCTTGAATCCTCAGCATCAGTCTTCAGTGAGAACTCTGAAGAAGGAAATGATTGTAGTGAATCCCCCAACCATAAAACAAAGCAAGCTCTTGAGGGCTGTTGTTCTGGCATACTTTTGGAGGAGGACATGAAAACAAGCTTGGATAAAGGGCTACCTATTACACAAGCCCAAAAGGATTTGGATAACAATGCATCAAGTCATGTAGCTGCAAAACCTAAAATGATAAAGGAAAATGATAAAAGTAGTGATAGAGAATTAGAAGAAAAGGTCAATGCTCATCCTTCCTTTTCCAAAGCCAAAATACAGCTTTCAAATTTGGATTTTTCTGGTTCACTTAGAGAAACAGACCAAGAGAGAAAATTGAATGAGTCTGAGCAATTGTTAGAAACTCTCATTTCACCTTCATACCATGCTAGCAATTTTTGTACACAGCTGAACACGTACAAGCACAGGAATGCCCACCTGCCTGACAAGTTACCTGAGCTCCCACAACAGCCAGAACCTCAGCTGACAGACACAAGCCACATTAATGACAATGCTGGGGTAGTAAAAAGAGAAAGATCTTTGGAGAGTTCAGAAAACACAAATGGGAATATGGAAACACTTCCAAGGGAGAGCACAGTTAAAGATGTTAAGCCCCAGGCACCGCCTTTCCTCCATGTAGTGAGCAAAGATGGCACGACTGCTCTGCAGTGGCCCACAGAATTACTTCTGTTTACAAAAACTGAGCCCTGTATTTCATATGGCTGTAATCCACTGTATTTTGACTTCAGACTCTCTTTAAATCACAGAGATGGTAAACAGCATGAAACAAACAAAGAAAGCTGTAAAGAGCACTCTATAAATAAGACTGCAGATGAAAATGAAGCCTCAGGTTTAATAAAACACAAGCAAATGTCAAATGAACAAGATAATCAGTTGTTGAAACCAAAGAAGATGAAAGGTTCCCTAAATCCAAGAAAGGCCAAGCAAAAAGCTGAGTCAGACATAGGGAAAGAAATGAATGAAAACGGTCAAAAATGCATTGCAGATTATTTAAATGAAAATATACCCAAAGTGCCTGCTTACCTTGATGTCTCACAAAAGGATTACATGACAGAAAAAAGTCTTCATACAACACTGAGAAGACCTTTAAAGCATCATTTTCATAGCTATGAAAGAAAAAAACAGAACATTAGAAATGAAAGCATTTCCTTTTCTGCTTTTATGTCTAGGATTAAAAAGTCTAAAGCTGCAAAATGTCATTTTATTTATTCTGAGGAAAAACATGAAAACCAAAATGACTGCAGATCCATTCAAGATGTGGCCAGCTGCAGCAGTGACATAAGCGACAGTGGAAAAGACTCTAGTGGAAGTTTCCTTAGTTATAAATCCAGTTCAAACAGCAGGTATTCAGAAAATGAAAGATGTGGAAGTTACACGGGATGCTGGAGATTCCCATCTCCTCAAAAGTCCTCCTCTGACAGGCATTCCAGCTATTCTGACACTTCAGTTAGTGGTACGAGTAGCTACATGAGCTACATGAGTCCCATATTGAACAATCACAGCAGAAACCATTTGCTTTTTTGTTGTAAAAGAAAAAGCAAGACAGCTGAAAGGCACAAATGTAAACACAGAAAGCACAAGTATATTTTCACTTCTGATGATACAGATGAGGATTACCTTTGTTGTAGCAGAACTCACAGAACTAGAAACTATACAGAGAGGGGCACAATTAAATATCGAAGATGTTCAAGACATAGAGTTTTACAACACAGAGACAGATCTAAACACAGCAGATGTAGACACCAGCACTTTGGCAAAGTGCACAGTGGAAGCAGAAGCTACCACAGCTCCAAAAGTTGTTCCACCAGAGATTCAGGAAGCAGCGAAAGATCATCTAGTAGCAGAATATCAAGAGGTAGCAGTTCAGGATCCTTCTCAAAAGAGCCTGACAACTATGACAACAAAACAAAAGATGACGCAGAAAGAAGTTCTAACACTGAACTGGGAAAACCTGAAACTGCACATTACAACTCTCTGAATGTGAATAGTCAGCCAAAAAACTTTGCCACCTGCTCTTCTGAAACCCTGGCAAAAGACATATGTGGAAAAAGAAAGTCGCTGACCGCCAAGTTACTTTTAGAAAGAGTGCAGTCCAAGAAAACCCAGGAACAAATGCACAATTCAGAGAGATTTTCAAACACTTGTGGGGTAGAATTAAGGGATCATTCGCGAAGTCACTTTGCCCTTCAGTTTTCATCATCAGTTGATGACCTTGCAATGTTACCTTTGCCAGAGAAACTGCTAAGTGTAGGTAAAAGTGACACAGGTCATAATGAAATCAGTTCGTTGGAAACCAGTATGAAGAAAAACAGCTTTGAAGTGTCAGAGATAACTAATGTTGCTCTTTCAACTGGCACTGATTATGATCATTGCCTTTTTAAAGACATCATTCAAATAGGAACAGGCTATCAGAGCCCGAGCATAAAAAGGAACACAACAATAAAGGAACAATCCGATCTCTTCATTAGTGAAGTGCAACCCTTTATACAAAGCTGTGACCCAGTACCAAATGATTTCCCTGGTGCTTTTCCCTCTAATAGATATTCTGTTGTTGCTAATTCAACAGAGACCAAAGAAGAATTGCATGATGTAAACATGGATGCAAACAGGGCAGAAGGCAGTTCAGACTCTCTTTGTGACAATGCTATGCAGAAATATGAGGACACAATAAATGACCTAGAAGCGTACAGTAAATCCACCTCTCCTCCTTTAACACAGCAGCCTATCACATTTTCACCAGAGGAAGTAGAAAAATACAGGTTGCTGCAGCTGCAAGCCCAGCAGCATATGCAGAAACAACTGCTGGCAAAACACCTGAAAGTTTTGCCTGCCCCAGGACCAGCTGCCTTCTCTGCAACACCAGCAGTTCCTGCCCTCCCTGTTCAGCAGCACGCTACTGTCACCACCATCCACCACACACTGCTGCAACGCTTTGCTGTCTCGGCATCTGTACATCCCCATGGCAGCCATCTCTCCCTGGCCCACCTCCACCCCCTCTCTCAGGCACATTTTGCCCCCATACCACTTTCCCCATTAGCGCCAGCCCTCATTCCCACCCACCCTGCTTTGCTGACAGGACACCCATTGCACTTGGTCTCCACCACCCCTCTCCACCCTTCCCCACTGACCTTCCCCACACTGCCACACACTGCATATATCCCAGCCTTATTTACACCACACCTGAATGCAGCCACACCTTCTGCTATACATCCAAATCCCTTTGTTCATCCATTATTCCAAGGGCAAGAGCCCCATCACCATTCTTGCTCTAGCCAGACCCAACAGTTACCTACAATAAAAGAAGTTTTCAGTGTTTCTAGCTATTTAAACTAGCCCAAACAACTACACCATGGCTCCAAACCCAAATTTGAATAAAATAAATTATTCAGTGTTCAGTCATGTCTGAGGGGAAATTTACTGTTTTGCTGAGAGCACAATGGCAAATATTTTAAAGTCCACATTCTGACTGACAGCATACAAATGTTGATTTAGTTCTCATATCACTGAGTAAAAGCTGGTTTAAAGTGGTTTATGATACTAGCACAAGGAGGACAGGGTCCAGCTTCTATTATACAGAAGGGTTGGAAAGAGCAGTCTGAAGTGAAGTCTGTGACTGTCAGTAGGAATGGGACCACAGCACCCAGACACCACAGGACCAAGAACATCAACACTGATGAGTGGTTTAAAGTAGTGCAATATAAGGTAGAACAATCTTGACACACCTCAAAGGTATGCTTTTATGAGTGTCTATATGCAACAGCATAGTACTTGGTCAGACTAAGCAAAAAAGAAGGTATCTGGGACCACAAGTCTCTGGTTTTGACTCCTGGCCAAAATAAATTGGGGAGCCCCAGAGTGAGGGGTGATGAGTTAACACTGGAAGAGGGTCACAACAACATCTCAAGGATACTTCAGTGATTTTTTCCCTGGATTATGTTTCTTGGACAGTGTAAAGACTGCAGTCTGGCCACAGGTACATAACAAAAAATTCCCTTAGTGTAGGGGGCTCTGTGCTGGCACAAGCAGGCTGCTACTTTTCTCCATGAGCCAGGCATCCAAGAAGGCAAAGGAAAGAAGGGCATGAAGCCAAGTTCTTTGGCATACCCTGCCTGTGGCTGTAGCATAGGGTATGTTAGGGGTGGGCTGCAGCAGCCCAGAATTGCCCAGCAGCTTGTGCTGGCTTTGACCCTCAGAGGTCCTTGGCCAAGAGTGCAACATTTCTTTCCCACCAGAACTCTGATGAGTGGGAGAGTCTTACCCAAAGAATGTGTAAATATATTTCATCCCTTTCACAAACAACGTAAACAATTGGCTAGTCCTATAAAATTGTGCTGATATTCTTAAAAAAAGCAGAAGTAAAATTCTGACCAGAAACTGGCTTTCCAGGTCAAGTCTCATAAAAAAAACATGCCACAGTTCTCAGCATTTCAAGGTATATTGAATCTAAAGAAATATGTCAAGATTCTCGCATGGCTTCCCAAACTCTCAACATACAAACTGAAGTTCGGAATCTGCAATGTTTGAATGCATGTATCCAACCTTCAGGGTAATGCGTGGTTGAAATTGCTAGTAAAAACTGTGTCTGGAAATAGGTGAGGGCTTCAGCATCTCTTTGAATGGCACATTCTGATTATTTTTATGTTTCTAACTCCACATGGGATATTTAGCATGAAATCAAATTCATAATTGTGATTAGACTGCAGGCATGCTTCCCAATATAATTGGACAGTGAAGTGTCTGACAGTTCCTCTTTGTTTGGATTAGAAACATTTGAAATAATTTCATTCACAATAATGTAGTGCACTATTAATAATGTATATTTCAGAATCCGTACAAAACACATTAAAAAACTTTTGGAGGATTTTATTCCATTATATTTGGCTATCTGAGGAAACTGAGAAATCCAATTGCAATTAAGCTGAGTATTTAAAATGCAACTTAGGAACAATTTTCTAACAGTTTTCATCAAAGCAGATTGATACACTGCAATAAAATGGAAGTGTTTTAATTTCTAAAAGCAGCTGCTTCAGCATAAACTGGTATTATGCCAAACTTTTCAAATGGCTTTACAAGTTATAACTGCTTGGTTTGTATTTTTGAAGTTAAAGTTTCTTTGGATACTTAACATTTTAGCCATCAAATAAAAGCTGTCAGGAAAAGATCTGGAGACTAAGTGAAGTAAAACATTTTTTCATTGAAAAAGGTTGGTGAAATCAGCACCCTCAAATATCTTTTGGTTGGATTCCCAGCTGATTTATTAATTTCATTAACAAAATGCCATTTTGGAGTTACTTATCTTTATTGTTTAGTTTTCTCACTTTAATTGTAGGGAACATCTTTAATTGAAATTATTGTTTCAGAATTAAGGAAGTCAGAAATTTTCTTTGGGAAATATATTAAAAATAAATATTTCCCCAGTTTTAAAATTCTTCCTTTCATTTTTTTGCTGAAAATCTTCCCAAAATTACATCTGAATTTCCATATAATTTCTATATTCCTGAAACTTTATTTTCTGAGAATCAAACATATTACACTGAATGTGACTCAATACCTCTGAAAATTAGTACTTGTTTGCTTGGATGAAGATCCCTTACTCAGTGAACCACTTGGAAACATTAGTAATAATTCTGTAGAAACACTCTGAATTGGACGTTTTAAAGGAGCAGGTCAACCTGTGCCCTGGAAGAGGCTGACTGAGCTGCATAGCCATCACAACCAGTTCAGGGCTAATACCAGCATAAAAAATGTATTTCCAGCCCTACCAACTCTTAAATTTATGGGCACAGTTCCATTCCTATTCAATAAGAAACACCTGTTCTCATTGTATATAAGAGTTAATTTGAATCCTAAGTAGATAACACCAGGAGAAAAAAGTGGAACAGAAGAAATGATAGGTTAATCTCATCTTTAATAAGTAGACACATTTTCTATGCCTGCTTCTTACAGTCGATGTTAATATTGTAGAAATTCCTATGGCAAGAAACTTGACCAATTGAAACTTAACAATTTCCTACTACATAGACCTTTTATGGAAAATAGTTATATACGTTTCCCTTAATATGTGCACAATACAATGGGATTCTAGGAAGGAGCCAAATCATAGGATGTCCATGCATCATTGTATATACCAACAAGGATGATCTGGTAAGGCAAATGAATAGACAATAAAGCTTAAATTTAATTCTTGGAACAATGGAAATCAGGATTTTGAGAGGTATTGATGGAAAAAAGAGGGATTAAGAAGGAACAGAAACAGCACAATAGCAAAACAGCAATCATTGGCTACCAACAAAGAGAATGTCCAATATTGTTCTTAGTACACAGAAGGGATTTTCTTGGAGAAATGTAACAAAATTATCAGCACAGCTGAGATGATATATTTGCTCTACTTGCTGCCATATTTGTTTTTCATCAGTAATGTACTTTAAATATGTATCATTATTATTATTAAAAGCATAATTGAGCCTGATGTACAGAGCCGTGCTACAATTTTGATTTTATTTAGCCTGATTTTTAAAAGACTTACAGTATCCTGGTGGCAGCAATATATACACTCCAAGTTAATAATCTATTTTAGTTTGATTGTATGTTCTTGATACAAAATCCAAGGAAACAGATTGCCCTTACTGTAAAATTCCAATAATAAAAGTTTCCTGAGTTACACAATGATAAAAATTTGGGGGTTTTAGGGAGGGGATTTTTTTTGGTAACTGATACACTTCTGGAATACATTTAATATGTATATTTGTTGTGCAATTTTGCATAAAAATGCCATTTGACCAGATTGATTTTAAAAGTGTTAAGTTTGTACTTAAAACTGGATAATACTCTGGTGAGTATAATATGTAAACTAGTAATTTTGTTTTGTATTCTCTGTATAAAGTGTTTTATATTATACAGTAGCTAAGTGAATTGCACTATTGTACATGCAATGCGGCTTTTTTTTTAGGTTATTCAAGGAATTCCTGGGAATGTAGTTTAATGCAATAACATTTTTTTTCAATAAAAAAGCTTACTGGTATAAAGAGTGTCAGTCATGTATTTTTAATGTAAAGCATACCAAAAGGCAGCAACATAATAAAATGCAGAATGATGCAAACATATTCTGTATTTTAGTCTGCAGAACTGAAATGCATTTAATTCATCCCTGTGGCTATAATCCTGAAAATTCTTAGCTTGTTTTCTAAAGATTTTAGTATGTGTTACAGAAGTGGGTTGTTTAAATGGAACTGAAAATAAATATTCCTTAAAAAAAATATTCTATCTATGTGGTTTTTGCAAGTACTTTTAATGGATCAACAACCTCGTGGATATTTTCATGCACTAATCAGTTTATTTAGAATTACACCTATTACTCACTTGTCAGGTTCCCCAAATAATGTCTCTAAGCTATGATTCGTAATGCTTGTGTAGAAGGTCCTTTGGTAAAGAAGCTAACAGTAGGATCCACAAATGTATTATTTATTGACTTTTAAACCACTCTTTAAAACTTACCTTAGTCATGATAAGTATCTCTGTGTCCCATGTTTTCCCTTTTAACTTGTATTTTTCCAGTTTGCTTATTGCACACTTTTCCGTCTATCTTTCATTTATATTGTAAGCTTTCTGACACAAGGCTTTGGGCTTTGTCATATAGGTACTCAGCTTTGGAGGTCCCAGGCACTACTGCTACACTAAGAGTACTTGTAAGGCTAGTTATAGCCATCAGCAGACAGTTTCAGAAGTTTCATGTCTCCAGGTGAGCACAAAGACTGAAGGAATGTAAAAACAAGTGTCTGCATAGGTATGTGTAACAGATAAAGCTGCCTTTTGATGTGTGGTGTGACAGAGGTCATATTCTGTTAGGTCTATCTGCACAGCTAGAAATACGTTGACTAGTCTTTGGTACCAAATTAATCTACAATGCAGTGACATCTCATCATTCAGGCATTCTATAAAATCTTAAAATCACAACATATCAACAGAGACATAATTGACACAGTGTATCTAATTCCATTCAATTGTGTTTCTTCATCAAGTTCTTTCATAATAAAAACAAAATTCAGAATTGGACAAAGAAGGGTTGCAGGTCTGAAGGAAATCTCCTGTGAATGAATATCTATGAATATCTATACTATTAACTGTTAACTGTAGTAGGCTTCCAGTTGAGATCAGATCTCACCCGTTTGTTGTTGAACAGAGTCATACTGTTTTGACTAGGATGTAATATGTGAAGAAATGAAGTTGTCCACACCCTGCTATTCCAGGTAAAACTAGGTACTAATTTCCCTTTCTTAAAGCTGGAATCCCAGATCTGTTTAACAGTTGATCTAAGCTGACTTTTTTTTCTTTTTTCTTTTTTCTTTTTTTTTTTTTTTTTTTTTGTTTACCACAATTTATATGTTCAGGCCAAACCTACATTTAGGACTGTTACTTCCTTGAGAATGAAAAACAAATGTTTTGCCAGACTTGAAACATCTCATCACCAGATGGAGAGACTTTTTGGAAGAAAAAAAATATATGTTATATTTAACTTAGAAATGGAAAGCCCAATAAAGCAGATATTTAGAAACAGTATAAAAGAAAAGAAAAATGTATCTGTAATAAACTTATGTCTAAGTTTAGCTTCAAGACACTCTTATTGCTTCCCTCAGTTAAAATACTGTCTCAATGCAACATCCAACCATAAGAAGACCCAGACATTACTTCCAGGCCACAGCATCTCAGATGGGGGATGGTGTTCTTTGAGATCCTGTTTCCCCTGGTGTCCACATAGATGGGAAACTTCCCTGCCTCTGAAGGCTTCCTGTAAGCCTGAGATGAGCTCTCAAAGCTTCTTCCATTGCAGCGCTGAACTGCAGCTGAAATGCATCCAACCCTTGGGCACAGGCTAGCAAGTGTTGTCACCCAGCCAGGCAGAATACAAAAAGAATACAATGGCAAAATAGACTAGATAGAATATTTCAGTTGGAAGGGACCTACAACAATGATCTAGTCCAACTGCCTGACAAATTCAGAGCTGACCAAGTTAAAGCATATTTTTAAGGGTATTGTCTAAATGCCTCCCAAACACTGACAGGCTTGGGGCATCAACCACCTCTCTAGGAAGCCTGTTCCAGTGTTTGACTTCCCTCTTGGTAAAGAAATGTTTCCTAATGTCCAGCCTAAACCTCCCCTGGTGCAGCTTTAAACCACTCCCACATGTCCTACCACTGGGTCCCAGGGAGAAAAGCTCAGCATCTCCCTCTCCGCTTCCCCTCCTCAGGAAGCTGTACAGAGCAATGAGGTCGCTCCTCAGCCTCCTTTTCTCCAAACTAGACAAGCCGCAAATCCTTATCCACTCCGGATAGGACATACTTTCCAGCCCTTTCACCAGCTTTGTTGCCCTCCTCTGGACTCATTCAAGGACCTTTACATCCTTCTTAAATTGTGGGGCTGGAACTGCACACAGTACTCAAAGTGAGGCTGTACCAATGCTGAATAGAGAGGGATAATCCCCCTTTTTAACCAGCTGGTTGTGCTGTGTTTGATGCACCCCAGGATGTGGTGTGCCCTCTTGGCTGGCAGGGCACACTGCTGACTCACTGCTGTCAGCCTGCTGTCAGCCAGCACCCCCAGATCCCTTTCTGTAGGGCTGACCTCCAGCCTCTCCTCTCCCAGTTTAGACTTGTGCCCAGCATTAATCTGTCCTAGGTGCAGAATTCGGCATTTTGACTTGTTAATTTCATCCCATTAATCATAGCCCAATGCTCCAATCTATCTAGATCCCTCTACAAGGCCTCTTGTCCCTCAAAAGAGTCAACAGCACCTCCCAGTTTGGTATTATCAGCAAACTTGCTAATGGTGCATTCAACTCCTGCATCCAGAAATAATCCAATAATTTATCAACCCACTCAGGATCCAGACACACAGGGCTGATTTAAAGGTGTTCTATCCCCTCCTCAACCATGAGGCACAGGTTTCAACCCTCATGTTGCAGTGGTTTTTGCTTTCTCTCTTCTCTTCTCTTCTCTTCTCTTCTCTTCTCTTCTCTTCTCTTCTCTTCTCTTCTCTTCTCTTCTCTTCTCTT
>JANZLQ010000078.1:20727560-20742262 GCA_026212715.1 Elanus axillaris | reverse complement strand
CCTCTCCTCTCCTCTCCTCTCCTCTCCTCTCCTCTCCTCAACCCTCCTCTCCTCTCCTCTCTCCCCTTTTCTCTTTTTTTCCTTTTTGTTTCATTTCTGTTTAGTCCCAAAATCAATCACAGCAGCAGAGCCAAAGAGGGTAATGAGACTGAGCCAGAACAGGAAAACAGAGAGAGAACAGGACAGGAAAGGAGGCTGAAAACATATTAGGCCGATGTTTTTCAGAGATGACATTTGAGTGCTTGGGTCCCCATGCAAGGTCAGTAACATCTTTCCTACACACTGGTGGGAAGTTTTTCACTTCAGTGCATAACCTTATTATGCAAAGTAAGCATCTTAATACAAACTTTATACAGAAATACAAAGAATCACTGGGAATGCAGCTTATTACCTAGCTCTTTCTAGGCACGAGGCACAATGATAACAATGTCTGTGGGAATAACAGGAATCTGCAAGTCAGTGAACTGTACTGCTGCCTTACTGAGATTAGGACACACTGTTGCAATGTGCTTGAAAGTTCCTCTGCCCTAAGGTTAAAGGAAATTAACTCATTAACATTTCAAGTTATGGAAACACTCTCACTGTCTTCACAGACATGAGGCTGAGCCTTAAGTCAACACCTTACTTGTCTATAAAACACACAGCACTTCTAAAATACCTTTTATTATTCTTCAAATAAACACATTATTTTCTTTAACAGAAAACAGAGAATAAGCCAAATAGCCAATTCCAGAAATTATAGACAGAAATAAATCTACAGTTACAGTTAATGGATATTTATTCTAAACATCTACTCCTTAACAGTGACCAATCTGTTTTGTGAATGTACTTAAAAGTGCTCTTGACTGAGATGTCAAGAAGTAGATACACGACTGTCTTAAAAGAAGACTCAGCCTAAACTAATTTTTTATCACCTAGCTATAAACCCCTCAAAATAAAGATAAGGTTGAAAAGTTTGATAGACTTCCACCAAGCAGTGCATGCAGTTCTGCTGCCTCTACTTAAGTGCACATCTAAAACATATTACACACAAAAATCAATATTTCTTTCTTATGAACCAATAAACTTTTTAGACCAAATAAATTTTTCATTTGCAAATCAATAAATTAAATGTATTTATCAATTTTATATATAAAACTGTTCAGTGTACTCCAAGCTGTGTATGTGTGCAAATCAGCAACATTAATAAATAAATCATTGTGAATGGAATGAACCAATTACTCTCAGACAGCTATAAACTGAGTATTTGTATATAAAGCAATATGTTCTATACAAAAATGGTTGAATTATAATTTGCTTTCTTCTTTTTTTACAAGTAATTTATGGGCTAACTGTCGTCTGCCAGCCCCAATGAGAAATCCTACAGAATTTAATAGAAATAGTTATGTGTGTGCATGTTGGGGAGGGGTTGTATGTCTTCTTAAGGATGTACAATTGCATCTAATAGAAACTTATATCGCCGACATAGAATTCTTCATGTAAATCAAAGGAAAGATGTACATGTAGGAAATATCTTTAATCAATTGTTAGATGACTTCACAGGTGAAATAATGCAGAGTTCCCAAAACAGAGAGTCTTTTTTCCCCTGCCCGTCATGCTTAGAAGATTTAAATTGCTGAGGAAATGCTTATCTGTCAGCCAATCACATTGTTATGAAGTGAAAAGTCCTACCTTCATCAGAGAAGGTGAAAACACTAGAAATGTTCCCTCCTTGCTTGCGCCAGGATTTCTCTGAAAAGATTCCAGTTTTCTTGAGAGTGCACTCCATTTTCAAGTGAGTTTGCTTTCTCCAGAGGGATGAAGCACCTGTGGGTTTGAAGGTAGAGGTGCAGCTAGTCTCTTCTGCTTAAATTTAGGTTCCAGATGAAGACAGCCAAATCCAGGGATAGATTTCCAAATTTGAAGAACTTAAACATATTAAGAGAAAAGTTAACACTACATATTATTTAAGTTGGTAGTTGTCAAGTGGGACAAGTTTCCTGCTCACAAAGGACTGGATTTCTTCTGTTTATCCATAGCATGCAACCAATACCTGAGGCACACTGCAGAGTTTTCAGGACTATATTATATTTATCTCTTTCTCCCTGAGACACTTGAGAAACTGTCTGTGAAAAAAATCCTGACAATTAAATAAGATGATCCTTGGTCTACTTTTTAGTTTACTAGTAATTCCTTGAAAGGTCTCTGTGACTTACAATACTTAATACTTTTATTAATATCATCTTTAATTACAGTACTGGTATCTACTGCTGACATACTATCTGTTTAATCCTCAGCAATGAGCTTTTCCCCATGAGTGTCCCTCTCACGTGTGACTGTTCCATTTTTTCAAATGCTAAATTTCCCTGGTTTATTTTTCTTAAATAATGTATTAAACAGTTCTTACATTATTTTTATTGGAAATTATATGGGTCAGGATGAAGTATAATAATGAAACTTAGTATTGGTTATTATCAGAGCTGATGAGTTGAAAATAATTTTGTCTTTCATCTCAATGTCACCAGCCCCCATTAGCTTTTCACAAGAGAGATTCTCAGATGCTGAAGGCTGGTGAGAGTGCCAAAATGGGACATCTGAAGGAAGCAAAATAGCACAAGTGCTGCCTGTGAATGATAAAGGTAAAAGAGAGGGCATGTGCAAAGTCTGAAGAGGAATGTCAGATTTGTAACACCAGGAGAAAAGGGTATGTTAATTTCAGAGGGTGCAGAGAACAACCAGGGAAAGGTTAGATTCATGATGGATAAAGCTAGAGTGGTTTGCAAGCTTGAATAAAACCTCAGATGAGCAACTGTAATTACTGATGTCAATAAAATTAAGACAAAAAATTCCTGGTGTTTTTTTTATTCATGGTAGGCTGTAACTTTTGCAAAAATAGTATCTTTTTTTCCATATCTGCTCCCAGTCAAGTCCTAAGAGAAACAGTTCAGATAATGATGAAAAATAATGAATAATTGTACAAGTGTTTCAAAAAGTGCACAAAGATTCATTTAGCTGTGGATTAAATGTTTGGTCAGTTCTTAATCTGCTTGATGTGGTCTGCTCATTCCTGCATTGGGGACATTTGAAACAGCAGTTTGTGAGGTAGTATGAGGCAAGTATAAGCAAAGAGCATGAAACATTTCAGCCTGGTAAACTTGCTTCATTTGGATTTACAAACAGGGGAAATGAGCCACAGCTCTGTTTGAATCTCAAGAAACTTGTGTGCTTGGTGAAATGTAATCCAAATAATGAATTAAAAATCTGTTAAGTGGGAAAATGTTAATGGTTATCATTAGCATTTTTTCTAGAGAGTTAACAGCAACATTTTTTCTAGGAAAGAACCAGGGAATGAAAAACTGCAAATAATAACTTAGGAAAATAGTATTTATTATATTTGATAATCTCTTTGATGCATCAGTGTCCCAAGAAACTATGGTGTCTTTCAAAAGGAACCTTTACCTGGTTCTTCCTGACAATGTTAACCTGAGGCAGAATGTCTTTGACAGAGCACTGGCATCTGAATATAGTCATGAGGAATGATTTACCAAATTCCCCATAGAAGAATATTTGGGGTAGCTGAGGCAGCAGTTGCACAGGCCAAGCAGCAGTTCCACTACTTTGGTGGACTAGATGTCCATAGAAGATGATATGGATAATATACTGCAGAGCATCAGTAAACAATCTCCTAGCTACAAGCCTAGATATGTTCTTAATATAATTACTGGAAAGACCACTGTTGAAATCCCTAGGCACACAGATATGGCTGGTGGTATGGCATTTCAAGGCACTATAAACTGTTCATGACTCAGAATTGGCATATATATTTAGGGAGGAAAAAAAACCCAAACCAAACCAAGCTACAATGAATTTAAATTTGAAACTGTCTTCTTAATAAAAAACAAACTAAAAATTCTCAGCATGTCTTGGTACCACAAATATATATTAATGCTAACCTTAAAATCCTTCTAGAACTGTAAAATACATAAACACTTTAATCATGCTGTAAAATTCCTATTGCCTGTGCAACACAAATCCTTTCTCTCTGCATGATTGGACCATCATGATGATGGCAAACCTTGTAAAATAAATGCTGAGAACCATATAGTATTTTCCCCTGTTGCTAATTCAATAAATACTTGGATTAAAAATGTTATCCTTTTTTTCTAAGGTCACTCATCTGCAGTTGGAAGCAGAGAGTTAGGCTATTGCTAAGGGTATATGTTCAAAGTACAGCAGAGAGATTTAGACACTTAATTCCCATTGTAGGCAATATATTTGAAAGGCTTTGTGACCTTTAGCTCAGAATACATTGGTTAATGTGTAACTTCATTTTTTTTCTAAAGATTTCTCAAGGATTTCTCAGGAAACTGGCTTTAGAATCTCATAGTAGATAGAGACATGATCAGCATGATCAGACAGGTTCAGACTGAGAAAGTCTCCTTGGCAGCTTGGAAAATTAAAGCATTGCATGAAAATCATATCACAGTCCTGTCTGTCAGCTCCTGTTAGAAAAAACTTTTAAACTTTTCCTTAGAATTTCTTTGGCCCTCACAAATCCAAGAATAAATTTACCATGTAACACTCCCACTGAACAGTTTTCAGGTCTAAGCATGCTAGTAACTCACACTCAGTACTTATGGAGAAACTTAACATTTATTCAAATGCTGGCTTGACCTTACACTCTAATTATGTGCTAGTGACTTCTCATAAGCTTGGTCAGCAAGACCAATGGGCTCCAGAATCTCAGTGATATGTTACTGGACACCTGTGCCACTGTGCAAAGACTGAAATGCACAGGGACCACTGAACTGCCCCAGTATTTGTGTCTGCTTCCCTCTGTCTTCATAATCCAGTGCTTAAGTTTTCCAGACCAGAAGCCAAGGCACACTCTTGCCTCCTGTATGTGTGATACATTAACTCTTTCAGTTTCTCACAGATACATACACCCCAGTGCTCACATGACACATTACATTAATAGATCTGCCAAGGAAAGCTCTCTGTTATGGAAATGACACAAGATCAACTCATTACATATGCATGCAAGAACCCTCCTGTCTAAACAGACTGCATAAAATGTAGATGTCTACTCCTCCCTGTATTCCTTGTGTACTGAAGAGCCGTTACCGTAGGCTCATCCCACTTTGATCAGGATCACTGGAGTCACCCTTGCTAGGTGCTTATCTCTCCCCACTGAGCTTCGGCAGTGCCTACATGGCAGCCCGAGCTACATTTCAGAGTACAAAGTAGATCAGCAGTGTAAGATACATATTTCTCTGTTTTGGACATCAGGAAATTTTTGAAACTCAAAACTGGAACCACTACTTCTAAGCCAATTCATCATGATAGAGGTACTATTCCTGCTTAAGGAGCAGAAGAGGAAAGCAAGATGGAAATCACAACAGACCTTTATTTTCAGCTATTTATAAGGAGGTGCCTATTAAATGCTTGCCCTGACTGAAGTCAAAAGAGGGCTGACATTTCAAATATGGATAGGTTTAGCTCCAGTGCTTTACAAGAGTTGTCTAGAATTATTCACCAAAATATTTTATGAATAACATACAATTACAAGTTGTCCTGGTTTCAGCTGGGATAGAGTTAATTCTCTTCCTAATAACTGGTATGCTGTGTTTTGGATTTAGAGTGAGAATAATGTTGATAACACAATGATGTTTTAGTAGCACTTATCCTAAGTCAAGGACTTTTCAGTTTCCCATGCTCTGCCAGCAAGCAGGTGTACAAGAAGCTGGGAGGGAGCATGGCCAGGACAGCTGACCTGAGCTAGCCAAAGGGATACTCCATACCATAGAACATCATGCTCAGTATATAAATGGGGGACTTGGCTGGGGGGGGGTGATGGCTGCCTGGGCATTGGTCAATGGTTAGTGAGCAATTGCATCGTGCATCACGTCTTTCTTTGGGTTTTATTTCTCTCTCTTTTTGTTATATTATTATTGTTATTATGTTTGTATTATTATTGTCATTATATTTTATTTTAATTTTTTTTTAGTTATTAAATTATTCTTATCTCAACTATGAGTTTTACTTTTTTCCTCAATTCTCCTCCCCATCCCACGGGGAGCAGGGAGGAGTGAGTGAGCAGCAGCATGGTGCTTAGTTGCTGGCTGGGGTAAAATCATGGCACAAGTATATTTTTAAGCAGCTCATGACCAATTTATGATATGAAAAAGGTTAAGTTTAAATAGGTTATTTTCTTCATATTATTTGCTCAGCTCAAAAAGTTCTTACATATGTTTGCATACACTACCAGATTCATTTCTTGCTTTTAATTTTTGTATTTTTCTTCTTTCTCTCCATGCAGATAGAGATACTTTCCTCATCATCAGACTGGCTGACTTTCAGTGCTAGTTCGCTATTAGCTGCTATTAAACAGTCAGTCATTAGTATTCTGTATGTTGCATAAACATTCAGTACGGTATCTGTTTTTCATCAATTTTAGCTGATAGAAATGAATGAAAGATACAGCAATGGAACATTTTAAAAGGTTTTGTCAAATAAATGTGTGGGACTATCTTTGATGCGAGTCCCAAAAGATCTGTAGCAACAAGTGTAGACAAAATGATAACCACAGAAGAAAATGACAGGCCAAAAAAAAAAGACCCTTCAAAGATTCTGCTTTGGATAAGATGTAATTACTACAGAAAATTGTATTATTTAGATCATGGTCTTTACTCTCTGACAAAGCATTAAAGCATGTGCTACAAACCCTAGGCAAAGGACATGCCAGAGCATGATTGTCATAAAGAGACCTGACATGAGACATAATGGTCTTCCATGAATCATCAATGCACAAGAAATCTGTGGCCCAAACAACACTGCAAAGGACATTTCTCAACCCAAGTTAGTCAGCCCCGTACTCTTCCTGATGTATTTCAGACCCCAGGGAATGAAGGGAAATAAAGACCTGCCATGATGTCTCATAACCTTCACTGGGGAATGGATGGTTTTAGAAAATGTGAGGCACAGACAGGCCCCAGGGGAGCAGAAGTCCTGGGAGCAAGCCTGCTCTGTGGCAGGAGAAGCTGGGGAAAGCTTCCAGGCTGTGGCCAACAAGAAGGATGTGCTAAGAGGAGCAGCTGCACTGCTCTGTTTTCATGGGAAAAAGCTTTAAAGTCTGAGTCTAGCCCAGCTGAGAAAAACATGGAGCTAACTAAGCATGGAGATAACCAGTCTATGAAAGCAAATTGCCCTTCAAAAGAAAGATGGCTCATTTTAAGCCTCTTTAGTTAATGTGAGCTGCTGTGCTTAAATGAGCATGAAGACACAATCTAAGGGAAGGACAGCTCTCACATCCACATAAATTCCCATGGTGGAGGATGCATGCAATCAGGCTTGTTGCCATAAAAGCTGTGCTTTATGGGAGATGCTGTTCCTTCTATACAGACTTTCTGCTGCACGGACACATTCAACCCCATTTTCTGACTTGAAAATGTTACTGCGAGAGCTAAATAACTAGAGGTTTTACCTTTTAATTGTGACATTGGTGTATACAAAAAGTCATTTAAACAATCTACAGAGCTGCTTATAAACTGAGTACATCTGTAGTAGATGGCATTGATGCCAAGGTGGAGAGGACCTTCACATACTGTACAGGGGACTCATTATGCCTGTCTTTGAAGAACAGAAACAGTGGTTGGATATGGTAGTTAGCTATAGATATCTTCAAAGCATAAGCTGCCAAGCCATTACCGTTAGTGCCTGATGATTAAAATTTCTCAGGTAGCTCCCATTAGGACCCAACAATTCATTGCAATGTGCTCAGAGCATATATTACACCACATGAGCTGGCTATATCTCTCCAGATAAGGACATAAACTGCTGGATATGTGACAGAAGAAATGCAGGGCATTCATTGCATGCAAAATTGCTCTTTCCCATTGTAGTCCTTAAAACAATTATTTGACAGTCCTGTGCCATTTGTTCTAGCTTGTAGCTTCCTAATTCCATGCAATAAACCTAGGGATTATATTACCTGTCTTGGTCCTACAAGATCTGAGAGTAGTGATATTTTGAAGAAAATAACCTGAAGTCCTATGTTTTGAAATAGGTAAGCAGGATGATTTCCATGCTGCTAATACAAAGACGTAATCATGACTATGATTTCTAAAATAAGATTCAAGCAATAGGTGTGCAACAGAGTCCATGTAATTTCCATGAAATTACTCTTGTGTCTCCAGAAAATGTAGGCACTCACAAATTTCACTGTTCACAGTATATATATGTATACATATCTGTTCACAGATATAATTGTGCGTCAGCTGAGACAGATTTCTGCACTGTACTAGGCTTCCAAGTCAGGCATGTGTACATGTACATTTGGTGACATCTAATATATGCATACAGATAATATAAAGTTTGCATGAGGGTAACTGATCACATGCAGGTTCTGATGAGTTCCTTTCCTTCTGCTGAGCTCCACATATCTTAGTGAACATCTGCATCAGTTCACATCCTGGATCAGTGATGTATACATGATATATATCTGTGGGTATGTACAAATATACACTTTTCTATTATATCAACAATAAACCAGCTGATGTGTGATAGCTAAAACAGTGCTGGCTTATATAAGTTGCTAGATGAATAGAATGTTTTCCATTGCTTTTTTATTTCATTTTCAATCTCAATTAAACATAGATTAATCAAGTTCTTCTTCTGTATTATGGCAGGAATTAGAAGTGTCTTAGCAATCATGTTGTTTTATACTATGTGTTTGAGGCTATTTGTACTAAAGAGAATAGTACAGATTGCCAGGAAAAACTCACTGACTTAGTACTAATACATTATAAGGAACCTTTGCTGTTCATTGACATTAAACAATATGTACAAGAAATACCAGAATTAAAATTTCTTATTCAAAAGCAGGAAAACAAGCTTAACTTGTTCTCAGAAGAGTCTTACTGATTTTTCTCCTACCTTTAGATAATCATTTGAGGGGGTTGCCTGTTCATAAACACTTCAAGTGAGCTCTGAACCAACTAGTTAAAGCAGAGCAAAGGATCTTCCTTAGATTCTGCAAAAGAATGAAGTGTCACATTTCTGGTATAATAAGCAAAACTGTCATGAATTTAAGGGAAATGATAGATTTTATCACCTTATCCAAAGTCTGCTGACAAGCATCTGGGTTCCACTAGCATACTGATTACTGATCGTTCAAACACATTAAGCTTTTCAGTCTTTTTGTTCATGGAATTAAAGCAGCACAACAGAAGGAATAAAAAAGAGCACTAAAATTATTTTCTGTTTTACTGAAATGCTTTATGAATTCTTATATCTTATGGGCAGATGGAATAATTCAAAGGTCTTATTTTGTAAAGGTATCTTATTATTTCATTGCTTAAGAAAACTCACTACCTTTCACAACTAGTCAGCAAAAACCCATTTTGTTATACGCTGTGAACTACTGAGGAGGACTCCCAAGAGGCAGAGGAAGATAGAAATGTAAACACTTCACAAAGGTAATGTCTTGATGGTACTTCTGACTTTCATTCATAGTTTCAGATGTCACATGTGAACTGAAGTTTCACCCAAGGCAGTTTTAACATTTTTTTTTAAATCTAACACATACAAATGCACTGAAAGTTAAAATTAACAATCCATGGTTTTTTAAGTAAGCAACTCCGTTCAAGGAAAGGCCAACAAGTTACTCCAAGAGCTGCCCAAAAGATACCACTCATATTCTTTGAGTGCCTATGACCATTTGAAAAATCTTCATCATCTCTTTCGAGGTGATGACTAAACCTTGAGTTTTTTCTAATTTCCAGCAGACATCCTGCTTCAGTAGGAACCTTCCAGCTCAGGTGACCAAGACGTGATGAACAATATACCTGAATGCAACTGACTGAAGCATGGGTTCCTGAAACATGAAAATTAATGACCCAAAGACAAG
This sequence comes from Elanus axillaris, assembly GCA_026212715.1. Classification (NCBI taxonomy): domain Eukaryota; kingdom Metazoa; phylum Chordata; class Aves; order Accipitriformes; family Accipitridae; genus Elanus; species Elanus axillaris. The sequence continues at coordinate 20,732,376 of JANZLQ010000078.1, read as the reverse complement.
GAGGAGCCTAGGAAAGTACAATGCAGGTCAGAAACAGCACTAAGACCCCATAACAGTGAAAAGTTTCTCTTATAGAAAAGGTTCCTCACCCAAAGAGGTACTGCCTCTTCCTTTCCATCATTTCAGCTCTGAAACCTGATTTTATTCCATTTTACTGATCTCAGTGTCCCTCTCTTCAATTCTAAACTCAGAACCTTCTCTCCTTTGTTATTTCTGACTCTATTAAATTTTGCTATATCTTTTCATTTTCTTTACTTTTCCATCAAAAATAGTATGACATGAGACACAAGGCCTCTCAAGGATTAAGCTATCTACCTTCTCTAGAAAGGCCTTCATGGCTGTAGCAAGTGAGCAGATATTGCAAAAGCAGTGATATATATGAGTAAGAAGATCCTGGCATGGTAGTAGAAAGGTCATAGGTACCCATCTCAAGCACTGGTGTTTGCACACTCAGGAGTCCCATTTTGTTTCTTGCATCAGCAGCCCTAGTTTGGGGCTTCTGCTTCTCTCATACCTGGACTCTTGACTTCATAGATGAGAGGATAATCTTTCTACATTCAGTTTGTTCTGATTCATTTTACCATCTCCTAGAAAAAAAAATTCACTGGGTGGGGTATGTCCCTTCAAACAAAATGATGAGAAGAGAGACAAAATGAAAGAACTTATTTCTTGAAAAAGAAGAGAGTAATAAAAATATTTTTTCTGCTGCAATTTCTTTCCCACCAGTGGCACATTGTATGAAATTACAGGTTATTTCTGTTTCCTTATTTAGCTAGTACAGGAGTGCATTGAGCTGTTCTGTGTCACACTGGAGTGTGTTGCACCTGTAGGATGGCACCACATACTATGATTCAAGGTGGTATTTTTATCTAGGTACACTGTTAGTGTGTCAGACAAGTATGCAGTAATCACAGAATATTTAAGCTTTATGCATTTGTAGTGCAGCCTTGAAAGTAGTGAGGAAAAGAGTAGTGAGAAAAGCAGTGACAAAACATCTCTTTAAGACACTACCAACATGTCTCTTCTTTGAATTTGGATGGTCAGTTTGACAGCTTTCTATATGTTGGTGTTCATACAGTTTTCCAGTCTCCTAGAAAACAGCTTATTACAGAACAAGATGCCACAGACCAAATCCACAGGAGTCTGGCCAAAGTTGCAAGACCTTCTGGGATATTGCCATGATACACAGGCCAGAGCTGTGGCTCTTCTACTTGAGTGGACAGGGCAACACAGTTCCTACAATCCCTCTGGTCATATTGAAGGAAAATGGAAATGCTATCTCCTGATTTTCAAATCAATTATTTCTCTATTTTCGACAGGTAGTTTAAGAATTGACTTTAAAACTGCTCTAAAGGAGTGGACATTTACAGTAGATGCTCCTAGACTTCAATTCTTTGCAAGCATGAAAGCTGTACCAAGTCACTGGATATGAACTTAAACCTGCTAATTTCTTATACGTCAGTGTTTGCAGTTTGCCCAGAAAAGTAGTTTTTTCCTAGAAATCCTCTACTGACAATTCTATAATTCCCTGTTCATATCTTTTAGACCACTCTGGGATCCTTCCACCATAACTGGAGAGGAACCTAGAAGACCTGTAGCAGTCTGCTTACTGATTCCCAGAAGGTGTCTCCCAAAGAACAATGTGGATGACCTTGGTGAAGGTTATGAAATACATTATGATTTTGGCAGAATAGGAAAGTACACAAGTCTGATCTTAAATGACAGCAGGGGGATATCTGGAGGTCTTGGTAGAGCAAAGCGTCAAGGTGCGTGTGGGTCTATTGTTTTCTGTCCAAGAAGTATAAAGGGATCAGAAGAAAAGCAACTATCAAGCTTCTGGACTCTTCTGTAGTGGCTGTTCAGAGTCTGAAACATAGACTGAGGCTGTTGAGAGTGTAACAACAAAAAAACTTGTGTAAAAATCACAGCACAGGCCTGAGACCAGGGTTCAATCCACTAATATCACATCAAAAACTGTGCATTATTGCCACATAAGCAAATAAGGATTACCTAAGATGGTGCTAGCTCACATTATTTTCTAAAGGAAAATCAAGCTTTCTTGGCATATTTTTTTTTTCTTAGCATGTATTATTTATTCCAACTTCTTGTTTTATAAAAGATCAAACATATCTGGAGCAATATAAAAGCTATCATATTACATGTCAAGAAAGAAAAAGGGTTTTGTCTATCACATGGATACCCTTGTATTAAAAACAACCACAGAGACTGTTGTTCATTTGGTGTAACACGATTTATTTGTCTCAATTAAATAAACTATATAATCACTAGTATTTTTGCTAATGTGTAAGTATTATAGAGGTAAAACTACAAAATGTACTTTTATACCAATAAAATTTTCTATGTCACATGAAACTACTAGGAATTATTAGGAGAATCCAATTTGCCATTCAGCTGTAGAGATGTGCAGTCTCCTTCCTAATGAAGCAAGTATTTGTAATTACTAATCATTTACAATTTTCCAATACTAAGGAATACAAGTAGATTTTTAGACTTAGCCAGAATGATGCAGGATGTATTTTTAGGACAATTGTTTTTTGTAGAAGAATTTTTGGGCTTACAGGGGTACCTGGCAAAGACTTTAAGGACAATCCTGGATTACTTTTAAGTAATTAAGTCAAGTGGGGGAAAAAAATCGCTTTGGAACAAGACTTCTAGAAATAAAGCTGGAATTATGCTCTTGAGACAAAGTACACAGCCAAGATGGAGGTCAAGACTGGGATCAATAAAATCAACTGCAACTTACAAGTATCAAAAATATCTATCCTTTATTGTGTTATGCATGTATTTCTCACAGTTGGAGCTTTGCTCTCAATAGGGAACACGTATATGATGAAAGCTGTGTGAATAACTACACCACAAAGAAGCAATGACAATCCATGAACTGATGAACATACCTGGATAGTACAAATCAGTGTAACACAAGGCCAAGCTTTGGATATATTAAAAGAGAATGGACTTTGCAAATCTTCATAATACTAATTAACTTCCTATTTTTTATCTCTTTATTCACCATCTAAAAAGTTCATGGTATTTTGATTGTCACCTTTCAGCTACAGCATTAATAGCTGAGTAAAATAAAGGTAGACAGAAAGGCATGACTCCATGATCTGTAGACTGCCTCTTGACTTTTACTATCACTGCATTACACTTCATTGAGTCCTTCATTAATTTTTATGGCTGTGACAAGAACAAGAGGCATGTGGCCTTCAAAGCACAGTGGCTACTCACACCTTCAGTTAATTTTATTCAGGTGCAAGAGTAGATTGGTGCCCAAAAAAGAAAATGTCCAGTAAGCCTTTCTGCACTATTTGCCAGAGCCTGGCTGCCTGTGTGCTCGAGGCTGGATTCCAAAATGCTGGAAGTGTCTTCTCAGAAGAGCTAATGGTTTGGGAAGTAAGTAACAGTTGGTGGATTTTCTTGGTTTTATCAAAAAGGTTCTACTTGCTACTGCTTACCGCTCAACATACAAGTGATTGTCAAACACACTCTGACTTTTTTCTCTTTGTCATTCTCCATGCAGACGTGGGATGGAGCTATTTACTTCATCTGTCATTTATGAACCTCCTACAGTGATTCCACCAAATGTGGAGACTTTGAAAAGTCAATAAGAAAGTCCTAGGGAAGTCCATCAGGAAGTTGAGTGCATCAGGCGGAGTCACCAATATTATTTTCTAGCTCTTCCTGACAGCAAGGTCATGTATCTTTAAATTAGTAAAAAGATAAAGGTAAGCAAGGCAGAAAGCAGCAGGTAAGCAAACCACTGCCATTTGAACACTGCTCCAGATTTAGGTATGTTTTGAGGTGGGGTGTATTTCAGTACAGCACAATAAGCCCACTGCTACTCAGCAGTCCAGAGCCACCAGTTGAAAGAGCTGCATTTCCACTATGTACATTGCAGCAAATATTTCTTTATTTTCAGATCTAAATTCCCCATCCAAAGCCACAACATCTGTTATATTAAAATCTTAAATATTATAAACTGAAGTAATAAATTTTCCATTCAAAATCCCTTATGTCAGTCCTTGAACTTTCCCCCTAGGAAGCCAGGGTTAGAGTCTCCCATCTGGCCTTCCTGGGGCGAATCACCCAGGATGTTCTGCAGCTTTCTGGAGAGTTCTAATACATCTAGTCACAATTGTCTTCTGACAGCAAACATTTGTCTGGTATGAAAAATGCATAAATCATTCACAGGTTCACGTACAAGAATAAACAAGCAATGAGAATATGAGCTCTGTTTGCAACCTGGAAAGGAATCATCCTGGGCAAGTCCCTGATGCACCTTGCAGAGATCCTGAAGCAGGCACCAAACAGGGCATCTCCATGCTGCAGCATACCACAAGGCAGAGACGCCACCTTGGATTCAGGAGACCAGATCTCATTGCTCACTGCATTTACACTAAATGTACTACGTCTGACAGGAGAGGCATGGCAGGAGGGAAATAAGGCTTTCTTTTTAACAAACATTTTTAAATAAATCTATAGAAGCCAAGGTGCTTGTTTGAACCCCTGTGCCTTGGGTGAGCTAGGTCATCTAACTCCTCTGGGCTAGACCATGTTGCTAGTCCTAATAAGTTTAGATACGATCGTTTGAACTTAAAGAGACCAGGCAACAGCCCGTCTGTGATGGCAAAAGTGAATTTAACAGAATATGTGAGGGATGTGGGTACATGATGTCATAATTACTCAAATGATTAACCTTCTGTTCACCCCTAGGTCAGCTTGTGTATTGGGTTTCTGTGGCAAGGTTTTGGTAGTGGGGGGGGTTACAGGGGTGGCTTCTGTGAGAAGCTGCTGG
>JANZLQ010000078.1:20712381-20727460 GCA_026212715.1 Elanus axillaris | reverse complement strand
CTCTCCTGTCCTTATCTTGACCCACAAGCCCTTTGTTATATTTTTTTTCTCCTCTCCCCTATCCAGCGAAGAGGGGGGAGGAGTGATAGAATGACTTGGTGGGCACCTGGCATCCAGCCATGGTCAACCCATCACAGCTTGTCTGCCCAATCTTGGATGATCAAATCATAGTTCCTTTCCTTTCCTTAGCTAATGGAGGGTTTTTCTGATTATCATTCATTACAGTGTGGATGTATACACCGAACCTGTTTTGCCAATTGCTTTATTTGTCAGTGAATTATTATTGTTTTATATTTGTTAAATATATGATCAGCTGTCTCCTGCAGCTATCAAATTTAAGAAATGAAGCAACACTGTCCTGGTTTCAACCGGGATAGTGTTAAGTGTCTTCCTAGTAGCTGGTACAGTGCTATGTTTTGAGTTCAGTATGAGAAGAATGTTAATAACACTGATGTTTTCAGTTGCTGCTAAGTCATGTTTAGACTAAATCAAGGATTTTTCAGCTTCTCATGCCCAGCCAGCAAGAAGGCTGGAGGGGCACAAGAAGTTGAGAGGTGGCACAGCCAGGGCATCTGACCCAAACTGGCCTACGAGGTATTCCGTACCATGGGATGCCACATCCAGGAAATAACTGGGTGACACAGAGGTGGGGATCGCCGCTCGGGGACTAACTGGGTGTTGAGCAATTACTCTGTGCACCATTTGTACATTCCAATCCTTTTACTGTTACTGTTGTCATTTTATTAGTATTATCATTATCATTATTACTTTCTTCTTTTCTGTTGTATTAAGCTGTTCTTATCTCACCCCACAAGTTTTACTTCTTTTCCTGATTTTCTCCCCCCGTCCCACTGGGTGGGGTGGGGGGGAATGAGTAAGCGGCTGCATGGTGTTTAGTTGCTGGCTGGGGTTAAACCACGACAAATACAGAAAGAATTATTTCATACTCCTAACACGCAAACCAAGATCTGTACTACATCTGTTTAATTGTTGCATAAACTTATCCAACACGGGAAATTCAGTAGCAAACAGAATGGGACTAGGATTTGGCTTAGAAAAAAATATGAGAGGAATTTCAGAATGTAAAAAGAAAACAATATATGTCCCTGTACTGTATAGTTCCCCATCTGCCACTGAACATTGTTTCAGGGTCTGAACATCAGAAGAGGCATTGACCCTTGACAGACCTGGAAGGCAGGCAGCCAAATAACACAGGTAAATCAAAGCAGCACATGCTGTCATGCTGAAGTCATTTGCTTCTGAGACCATTTCTGTGTCTTGGCGATCCCCACAGAAGCTGGGAACTCAGACATGTTTCCGTCCAGTCCCTTGCTACAATCCCTTTTGTCAACCTGCTCTGGACTCCAAATCATGTATGGGAGATCCCTAAGAACCCAAGTCCCACTGCATTTTGGTGAGAAAGTAAGTAAGTGCTCTGTTTGCGTGCAGTCTGGTTCAGTGTGTGGTTCTTTTATGGCTATGACAAATATTAGAGACACATGATCTAGGGACAGTGGCTGCTCACACCTCCAGTTAATTACACTCAGAGCTGTGAGAGCTGGTGGGAGTACAAAGAGTAAATGTCCAGAGAGCCTTTCTGCACTAAATGGCTAGAGGCTGGCTGCCTGCATGCTTGAGACTAAATAAATGATATATACAGTCCTCTATCTGGAAATGAACATAAGTGCCATATTTGCTACATGCTGTTGCCTTCTGCATTTCCAAGCTGCTGTTTCTGAAGTTGCCAGGTAGAACATATTTCATGTATGACTAACCCTCATTCATTCAGTTTTAGATCAGATCAGTTTCTGTGAAAACTTCCTCTTTCCTACCACACTGATGGCATAGTCCTCTGGGCTATGAAAATTGGGCCTTGTCATTTCAATGCTCACTGCCACCAGGGTAAGAGATCAGGTTCTCTTACTTCTCCACTAAAACAGTCTACTCAAAGGCAGCTGTCTCATTTAGTGCTCTCAAGAGCTGAAGCACTCAAAGCACACAGCATCTGAAGCTGTAAGTAACTAGATAGCATGGAAAACACCTGACATCAAGTGGAAGCAAAAAAAGGAAAATCTAATGACTACAGAATCAGAAACTGATATAATGGTATTCTCCAAGTGCCCAGCTTGTTACAGATGGGTAATTGCTATTATAACAACATGGATGGCACTTTTTTTTCTACAAGAAATATTTTTTTTTATTCAAAACATTGGCTGTCTGACAATAGAATACCTACTGCAACACCTGCAGACAGGAATGGACAGCTGTATTTTCTTCATAGCACTGCTAATCAGGTTCCTGCAACTGCCAGACCTTTGACTGAGGTTGAGGGGACATGTTGCCATCATGCTTTTAGGTATTTTTTCCTCTTTACCTACTTCTTTAGTCTCAGTTCCTCCCTCACCTTCTCCCACTTCAAAATACATTGTTGGCAGTGACAGCAAATACAGAGAAGAGAAACTGCCAGATAGTCAACTGATATAAATGAATGTATTATTATGGTCAGTAGAGCTATATCAATATATGCAAGATGAAAATTAACCCCAAATCTGCTCAAATGTTCATTAGTGTTTGATATTATCTGCAATGATTATGTAAGACACTAAACTCACAGAGGAAATTGCAGGCTAGGCAAACCTATTATCCTCAGGTTAGCAGTTGTCAGCTTCCCAGTCTCCCTTCTCAGCTAAGATAGACATTTAAACATGCGCTTATATCTGATTATGTTCACTTTATTTTCAAGCATAACAAAAATACAGTTCATTACCTTTTATAAACCAGATAGAAATGATGCAGGGAAAAAAAAAATCACGTTCTTCTACAGACACTATGTGCTGCACTGAAGGATTTTGTAATATAAAAAATTGGACCAACATCAAGGGCAAAAATAACCTCACCTTCATCAATACAGTGACAAGCTAAATTCAACAGCAATAGCCTTCACAGAGCCTGTCCTCCAAACGAACAGCAAGTTTTCTCTAAAAGCCTTGTGGAAGTAGAGGGTTATTCAGTGTACATAACTGTTTCCCTGGAATAGAAATCTCCAGAGATGGTTAGTTTTATCTACTGTACACACAGCTATATTGGCTTATGCCACTTACTTCTACAGATTGATGGAGTGCTCTTTAAATTCTTGTAGTTGCCTCCTATAGTATGATCCTGAATCATGCTTCTAAATAAGCATGAGAATTAGTAAGGACAGGCAATATACATTTTGAGTTAACCCTAATTATAGAAAAGTTTCCCTTATAAAAGACTTGCCAACTTGAATGATTTTTATTGTTTAAAATTCAGTATGGATTGAGATTAGAAGACAGCCAGCCAAATAATAATTTCTAGGGAGCTGAAGAGGAACCTCGAAGAGTCAGTTCAGATTTGCTGGAGAGTACAATAAAATTATGAATTTATTAAATTTAAATGGCATTTCTCAACATCCTAGACATTGCAAAAAGGCAGATACAACACTAGAAATGTGGTTTAACTAGGTGGCAGTTACATTACTTTAATACAACCAGGAAAGCACATATTTATTACTTGCCCTGTGCTCTACTATTCTGCCTTCTTTCTTACCTAGGTGCCTCCAAAACTTTGAGGCCATGGATCTCCACCATGTAAGGTCGAGACGAAGAACTGGTTGTTGTTCATTGTGGATCTTCCGTGATTGTCCTCCACCTTAGAGGACCTCCCTGCCTCATTTTCTTCTGAGGTCTAATCCAGAATGCAGTAAAATCATCTGTTGCATGACAGTGTGAATGGGGCATGCTTTAACCTAAACTAGCCCCTGGGTTTATGTTGCAGAGAAATAGAGACACAAGTTTAATTATCCCTCCTCCCCATTATACGTCACTTTAATTCATAGAGCACATTACTACTATGTGACCCTTGAGATACTTTCCTTGTTTCTCATTTCCTTGTCATTATATTCTTTTATAATTGCATCAGGAAGTTCCTGCTACTGCTCAACATCAGCTCTTCATAAGGTATGTGAAATGTGGCCCAGCCAGTGAGGAGAGCAACAATGACTGAGACAGGTGTTCATGTACATATACTTTTTAAAGGCATGTTTTGGTGTATCCACTGGTATCCCAGTGTAGGGGAAGGACTTGAGCAGCAAACACAAAGGCTAGGGCTTCATTCCTCTGTTTTAAGCAGAGTGTCCTGAAGACTGTCTGGGCCCACTGGGAGAGGCCCCAAGGAGGTCAGGAGCAGCTGAGAAAGCAAGAGAAGGACACAGGTAGTCAGCAAGCATATAGCTCACTTGGACATAGTCATTAGGCCTTCTAGCTGAAATGCTTCAGTCATGATTGAAGGGGAGAAAGACAAAACTGAAGGAAGCGCACAGACCCAAAAGCCTGCAATATTTCCATTAGGAAACACTGAAATACAATGAGCAAGTGTGTCGAAGGGGATTCAAATCCTGGGCTGCTAATAAGGCTAAACCACCTAAATTTAGGACTCTCAAAGAAGGTGTTTCTCTGTGAGTTAGGTGTCTAATCTTCCACCATAGCTGAGGCAGAGCATGATTCAGCTGATGAGCTGCTGGGCACTCAGCTGAGATACTGAAACATAGGTGCCTGGTGTAATGTTAACACCACCACTGGATGACCAGGTCTCTGCAACGAAGCTGAGCCATCATTGTCCACCTTCAAGTGAGCTGCTCCCCAGGCCATGCAGTCAGTCCTCGCCAAAGACAGACACAATTCAGGTGTCTGGTGCCATTTCAGATGCTCAGGAGAAATCCTCCTGATCTCCAGCTACTGCTCCAAGGACACACAGCTGCTGTAGGTACTGCATCGTATCTGACAGGGCTCTGCAGGTGTCTTGGATACCAAGAACATCTCAGCCAGAACAAGGCACGTAAGTTTTGATAATTGAATCCTGCTTTAGCACTCCACAGACCATAAGGTGAGTGTGGCTGCTTAGCTCACACATAGGTGCCTGCATTTAAGTGTCTTCAATTGAAACATGACCTTGCTCAAACTCCCTAAAATCTAGGTAAGGAAAACATGATGCTTATCTTAGTCCTTGTTTCTCACTAGTGAGCAATAAGGGATGGCACTAACAAAACGTATTAATCTGTGTCTGCTTTTTTTGTGATAGGAAATGACATGCTGTCAGTATGAACATGCTGAAATGCTCCAGAATTGAAGAGCCCAGGGCTTCAAGGCCCTTTTGGTTCCTCAGGTTCAGGAACAAGTTCCCCAGGCTGTGCTTGAGACAAGTGCTTCAGATAGAGAAGATGTCACAGATCCAGATGCTTAATGCTGAAAACCTGACCTCAGACTTAAACTTTTGGTGGCTGATACTTTGCATACCATGTCTCAAGCTGTGGAAGCTGAACAGATGGGGAAATCAGATGGTCTGGGCTTCCTCAGCTAGGACTGTTCTGTGAAGTGGTTGTCCTAGACCTCAGAAACAAAGTTACTCAGAGGTTGACCTCATAGTGTCAGAGGCAGACACACACGTTGCACCAGCCTAGACAGAACTGAAAACCTGCCTAGCTGACAAGTTGTGAAGTACAATTGTTCCCATTAGATTTGCCAAAAAATAATTTCAAGGAAATGCTTTCCTTTTTTAGATCTCAGTCTTCCCTTTAAAAATTCCCATTTCTCTGTAAAAGGTCTAATGAGTCCCAGCATTAATACCCTGATCAGAGATCAGGAGAGAAAAGGAAATCTCATTTCCACTTGCAGACAGGGGGATGAATGGCACAGCTAAGTCGCAGCTCAAAATATGTGGGTCAAAGTCACCCCTAAGAAACATCCATTTTAATTAATAGGATGTGTTACATGTAATGATGGAACCCAAAATCAGATTTACAAGTTGTTAACAAATGTTTCCAAATTAACAACTAATCTGGTTTATAATCTCTTCCCACAATATTTTGTTTCATTTACATAGAGGTAAATACCTAGGAATGTACAAGCAGTGATTTCATCACTACATTATTTAGTCATATAAAGGTATTCATTTTGGAGTTTAGAACTAGTGAGAAAACCACTAATTTGTTGCAGAAAACTCAAGTTTTTAGGGATGTATAAAACTTTAGAAGACCAAAGCTTAAAAAAACAAGTCTTTTGATTCAAAATGGAGTTGTGATTGTCTCACCTTTCTCTTCTCCTCCACAGGCCAATTTCTTCATTTCGTATAGGTGATGACTGGAGATATTTGTTCTTCCTCTGGCTAGAAACTTGGGGAAAGGATTTATACTTTTAAGTGAGCTTTTGGTTCTCCATACATCACTTCTTTATGAAATACAGAATCCACCAAGCTGTGATATGATCAAAGAAAGTCATCAGATAATTTATGAGGCAGCCTTTGAAACTCATCAGATAAAATATTTGAAAAATAAACTCTTCTAAGATAAGGCAAATGTTAGCCAAATAATGCTTCTTCCAAAGACAACTGGGTAACAGAAGACATAAAATATTTTTCTGGGACAGCATAAATATGCTATGTCACTTCAGTTTACAGATATTATCATTGGAAGGGGTAGAAGTTTTGGTATGGAGATTTGAGTAGTCTGCCTTTTGAATCACCAGCTGTTTGAAATTCACAAATTGAGTCAACATCAGGCACCTTCCACTCTCCTGCCAGCAGACAAGGAAATCTACAGGAGGCCTGAAACTCTAGAAAGGCTGAGAAAGACAAATGTTTTGTTCAAGTTGTCCATGCAAAATCCCAATATAGAGCATACTTAAAATAAGGATTTTTAACCACAGCACATCCACCTGATTGGTGTCCAATAAACTTCCTACTCCTGCCTATGTATATCACCCACCTTTTATGAAGCAAGTTCTCTGACCCATGGTTTCTCACTGGTTATTTGTACAGAGATTGTCTGAAAGGGCGTGGTTTAAGGTTCTTCAGTGCCATACAGAGTAGTGCAGAGAAATTTTGCACCACTGAAAAGCCAGTGCATACATCTCACTGAGAGCAGCAGGTACAGAGTGAAGCCAAAATCACGTATCACAGCAGAGCCTGACTAGGATAAGGCCACTAGGTGCTGTCAGTAAAAACACAGACAAATATTACCTTTTCTGAAGCAGCTAATGTATGCTGGGAGAGAATAGAATATATTTACCAAGACTGACAAAGCCCTTCCACTTGCTTTTGCTACATATTGAAGAAGGCAAAGTTCAGGCACTGGTGATGCTGTCACTGAATCTGAAAATAATAATTTTCTGGTCAACGATGCTCATGATTAGATGGAATGTCACAAAGGGAAGTTTTGAAATGTTAAGTAATATTGAAGATTATGTAAAAAAATGTTAAGTATTCAAAAGCATTTTCTTTTGCTTTCAGTGCTTTCCTTATTTTAACTTTGTAGTTTCACATAAAAGACATGCTCTGGAGTAGAGCTACAAGAATAATGGTGGGGGTTGCTGGTTATAACTCCAGTGATGTAAAATTTTACACTCACAGCAGTCTGAAAAGTGAAAAGTTCTGCCTTTTAAATTTTATATTCACAGCACTATGAAAAGTGAAAAGATCTGCTTTTTTTCCTTTACCTTTTTTTTCCCTTTAAATTGGAGATTGGTGGAGTACAAGGGGAATGGACCACACAGTGGCCAGACTCTCATGCCATCCCCAGAATAAATCTCCTAGTCTTGCTCAGAGGTAGTGCACTCTTAAGGGTGGATCAAGGTCTAATCCAATAGGCCATTACTTACATACTTAAGTCTAGGATAGGTCTCATATCATTCTTAACTCCTGTCCTGTTGCAGTGGGCAGACAGAAACCTAATTTTGCTTGCTTTCTTTGATTTGTTAAGAATGCAGTGTAATATGGTCAGTTGGAGTATCCAACAATGAAGGCAGTCAAATACAAAATGAAAACGCTAATAAATCCTAAAGAATATAAGTGTTGTCAAGCACAGTCCTATAGATCAAATGGCATTTTAAGAACATTTATAATCTCTTCAAATACCAGCCTACCATATGTCAGAAAAGTTATTTAAAAAGGACTCTGCCTTTGATGTGCTAACAAAGGGAGAAATGACAGTAGCTATGAAAAAAAAAAAAAGGTGGGTCGATCAGGAATTCAAGACCACTGCTGTGAAAATGGTATAAAAGAATAGCTGAAAAGTTTAGCTGCAAGACTAGAAATAATATTTTAATTGCACAACAACATGAAAAGTAACAAGGGGGAGGGGGACCAGGAAAATCCCACAGCTGTTATAAGGTTCTTAAAGCGAAAGAGGACAGGGGATTAGAAAAAGTGCACATATGCAAATCCGGTTTTACATCAGAAAAGATACATCTAGGCATCGGTCTGGAGTTCACTGGCAGGAAGGTATCCAAGTGAAGAGAAGGGATTCCTACTACCATGGGGAAATATTTAACCTAGGTATCATTAGCTCAAGTAGATTTTTTATCTGCTCTCTCTGCAAAGAGGAACTGACATGGGTTGGAGGAAATCATGTTCTGCCCAAATCTGAACTGCCAGAGGAGTGCCTCCAGGTGGGAGTGCACCATGGGACAGCTTTGAGCCTTCTCCACCTCTCCAGACTAATCAAGTAATCAGTCCTTGGAGTAAAGTGTATTCTATACCCAAAGATTTACAGACAAAAATAAAACTGTAAATTAGTTTGTACTAATAGCACATGATCAGATAGTTCTAATCAGCAGTATAAAATGAAAAGCAACCTATTCATTCACCATTTAAAAATTACGGGGCCAGAATTCTGACATGGGCAAAGATTGTTAGCCAAGTTGTAAACCTTGGAAAATATGATTATGCTATCAAAACAACAATAAAAAATCTTTAACTATTAAAACACAAACAGTTCTGCTATAATTACAAATATTAGAAACTATAAGAGACTGCATCAAGTGAAGAACTAACAGAACAGGTATTACGACCCCTGCTGTTCCTGCAAACATTTTTATTAGCTAGAGAAGTGGCGGAATTAGACCAAAGGGAATGAGTTTCTGGAAGCTATTTACCAACTATAAACTAGCAAAGGATCAGGGAATTCTAGTTACATTGCAAGCCATTAAAGTTGTTTTTTCTCTTTCCATTTTTTCCCCAAATGGCTGTTCAATATGAAAAATGACTCTCTGTCAGCAGAGACTCTTTGTAACCCACCCTGATCAGTAACCTTCATTGCTTTATTGAGATAAATAGGCAGTACACAACTGAAACATTTTACATAAAAAGAGTTAAAAACTCAGAAACAAGGGTTTGTCATGTGAGAATAGAAACTAAAGAACAAATCTGGATCCACTCTGTCAAACAAATTAGCAATGAGCAGCCAGTCCTGAACTATCCCTTGATTCAGTTCCTCTCAGGTGAAGTTGTGCAAAATGATTTACTGACTAAAAAACTTTTGAATTGCTTTGGCCAATATTAAATGTTATTATGAAGACTAATTATTCCTACAGTTCTCTGTTGTAAACACTGTTTCTTGGTTACATATGATAAACAGATACTGGTGATCACATTTTTTCATGTTCTGTTTTCCTTTCATAATGTATGGCATAAAATGAGGCATAAAAGATTATTCTCTTCATGTAAGCCTTATTAAATAAACATCCTGCGATCATGTTTGACAGATTATTTTTTTATTGGAAAGTAAGATTTTCTCAAAACTGAAACATTTTACAATATAGCATCAAATGTTACAAAATGTTTAAATCAAAATATTGTGAAATATGGTTTGTTCCAACTTTTTTTCAAACTCTGCTTGTTATTTTCTACTTTAAACACAAAAGAAGTCATGCACTGCTCATGATACTTTGTTTCCTCAAAACAAAGACTTCAGTAACTCGTATTCTATCCCATTCCTGAATTAAAGTTCTCAGAATATCTTTCTGTGACAATGAAACAGTTCAGTCTTTCAGTGATAGCCAATAACTGCCTCCATCATAAGTCTCTAAATCACTCAGAGCCCTGGGCTTAGAGAGGTCTCAACAGATTCCCAAACCCTCACTGTCTAAGACAGGACCCATTATACCTCTGACTTTCCACCTTTTTTTCTTAATTTAACCAGTTCCTTTAAAAAGTATTAAAAAATAATTAATGTTTTGCTTAAACCCTTGCTTTGAGCCAGGCAGAGTAATTTTGAATCCAGGTTCCCAGCTTCCAGCACAATGCTGTGATCTGCCCTATACACACTGAGCAGAGTCCTTCTCCATGCCACTGCAGGCAGCTGATGTGGATTCAGCTTTTCTGAGATGCCAGTGAATTGTGGTCTTCTGCTTCTGTACACTGTGGTTTTATCACTAAGACACTCAATAAATATACATCCTTCTACCCTTGCTGCCATTTTTGCAGCTCAAGTCTTCTTGACCACCTTTAGTAGGCATTTTAAGGATTTCTTTTCCTTTGCCACCCGCCACCCTACCCTTTGAATCTTGTTATTCCTTTTTGGTTATTTTTGAATGCTCCTTTCTTCTCTCTTCATAATCAGTTAAAAATTTCATGTCAGATTAAATGCTAAGTGGGAGGGGTTGTTTCAGAAGAAGGAAAATCAGAAAGTTTTATAGTCTCTTTGAGTCTATTTTCTCCCCTCAAATGAACAGAAAAATCAATTATTAGCCAGCATTATACAGCAATTCATGCTTCTGTAATGATCCAGGCTCTCAGTAGACAAAGAAAAAATAACCTGCTAAGCTACACACAGTAGAGCTAACCTGTAATCATTAGCTCCAGAAGCACTGAATCTTCCCAACTGGGCTAAATGAAGAATCTTCCTTAGTTGTCACTGGGGAGGTATATATTCTCTTTGAAGGACAGCAAATGCAAATGAAATAACCACAAAAACATGAGCAGGACTGAAACTGCATGCAGAGAAAGGTGACTGAGTCTGTTTTCCAGCCCCCATATTTCCCATCTTCCCATTAGGGACTTTTGTTAAAGGATATGTATTTTGGATGGGAAAACGTCCTTTGCACCCTGTGGGAAGATTGCAGCAGAAACAAGTCATGTCAGCTTGCTGTCAAAGCCTTCTTACCAGAGCCCTTCGTCCACTAACTAGTTTCCCCACAGACCAAAGACTTCCAGTCCCCTATTAACAACAGGAAAGAATGGCCATGACCGTTTGTGCCTGCATGTAAATTCACTGTTTCTAATGTCAGGCAGACAGAAATACATAAAAATACATATCTTGCATAGGCAGAGCATCTTTTTATCCCTTCAAGAAACAGTGTTGCACTGGATTAAAGGTTTTCCCTTATTAAGACCTTTTACTTAGGGAGAAGATTTGCTATGTCATAACCAGTGAAATAATACTGGTGTTAGTATGCCATAGACAACCAAATACTATTCCTGCTCAGCTGAATCAGTGTGAAGGTGAGAACAGCTAGCCCTCAGAGGGAAAGAA
This sequence comes from Elanus axillaris, assembly GCA_026212715.1. Taxonomy (NCBI): domain Eukaryota; kingdom Metazoa; phylum Chordata; class Aves; order Accipitriformes; family Accipitridae; genus Elanus; species Elanus axillaris. The sequence goes on along the minus strand of JANZLQ010000078.1, from coordinate 20,716,134 downwards.
ATGTCAGGACACTAAGCATGTTATGTTGAGGTCTCTAATGGCACATTCACGTGCCATGCAGGTGGGCACAGCCCACTGCATATCTCCCCACCAAGCCTCGCCCTTGTCACCCTGCCCCTTCTTCTCTGGGTCCTGGCTCCAAGCTCTGCCCTGGCCCCTCCTGAGCTACCCCTGCCCTAGCACTTCCCTTTGCCCCGTCCTCCTGCCACCACTCACCATCCAGCCTCTCCTTCCCTGCCACAAGCTTCCTCCCTGCTCCTTTTCTGTTCCCCAAAGTCTCAGTTTTCTTCTCTGTGTCCTCCTCCATTCTCTTCCCCACCCATGAACATGGGTTTTATATTTTTGGCACACCAATGGCAAAACCCCATTTTTTTCACCAGAAATCAGTTCATCATAGATTATAAATATAGAAACAGAGCACATTATTCAACAAAGCATACAAGTTCTGGCTGCTTTCCAGCACAGAATACAAATTTCCAGTGAATTATATAGACTTGTATGAAAGTTATAACACCCTGTTGGGAATTCAACATGGATTCTCTCTATATGTTTTTTGGTTTTTTCCTGCCCACAATATATTGCATTATGAGAAAAAATATAGAGCTCTCAGGTATTTTGATGTATATCTATCTGAAGAAAGTTAATACACATCTGACAACACGTACACCAGCTGCATACAGCTACAGAACTATTTCCATTTTGGAGTAAAAAGAGCAAAATAAAAGAGATTAAAACTGTGTGGTTACTTGGTAGTTAGGAATGAGAAATTAAAATTACATCAGTAAAGAAACAGGACACAACTTTAATTATATGCTTCCAGATTTATTTGTGCTTGCTTTTTTTGTAAGTAATATTTTCTGCAAGAAATGTAATATTTTGACAGATGGAAATGTTTGTGGGAGGGCCTGCAGAAGTGAGATGGGTGAAGGCTTTTGCTGATTTCAATATACACAGTTTCAGCCTTCATGTTTTGCTGACCTTTATTTTTATCATGTACTGCTGATGATGATAAACAAACTTGCTTCACCTTTATTTCAATTCCAGGAACCAAATCCATTAAGAGTCACAAACATTATCAGAAATGTAAGCCTTCCATAACAATTTCAGATGTGGGAGTCAGCTAACCTAAGTACTCTGCTAATAGAAGTCACTGCTGGAGTTTACATGTTTTCTGTTTTGTGTTTGATGGGGAAAAATGGTATGAAATTTGCTAGAAACAGCACCTGTTATTAACAAGAATGTCTCCCTAGAAGATGCTGGCACATTTACTATCAGCATCTTCTCACACAGGTATCCCTGTGAAGGACTCTGTAGCACACTGCTATTATGCACACTATAAATTGCTGCAGTTTTACTCTTGGAACCATTCTCAAATGTCAGGATTTTCCATAGCTTTATTGCAAACTTCACAGTGATAATTTAGCCTAGTTCACTGAACCTCATTGTCTTTAAATCCTTTGGGATAAGGAATTAGACACAGCAGTCCTTCACAGTTTCCAGGTCTCTCCTCTTCCCCATGCCAGTACAAACTTACCCTGCATTATTAAAGGCACAGTTATACCTGCTTAAGCCACAGCAGCTATGTCAGTTGATTAAAACTCCTTGGGCAAAAGGTCAGAGAAATGAGATCTTCACAGCTGCAGGATCACAAGCTGAAAGTGATGAAGAAGACGACAAAACCAGTATTTTTTCCAGTTCCTGCTCCCTCCAGCCTGACAAGATGTAGTATAAGGTCCACAGGGCTATTTTCCACTCTTGTCTTGGGGAGCCACTGAAATTCCTTTCACTTGGTTAGGAAAAAAATGTGTCCTTGGACAATCTCTGATGCCCTGTGGTTAAATTGTTTGTTCAGCCTCACTCGCTCTCTTCCCTCAGCTAATATCTTAGAAATTGTGCTCAGCCAGAGTAACCAGGTGGACTGCCCCCCTAATGGGACTATACTGGTTTCAGTAACAGCTTCCACACAGTACTGCATTCTGGCATATAGATATACCCCCAGTGCTGGTGAATTATTATTATTATGTGATAAAAAGGAGTGTATACATATGGGAACTATTTTCCTTGAAAACATGAAATCATTCAATAATGCTTTGACAAGGCTCCAAGGTAAGAATTTTACATCCCTCCCCTAACAATGTCAGTGGGGAAAGCAAACCACAAATGTTCTGTCAAAAACTCTCAACTCAGAAATGCCAATTCCAGACTGACTGCTTATCCTGCACACACTGGTCTGCTGTAGGTGAAGATAAAGGTGCTGGTCTGGCAGCGTCTGTGGAGTCCTGTCTTGCCTCACCAGTGGGCTTCTTCCTGCCACTTCCCCTGCTGCCAGGTGCTCTTCAGCTGCCCCATAGCCAAGTACTCCCCAGCCCACAGCCCCAGACCAGCCCACCTGACATCAGGACTCCTGGGCACTCCCAGACACAGGATTTTCCCTTCCAAGAGAGGGATCAGGTGGAGCTTCCCACCATTCATTCAGCCAGCCTGGGAGTCTGGGCTTTTATTGGGAATTTGTCTTGTCCTTCCTAGGGGTGGGCCTTGACAAGGAGCAACCCCAGTAGACAGAAGACCTGGCAGAAAGAGAAGATGCTGTATGTTCCTGAACTATGTTATTCCTTTTTGTGAAAAACAGCAATTACTCTGCTTTGAAATGAAACAATATCTTGGATGCTTGGATATTCTTGCAGAAGAGAAGCTGGTTTTCCACCATTGTCTGTAATGAGACCATAATAGCAAACTGAGGTCTCACACCTATGATGGGCTGACTGAAAAGTGTTTTGATAAAAATTATATTCAAGGGAAACACTTTTTTCTTTTCTTTCTAAATAAAATTGGTGTTTTCTCTAGAAAAGTCAAACATCCAAAATATTTCTAGTTTTGCCTCTGGGTTATCAGGTTTCCTGGATCACGTGTTTCATCTGCTTGTCCTCTTCCTGAGCTGGGTCTCCCCTTCCATGTCTCCCATGCTTTTGACCAAAAGGTCAAGTACCTGAGGGGTATGGCAGGAGCTCTCCATTCAAGGAAACCAATGCACTGCTGGCACTTACATGCCCCATGTCATCAACACTCATAATATGAAGCTGTTATGCTGCATAATCACTTTTGATGTCATGGTTGCTGCCATGGTAAATGGAGCTGTTTGCCATATGATTCAAATGTAATTATATGAACTCCTGTCCATCGGGGTTCACCTGGGTCCTTTATTACCACCAGACATCTTTAGTAGCTTTGCTTTCTTAGCCTCTCATCAAGAAGATGAGAATCATAGAATCATAGAATCATGTAGGTTGGAAAAGACCTTCAAGATCATTAAGTCCAACCGTCTATGCCCACTAGACCATGTCTTGGAGTGTCTTGTCTACACACTTTTTGAATACCTCCAGGGGTGGCGACTCAACCACTTCCCTGGGCAGCCTGTTCCAGTATCTGACAACCCTTTCAGTAAATAAATTTTTCCTAGTATCCAGCCTAAACCTCTCCTACTACAACTTGAGGCAATTTCCTCTCATCTTATCTCCAGCCACCAGACAGAAGAGACCAGCACCCACCTCACTACAACCTCCTTTCAGGTAGTTGTAGAGAGTGATAAGGTCTCCTCAGCCTCCTTTTCTCCAGACTAAACCTGAGTTCCCTCAGCTGCTCCTCATAAGACATGTGCTCCAGGCCCTTCACCACCTGTGTTGCCCTTCTCTGGACACTCTCCAGCACCTCAATGTCTTTCCTGTAGTGAGGGGCCCAAAACTGAACACAGTACTT
>JANZLQ010000078.1:20678747-20711796 GCA_026212715.1 Elanus axillaris | reverse complement strand
CACACTATTTCTGATACAGGCCTGGATGCCGTTGGCCTTCTTGGCCACCTGGGCACACTGCTGGCTCATATTCAGCCCGCTGTCAACCAGCACCCCCAGGTCTTTGCTGGCTTCTTACATATTTCAGTTATACTGTCAGGAGTACATAGAAAGAGGCTATCCCATTGCTTTGGCCAGATGAAAAAAAAAAAAAAAAAAGAAAAAAAAAGCCCCAAACACAAGAAGGTTTTCTTTGTTTTTTCCTGAATAATTACTGTTTATGAAAAAAGGTGAAAGGACAATCTGGCATTTGGTATTGTCTAGCAAAGTAAGATGGCTATAAGGCTGGAGGACAAAATGTAGGGGATGAGTACTTGAAGTGGAAAATAAATACAACTTTGGAAAGGGGGTAAAGATTTAAGTGTCTGTGTAACTTTGTAACCTGTAATATGGTAACAAGCCATGGCCAGTAGCAAGTAGTAAGCTTTGTACTGAGTTTGCAAGGCCTCAGGACTGAGACTATCATGCTTGCTCTCTCTGAACTTTCGTTGACAAGCTTGCAGCTTTCTTTTACTTGGTTTAGCTGTTACAGCAGTTGTTCAGATTGATCAGGAGTCTATGGTTAATTTGTTTTACTTTTGTTTGTCTTTTTACAGTACAACTATGGTTTACAACTTTAACAGAATGGTTTAGTATAGGGAAATACAGGCCTGGTGTGATAGTCATGGCCTTAAGACGTGGAGATACTGAATGTGGCATAGAGAAGAACAGGCACAACGTTACAACAAATCAGGCATGGGCTAGCTCTGGAGACCCCATGGCTATAGACAGCACATCCATGGTCAGTTAAAGAAATGCAGACCTGGAACTGTGCAAAAATGGTTTTAGGGGAAACAAAGAGAATAAAAAAAATACTATCTAACATACATAAAAAGCACCATATATAACAAATTTGAATTTAACATGAAGCTACAGACAAATTAATGATGGGTAAAGGTGTAAAAGCATGTTAGCAAAAAATATAAGAAAGACCCCAAGCTGATCCTAGAGTGAGGAAGAAGAAACTATCAACATGTAAATTGTATTCCTCCCAGGGAAGGACTCCACATGTTGATGACTTGCAGTAATACCACCCCATATCACCAAAGTGAAACTTTGGTTCACTTAGCCTCAAGATGCTGAGGAGCAGGGGAGAGGTGAGCATGACATGAGAAAAAGGGGCAGAAACTAGGTAGTGTGTGTACAACAATTTTAAATGAATTATTATGATTATTGAAACCTGCTTAGACTATTTTTTATTTTTCTGTAATAGGAAATCCGGACTAGTAATGATTAGGCAATTAAGAGATCAATTATACTAATAATAAATTATTGGCTTTATCTGTGTGGGGTACTTTCTCTTTGCCTGTAAATAAGATTTTGAGTGTAATGCCATTATCTGTCATGCTCCTACCATGCAGCTCTATGAAGAACTTCACTTCATCCTCAGAGTAACCTCTTTGTAGGTTGTGGGTAGTTGCTGCTAGGTTCCCCTGAATATGTCCCTTCCCCAGGCTGAGCAAACCTTGGACTCTCAGCTGCTCCTCATAGGCCAAGTGCTCCCACCCCTCAGCCGTCTTGGGTGCCCTCTGTTGAACTCCCGGATTTGTCAGTGCCTGCCTGGTACTGAAGGGTCCCAAACTGGTCTCAGTAATTGAGATGTGATCTAATGAGTGCTGAGCAGAGGGTGGTGACAACTTCTCTGGGTGTAGTACCTGTGCTCCTGTTCATGCAGCCCAGTGCACTCTTGTCCTTCACTGCTGCCAGGATCATGGGTGCTCCTGGGCAGCTGCTCTCAGCCACGTCCTCCAAGGCTGTGTCTGCAGAGCTGCACCTGGGCAGTCATCCCCAGCATGTAGCATTGTGGTGGGGGTAGGAGGCTTAATCCCATCTGCTGGACTTTATATTTGTCCATACTGAATTGCACGAGGTTTCCATCAGGCCATTATTTCAAGTGCCCCTCTTCACCCCCAGTCCAGGTGGTTGATAAAGATATTGAACAGGATAGGTCCCAGCATACACCCCTGTGGTACTTCATTTCTAACTGACCCTTTAACTACTAACTACTTAGTCCAATTACTCAAACAGGTTTTTTACCAAGCTAGTTTTCCACCCGTTCAGACCATAAAGTCTTAGCCTGGATACAAAAAATACTGTGAAAGACTGTTGAAAGCCTTACTAAAATCAAGATAAATGACATTCACTGTTCTCCCCCTGTCCACATCCAGTCACTTTATCAACAGAAGGCAGCTGGGCTGATCAGGCAAGGTCTACATTTGGTACTACATTTGCTTACTGTTCCCAAGAAAAATTGCCTTCATGCATGCAGAAATATGCTCCAAGAGGACATACTCCATAATTTTCCCAAGAATCAAGAGAGGAGGGTGACAAATTTGGGTTGGTTATTGGCATGTGGTTTTGACCTATTTTGAAGATGGGAATAATATTTCCCCAGTTTTCAGTGTCTCCTCACCCTTCTCAGTCATGATTGAGAGGAGCTTTTCAATTACACCAGCCAGCACTCCTGGTGGCCTCACCCAGTTTGGAGATGTGAGATGGACTTACAGAGCTCTTGGTGAAGCTGACAGATGAAATCTCAGTCTTCACTTTTAATGGGCTCTCAGTGCCACCAGTCCTTATGTTCCTGCAGGTTTTATGAAAGCAGTACAAAATTTTGCTGCATTTGCCTCATGAATCCCTCCTACAGGAGTTCTCTTTCAGAGATCAGCCATATTGAACCCAAACCACATGAAAAATAGCAGAGGAGTCATAAAAAATGTAAAGGAGGCAAGAAAGGATGGAAAACCTGCAAGAGTCTCTGATCTCTCTCTGTGATGATTATGTGGAGAAAATTCTGGTGGTGTACTTGAATGACCAGAGGGTCATACCTGATTTACTTGCATATGATTGTGGGGCAAACACGGTTTGCTTGCAGAGAACAAATTCTACAAGTGCTCAGAGAGTGGTGGTTATGACTTTATCATACCTGAATGTTATGACCCTAAGCTTTGGTTAAGGGATGATGAGAGGGGGAAGGGAGAAAAGTGACAGCGCTGCTGAGACAGTGGGCTCTGAGCTTGTTTCTGTAAGGAGGTTTTGTCCCAATCACTCTTGGGAAATTGGTATCTCTAAGCCACTACCTGCAGAGTTTCTCTGGATCCCTCAGCTGAGATTTCCTCCATCCAAATGCTGTTAAGCTTGCCAGTATATTGTTTGTAAGAATCTGGGTAGATCTAATAAAAATATAAGCAAAGTAGCTGTGATTAAATTCTTCCACTTAGGCCTCTCTGATATTGCCTTGGGGATTTTTTTTTTTTCAAACTTTGTTGTGTAAGCTTCTGCTTGGTATTATTATTTCACAGAGACTTGTACTTTTGCTTCAATTTGATAAACCAGAAAACTACTTCTTGGAAAATTATATCCAAGAAGTTTTTCATCAGACTGATTCTAGCAGGATTGTGTTAGGAAACAGTAAAAAAAGAAGAGGTCTTATGAAATAGAGCATGTCGTAAAATCATGGATTTGAATGGCTTTGAAGGAATTAATAGACTTTGTCAGCCTAAGCAGTAGTAGAATGACAAATGAGGAAAAAAAAATCAAATAGTCAGCAGCTTTCAGAAAAAATTATGTAACAATATTATGCTTTAAACTGTACCTAGGGTAATAAGTGTGCAGTTGAAGCCTCTGTGGAAATTCAGCCTCTACTTTATGACAGTATAGTATTTCCAAACATTCCCTTGCTTGAAAAGAATTTTTCCAAATTACTGCATGAGTCACTCCTGGGGTATGTGTAAAAGCCCCTATGATTCAGCAGAAGTGTGCAGGTGATACAAGAGTAAATGTAACAGAAAGCTAACTTTCATCCAGCAGGTCTTCTGCTTTGATTTCACCATAAACTGGAACTCCATTTAAGTAGAAGCTCCCTCCTTCTGCCTCTTCCTCTGATATTGTTGTCTGACAGGGCAGTTTATCTGAGGACTTACCCTCAAGGAATGATACTTTTAAAGGTTTTGGATTATCTGAGTTGTGGTTTTTTATGCATGGAAACACAATCATTACTTCAAGGGAAATTAGCCATATAGTGTTAGAGTAGTTATATTACATTGTCAGCTGGAGCGAGCTGTATGCTGATTTACACCTGCTGAGTCCTTCATTTGCCAAAATACTCATCTCATCATGCCCAGAAGCCCTACAGACTTTTTAAAATCTGATGTAAACCAATCCCAAAATAGTTACTCTTTCTGCCCTCTCTAGGTGTCACCAATATAGTGCCCTTTACAACAGAAAGAGATCATGGGCAGGCCAAGTTTTTCCCAGGAGCCTGGGCCTTTTCTCTACTCAACTGGGTAGTGCCATGCATATGTTGCAGATAGTTTTCACTATTTTGTCTTTCCATGACATCATTGTACTTTGGCAAATAAAATCTACTGAAAGAGTAATCAAAGATCATATGAAGGTTGAAATGTGGAATCAAACTAAGAACAAAGGCAGAACTTATTTAATTGCATTAGCAGGCAGTAGGACAGAAAATATATTAGTTTCTGAATTACCCAGGACAGGAAAAGCTCCTAGGCTTCTACAGTGTAAAATCCTGTGAAATTTACCACTTTTATGGGGAGATTCCATCTGTACATTGGAAAAACAGGTGAGGTTGTGTAGCCAAAGCTATGAGTGTCCTTCAAGCCATTCTGTCAACAATTATCAAAGCAGAGCTGTACAAATTCCTTTCTTAACTGTCCCCTCTTCTGTATGATAGACATTTCAAGAAACATGTCCATATAAAACTGGGCAAGGCAGCACATATATTAGGATGATCAAAAATTGAAAAGTGTGCATCTGCCAGAGCCTCCTCTAAGTATTTTTATACAGAAGAGAACAAAGACCATTTGCATCATTTAAATGACTTAAAGCCAGGATGATTCTGATGATCCACCTCCAAAGGTAGGTAAATTGAATTAGGTGATGAATTCGGTTTGTGTGGCAAGGTTTTGGTAGCGGGGAGGCCTAAAGGGGTGGCTGCTGTGAGAAGCTTCTGGAAGCTTCCCCTGTGTCTGACAGAGCCAATGCCAGCCAGGTCCAAGATGGACCCACCACTAGCCAAGTTTGAGACCATCAGCAATAGTGGTAGTGTCTCTGGAATAACAGATTTAAGGGGAAAAAAGCTACAGGGCACAGAGGACCTGCAGCCAGTAGAGAGGAGTGAGAACATGTAAGAGAAACAGCCCTGCAGACACCAATGTCAGTGAAGAAGGAGGGGCAGGAGATGCTCCAGGAGCCAGAGCAGAGATTCCCCTGCAGCCCATGGTGGGGAAGACCATGGTGAAGCAGGCTGTTCCCCTGCAGCCCAGGGAGGTCCATGGTGGAGCAGGTGGGTGCCCGAAGGAGGCTGTGACCCTGTGGGAAGCCAGCACTGGAGCAGTCTCCTGGAAGGACCTGTGGCCCCATGGAGAGAGGAGGCCATGCTGGAGCAGGTTTTCTGGCAGGACTTGTGACCCCGTGGGGGACCCATGCTGGAGCAGTGTGCTCCTGAAGGACTGCACACCGTGGGAGGGACCCACGCTGGAGCAGTTCATGAAGAACTGCAGCCTGTGGGAAGGACCTACGTTGGAGAAGTTTGTGGAGGACTGTCTCCTGTGGGAGGGACCCCACACTGGAGCAAGGGAAGTGTGTGATGAATCCTGCCCCTGAGGAGGATGAAGCGGCAGAAATAACATGTGGTGAACTGGCTGCAACCCCCTTTCCCTGTCCCCCTGTGCCGCTGGGGGGGTTGGGTAGAGAATCCGGGAGTGTAGCTGTGCCCAGGAGGAAGTGAGGGGTGGGGAGAAAGTGTTTTAAGATTTGGTTTTATTTCCCTATTCTGGTTGATTTGTAATAAATTGAGTTAATTTTCCCCAAGCTGAGTCTGTTTTGCCCATGATGGTAATTCAAGAGTGATCTCTTCCTGTCCTCATCTCAACCCATGAGCCCTTTGTTATATTTTCTCCCCCCTGTCCAGCTGGGAGAGAGGGAGTGATAGAACAGCTTTGGTGGGCACTTGGCATCCAGCCAGGATTAACCTACCACAGGTGATATCTATAACTCAAGGGTCACCATAACTAGGTCCAAGAAATCTCCCACGTAAAGGTACTTCAATGCAGTTAACACCAGCAGAAACTCTCAGGCAGACTTCAAGGGAAAATACTTAATTTTATCCTAACCCACTAAACAATGTACCTGAGCAATCATACTAGAGGCTCAGAAATCACTAAAACACTTAATTCACTACACTGGAAAACACTGAAAATATACAGAATCATTCACTCCTGAAAAAAATAAGCATATTTGTACCAAAATACTAATTTCAAAGTTAGTTTTCCCAGAAGTTTTTTAAAAATATATTCCATACAATCTTAAGTTAACAGGGATGGAGCCAATCAAACTGGAAATGCTTCTACGCAGAATACTTTTTTTTTCCCCACAGAACACAACTGACCTATACAAACAATTGACCTGTCTGACTTCTTGCCAATATAGCATTATGACTTTAGGGTTACCAAGATCTCCCAAACAGTGGAATGTTTCCACAGATGGAAAGAAAATTCAGTTACACTGACCAAGAAAAAAACACAACAGAATAACTGAATGGATATATAAATTCCCTACTGTGAGACAAATCCAATAAAAATTGTATAAGGTTAGGGGGAAATCTACGCAGCAAAAACATTTCTCTTCTTTGATTATCCAATATGTTCATTCATCTGCTCTGAAGCATCTGGTGTTGGTCATTATTGGAGACAGAATGCCAGCCTACATGGTCTATGTTCTCATCTGTACTTAATTTCTTACATACATTCATATATTTTGTAACTATTTTCTATAGGGACATTACAATTTACAGCAATTTTTATCAATAAAACTTTTTGACAAGCTACTTGGTCATATAGCATGAAAAGTGAGAAATGTTTCCTACTATGTCAGTATGACTTCATGTGATGCATTGAATGAATCAACACATTATACATATTTTAATCTCATATTGCAAAAAATGCTTATTAATAAAAATTAGTTCATCATCTTAGTAACAAACTAGGATAGCTCAGTTAACTGGCTAGTGCATTCCTCTAAATTAGTTCTGCAAATTGGAATATAACTGTTGTAAATGGAAAATCCTTTTGTTAGCGCTCACTTGGTGACTGCAGCCACAGAAGTAACACATCACTACATCTCAATCTGAAATATTAGCAGGTGATCCATTGCCCATACCACTGGGAACAAAACAGTACAGCTGGAGTAATGTCATCAGGTACTGCAGCTGTGTCTAGTATGTAAAGTCTCCTAAGTGACAGGAGCATAGATTCTCATAAGGAAAGAGAAGCGAAATACATCTTTCACAAGAAAAAGTTCCTAAGATTTTGACCTCAGTGCTGACAGAAGGTATTTCAGTAATGAAGAGGTATGTTTTCCTCTGTGTGCTACAATCATCCATATGGTCCTCTCCTTGGTACCTGATTCTCAGAGTGAGATGATCGACTCAAAGGTGCCTATGCTTTGCACCCAAACTCAGTGAATTCAGTACCCTAATTTCACAAGACACATTTCATGTTCCCTATCTCAAAAAAATGATGTTTATTCTTAAAAAGCAGGTTTAGTTCCTTCTACTTCCATTAGATACCTCATCTAAAACCTGAGTGTAATAATAGGTAAAAGCATCCCATCAGTTCCCAGCCAAATTCTTTCATGACCATTTGATATCATTCTAGCAGGAACTGAATGGTAACCTGGAAGTGATGGTGGCAAGAAAGGCACACCCAGCTCTGTGCCAGTGTGACTGCAAGTACCACCAAAGCTAGCAGAACAAGCCGGGGGGGCAAGGAAGACAGCTTAGAAGCAGCACTCTGTTTTCCAGGTTTGCCACACATGTAATCATGAGCATGGTCTTCATGAAAATTAAATAGAATAAAAGTTGGAAGGTTGATGAGATTGTGTACAATGGATGTTTCTAGTGACACTTTATTCCTAAATACTACCATCTGTTTTAAAAAATGGGATTTTTTTTTAAGAAAGCCTAAGGCTAGTAAGAATGAGCCAATTAAGGACAAAAATATGAGTATTTTTCAAAGAAACACTGAAGGAAGGAAAAATAAGAGTTCCACATAGCAGATAAAGAGAAGATACTCTATTCAAGAGGCCAAGGTAGAAAGTCAAAGAAGAAAGGAGGAATTGATTAAGTCGGACAAAACTTTCTTCTTCAGTCAATCCTCCTTCATCAAAGATAAATTTTACAATGTGATTGTTTAACATAGAAATGCAAACACTAATTTGTATATCTCACTTATGCAACTGCGGTCTTTTGCCACAGTGCCTTGGACTCATGGTCACTCTTGTTCTTGCTCAGGCACTTTCACTGGACCTGAAAAACCTTTAGCAATTTCATGCAAAATGAGACTGATTCAAGAGGATTCATTAGGAGCAGTCTTGTACTTTAATGTACTTCCTCTTGGGAATGAGGAATCTGGGTTCAACCTTCCTCTGGCAAAGAGGAAAGTGATCATTTTTTATATTTTGAATCCTACAGGAAAGTGTAAAGAAACTAGACTTCCGTGGATAAACTGGGAAGGTCCTTTTGTACATTATTTTTAACAAGAGAAAATAAGTGTAGATTAAGAGAAATTAGAACACAGATCTAGGCTGAAACCTGGGCTGTATGAATTGGTCATCAAGCAGAGTCTATAAAGAGCTGACTGAGTTTATCAGCAGATTTATTAACTGGTATCACCAGTGTAAAATAAACCTATTTGCACAAGACTGGCCTCTAAATTACTTATTATTAAATTACTATTACTAAATTAATAGGCAAGAAATAAAGCCTAAAATTATTGGGTTTTTAAATCTACCCCCATTAACTACCTGCTCAGTGGCTGGTGAATAAAAGAGTAGGAATGATTAAGAAATGCATAGAGAATGAAACAGAAAAAGCATCAATGTGTTACTGCATAAATCCACAATGTTCCCACATCTTAAATGTTGCATGAAGTTCTTGGCAAACCTTTTCCAAAAACTCTATAGTAGTGTTAGAAAAGGACAGAGAAAGGCAACAAATACTATCATATATGTAAAATACATTCCATATTAGATGAGATGGTAAAGAAGAGGACTTTATGGCTTATTAAAAAAAATCAAAACAATGAGGAGGTTATGATGTTGCTTAATAAAATTAGGAATTCCAGGGAGAAGGACATTTATTGCTTCTCAGAGTACATGAAAGAAATGGAAACTAGCCCTTACAAAATCATCAGGTAGCACATTTACAATAAGAACTACATTTTTCATATGAATCTACTTAAATTGGAAACTCATTGCCTCAGAATTGCCACAGATTTTCACAGAGTCTAGTAGGATAAATGGTTTCGAAACACATAAAACAAATTCACAGAAGTTAAGGTCATTAGCTTTTGAAAACAATGTTCTAAATGCTAACTCAAGCCCAAGCAGGTCTTTAACAGCTGATTGCCATAAATACATTTTTAAAACATGTAAAGGTCACCTCATTATTATTAGAGTGGTCTGATCTGATCTATGTGCTCTAAAAGTGCTTGTTTTATTGATCTTAGCATTTCCAAGATATGCATTAATCACCAAGTCATGACAAGAGTGAGTTACTTCTGAGCATACACAGGTACCTGAAGAACTTTAATATGAAAAATAGAGACAGTTCCTCAATTAAACAGTATTTTATTTACTAAGCCTCCTCATACACTCATTTTACGTGCCCTAGTCATACATTAGGTAACACAGGTCCTTTTAATAGTGAGGTTGAGGGAACAGATTTTAGTTTAAAAGAAATCTGTAAACTCTCCATGAGAAGAAAAAAACCCACACACAGCTCACTCCAAAGAGCACAGAGAAAAAGGTCACAACTTTAGATATTTCTGTGGAATAAGCAAACCATATACATAGTTTTACATTTTTTGTGCATAGTTACTTTACCAGAATGTTAAGTACAGCAACAGTCATTAATACCAGCTTTATAAAGGTTTTCTTTGCTCCACTTTTTACTGACCCCACCCCTGTAGTGAACTTGCTACAAAAAAGTATTCCCTGTGAAAAATTGTAAGCTTCCTCATTGCTGGATGTTTTCCCTCTTTATCTGAATGAAATCCAGTCTTTAAAAATCTTCCCACAGAAAAACAATAAAGCATCTCACCAATCAAGGTTCATATACCAGGTTTGCAGCTGAAGCTGGTATTTACAGAGTGGAAGGACCCCTTTTCCAGACACATGATACAGCATCCTGAAATACAATTTAAACACATACTCATCCAGAAAACCAACTGTTTACTGAAAGAAACCATTGTGTATTTTATTAAAAGAAAAGACAATACAGAATCAGAGAATCAGAGAATGGTTGAGGTTGCAAGGGATCACTGGAGGCTGGCTAGTACAACCCTCTGGTCAAGTAGGTTCATCTAGAGCTGGTTGCCCAGGACTGTGTTCAGACAGGTTTTGAATATCTCCAAGGATGGAGACTCTACTGCTTCTCCAGGTAACACGTGCCAGTGCTTGATCACCCTCACAGGAGAAAAAAGTTTGTCTTATGTTTAACCATTCTCCTGCGTTTCAGTTTGTGCCCATTGCCTCTTGTCTTGTCACTGGGCACCACTGAGAAGACCCTGTCTTTGTCTTCTTTGAACTCCTCCATTAGGTATTTATCCAGCTGGTTAAGACCCACCTGAGCCTTCTCTTCTCCATGCTGAACAGTCTGCTTTCTCACCCTCTCCTCATACATCACATGCTCCAGTTCCTTGATCATCTTCGTGGCCCTTTGCTGAACTTGTTCCAGTGTGTCCATGTCTTTCTGGTACTGAGGAGCCCAGAACTGGAGCCAGCACTCCAGGTGTGTTTCACCAGGGCAGAGTAGATGGGAAGGATCACCTTCCTTGACTACTAGTGATGCTCTTCCTAATGCAGCCCAGGAGGCTGTTGGCTCGCTTTGCTGCAAAGGCACATTGCTGGCTCATGTTCAACTTGGTGTCCACCAGGACCCCCAGGGCCTCTTCTGCAAAGCTGTTTTTCAGCTGCCTGGCTGCAGCCTGTACTGGTGTGTGGGGTTATTCCTCGCCACATGCAGGGCTTGGCATTTCCCTTTGTTGAATTTCGTGAGACTCATGAAACTCACATGGAGCAGAGGCACTTTAGCAAAATGGCTATTTATCATGCACAGAAAATATGTATCTGTTTATTTTCTGTTGTATATCCTTGTGCTTAACGAGTTGATAGCAAATTTAAGAGCAATTTTCTGATTACTTTTCCTTGAGATCATCAAGGTTGGGAGGTGTAGGGGGGGGGGAAAAAAAGAAAAATGTGAAGCATCATAGATTGAAAATAAGTTCCTTTGATTGGTCTTGAATTATAATTTTTTTGATTATGGCAGTTGTAAAGCTTGAAAGATGTCTATGAATATGTAATGATCAAATACCTTGTCAGTTAAATTTTCAACTTCCCTGTTCTAAAAGAAAGCACAACAGAATACTAATCATTCTCAAAATCTTTTCTTTTTTTTTAAGCCTAAACAGGTGGTGCTCAAAGTGCCCAAGGAGACAAATTATCTGCATCAAAAATACCAGTGTGGAAAGACATATCCCAGTCTTTAGTCTCAAAGGGAGAGGGAAATGCAGGAAAGATTTTCTGTTAAGGTGCCTTGATGAGATGTAATTGCTATTCTCACACCAACAAAGAGCTCATTTTGTATCTTAGAATGTTTTCTTATTTGTTCCTAATCGGCAGAAAGAAGGAATCAAATTACTGTTGACAGTTCTCAATAAATACAGCTTTTTACCTTAAATCTGTTTGATGTATAAAGTTACAACTATCAGCTGAAACTTCTTCTGTAGGACTGAGTTATTCAGTTATCTTTAAAAGTCAGTAGCTCACTTTAAAAGCCACTAAGCTTCCACTTCTTCCAGTCTGCGATTATATGATGTAGGGACTGTCTTGGAATCACATGATAAGGCTGGCCAGAAAATGGAATTTCAAAAGAAAGTGGAAAGAGGTAAGGAAAAATGGTAAAGGAGAGAGAAGGGAGAGAGGAAGGGAGGGAAGTAGGAAGGATAAAGTCAACACAGTCTTGTTTGATTTCCCTTCTAAAATACAAAACACAGAAACTATTTTTCTTCCTGGATGTTCTCCCTTTTTGATCTAACTGTACTTCTCACAGGATTAATTTCTTAACAAGTTCTGCTTTATTCATTTGTTTCTGGATGTTTCATTTTGATTTCTCAGCTCACATCTGCCTGCCACTCATTGATTCCTCATTCACTATTTCTTCTTCCACTGCCATTCCCTGTAGCTCCATTTTCCCCTCTGAGCTGCAGAATGAATCGTGTGATTTACATCACCTCTAATAGTTTTCCTTCCTCTGCTTTTTCACTCTCATTGATTGCAACCTATAGTAGCACTTGTCTGTGCTTCTCTGTCCCTTTATGTGATGTCTTGGGAATGGATGTTCCATCTCCAAGAATCTCCAATCCAGGCTATTTGCTACAATGCTTATTTTGTTTATTTGTTTATTTAATGAATCTAAGACTGACTTTGGCTAGGAAGGTGTTATTAATGTTCTGTTGTTCTGTTTCTTTCCTTCTGTTTGTCTGTCTGACTGTAGGTAATGATGACTATAAACTTCCCCAAAGTATTTGATCTTCTCACAGTTTCCTCCAGCTGTACATGTCCTTGTGTTCCTTCAGCTCCTCTAATCATTTACTCAATGTGTTACTCACAGGACTGCCGTTTTCACCATCCAGTTCTGTGGGGTGAAGTGAGGGGAGAAGGGTCTATATAGGTCTCTCTTTGCCTCAGACCTGACCCCTGTGTCCACATGAGCTATCTCTCCAAACCATCCAGCTATCTGATAACAAGCAATCCAAATGTTTAACTTTCTCTCCACCGGCATTCTGGCCTTTCTTCTTTCTTGATCACTTTTGACAGCACTTTCATCTTGCTGTTGACAGATAACCTGGTCATCTCTTGGCCCTCTCCTTACAACTTTACACCAAATCTTTTTCTGAATCTTAATCTGAAATACAGTTATAAAGAAATATAAAATAACATAGCAAAAGAGCTCATTTTTGCCCACCATATTTAGTTTTGGTCCCCATCTCGCAGCAATCCTCTAATGACCTCCCTTCTACATGTTCTGCACTAAAAATAACTCACCTTTACTTAGTTTTATCTTACTCCTACTTCTCAGCTCCATCCCCCAACAACTGCAACATCAACCCCCTTGGCCAGTCAGCTAGTTCCATCCTACAGTTGCAAAGTTTTTAGGCAAACACCTTTGAGCTCCCCACAAACATCCACAAAATTGAATGTTGCCTCAAATCTCTCCCTGAAATTGTGCTTTGCAATGACGGTTACAAGAAATACACTTGGCAACAATTAGATATCAGGTAAACAGAGAGTGCTGCCTGCCATCCTTTGTATATTATCAGCCCCTTGCAGCTCTCGGCTCTCCTTTACATCCAGCCAGTGCCTTAAATCAGAAAGGAATGGTTTTGGGAAAGAATCCTGTCTTTTGGCTTTTGGGCGGTGCAGCATCTAACAGATAGTGATCTTTGTATAACAGAAACTTCTAGACACTGACAGAGGACATACAGTATGCAGGATATCACTGCATATAGAAGTATGATGGACATGTTCCACCAACAATCTTGTGAAAACCTGGCAGGACCTGGGTACAGAGTGTTTTGCAGTCAAACCATGGATCATAATGTCTGCTGGTGAAAAGAATAAATTCCAAAAGCTTCCAAGAAGTTTTATCATGAGACAGCTAAGCTTTGTTCCCATTTTATTCCTTTACATAATAAAAGCATTCTGGAAAGTGTAATATTTCCAATATTATGAAAAAAAAAAGTGAATTAATGAAGTTATAGCTTCGTTGATACAAATGCTTACCCCCCTGGTGGAAAAAAGCCCCATGAAGGTGACAGTCAGGGAGCCAGTGCTCTGAGACAGAAGGGGTGGGAAATCATTTATCTAAGGCCACACAATAATTCTGTCATGAGATGAAGATATCCAGATACCAACCTCTTAGAAGTTCTTTCCTGGTCTGAAAAATTAAAATAAGTTAAGGTGATATGAAATTCAAAAGTCATACAGACTTGTCTGAAATCTGAGTCTCATCCATATGAATCTTTCGAATTGATATGAATCTTATGTCAAACAAATACAGCAAGCTAACACACTGGCTCTGATCACAACTGGGATATAAACCCAGATTTTAATAGAGTGTCATATATCTGCGGGAGATCCAGTTGTGTCAGAGAATAGTCCTGCAAATGCTACTGTATCCAGAATATGACATCTCATCACATTTGAAAAATCATCTATGGAGAGCTTCTTAATCATGCACAGCTATATACTATTTTTTATTCTAATCTGGTTTCTTCAATTTTTATTTTTTTTTAGATGGATTCAGGCATAGGAAATATACTTGCTGAAAATTTGGGAGATAGAAGTACAAGGTTAGATATAATTCAGAATACAATGGATAAAATGTTTGAAATCTCTCACTTAAGATTATAAGTGGCTTATGGAGAAATTGAAAAAAAATGAGATAACACTTAATGGACATGATGCTATCCATGTGATGGTTCTTAGATTCCTATCTAAGAAACCAAGCTGATGATCTGGAAATAAATTCATATTAGAAAATATAATATTGGTTCTGGTTCCTGAAGGCAAAATAACAGAAGAGGTTGAAATATAATCTTCTGTAAAAGATTGTAGATGGGCCAGGCACAGGTAAGTTTGAAAGGCATTTACAGTATTTCTTGGCTTGTCAGATTTTTTCTTATGAATGTCAATTATACAATATCTCAAAGAATAGTGGAAACACTCAGTCTGAAGAGAAGTTTTGAGAGACATAAAAAAATCAAAATCTATTCTGCAGGGGGCATGAGTCATATTTTGCTTTGATGATTTTGGTAATAAATATGGATTAGGTAAAATTGG
This sequence comes from Elanus axillaris, assembly GCA_026212715.1. Lineage (NCBI taxonomy): Eukaryota > Metazoa > Chordata > Aves > Accipitriformes > Accipitridae > Elanus > Elanus axillaris. The sequence goes on along the minus strand of JANZLQ010000078.1, from coordinate 20,696,793 downwards.
GCTTTGAGAAATTAGGATAGGGAGAATAATAATTATGTCTAATATTCTTTTAATTCTGAACATTGTGTAAAACTGAGTAATCATACTCAGTAAGCTTCTACTGGGAACTCCTATGCTTACCACTAGTGCTCATCACTACTTCTCTAAATCCTTCCAGTATTATTTGTACTGTGGCATTTCCTCTTTCAGTTTTTGAACAGTCCAAGAGAAATGATTTAATGCACAAAGGCACACACGCGGACATTCAAAAAATCTGCAGAGAACTCTGAGAAACCACCAGGAAATCCTGAACTGGAATGAGGTGGGAGCTGCTCCTTGGATGGAGTTCAGCAGAGTTCTCTGTGGTCTGAGCTGCTCTTGTGGCTACAGCAATCTGCACCCATCCTTTACTTTAGCAACAAGCATATATAACCTCAGTTGTTATCCCCTGCTTCTCTTCTGTATGACACAGTGTACCATGCTTTGAACATGTCACTGTGCAGGTCACAATGGATCGTGTTTTCCTGGTCATCTATCTGTATGACTTCACATCAATGTTGTCAGCACTATGGGGTCCAATTCCAGTCAGTGTTTTTTGGGTCTCAAATATATTTACAGGTTTTCATCAAAACACAAAGAACTCTAGAAAACTTTATTATTTACTAAACTCCTTCTTGCCTCCCAGAACCCTGAAGCTAAAATAATTTATAACATTGACATTTCACCATCCATAATTTTGTAGCCAATTTCCATTTGCCCTTTGCATTGCACTTACAAATAGTTGTTGGATTAAGTTTGGTTCTTGCCTACTCCACTAAGTGCATGAGCAAAACTGTGTTGAGCTGTAATTTGACTCACTGTTAATTGCTGACATATGGCATATTGAATAAGGAGGGGAGATAAAAGTACTCCTGGGGGGTAAGTGATTAGCAGTCTAAACATGAGAATTACTGACATTCTGTGATTTTACGTTTTCTGACTGTTCATTCTAAAATCCTGGCTCTCAGAGTGTGCTGCTTCTCTGTTTATTCAGAAAGGAAGGTGCAGGAGATGCTATGGTGAATTATTTTACAAGAGACAAGTCAAAAAACTCATAAATCCTACAAGTAAAGCAATCTGCCAGAGATGATCATGCATATTTAAAACTATTTACAAATGGGGCAAAGCATGAGCAGCTGCATCCAGTATTTAAAGCTCTCAGATGGAGAACAGATCATTTACAAATACCAATGAGCATTGCCTGGGAAACTTGCTGTATGTACACAGCGGACACCCAAAGGAGAAACTCCACATTTACCACTCACACTTTCTCTAATGGGGAGATTGTTTGGAAATGAGAAAATAATATATCACCTACAATCTCATAATCAAAAAGATTCTGTTTGAAATATCCACCCACTAGTAGTCAAACGAAGAGTGCAGAAGAGCAATTCTTCACTTAATCAAGAGAGTCAGTAGCTAGAATATTTTAAGAATTACTATCTGCTCAGACATTGCTTAATTTTTTGGTGATACAGTTTAAATGCTAAAAAGTAGCAGAAACCTTACAAACTCCTGATACACCTTGAGCAACACCATCTTTAAGAGATGGGCTATATCAGTTCAGGAAGGATCAGGTTTAGCTGTATTTAGGCAAGGATGGGTGTTGTAGTATTACATTCATCACCTGTAACTGTCTGAGTAGAAACCAAAATAGATTATCCTCTGGCATAAAAAAACTGTCCCAGACATTAAAAGTACTAAAACATCATTAGAATTTTTCTTTTAAATAAATTTGTGCCCAGTGCTAAAAAAAGAGAATTTCCTCACCTCTGTAATGGCTTCTAATCTCAATTCTATGGCCCTCAATTTTGATTCTTGCTACAGGAAGCTGTCCCTGCCCTTGGATGTCATAACTCCTTATCATCCTTTCCTTTCCAGTCTGAGGAAAACAATGATCTGAGCATATAGGGGAGGAAAAAGTGCATCTGCAGGTGAGAATAGTGGACTTTCACATCTACAGGCAGGCTCAACTAAATTTCATTAGCTTTAGTTCAAAAGGGGTGATAAGAAGCAGCCAACTGTTTATCCAAAACCAAGAAGCCAGTCCTGCAGGTGTGTGGTACCAGGCAGAGCTCCTTGTTGGAGAAAGACTTCAGAAAACATCAGGGTATGAAGAGAGGTTTTGATATTATATTCATCTGGACGTATCAAGGAAATAAAAAAAACAAAGAAAAAAAAGCAAAATAGGTACAAAGGGAGAAATACATGAAATTACTATAAGGCAGTCATGAAAGGCTCCTTACACTTATAAAGTTACAAGTTTTTGTCTTAGTTTAACTAGATCAGTATGACATAAACACAGGCAGCCTTCTGGGAATTCCACAGATCCTCCCAGGATGGGATTTCTAAAAACTGGCAAAAAAAAAGGTATTGCCAGACTTGTCCCTGTCCTCAAAAGAGAACTGATGAAAGAACCTGTCCCCATTAAAATATATGGCTCGGTGAGCTGCAGTCCCACAGCCTGAAGATGGGGACAGACACCATTGTGATCTGAATGTAGGGGACCTGCAGTCACTTTGCCAAAATCAGACCATTAAGGATGAGTACATGCTAGGCCAGTTATTAGAAGATGAAGTCACCCTTAGCTCAAATAATAAATCTGTGCCTATGAATGACTACAGAACAGAACAGAGCTTATGGAGGCAATGCAAACATACACACACACACACACATATATATAACTGTACAATTCCTCAACATTTTAGAGAAAAATCCACTTTCCCCAAGAAGATTGAAGATGGTTTGGAATTATTTTTATTTCCTGGACAAAAAAATTATTTCTAACCATATCTTTCCTCAGATTTGTTATTTTCTTATGGAAAATTTGAGTAATTCCAAAGACTCCAAGCACAAATTTATAATACCTTGGTCTTCCAAATACTGTTATTCAATTTCAAACCACAATAATGTAAAAGCTATGCCTTTAACTTAAAAATCTCATTTGTTTGAAGGAATCTGCACAGGGTAGCAAATAGTTAGGTTTTATTGCATCCTCTCCTGAGGTACAACATAGCACACTGGTAGTCTTATCAAGAAAGCACCAGCCACCTGTGGGGCTTGTAGGCAACGGTTGTGCCCTGCTGGATGTCAAGCATGGTATCACTAGTGAAGGCACAAAAGAGCTAGAGAAGGTGCTATATTCCCCAGCCCATGTGAGTTAGCTGAGCATATTTCTGCGAAGACATCTGGCAAGCCATGTGTTGCAAGACTTTTTCCCTGGGCTTCGTAAGTCCTTTTTCCTCCTGGAGATAGCCTGTGTGCTTTACTCAATGTCAATTATTTCTACCTATTATCATTTAAGCCATAGTTTGGGAATATGGAGATAAACTGCTATGTTTTGCAAGGTGTGGATCCCCTTAGTCATGCTAAAAATATGTTATTCAACTGAGATGATTCAGCATCCGTAAACCAGAATATGACCCTATTCTGACTGGAATTCAACTGGAAAAACCAAACCTACTCCTATCCACTTAACACAGCCTAAGGTGGATTTATTTGCCCTTTCATCTGAAAAGCTACATCCAACATATATAATCATATGAATATCCCTGTCATGAGCCTTCAGATGCAAAATACGAACTTCTGCTCAGTGGCTCACTTACACGTACATATACACGAGTGTTAAAAAAGTCAAGTTCTGCATCTAACCCACTGTAGAGCAGAACCTGCCTCTTTCAACCAATGACATTTAGAATAAAATAGAAAGCAAAATTGGGGAGGGGGAATAAAGCAAAATAGTCAAATAAAAGTCCCAGACCTATTACATAAGCAACTGAGAGGAAACAAGCTATCTGAAAGGACATAAAGGCAATGGTAACTCTGACAGCTCTGTCTAAGCCTGTGCCAGCTACAGTCAAACTAAAACATCGTTCCTGTTCTTCTCAGATTGCAATAAAGGACTCAGATGCTGGGCTTTGAAAGATATTTCTCTAGCAGCAGGATCTGACTCACTGGCAGACTTGTCAAACAATTTAGCTGGCAACCTTGAAGCTGCCTCTGTGCAGTAACACACAGCGCAGGGCAGGCTTATTTCCCTATGTGCCAATTCCTTGGACAATGGTTGTTTTTTCTGATGAAGATAAAGCATAAAACTCATTTACAGTTTCAGCTTTTTTCAACACAATAAAAGCTATTCTTTTGTAAAAGTATTTTTGCAGAAATAGACATGATTTTTTTCCAGTTTCCTCATAATTCATCATATGTGCCATGTTGAGTTGTACACATGATCAGTGACATACCATGTAGAGCAGTCCTGAACATAAAGTAACTACTGTGAAGTGTTGCTTTTTAACATTTTGGTAACAATCACTAAACAATGCAAGTAAGCTTTGTGTCAGCTGCAAACTGCACGTAGAGCAACTTAAGCAAATCCATTGCTTTTTTACTTGCTTGAAACAAGTACAAATGTGTATTATATCATGACAGGTGTCCCCAAATAGCACTGTAGGTCCAATTTACTTAGTTATTTTTCTAACATTGAAGCAAATATTTAGTCTTATGAAGACAAAGGTTGTTGATTTGAGTTTACTAGAGGTGTGAGTTTGCAAAAAAACCCCATTCAATCAGAAAAAAAAATGCAGTCTTATCTGTTCTTTGACTAATCAGAGCTGAAGTTATTCCTTACAAAAAAAAAAAAAAAAGGCAATTCCTTTTCACTTCTGTTTACATAATGTAAGCAGAACAGAAATGTAAAGAAGTAAATTCCATTTGGAATATATCAGTGCTCTCTCCCAAGTCTCCTGTGCTAGAAAGCTGCACTGGAAGACTCTAAACATTCTGTACAGGATTAATTGCACAACTTTATAGCTGGCTAAAAGCTAATTGCCTACTCTAAGCTGAACAGTCAGTCTAGCTATCTCTGCTCCCCATAGAGTTATCAGAGAAAGACAGCTACATATCTGACTGCAATTCATCTGTCTCTCAAAAGCTTAACCTGCCATTGAGTGCCTGTTTCTCACTGGTGACTGCAGAGAAAGCCTACATAACTTAGGACAGAGACCTACATTTTATTTAGTCAATCCAAGTCAGATGAGAAGGCCACCAGCTTCCCTCCCAAGTGGTGACCTCACTGGGACGCTGGTATCAGAGGTACCAGTTACAAGAGCCTTGTTCACCTACCAGGCTATGTAGGAGGAAAGAGAATGCTTCTCTCCACATGGTCAGACCTTTCCCATTGCAAAGCCTGTCTCAGCTGCCTGCCATTTGATGAAGTGCTAAGTATTTGAAGTGACTAATACTACATTGCCTCAGGCTGGTTGGTTGGTTTGTTTCGAAACAAAAGACAACTGTACTGCTTATTTCCAAATGCAGAGAAAGAACTGTGTGCAGTTGGGACAAAAAGGCACTCATTCATGGGTTTGGGCAGGGATCAAGCCCTTCTTTTGTCCAGTTTTAGAACCTAGAATTCATTCAGTACTGGTCAGTATACTCTTCTTGTTGCACTTCTTCCAACCATCTCCGAATGGCTCAGACAGTCACAGTCCACAAGCAGCCACTCTGAACAGCCCAGTGAGCCAGGTTGCCACAGAAAACCTCCTATAGGGCTGGTAGCCTAAACAGAGGCTTCATAATCCTGAGCACTGGTTCCTAATCGCCATGTAGAAGCAGGCTACAGGCATTATTATGTGCCATAAGTTTCTATTTGTTTAATTTCCTTTGCAGTTTGGGCTCAGGTCTGTTATCAGCCTGTGAATTCCTTGCAAAATCAAATTTTTGAGGGAAATTTCTGTATAGCTGAAATCTACTTTTACAATGAGCTCTGGCTCCATTCCTAAAGCAATGCAATCACCACCTGAAACAGGAGAGCATTCAAGAAAAGTAGATTTCATAATGACATTCTTTGAATAAATTGGTTTAGAAAAGAAATCAGGAAAAGATTCTGGAAAAAAAACCAAAGGTGAAGCAGCATCCTCCAACAAAAAGAATAAAAAAGAGGCCCTCAAGACCATGGCCAAAAAACAGACTGGAAAAAAAAGAAACAAAACCAGGCAAGCAAACACAGAGAATAACAGTGAGAAAAACAATTTCCACCCAACTTCGCACTTTGTCCGGCAATAATTTTCTGCTGGACTGACACACCTGGCTAGAATCTGTGCATTAATATAATGGCTCCCCCACCAGATAAAAAGCAGCAGGAGAATTAATAGTTACTCCTGGTCTTGAACAAGATTCAACAGGGATCGTGGGAAACACCTCCAAGTAATGAAGTACTTCTTCCAACTTCACAAAATCATCAATAAAAATGTAAGCAGGAATTCTAAACTGTAGTACAATCCCAGGTGATTAACAGCCTGAATAACCCAAATTAGTCCAATGACAGGAAGAAATTTCTGCAAAAAGGGTAGAATTAAAATGGATCAGTTGGATAAAGAAATACAGATTTTGAAAATGCCTCTCTGCTTCACAGAAAATAGTAGATTTCCTGGACAGCGAATGTATCTGTATTCAACAGCTTCAACAACCTTCACTGGGAAAGACCATAAAATCTTGTTGCTTTGACAGGAAAACATGAACAGTGGTTGGGAACTGTCCAGACTGGCACAGCATGGAGTATTTGCAATATATTATGCAACATATATGGAAGACTTTAATTTGAAATAGGTCACCCCCAAATATAAAAAGGAAAGCAAGAGCCTATGCAACTGAATTTTTACTGAACACAGTACATGAACACAGTACCCTTCCAGATCTATTGCTAGCCTTTAATTTGCTGAAACAGTCACTGTAAGTTATATAAAAACAGTAAGATATTTTTAATGTTTTAGTTTTCCTTAGTACTCATGAACAGATTTGACTTTAAAAGCCATCCCAAACTAAATGCAGCCATGTTTAGATTTCAAAAGGAACACTGATTTTTAACCGTCCTGTTCAGCTACTCTCTACAACAGTGTTTCTTCCCTGGGCAAAGTGCCTGTATCACTGTTCACCTGACACGCACTCTGCACCTCATGTGCAACTGTCAAAAGGAAGCATTTAAAGCTAGGAACTAAACAAAACTGCAAGTCAGCTTTGAAGGTATTATGAGATGTTCTTAAAAACACCAACAATTAAAACCACTACTGGGAAATCTTACCATCAGTCCTTCAGAATTCCCAATTTCAAGCTCTTTTCTGGGTCAGAAGGAATAAAAACGTTGTGATGCTGAAAATGAAATCCAAGACTGGCATGTTATCACTTGGCTCCAGAAGCTTTTAGAAGCATGCTAAATATGAGAAAACTCTTGATAAAATCATAAAAGTTTGCAATATTGACAGGGAACCTGCAGCCCCTTGAATGTGGGGCTGCTCTTTGATAACAGGGTAAGTGAGAAGTCTCAAGCCTCTCTGCGGGAAACAAATTATCAGCTTTGGCCCTTGCAAGGTAGAGACACATTAGCTGCTGAGGAGCCTTGCAGTGACTCCAATATGTTTTGATTTGAACAGGACTGCTGTAATAATTTTCCTAACTCCCTTGTGGAATTGCTTTTCCTATCTACCTACAACATCTTGCTGCCCTCACTCCAACTTTAGAGGGACAACACAGAGAAATTTTTCTTGTTTCCAGAAATATTGTTTCAACTATTTGGTCAACATATAGCCATTTGTCTCAAGGCAAACTGTGTTGAGAATGTTTTAAAGCTGTGTCTTGCCCAGGCTTTGGACATGACGCGAGATTTGGAGATGTGAAGCACATGTTGTTCCAGTGCTGCAGAATTAACTCCTTCGGTCTGTTTAAATTTTCTGCCTGCTCAGCTGCTCTGCAGTGCAGAATCAACCTACAGCCTGGCTAGTTTGTAGCTGGATGGTAAAGAAGCTTAGTTTTTTTTATTCACATAACAAATAGGCATCAACCAATTCTAATAGTCGGTGCAGAGGTTCGCTGCCATGCCAGAGACATTCAGCTATTTTGTTAGTTTCCTTTTCTAGCTGGCAGGAACAGAACAAATCGGTCAGTGATACACTTTCTATCCAGACAGGGATGGTTATGGTCATCAATCATTGGTCTGTCAGACCAGCTCCTACCCGATCTTCTGCTGTGCCAGTCACAAAGAAAAATTAGCTGACTGCTTTGTTGCAAGCAATGGATGCTGTGAAAGAAAGATGCTAGGCAGCAAAGTGGTTTAATACACAAATGGCTATTAATGGAGTTGAGCTGCCATTATGGCATTAGTAAAAGGAGTGGTGTCATGTGAACTCAACAAAACTGAAAGAAAGAAACACACTCCCCACTGACATTGCAACATGAAGAACCATTTTAAAATAAAAATAAACGAAATCTCTCAGACCTCAAAGAACTGAGAGAAAAATCTTATTTGCCGCTCCTTCCAAAATAAATCTACATCCATATTGATAAGAGAACTGTATTCTTTTTCTAGTTAGAGGCAACTGTTCAATTCAAAGCAGTAGAATGTTTCCCCAAACTCCAATAGGAAATTTTATATCAAAAATCTCTCATCCTTAATGCAGCAAGAATCATCAGGCACAGCAGTTATCCTCTTTGGAAAAAAGGGCTATTTTCTGCTACACCTGCCAGTTACACATCCTCCACACTACCCCGAACATCAGCAATTAAATAGAAATATCACCACCTTTGTCGATGGATATATGTATCTCCATGCATCTAGTTATTTATTGAGTCAGAAATAAAACTTTTCTGCTCTTGGCCTCTTCAACCAGTGAGACTTGAGCTGAAAAATTGGTGAGCTGACTAAGAAATTTTGTTTCTAAAACACAGCCTATCGAAGCATATATACTTCTGCAGAGGTAGGCCATGGCAGGTAGTTTGAGCTGCTTGTTTTAAGTCAGTCATTTTGGGATTCTGCTTATCCACACCTCCAGGCTAGGGTTCTAGTTTATGTGTCATTGTAGCAGCTGTATTGAGCCAGGACTGCAAAATCAAGGCTTGTAAACTTTTTTTTTTTTTTTCTGTATTAGACCAACTTTTCCCCTTTTACTATACTTCCTTGTTATTGAACTTAAAATCCAAAGCTTACCTAGTCCAAGTTGATCACCTTGACTTTTTTCATGACTGGAAATAGACTCACCCTCACCTATTATACTAGTCTTAGCCACCTGAGAGAGGGTGGGATAAACTGCCCTCCTAAACCATCTTACCTTTGACCTAAACTTTTTGACTGTTGACCAAAGAAAAAGCATAGAGCTATCTTAGATTATGATCCACATTTTATTTGTTAAAGGAGGCATGATACACCCTAGCTGCTGTTTACAACCTGCTTCAATCTGTTTTGAGTAGCGACTTTAAAATTGAGAGGTATGCTGAGGGAAGGGGTAGGAACAGGGCTGGAAAGGAAGAAAAGGCATCACTGGTTGAAGACTGGCTTGAAGAAAAACAACCTTCTCTGTTTCCCCCACCCCACCAATCTTAAATTATTCATGAACAGTCTTAAGTTATTAAAAACATGTCAATTGAGGAGGACAGCATATGTAACATAATTAAATATGCCTGGAGTTCACCAGAGGTGATACATGCAGGAAGAAGAATGACTTAGTACAGGAGAGCCTCTGTTATATTATTTTTCATCTCAGAGTTACTCTGAACTGGCAAAATATTTATGGTTACAGCCTCCTTTCTGTTTCAGTGAATCTGCACCACTGTGTCAGCTGAGGATCTGACCCATGCTGAGTTATTTTCCTTAGGCAGTCAGGCAGACAAACTTACCATAATCATTTAATGTGCAGTGCTTTGTTATTTTGTATCAGAGCCATTTAGCCTGCTCTTTGGCTTGCATTTCAGCTGAACAACCACACAAAGAAAAGGAGCGTGTTTGATGTTCTGTGGTGCAGATCCTTCTACAACCAGAAACTTTGAGGAAACGACGTTAAAAAAACAAATCACAGTTACTTTACTTCCAAAAAACATGCATCCTCCCACATACGTATGCTATTTCTTCTGCACCATTTAACATGTCATGGCTAAAGTGTCAGTCAGTATTAGAGAAACATGGATATAACTGTCACAGACTGCCAACAACAACGTCCTACTTGGGTCTAACTCTCATTTGCCAGCACAGCCAATCTCACCATAGATACAGTCACATAGGTTACTTGAAGTCGGAAGTGTCAAGCATCTAGTCTAAGCTGAGACTCCCTTGACAGCAAAGGGTGACTGACACCTCCAGTACTGTGTAAAATGGGTGGATGGGTGGAAATTAAGTTGCACAGGTACCTGTGCTTCTGCTTTCTGAGTGCAGAGGCAACGCATTAGCAGACAGCACTCTTTAGGGCAGCTAATGGTAGGGTGGTGGACTCCATGCATGAATACTTACTAAAAGCTAGGTATTTGTCAGGAATATGGCATGTGAAGATCAGTAATTTAGTTCTGACATCTCTTTCCTGCTGCTACATGTAAATCCCATAGCTTTTCCTTGTAGTCCCCCTGCTGCATTGCTAGCTGATAAGATTCAACATTCACCTGGACTGCTGCCTCCACAGTAGAAAATGCCTTTGAAAGTTGTCTTCATTTATTCAGTATTTGAGTAAGGGTTAGCTATCGTTTTATAACCATTTTCTCTTACCCTGATGCAAATTATACTATCCTTTTTCAGATCTCCTCCCACATTTCTTTCTTGTTTTCCTTGTGATCTTTTCATGATGTTCTTAGAGAACTGTAACTGTATCTCCTAACAGTGCAATTTAGCAGACTGAATATTCTGCATAAAACACAACTGGTGAGTCTCCCTAAGTAATAAAGATAATTGATTTATTTAACATAAAATTATAGGTTATATATTAATAAAAATAGCACTGTAATGTGTAATATCAGTGTATAACTGTCATTTACAGAAATATTCCATACACAAGTCAAAGTATTGAAATAAAAACTCTCTCAGACCCTGCCCTTTTTTAGAAGGTGAGACGAATTCCTTTATTCCAAGGAGCCACTATTTCAGTAGAGGACAAAAAATGTTTTTAAAAAATTAATATAAGGAACAACAGTTTTTTGCTGCTTATGAACCTAAAAACTAGATGGCAGCAAGAGAGAGACAGAGACTTTTGAAAAATAAGCTTGGTCATTTTGGTATCATCCTTCAAATTGCTGTTCTCACAACAAAGACAAACCATAATTTGGAGATGTTACAGAGTGGAATGAGAAAGAAGTATTACCCACTCAATAAAGACTAGACAAGTCTCCTGAGTTCACTACGGGCTCTGCTAAAACATTAATTTTAGCCATCTATGACTCTGTTTAAAAGCTCATTGTTAGAAAAGCTGGTGCATCTTGAGAGGTTTTGATGACATTATAAATTTGTCTGGTAGAATGAAGAGTAATGATATCTAAGGCTTCTCTAGGGGACATGGTTTGGTATCATGCAAATGTTTTGATCAAGAAATTAGGGGAACACAAAGTCAACAGGAAAAACATTAAATGGATTAAAAACTGGTTAATTTCTCTCAAAGTATAGTTGTGAATTATTATCAGGCATGAAGGCTGTAGGAGACAACCTTGGTAATTTGTTCTTTTCTTCTATATACTAGGAATAAAATCATAGCATCACAGGATCATGCAGGTTGGAAAGGACCACAGTATGTCATGTTCTCCAATCTTCTGCTCAGAGCACTGTCAGCTATGAATCAGAAATACTGCTACAGATAAGGACTGGACAATTAAGCAGAAATTGAAGGCATGTAAAGAATGAGGGGATCAACTTAGATCTATTTAAATACATCTGTCTGGATGGAAGAAGAATCAAGTGGAGTTTCATATCTTTACGTATGAAGTGAGATTGGAGGAACAGACATCGAATGGGAGATTTTGTGCTCATAAATACAATTATGTGCTTGTATATAATAAAAACATTTTACTATATAAAAGATTCAGCAAAGGATTGTAGCCAGTGCTTTCATATTTATAATCTCTTACTCCAGTGTTTAAGAAACCAAGCTGTCATTAATTTTTAAATAAACTAGCTAAGCAGGTATTTAAAACTGTTTTTGCAGACAGTTTGGAGCCAGTCCTTTTGTTCCACAATGAATTCTGAAATTGCATCTTTCACAGAAAAAAAATTGAAAACAAATAAACATCTGAGAAGAATTTGATTAATTAAAAAAAGGCAGGAATCTAGACAGGATCTGAAGCTGATGTGGAGGCTACAGATGAACCTGAGCTGTAAGTGTTCTCTGTGCAAGATTAGCCAGACAGGCTGATCTTGGCCTCACAAGTGTAGACAGAAGAATATTGATTATTACAAACTCTATATTTGCTACCAAGATAGCAAGTGATCTGCTGTCTTCTGGTGTCTGTAATTCAGAAAAGGTTCAATGAAAGAATTCCAAGAACAGCTTTTAGGAGAAAGCTGAAATTATTGATAACGAAAGAGCCAAGGTTCTCAGTCTATTTAGTTTAACAAAGGGAAAGTTAAATGATGACATAATACCAGTCGATAACACCGACATGAAGAACAGAATTTTTTTCATTCTAACAGACAAAACCAGAATGAAACACAGTGGCTGGAGATTGAGGGAAACTAGATTTGCATAGGCAACAAGGCACAAATCTGCAACACTGAAAGTAATTAACCTTTAGGGCAATATAGCATAATTTATAGTGGGTTTGCCGTATTAAATCACATTCTAAGCACTAGGCTTTTGCTAAAACAGGAATTGCCTGAGTGACATTTTATTACATAAAGGACTCAGCTAGAAGATTGTAGCCAACTCTTTCCGATTTATAATCTATTACTCCAGTGTTTAAGAAACTGAGCTCATTAATTTTTAAATTAGCTAGCTAAGCAGGTACTAAAAGTTATTTCTGCACATGATTTGAAATCCATTCTTTCATTCCACAAGGAATTCTGAAATTTCATGTATTTTAGTAAGAAAAATGAAGACAAATAAGCATTTCAGCAGAATTAAATTAATTAACAAAACCTTTCCTTTCAATATTATCAAAGTATCTCAGACTTCAGCATTCTGGTTCATTTTGCATAACTCATATTAAAATGTTAAAGAGAATATATTATCTTTACTAAGTAAGTCAAATCAAATTGATATAAATATTTCAACACTGTCAAAGTGAAACATTAGACATTCTCATTCTCCCATCACAGCAGTCCCATAAAACATTAGATTTCAATAGAACTCTATTGTTCTGAAGAAATCTGTTCTTCTTCAATCCTGTCTGATGCAGTTAGTTAGCAGCTTATTTTATTCTTGCCTGGATAATACTTTCCAAACCTAACCAATTTACTGCAGTAAGAGACACTAAGTCCAAGAAGAAATTGCTACATCAACAGGACAACAGAAAAACAATACACTGAATCATGAATGAGTAATTCCAGTTTCATTTAGTCATTTTCCCTATTTCCCCATTTTGTCTTTTTCCATTTTCTAATACTTTTCTTTAAACTAACTTTTCTTATTTGCTATTTCTCTATTCTCTAATTATACATTCAGTCTTAATACATCCTATATTTTTGTCCTGCCTTCCTCTCTTCTCCAAACACCCTCCCCATTCCACCTTTTTGTGACTCTTGCTAGTCTGCCTTCCCCCAAACTTCCCCATTGTCTTCCCAGCATTGTATTTAGTTCCCTTCATCTCCTACTGTCATCCCACAGGCTAAGATGGCATTCGATGGGTTTCCCCTCCTCCCTTCGTGCCAGCTGGCTTCTCTTTTGCCTGCCAGTTTCTAGAAGAACAAGCTTTACTCTCACGCTGGGCAGCAGCATATTAGCAAAAGAAGATGCATATAACACAGCTGGTCAGTGACTAGGATAAATAAAGTGCTCCTGGAGCACAACTGCCTGCACTGATCTGGTACACATTTATAAGCTGCAGACCAGCACAGATCAAAGAGACAAATGGCCTGTCTTCAGTAGCATTAGACAACACTTTTTTTTTAATGCGGGGTTGAATGTGAGCACTGTGTTTGCTGTGCAAAGGTTTGGTGGTAGCTTGCACTAGACAGAAGGTTTGAAAGAGACTGGTACAAAGAAATTCCTTCCCTCGCTGTACCAGCCTTTGAAAGAGCACAATCACATTCCAAGTAGTGGTTTAGTGCATGTCTGACACTTAAGTGGTAGAGATTCATAAGCATGTGCTAGGTATCACCAAAACCAGCAAGAAACAGCAGGAACTGAACTATTCTGGTCCTCCTGGACCTTCTGGTCCTCCCTCAAAGGCAGGGGGAGCAAGGCCAGTGCAGAGCAATTGTAATTACATCAGCGCTAAGACAAGCTAAAGATCAGGCAGCAGGTCAAATCAGAGCACACTGTTTTGGTCCCTTACACTGCTCTTTGCCAAAAAATATACAGCAAAATTTATGTCTAGGGAGCATGAGTTTAATCCAAAGCTTTCAATAAAGTTTCTTATCAATAAAGCACAGGAATAAGGTGAGACTAATGATAAATGACTCCTGAGGCTTTCCTTTTCTCTAATACATTCCCTGAACTTGTTCCTGGGAATCGGCTCTCCCAGGAGCTCTGGGCATAGGGCTAGCCCAAAGATATTTTCAGAAAAAAAGAGAATAGATGAATGTTAAAAGCAGAAGTCAAGACAATGGTTTCATGGTATGAACTCAGGCCACAAAATCCAGACCTCAGATTCATTCATAGGTGTTCATGCCCTCCCATCACAACCAGCAAATAGAAGCTGTCTCAGACAATTTCTTCATTAATGGATTTCAGCTGTCATGTAAAGCTGCTGAGTAGTTTCAGTTCTGAAAGCAAGACTCAAAACAGAACATGATTTTAATGGAAGAGTTTCTTCCACCTCCCACTCACCCCACATTACAGGCAACTAATATTGCTTACGAAAACTTTCACTACAAAGAAATAAAAATAAAAAAGACAGGGTCACAGAGGATTGCACTGAATTTGGAATGTCAAGCCAGCATACCATTAATTATAAAATATCGGTTCTTTTAAACTTCTGAAATTTGTTCCTTGTTCTGTGTAATAACATATCTAATGCAGTGTACTCATATTTCAGGCAGAAATAAACACTGAAGAAAGTTGATAAATTATGTTCTGCAAAAAGATATTAATTTATAAGATCCTAGAAATAATTTATTAGTGAAGGCAATAGATGCAAATATGATATCATTATCTGCAGTTCCTGGCTGATATTCACTGCTTTCTTACCATTTAGGTAGCATCTTTTATTCAAATTAGTTTCTTTTCTGTAAGTAGTTAGATTATTTCTCATAGACCAGGTACAAAATATCTGTATTAATCTTACTCTTTGCTATTAGGGTGCTTTATTGCACCAACATTTCAAAAGATCAATTAAAATAAAATGGAAGATGAATTGACCTGCTGGAAAGAAATCTCAATACAGATACCCACAGCTTAAGGCATCTTCAGAAGACAAGGTCAAGCAAATTGAGGGCTATTCACCTGCTTCCTTCTTTTCAGTCTTGATCCAGATGGCCTCTGTTAATCAAGAAATTGTATTTCCCAATAGGAAAGCAATTATTCATATTTCTGAAACAAACCAC
Source organism: Elanus axillaris (assembly GCA_026212715.1). Lineage (NCBI taxonomy): Eukaryota > Metazoa > Chordata > Aves > Accipitriformes > Accipitridae > Elanus > Elanus axillaris. The sequence continues at coordinate 20,681,339 of JANZLQ010000078.1, read as the reverse complement.
ATACTGATGGATCCTAACAATCTGGAGCAGTGCTCCAGGCTGTATTCATGGGCCCAACTAAGACCAAAGGAGAGCACCATGTTCTGTGTGTACAGGCTGTAGAATTTTTTTCAAGAATCTGGATTAAAGCATACCCTTTAGAAAGCAGTGCAAGAAAACAAAGGCAAATGAACCAAGCACAAATGTCTTTCCTTCTTTTAATGTTTAAACTCACCCACTGTTTTGGCTAAAATGCTCCAATGCTTAATTTTTAATGGCAAATCATGTCATATTTCAAAATGTGATTAAACAAATCTAAATTTTCAGCCACTGCAATCAGTCATGCTTTCCTGTGCAGAGCTGAAAATTCTTTTTTTTACTTCACATTTCTTTCATCTATGCAGCAACTACATATAACCACCAGCCATATGCAGTCAGTTTCCAGTATCTTTTCAGCAAACTGAATGAACTCAACTCTGTCAACTTCACTAGCCATCACAAGGCTTCTTTTCCTGGTCTCAGATCCCCTCTTTACCTGACTATTTACTGTGTGTTCTCCAGTATTTCTGTATCTTTCTACAGTGCTAGTAAAACTTCTATTCATGGTCTTACTTGAGTTGGGTATAGAGGCATGAATCACATCAGAATTAAATGCCATATTGCATCATTGGAGTTTACAGGGCTGATACTGCAAGCTAATCTTTCTGGTTCAATACTGTATTTACTGATGCAGTTTTCCCCGCACTTTGATCCAAGAGCGTGACACAGACCAGTATTCACATTATTGTTGACCTATATTACTTGATTAGAGAAAGAAAAAGCATACAGACATCCAACTTTAAGTCCCAGGGGGGCATGTTCAGGCATGGCAGTGGTCAAGTTTGATGTTCAGCTGGCTGAGAACTAGGCTGTTTTCAGCCAAACGTGAATTTTCTCTTCTGGAATTTAAAAATGCTGAATTTTAATGGCAACATTGTAATTACAATGTACCATCAAATTTTTTAGAATTTTTTGATCCAATTCTAAAAGTTTTATTATTTTTTTTTCTCTCAACAAAACAAGACAAATACCACACATTTCCTTCTGAACAAGAGTGTTGATTTCTGTTTATGGCTGTTCCAACCAAATATACTTTAAAGTGACAGACAACAAATTGTATGCCCTGCCTTTTACACAGAATATTCATTACAGCTGGTATGAAGCAGCACTTATTTGGACAATTGGTGCAGGAAAAACACAGTATCAATGGACACAGAGATTGAATTACCATTCTGTCTCCAGAGACCTTGCAAAAAGTCAAGGCTGAAGCATATGGTGGTTATTATGCACAAAAATTAATGTGCTCTTTGCTGTTTGCATGTCTTGTGATGTTTGCCCTATACGTATTCCAATGGAAAACCAGAAGACCTCAGATTTAAGAACTCTCAGTGTATTTTATGGTTATTAAATTCACTCCTTAAAATTGAATACAAAGTGTAAAGAGGGTCCAGTCTCTGTGACAGCAATACCACACTGGTGTCATGCACATCTTTATACGTGGTCACACCTGTTAACACTTACACACCAAGGAGGGTGTTTGAAGAGTAGGGTATAAAAGGACCCAAGAGATCATTTGAAGTGGGTACTGAAGCACAGCTAATGATTGCCTGGGAATTTTGTAAGAACACAAGTAACAAAAGCAGTGTCAGAGTGTATCAATAACACAGCAATGTGTGTACAAGCAAACCTACAATATTGCTAGCACACAAAAATAAAAAATTATACCTTTACCTTGACAATCATTTGTTTAATTGGAGGCAATAGCCAGAAAAGTCACAATAGAGAGTTATCCAAGTGCTTGCCATTCCTTGCTATTCCAGAAGAACAAACAAAAATAGTGAGAAGAGCCAAAATAATGAGTGCACGTAATCACTGCCTTTGGTTTTTTCTTAGTATGTTCCACTCCCACCCCCCAAAAGGATTAATTTGAAGAGGAAGCAGGTACTCCAAGGTGTCCAAACATACTGGAAAGAAATGCTGTAGCTGTTCATCAAGGTAAAGCTTAGCTGTCTGGTGTAATGGATCGACAATATTATTTGGATTAAAGCACTGCCAACTGCATAATCTTTCTACTACTGCTTAGATGTAGCAATAGTTTATGTCTACAGCAAGACTAACTCAGCAGTGCCCAGACTTCTCTTTTTCATTCCTTCATTTAATATCTGGACAGACTCCAACTATTTGTGTATTCCAAAGAAGAAGAGCACCTCATATACCACCCACTTCTCTGACACAAACTGACATACAGCAACCACAAGCCTACTGTTTTATGGCACCATACAGGCAACACTTCTGAATGCACCCAAGTTGTTATATAATATTTAGTTTTATGGCACGTCATAACACACATCACCAGTATGCAAACAGACACTATACACCTGATGCTGTTACTGATTCATTATTGATTTATTATTAGTTAAAATTAATCATATAGGAAAATAGAATTATAAGAGATATCTTAACAAAATTATATGTATTTTACACATTCAGCTGCTGTGAAATCCTTTGTACAGCCCCGTGCCAGGACCGAAAGAATTGGTCACAATCAGTGAGTAGGAACATGTAGAACTTTAG
>JANZLQ010000078.1:20620006-20670254 GCA_026212715.1 Elanus axillaris | reverse complement strand
AGGCGTTACCACTATCGCTGATTGGCTCAGCCTTGGCTGGCGGCGGGTCCATCTTAGAGCCAGCTGGTATTGGCTCTATTGGACAAAGGGGAAGCTTCCAGCAGCTTCTCACAGAAGCCACCCCTATAACGCCCCCCACTACCAAAACCTTGCCACAGAAACCCAATACAATCATATGTCCATAGCCAATGTTCTACTTACTCTGCTTCAGATTTCCTGTATCATCTTCAGCAAGTCACTTAAGCTATATATAAACTGGTAGACATGGTCTTGGTGCAGAGCTCCCAGACATTCAAGCTCACCACGTGCCAGGCATATACCAAGGTAAGAATTAAACAAATCAGTTCCTTCCCTTTTGTGGGAAGAAAACCCTATTGCACTGACTGGGTGGAAGGTATGCTGTGCTCCAGCCAGGCTGCCGGGGACTAAGGGGCCATGCTGTGGAGCAATGATCCCCCTCAGCAGAGATGCAGCGTGCCTTTTCCTCAGCCCCCCCAGCTCACAAATGGCATTACAACACTTACCTCTCTCACAGGGTTGTTGTAAAGAAAAATACTTTGAAGCCTGTAAAGTGTTCAGATGTTCAGGTAATATGGCAACCAGATAATTACCCAAGGCAGACATTTTTCTGTGCAATTTTCCACACCTTTTTAATAACAGGTGATGAGAGAATCCCAAAGCCTAGTAGTAAAAAGCCTACTGAAGAACAAGCTTCAAACCTGACCACATAAGGAAACTGTGAACATATATGTAAGGTTTGCATGTAAAACGTGCCATGTAATCAGGTATAAAGCTATACGCTGCTGCAAGCTGAAAAAAAAAGTTTTCCCCAAAGCTTCTGATGTGGCTTTAAAGCTCTGGTACAAGTGGTTATATAAAAATTTTTAAAAATCACTTATAAGAAGTGGGGGGGAAAGGATATTCTGCTGGTAACTACCATTTGAACAGCAAAGCATACATACCATAGACAAGCAATCTTCTCTGTAGGCAAGCTAGAGCTAAGGAACAAGATTTAATTTTACAGATTCCTACCACAACAAAGCCAGGAATTGAGGACACTGAAACAAAAGTTGAAAGGAAGAATTCTTCATCCTTTCTCTCCTCTGAACTTTTACAGCAGTTATTGGTAATATTTTAGGCTTTGTTAAAATGGATTAAACTGATTCTTTAGCTAGTAACCCACAAAATTATGCTACTACTAGTATATAACAGAGGAAAGGTAATCCTGGGCCAACTGTCATACTCTTCTTTCTCTATTCATCAGCAGGAAAAATATCTCTGGTGATAATTGACAGCTGCAGACATGAAGCAGTGGGCAGGGCTTCATTTTTATTGAGGGTGTCATTATAAGGACAGGTCTTGGTGGGCAAGAAGGAACGTTCCCTCCCACCCCTGGGGCTGACTCCCCTTCCACAGAGGAGAGCAAGAAGCTGGCACCTCTGATTCATGGATCTTGTATTTCTTTCAGAAATGAATAGGTTTGGGTCCAAGAGCTGTTGATCCATGTCTTTTTGCAAATGTTAAACTCACTTTTGAGATAGGAATATATCTAAAGGAATATAGATGCTAATTTATGCTAATTCCTCTAGGGGCACTGCTGAGGGAGAAGTTTCCTGAGGACACAGATAATAAACTATGCTGACTGCAGAAGATCCAGGTTATACAGGGTACCATTTGCAGATCCTAATCCTCCCTCCACCTGCCAACTGCTTGCTTCTATCCCTACTGTGCCAACAGCATTTTCCAAGCCTTAGATCTCCTAGTATAGTTTCCCATATGATTACTCTCTGTATTTTCTCCAAAACAGTTTCAGGTTCAACTGTTTCGGGGCTTTTTTTAAGAAAAAAGAATGACAATAAGAAAGGTTGGTTGTAAAATGATTCAGGCTATTTTATAGGAGGAGGCTAGAGACCAGTAATGCGATTGGTTAAACCAGATGATAAACCAGATAGTAAAAGGAAATACTATCTCTGGTGAGAGCCAAGGACAGTGGTATGCAGACAGAGAAAAATTTTCTCTACTCAGACCAGCTGCAGTTCAAACATTTCATTAACTACCTCAAAGGTGGGAAAAGCAGCTGCAAATGCAACTTAGACAAAGTTTGCCTTTCCAGAGTGTTTAAACAAGACATATGATGTTACTGTGAGGTTTGCATTCAGGATTTGCATGAGGATGTACTATTGATGTCTATAATACAAGCTAAAAACTTATTGTACTGAATAAGTGCTTTCAGCTTAGTTTAAAATAATGTCTTTCCTTAGTGAATACATGGAAATGTAAATTATATAGGTCTTAATATCTTGATCCTCTTTAGTTTCCATGGAAATTGAGAGTATTTAGAAGAGCACACAAATCACCAGCACCAGACAGGTCTGGATCACCAGCACCCAGTCATCAAAGGCCATTACAGTCACTGGATCTGCTTTGGAGCAGATGGAGAAGAGCCTGCATCTTTTGTTGGTTAAACATATCAGCAAAAGCAATTTAAATCTTTTGCACTGCATTACAGACCCTGCACTTTTTTATTTTATTTGCAGGACTTATGTACAGTTAGACATGCACTGCTACTTGCTGCATTGTAAGATACAGCAGAGAATTCCCAGGGGTCCTCTTCACAAAACAGCAAGTAGTAGCAGTAGACAGAACTGTATACCCAAGGTGTGGAAAACAAAGCAGCATTTCCAGCTGTCTATCATGCTGGATATGGGCTTTCTAATTTTTATGAAAAGTACGATGTGCCCAGTTCACCTCTTTCATGAGAACGATTATTGTCAATGCACAGTGGCCAGATCAGCTGTGTCTCACTTTACTGAATTATACAACTCAAAGAGCGAACACTGACTTCCATTTACACCTTATCCTTACTTTACTGGATATAGTGGGTAATACTAATCTGTGGATGCTGATATACTGTGCACCAGCATAGTAATACACCCTTTTTTTAGTTATTCATTTGAGAAGAAATCAACCCTCACAAGGGAGTGATTTATGTGTCTGTATCTTCAGAGTTGCAAAGACTTTCTTTGCTGGACAAGAGATTTTCAACTTCAGTTTTCTAACTCAGGCCAAACTCTTTTCTTACATACTTTGTTGAATCTCAGTGTACATCCACAGAGGACATTCTGTTTTCTCCTTTACGTGTGCTTTCTCAAAGATGTTTCCCTCTCTGACATTAGCTGTGGTAGATTTTTTTATAGTCATACTCTTTCAGAGTCAGGCTAATCTCTCTAAGCTGTCATGCACTTCATAAAGTCAGGCTGACATGATGTTCTGCATTCCGATTTATGTCTCTAGATGTGGCCCAAATCAAAATGCATGTGAAGTAAAAGGAAAGCTCTAATTTTCCCTCAGTGGGTATGGATCAGGCCCCATCTACAGTACTACACTTTTCCAGCAAAGGTCACTGAGCTAAAAGAGGCTGCATGAGCCACAAAATGTCAGGTCAGATTACTTGTGCAGAACTGTTTAGGATCCTGCTGCTACTTTTTATTTATTTATTTGTTTGTTTGTTTGTTTGTTTGTTTAAGTCAGCATCTATAGCTTTCTTAGCCAAAGGAAGAAAAGAATCCATGCCCTCCATTCCCCAGTGACATCCTGAAAACTCTACTCTTTACTCATTAGCAGCAGCAAGGGTCGTTAATGTTTACTTGATACATGAAAGTGGAAAAGCAGTGGCATAAAGAAACTAGTCTTAGAATGTTTTACTGCTAGAGTTTGAGAGGGGTTTGCATGGATGAGCACATGCACGTGTCAGGAGTTGCAATATAAGATAGCCGACAAAAGTTTTTGAAGAGCCTTGCATTCTTCACTTATTTCAACGGATCAGTCACAACGCGATCAGCTGTAGGACTAGAAAACGGCCTTTATGGTCATCACAGGAGCTAGCGGTATGTTGGGTTAGCAATTAAAGGAATTAATTCTAATATAGATCTCATCAGAACAGAAACCAAACCCTTATAAATTACTCATCCAGTTTCTATGTAACAGGCAGCCTTCCCCAGAGTTTGATTCTTTCTCTATCAATAGTTTCATGCAGAGAAGAACCACAGAAAAGCAAGTATTTAGGCAAGGGTCTGCAAAAGGTATCTTTTACAGCTATGTCCTATGTTATTCTAATGCCAGCATAAACCAAACAGATAATTCACAGCAATAGCCTATGCCTTTTCTATGGTTAAGCAAATATTTTTGCAAGACATTAAATCATATGGAAACAATTTTCAGGTTTCTCATGATACAATCTCTTTGTAGTGCCATGGCCAAATCCTGCAAGTTGTTAACCAAACTGCCAGATCTTTGATACAAATTTTTCTTACTGGACTGGGATTTTTCCTCCCAGAAATCAGCCCCTTCTCAGGAAAAAAATCCAGGGTTGGGCTTGTTGCAGAAGGAACAAGTCTCTCTGAGAATACCTTTCCCTTCATGTATTGAAGATTTTGGGCCCAAGGTCTGCAGCTGAGCACATCTTTTTTACGCTTTTCCAAAAATGGCAGTATGGCCTGAAGACAATTTACTTTGCATCTTGTCCTCTTTAGAATTTCTTCCCTGGGAACCACAGAAGAGGCTGAAACGTGAGAAAATTCCTGTCTGCAGAGCTCCCCTTAGGTTTCAGTGCAGTAGTAGAGATCCTCAGATACCACCTGCCAGCAGCCATTTAAAATCCTCAGCCTATGTAAAAAAAAATACCATGTTGTTGTCTTCTCAGAGGAAGAAGAAAGGAGAAGATTATATGAGTATAGGCATGTTATGTTTAGTTGCAAAGTACAAGGAGGGGCAAACATAGAAAAAGGTGAGAGTGATGGTAGACTAATAAAGCATTTCCTAAGCATTGCCAAACCAAAACCACAAGATGCTAAACATTAATTTTTATATAGAGTTCATAGGGATTTCATCTGTTGTCTCTGCCATTTGTACTAAATGGAGCAGATATTTTGATATTGAACGGTCTCTATGAAGAGACGTCACTGAAGAGATTCTGTTAAGCCGTGTGGAATTATAACACTTATGCCCCAAATACAACACTGGAAGCTCTGAAGGAAAAAAGGAAAGAGCGGGGGGGAAGTATTTCTTTCTAGGTCTCAGAAGAATCTGAATGAATTCCAGGGAGAGTGAGGTATGTTTTATAAGTAGCATGCTATCCTAAAAATCATTTTCTTTAATAACTGGTGGGTAAGTCACTACTCAGTCCAAGTAAGAATGATTCTAGTATGAATTAGGTAATTTTAATGACAAATGCATGTTACTGCATTTGATATGCTGGTAAAACACTGCAGATGAGACTAGAGAATGCTTATGCAAGCTTGAAAAAAAAAAAACCTGTGGCCTCAACACAACCTGTGTTGGAGACATACAGACATCCTTTTGCAAACAAGCTGCTGTGCTTTCAGATACTCCTGTCCTTAAACATCTGCCTCACCTCTGTCAGAAGCTGCTTCCTGACCCTAGGACAGGCAGCAGATGGGATCTGTGTTCATGTATTCACCTACATTACCTCTATAGGGCTTTTGTGCCAATATGGGGAATGAGGAACTGAAGAGGCTACAAAGGATGCCAGGCTAGACTAGGGAAGCTGCAAAGACAGAGATAGTTGATCCTGCTGAGTTTACTGGAGTAGCATTATTTTGGGCAGAGTGATGGGGTGGGCAGCTGCAGGAAATAATGTGTTAAACAACTTCATATACATTCCCCAGATTTCCTTTGTCACAATTTATCCTCAACTGCTTGCCTGCCTGCCTGGTGAGCAGCTGTGCTCCCTGTGAGTAACTAGAACTATTATTACTTTTAATGGCAAAAATTCTATCACCTCCTAATGAAAGTGTACTTGGGTCTTCAGCTACGAGCAAATCTTAGGAGCACTTTACTGATGGCTAATACCAGTGAAAATTAAGTAACCAGTCTCTTGGTGATCTAGTGTTTTGCAGTTGTTTTCCTAACTGCGCAAGGAAGCATCCCTTTAAATCCCTGTTGTGAGAATGGTTTATTTCCTGTTCCCAAAAGGGACAGGAGAGAAATACCATGGGTCTTATGAGTATTCATTAAAAAAAAGATGCAGCCAGGAGCACTCAAATGGCATTTGGGGCAGGGGGAGTGAAAGTGGGGGCAGCATCAAACAGCAGTCATTCTCTTTGTCTTGAAAGTAAAGATTAGTGACCAGAAAAGCAGAATGAGGAAAAAAAACCTAGAGAGAGCTAATGGATCTTGGTCAGAATGGTGACAATTCTGCCTCTCTTTATTCAAATGAATTGAGAACTACCTAGAAAAAAAACCCAATTCACCATGCACATGTATTGGCAACCTCCAAAATATAAATTCCTCTTTAGATTACAAAAACAGGTAATGTAAAATATAACCACCATCCCAAATTAGGGTTATCTGTGCAATGTCTGTTTCATTCTTTGCCTGCCTGGGAAAACTTCAGACCCTATAATTAAAGATTAACAAAACAAATCACAGGTGTGAACTAATCAAAATAACATTAAACTAAGGCAGGTTAACTGATCTCTCAGGTTTAGGGTCAAGAAGAGATTTTCTCCAGTGCAGACTGACATGTTTCTTGAGGATTGTTCACCCCTCCCTACAGCACAGATTGTCAGGAAACTGCTACAAATCCTGTCATTTCAAGGCTTTGAACCTGTGTGATGCACCCCCGTTACATCTGTTTAGCCTTCTAGCACTGCTTAATCTAACCTGGTGATAAACAGATGAATGGATAAAGGCCATGGGATATATACAGGGCGTGCTTACAGAGCCGTTCTATTCCCTGTCTTAGAGATTTCACTGGGTCTATCTGAAAGTGTCTATCCAACAATGAGAGGGAATCTGTGGCAATCAGCAAAAACTCCTGTTAAGCACTAAAACATAATTTCAAATCAAAATATTTTCTATTTTAATAGTAAACATTGGTTTATTGGGATTGGTGTTTTTCATTGTCTCCTCCTCCCACTATTTTCTATCAGAAACAATTTTGGTAGAAGGCATTTGACCAACCAGTCTCTAGACTGGCACTTTCATCAGTGAGAACTCGTTTTTTTCCCAAAGCTTTCACATTTCACTTCTGCTTCCTGATATCTACTATTGAGCTATGAAAAGACACTCAGGTCTTACTTCACACACACGGAGCAGTTTCCTACCAGTCAATGCACCCTCCTTGTGAAAGGCTTAAAGTTTTAAATTTTACATTAGGTCATGTTTAGGCATATATTTGCTGGTAGGACTGAAGGCATTGTCATGTCCTGCTTCCTCAGAAGGCAGGAACCATTCCGAAAAGCTCCTGGAACACTTCAGGACACTGGATGGCTGGAAAATATGTTGATCTCACTGAACTCTTGCCTTTCATAGACTTTTTTTTTTGCAGGCTTTCTGTATATTTTGCCTTGGGTAAATTATGAAACAGATTTTTCCCTCCCAGAACAGATGATTATCTAAAAGCAAGGACACTCATGTAGGATGCAGAAACCTCATGCTCATCTAGGCCAGATGAAGCAAAGGCTCAAACTTGGCTCACCTACATCTCAGCACCTCCTTAAGTATCAGAGCATTGATCATTCCTGGGAAGGCTGTATTATCTACAAGAAAGCTGATATTTTCCACTCATTATATTATCCAGCAAGCTTCTATCATCCACAGATTAATGAAAAGTTTGAGGGTTTGTGTCACACTGGAACAGAAGCTGATGATGAAATCTCAACATTTTGTGGAAAACAGTAGGTCAGGATGATTCTTAACATTGCAGCTCCCACCTGCCCATCCAACCCCACCCTGAGCAGCCAAATCCACAGTTCAGCACAATTTACACCACTTTTCAAGCTAGAACAAAGCCACATGCAGTTTGTTATAAAAGGCCCTACCAGAGTGAGTTGACACAGAAGGTACAGACCTCTCTAAAACAGGCACAGCTGCTTTTCTATAGCACTGCCTCTCTCTCTATAACTGGCTTGGGCTTTGAGCTGGGAAGCAGAGTGATTAATTCTGGTTCAGTCCTTCCTTTTTATTCACAGACCTAACTTCTAAAGGCAGCATTTAGGTTTCTTCCTTTTAGCATTTCCTTGTAAATCAGATTCAATGCATGGGACTCCAATTTTCTGTCCACTTACTCCAAAATGCTGAATGCTGCAGAAGAAGCCACATGATTTGGCAGGTTCTTCAAGCCTGTAACATTTTAATTATAACACTGGAAAAAACATCTATAACAGGAAGCTTTGCCAACATTGTGAGGCAACAGAGGAACAATTTCTTTAAATGTCTTTCTCAATTCAAATTAGGAAAATTAAATTCCCACTATCAATTTTGTCCACAACATACCAACATAGTTATGCATGCATACACATGTGCACATGCACACACAGACAGAAAAATACACATACTGATTTATTTGTATGTGTGTATGTATATGCATGTTATTATATATGTATATTTATAAATATGTATTTTATATTTATGTATACACACACATAATTATATGTGTGTTTAGAGTGAGCCTGTTAAGGATAGATCTATTTTTGCCTGGCCACATCCTTCAGAAAAAAACTATTGAGCTGTGGGCTTCATTGTCTGAGATGTACATATATTTTGTACCATGTGACAGAACAGGCCAGTACCCCACATCCCACATGGCTTTTGTGGTGGGGATTCCACATCCAGTAACTGTCAAGAGCTGTTAGAGAGGGCACAAAATCCATGCTGCATCTGACAGCACAGCAGTCTCCAGATAGCTGGAATCACAATCGATAGCTAACAAATGGCCATTCCACTTATGGTATAATGAGCCCCATCTGAGCCTGCTTTTCCCACAGAGATGTAGGCACTAATTCTAAGACTATTAGCTCTTTTAGCTGGTCGTAATGACAGTTAAAACATGTAATAACATTTAAAACACAGACTGTAATTTCTTTTTCTCTGTTCAGAATTTGTACTTGGCCAGCAAATGGCTTAATGAACCAGTTTTGGAGAATTTTCTAATTACCAGCTGTCCCTGGAGGATTTTTTTTGGTTGGTTTTATTATGCAAAAAGTGACTAGGCTAGCATCTATTTTGGCTGCTCTCAGAAACATTTCTACATCTTCTAGTTGAAAGAGACTGCATCTCGCACTAGGTACTAAGGCAGCACTCTAAACAGATTCAAAGCCACAAAGCTTTCTCATAAGTCTCTGCAGCTCTGTCAGAGTGGAGTTGGGTCAGTTCACTAGGTTGAACTAATTGTTTTTCTTCAGTAGTATTTTAGTTCTGGGTCAGATAATGTACTTGCAATCTCCAGTTTCTCCGGTTTCAACCACAGACCTTTAAATTCATAGACAGACAGGAAGCAGTATATATGGTACATTTGATCTATTTTAAACCTAACTCCCTTCCCAGGGTCAGGCTCAACCCTGGCTTTTAATCTGAGTGTATTTTTTGTCAGGTTTGGTTGCTGGTTTTCTGTCACACATAAAATGTAAAAACTAAAATCTGAATCTTCCTGTGATTAGGTCCTAATCACTATCCTATAACAAGAGAGGCAGCAATGTTTCTTTCTTTTTTTCACTTCCAGCTTGATGCTGACTGTGGTAATGGGTTGACACTGGCTGGATGCTAGGTGCCCACCAAGGTCACTCTATCACTCCCTCCTCCTCAGCTGGACAGGAAAAGGGGAGAGAAAAATGTAACAAAGAGCTTGTGGGTCAGGATAAGTACAGGAGAGATCATTCACCAATTACTGTCATGGGCAAAACAGACTCAGCTTGGGGAAAATTAACTCAATTTATTACAAATCAAAACAGAGTAGGGTAATGAGAAATAAAATCAAATCTCAAAACACCTTCCCTCCACCCCTCCCTTCTTCCTGGGCACAACTTCACTCATGGGTTCTCTACCTACAGCCCCCCACCCACCCCCCCACCCCGAGGCACAGGGGGATGGGGAATGGGGTTTAAGATCAGTTCATCACATGTTATTTCTGCCACTTCATCATCCTCAGGGGCAGGACTCATCACACTCTTCCCGCACTCCAGTGGGGGGTCCATCCCACAGGAGACAGTCCTCCACAAACTTCTCCAATGCAGGTCCTTCCCATGGGCTACAGTTCTTCACGAACTGCTCCAGAACGTGTCCCTCCCATGGGGTGCAGTCCTTCAGGAGCACACTGCTCCAGCGTGGGTCCCCCATGGGGTCACAAGTCCTGCCAGAAAACCTGCTCCAGGGTGGGCTCCCCTCTTCACAGGTCCACAGGTCCTGCCAGGATCCTGCTCCAGCACAGGCTTCCTACGGGGTCACAGCCTCCTTCGGGCACCCACCGGCTCCAGCGCGGGGTCCTCCCTGGGCTGCAGGTGGAGATCTACTCCACCGTGGACCTCCATGGGCTGCAGGGGGACAGCCTGCCTCACCATGGCCTTCCCCACCGCAAGCTGCAGGGGAATCTCTGCTTCCGTGCCTGGAGCATCTCCTCCTCCTCCTTCTTCACTGACCTTGGTGTCTGCAGGGTTGTTTCTCACATGTTCTCACTGTCTCTCTGGCCGCCGTTTCTCTCTATCCCACAACTTTCTTCCTTCTTAAAAATGTTATCACAGAGGCGTTACCGCTATCGCTGATAGGCTCGGCCTTGGCTGGCAGAGGGTCCATCTTAGAGCGGGCTGGTATTGGCTCTTTTGGACACAGGAGAAGCTTCCAGCAGCTTCTCACAGAAGCTACCCCTGTGACCCCTCACTACCAAAACTTTGTCACAGAAACCCAATATATTGATAATCTGCTTGCTCTTGGGATGCAGGCTTTGCTCCTCTCAGGCTGAAGAGGGCTGGAGCACAGATTTCCCCTCTTCTTCTGCCCACTCATGGCTGTGTCTCCTAGTCATAGTTTCCACAAGCCAGGAGATGCAACAGCTTATGTGGGATGCCACACAGGAAGGGGCTAGAAACTGAGGATGGTGTGTACACATGCTCAGCAATGGTTCCCCAACACCCACAGGAGCAGCTACCCTGGCACAGCAGAGGTTGAACCCAGACCGAGCTGCAGAGGGAGGATGCAGCCCTGCAGGACTGGCTGCCAGGACGCTTGCAGCCTCTCACCGGGACTGGGGCCAGCGAGATGGGCTCCTTGCCTGCTGGGGGAGGGTCTGCATAGGAGCTGCACAAAGGAGCTGCAGGAGGTCAGCAGTCTGCACAGCATCATGGATGGCAAAAAGGAGATTGGATCTTCTCTGAGGCCCTGCAGCTTCACCAGCCCAAACCGCAGGGTGTACTGAAGGAGGGGCAGGCAGAGCCTGTGCTTATCAGGTTGGGAAATGGAGACTTCTCTGTTGGGCAAGGCTGGGAGCTTGTGACTTCTAGCGCTAGAAGATGCAAGGGGAATGAACAGGAGAACGTAGAAGTCTGTGTGCAGTTACAGGGCTGCGATCTCTTTGGGATCACAGAGACATGGGGGGATAGCTCACATGACTGGAGTGCTGCCGTGGGCGTATATAGGCTCTTTAGGAAGGACAGGATGGTATGATGAACAGGGTGAGTTACCCTTTATGTGATAGAGCAAAGGGGATGCATGGAGCTCTGCCTTGGGACTGGTGATAAGCCAGATGAGAGTTATCCAACTGTTGTGGGCATCTGTTACAGACCTCCTGATCAGGAATAAGTAGCTAAGGCCCTTCTTCAGACAGCTGGAGGAAGCCTCTTGCTCACAGGCCCTTGTTCTTGTGGGGAGCTTTAACCACTCCAATATCAGCTGGAAGGGCTGCACAGCAGGGCACTGGCAATTCAGGAGGTCTCTGGATTGCATTGATGGTAACTTCCTGACACAGGTGATTAAGAAACTGATGAGGGGAGATGCTCTATTAAACCTCATACTTGCAAACAAGGAAGAACTAGTCGGAGATGTGGAGGCTGAAGGTGGCCTTGGCTGCAGTGGCCATGAGATGATGGAGTCCAGGATCCTAAGAATGGAGAACAGGACAAAAAGCAGAATCACAACTCTGGACTTCAGGAGAGCGGACTTCATGGATCTTCTTAGAAGAACACCATGACATACAGCCTCAGAAAGAAGAGCGGCTCAGGAGAGCTTGTTGATTTTCAAAGACACCTGTTCCAGGCTCAGGAACGGTCTATCTCAATAAGCGGGAAATCAAGCAACAAGGGCACAAGGCCTATGTGGATGAACAAGGAGCTCCTGACTAAAGTGAAATATTAAACAAGTGTACAAGACATGAAAGTAGGGCCAGATCACCCAGGAGGAATATAGAAATATTGTCCAAGTGGGCAGAAAACTGTAATTGCTGCCAGCTAAGACTCAGTAAGGAGTCTGCTGCTTCTGCCTGGGCCAAACATTGTATCATGATTAAAATTAACTGTAGGTCTATATCCTCACTTTTGTTCTGCAGTCTATTTTTGCCTTCAAACAAGATTCTGGAACTACTGGCTTGGCTGACATAGCTGACCTGTGTTGTCTCAGGTAGCTAATTATACTCAAACATTGTAACTGGAATATCCAGAGCATACCCACAGATTATGGTTTCCGCTGTTCCTCTACAAAGCTACAGTGGCTTTTTAATTTCATATTCCACCTAAACCCACACCTTTTCCTCTTAAATTCAAATGCTTCACCAACTATTGTCACAAACAGTACCTAATTAAATAATTTTGGAGATAAGAAGTGAGATGCAAGTGCTAACTGTCATTAACACTAATTTCAAGGGGTGTGACAGATTGGAGAAATGTCCTTGTTAAACTGTGAACTTGTTTTGATTATTGCCTTCATTGTATTGTAATTCCTACATTGCACTAGGATGTACAGCTTCTCTTAGACTAATTGATATTGTTGTAAAAATGAAAAGCTTTGGGGCAGACAAGACTGTTGTCTTCTGCTCCAGTAAATTCTGACAGTATCCGGAATATCTTACTATGCAGGAAAATCAAACAGTTCCCTCTTCCCCACTTCACTGAGGAAGTAAAATTCCCATTGATCAAAATTGGGTAGCATCAAGTAAACTACAAGTAATCATTGTCAGCCTGTATTTAGTTATGAAATCTGCTGCTTATATTTCAGACCTATAAAAGTATGACCCAAAGAGATTGCTTTTTGCCAGTTGTATACACTGATCTAATAAAAGATTAAATTTCTCTTTAGAAACCTGAAGTTACACATTAGGGAGTCATGGCTACAAAGACCTCTTGGTTTTATCAAAGCAGCTGCACTCTTCATGCTACTCTGAATCCTCTTTACCTCTCAAATTAAACTCTCCTTACCCTCTTGTATTAATTCTTGCCTGAATCCACTCATTAGAGAGTGTAATGTAAAAAAAGCTTTGGCAGAATGACTGGGCTTGGAAAGCAGGATCTCCATGAGGCAAGAAAGAACAGCTTCCTCTTTGCCAAGTGCTTTCCATAACTTCTGAACCTCCCAAGCAATTTTGGTCAAAATTAAATTAAGGTGGAGATTGCAAATGTACTGAACTTTGCTATTTTGTGAAAGCTGGCAGTGGAACTGAAGACCTGTGTGAGCGTCACAATGAGGGGCAGGCCATTGTGAATCTCTCTTTCAAGAAGCAGCAGCCATCTGGCATGGGCTCCTGTTCGCAGGATTAAACATGCAGAGCACATGGAAGGATCTAGGAGAACTAGAATAAAGGCAATGGAAATCAGTCAGAGGTCTTGCAGCAAAAAAACAGGAGAATTTGCTGGCCATGTGGGCAGAAGCTGCAGATTTTCATCATGGGACGTTTCTCCTGATTGCTGGTGGCTGCTCTGTGCAGCCACCCAGGAACATGTATGTCCCAAGCAGTACACCTGGCCCAGAAAGGTTTCTTTGGCCCTGCCTGTGGCAAAAACATTGTGAACCTGGTATTTTACAGTCTGATAAATCATTTATGACCAGACACGTGTTTTGTAGTTGTTTCTGACTTTCAGCTTGCATTTTAAGCCACAAACCACTGTGCGAGCTTGGAGAAAGTCTTGTATTAGCTAGTGTTAATAATCACACAAGAATAAAAACCAGAGTAGACAGCTACGATCTTGTCTTCAGGCAATTGCCTTGTGATAATAAAGAAGAAAGATGGCAGGAAGGTCAAGAGACATTCCCCAAACTCTGGTACCTCCAGGTAATTTTCAGTAAGACAATTTATTTATATCTTTTGATCTTTGTTTGGAGGGGCAATTTTTTTAAAACTTGTGAAATTTCCTTTTTATTCATGGTCTCTACTCTGGTGAAGCTGGAGCTGGGTACTTGCAATGTAACAGGCATAAATTTAAGGACAATATTCAGAAGCCCATAAAAAAGTGGCCCTGCGACTCTCTCATGACCCGTGAATAACAAGTTAGTGTTTGCACCATATTTAATAAGAAGATTGTGACCAAGCCATTAACCTTTAGTAGCGGCCACTGAGTAAAAGTGTCACATAGTACAGAAAGCACAGTAAATCTGTGTAAACAGTGCACAGTATATGGAATGGCTTCTCAGCTGCAGCCTAAGATAAATGAAAAAGTATTTACCAGTGCTATCTCTATTCCTTCTAAGTTTGGGACTTTATAAAGCACAATTCTTAAACCTATCTCATATGTTTACTCTGATGATGGCCTTTCTTTATTTTTTTGATTGGTGGCATTTTATATCAGATTATGCACTGCTGTGTTTTTCTGTTGTTAAACTTTATTTAATTTCTGCTAATTACATATAGTCATAATGGCTATCATTCAAGCACTGACCGTTGTTGAAAAGCACACTACATTTGAGCTGAAAATTGAGAATTTGATATGCAAATATCTATTCTAACATCTTGGCCTAGGAAATCTGGTGTTATATGGTTCGATGTCCAACTCCCACAGTTTCTTCTCTCTCAGACTGTTATGTGTATTTACAAACTTTTTATTCACACCTCTGTTTCTAAACTGAGGCAGCCTCAGGTCCAGTTTTCTTTTAAATGTATAGTGCACCAATTTCGTTGACGAGATAGTCAGTCAGATTAAGTACTGCACACTTCCTTGTGACTGATCATTGTCAAACATTTAGGAAACACATTCAAAAATTTAACACTGAAATTCAGCTGTGTTATTCTTAGACTTAAATTTGCATCACAGAAAATGTAGCAAAAGTATCCTTTTACAACTGTACTTAGTTATAGCAAAACTTGAACGCCCTGTCATAGACAAGATACTTTAACTGGAAAAGATGAAGTCAACATATTTGGAGAGAAATAAGTTATGTTCACATGTGGAAGCACACTCCTGTGTTTACCAGCATTAAACAAAAGGATAACAATGGTCTGGCTCATCAAATGAGTTCACTGCCTGCAACACTTTTCTAAGGTGTCAGTGTCAGTCTGATTTAAAAGACTTTGAGTTACAGAGTAGGTTTTTCTCTGATGTTTTTCAGCTTTCAGGGTGACTCTCAGCAGACACATCTCGGGGTAGAAACAGGCAGTTTCTCCTGCTAGATGAGATCCTATGTACAACACCTTCTGCATACGTACTTTCCTGTATTTCCTCCATTAGGTCACTCCAATCAAAACCTAGATTTATAGGAAGACTTACATATTTCAAATCTGAGCTTTTGCTGTCACTATATCTCATAAAATCCATAGCTCCAAACTAGGCCACTAAGCTTATATAGGACTTAAAAGAGGATGCATAAAAACACATATACGAAGTGACACAGGCAAATTAATTATTAGGAAGAAAGCTGTGGCTGAGGTGCCAAACAATCTTTGTAATTCTTTCCTTGATCTGCACTGCAGGTAAACACCTTTGCAAAATCCAGATTCACAGATCCCACCAATTAATCTCAGAAAGATCTTTCCTTGCTCTCACCTGGGAAGCAACAGCATCTTTCTAGCCCTTGCTCAAGTCTGATGTATTTCAGAGTTTACAAGTGTACCTTTTCATACTAGAAATGCAAAGCCAAGTTGCTATGTTATGAAGTTCAAATGCAATTCAGAACACTTGCATTGAGTGATCAGAGGATGATTTAGCATCAGGTAATGATCTGGCTCATCCCTCCTCTCAGGGTTTTCTAGCCTCAGTGGAGAGGGTGTTCATGTAGCAGCAGTTGTGCTACCACAGTTTAAAGCTTGTTGCATTAAGAGAAACCCTCATCAGTGCACTTATTTATTTTAATATGGTAGACTACATATTACAGAAATTTAAGAGTTTCCCTGAAATGGGTGAGATGCATTTGCAAAAGTGGCAAGAAGCCTAGTGATAGGCCTAGCAGAAAGACATGAGAGCTACCAGCACATCCAAGACAAACCCATTCCTTTCTGTTAGTCACAGTCCTCAAATTTTAGGCTCTAATTTGTCATAAGCCCATTATATTTCAACCATTCCTGAAAGAACCCAAATTTCCCAAATTCACAGATATGCTTACTACAAGGTTTCGCTGCTCTTTTCCCATACAGGATTGTTAGTTTTTATATTTACCAGGACTGAATAGCTGCTTAATTTGTTTTTCTAGTCTCATTAAGGTCACAGAAATATTACGGATACAGCCACCTCCCATCATCCATAATAGTAATCATATTATCTTCTTCATGTCTCCCCAGGCATAGTTTCCTGTACATCTTCTCTGTACTAATTTACCTTTATTTATAACTTACAAACTTCTCATGCTCAGGATTGATGGTTAAAATAATCATTCTGAACATGATTAGAATCAATAATGGTTTTAGACAGAATGCACTAATGTATTGTATTAGAGTTGAGCAACTTTTCTACAGGTAATAGCTGAACTGCTGCATGTGAGGGATTTACCTATTTTCTAAGGTATTTGTTAACATATTCTTATTCTTCCTAAAATATGTTCTTTACCACAAATTGCTCAAATATATGTTGTTATATTTCAAGTTGGGTTTAAAATATTTTATACTGTATTTAGCTATTTGCTATTTTGTAATTTTTATTATTTTCTAAATGATCCTATTACCAAAGTCCTGCATACCAGGAATTTTAGCATGACATTTACGTTCCATTTCCTACAAAGTACTTGGTAACCTGAGCCACATAAATCTACCTCATACACTAGGTCTATGCAAAACCCTGGGATTTGAATAGAATATTTTGTACCTGAAGTAGATCTGCAGATAAGAATGCTGCAAAGTCCACATCACCTCCTTTGAATCGCTTCTAAATTCATATCAGATTATACAATTTGAAAATACAAAAATAAAAAATACATACCCCTCACCTAGCATGAATGCTCAGCTGAGAATGCTTGTAAAAGAGAAAGCAGTGTTAGAAGGTCAATTGCAATTCAGAAAGATTGACATAAAGATAAAACAGGCATCTGGACTTTCTAAAGTGGTTCATTAAAACAATAGAAGGTAAAAGAATGAAAGAAATGTCACAAGATATACTTGCCTAGATTTCACACTCTACTACCATTTGATATAATCTAAATGCCACAAATTCATTTTGTGAGATCAAATTGAGTTGGCAGTGACCAGGAGAAAAAAAATGACATTGATGAAGAGTCCCCACATTAAATGTAAATAATTAAGGAAGACCTTGACTTGAGGACAGATAGAACTTCACATAAAAATTTATACAAACTGGATCATAACTTAAAAGGTACCTGTAATAGATATTCATCATGGGTAATTGTTATAGATAAGAATATTATAATTATTCATAATATCATGAAAGTGATTTCTTAAAATATGTTTCATCTTTTATCAAGACAAAATGTATTACCATTGTACAACCTGACTAGGCAAAAAATATCCACTGGGAAACAGTAGGCTAAAAATATAAAAATAGCCATATGTGGCCAGATACAACATTCACTGACCAGAGACATAAGTTTACCAAAAAGTGGAAGCACTAGACAACCATATGCTGGAAATTCCCGAGTACATTATCCCATCATCCAGCAATGTATGGTTTCATATGTCCCTGATCCAAAGGTTCAATCTGGAAGCTATGTAGACATTTATTTTTAATGCACCTTGATGGATTGCTCATTGTGAATTTGTTTCATTCCTTTCTGAGCTCCTGTATATTTTTAGTATCCAAAACTTCAAGTTCATCTGCTTAATGATGTTTTATGTGGAAAAACACTCCTTTTCTGCCTGTTCCTGGAAAGCCTACTACTAGATAATTTCATACAGTGCAATCTTCTGAATACCTTCACCTTCTACATGCTATTAGTAACTTTTTAGAGTTTTCAAAGCCAAAAAATTTTAGTCAGTTCTGGTTTTCCTTGTTACATGTTTCTGATCACATTTTCCAACCTTTTTGTTTAGATGCTATGATTAGAACTACATAGACCACAATGTGGGTATACCATATAGAATACTAGAAACTGTTTAATGAAGTTTTCTGGGTTCCTTCTTCCATTCTTTCCCACCTCATTATTAAATCCCTTTTCCAGATAATTTGTGAGTACAGCAAACAGTGAAGGCTCCAACAATGGATTCTGAGAGCACTTGCAATCTATCTGCACTATGAATCTCACTTATATTGGTTTTATACTTATATTGTTTTTCCTTGTTCATTATCCAATTTTTAACCCAGAAGGGGACAGTTTCTCTTGTCTTCTTACAGCTTAATTTCCTTAAGTCTTTGGTGAGTGAAGACATTTTTAAAATTCAGATCTCCTGAATTCCTCCCCTTTAACTAATTCCTTACCGCAAACAATGCTAAGGTTCATGAATAAGTGACATCTCTTTAGAAAAAAAGTGTTCTCAATTATATAATTTCTCTGTTAGTTTTCTATTCTCTCTATTTTCTGCTATATTTTATAGCTTCAAAAATTTTCCAGTGTGGAAACAGATTTTATACAGACTCAAAAGTGTCTTTTTAAAAAAATAAAACAAAACAAAACAAACAATTCATATTTGCCAACTCTATCTCTCTATATCAAGTTAGACCATAATGATAACTTTGGAAAATTCTTATTTCAGTTTCCTTAGAGCTCTTCAGGAAAAACTATCTGGCCCTGCAGTTTATCATCCATTTTATCAGTTTGCACTTAAAACTTTTCTACTGAAACATCAGTTTGAAACAATTCCTTAAATTCAACCCCTGTGAAGATGTGTTTCAGTGTGGGAACCTCCTTTGAGCTCTTTTGTAGCAAATGCTGGCACAAATGATTAATTTAGCTTTTTTTGCTATGGTCTTATTTTTGTGTTTCTTTATACCTCAATAGGAATCAGCAGTATAAGGTGACAAAATTCCTGCATTTTTTGTTTTTAAGAAACTTTTTATTATTTGTTAATGTTTTTAGCAAGTTCTACCTCAAAATCATTTTTTGCCTCCCCTATTATGGCCTTATGTTTAACTAGAGAGTTAACAAGAGAGTGGACAAGTCTTCCTTTTTTTCCTTAAGCATGCCTTTTACTTCTAACAACCTCTGTGATTAATGGTGCTAGATTTTTGTTTATCATTTTGATTTTAGGTGGTTCTTTCAGAATCTTTTCTTTTGATAAGTAATACAGATTTATTCAACACTTCCACTGTGACATCTGAAAAAGTCTTCATACCACCTACAAGAATTTGATCCTTTTCTATACTCCTATTAAGTCCCTTTAACCAAATAACCTTTTCTTCTCTTCCTGTAGGGCTGTTGAATTTGAGTATATTTTTATACTAGTGTTAAAGAAATTTTTTGTGATTATGCCTTGAATGTTGTTCTACCTGTTGTTCAGGATTCAAGAGTAGCATTTATTTTGTAGCTTTTGAAATAATTGTTCCAAGAAACAGTTGTTTATGGTGCCTAAAATTATTCTTTATGGCACACCCCATTGTGATCAGTATACCTCCTACACACAGCACAAATGAAATTTCCTGCTCTTAGTGGTTTTTTTTCCTCTCATAAGCACATAGATTTCCTTTAGTGTACCATAAGTATTGTCCCTATTATGCCTGGGTTATCCCAAATAATACCATGGGCTAATACCATATTCATTCTCCCTATATCTGGGAATTCAATCCTGGCAGTTTAGTCTGATAGGATTCTGTAGTTCTTACTATATTAGTCAGCTTTGTTTTCTCTAAGGTATAACATGTCTCTGTCATCAATGTGATTTACTTTATCATTTGATCAAAAGGTTTAAATCAACCAGTCAGAGATAATAAGGAATTGCAATGGATAGAGCTCAGGATTAGAGCTGATCTGGAATTTTAAAGCATGATTTCTAGTATAAACTGCAATTTTTCTGACATTGAATTGGTTTACTAGCATGTTTAATGAACGGTTTATTGAAAGAAAGTTCTCAATTTCTGACCTTCTGACTAGGTGAAAAAAGTAAAATGCTAGTTCACAGCGATCACATAAAACACATAAAACTGGCTATGCTAAGCCTTGCTGTATCTAATAAATCTCACTATACCTACTTTACAACCAAGTCATACACTCTGGCGTCCTGTAACTCACGTAAGTGTCTTATGTGCAACAGCACCGCTCTGTACAACAGGGAAAAAATGAAATGTCAGAAGATGGTAGTACTTGAAAATTGGTTCTTACTTTGGTCTTTCCAGTATTTGATTCTCAGCTATGCTATGGATTCCCTATGCCATTTCCCCTTTCCTCTGACTTTACAGGGCTTTGAATTAGATCCTATATATGTGAGGTAGAGAGAGCAGGAAATTGCCTCGATTGTTGTAGTGAATAATAAAAAGCATGAGTCACATGAACTCTCATGTTAACACTCTACATTACTGGGGAGGTTTTTGGAGGTTGGCTTAACAGACTTAACTACTCATCATTGTAAAGGAAGGTGGTAGCAATATTTACTTGGGCAAAATTAAATTCTGTTCTATTGCTTTAATATGACTCATATAGGTGTTAATAATATTCATCCCCTCATTTTTACAGGTGATCTGTTTTACAAAATATTTTAATACCTCAATGTGCATTAAGAAAAATGTTTCTGTAATTTATTCCTCCCAAGAAAAACACAATCCTGCTTAGTCATTGTCCTAAATTTTCTCTAGACTTTTTAAACAACTGCAAAATAAGCGTAAAATGTTCCTAAGTCAGAATTATTCTACCTTGCTGTTCTGGTTTTGGCTGGGATAGAGCTAATTTTCTTCATAGTAGCTAGTATGGGGTTAGGTTTTGGATTTATGTAGAATACACTGTTGATAACACAGAGATGTTTTAGCTGTTGCTGAGCAGTGCTTACACAGAGCCAAGGCCTTTTCTGCTTTTCACCCCACCCCACCAGCGAGTGGGCTGGGGGGGCACAAGGAGTTGGGAGGGGACATAGCTGGGACAGCTGACCCCAACTGACCAAAAGGATATTCTAGACCACACAACATCATGCTCAGCATATAAAGCTGGGGGGAAGAAGAAGGAAGGGGGGATGTTTGGAGTGATGGTCTTTGTCTTCCCAAGTCACCGTTAGGCATGATGGAGCCCTGCTTTCCTGGAGATGGCTGAACACCTGTCTGCCGATGGGAAGTGGTGAATTAATTCCTCAATTTGCTTTGCTTGCATGTGCAGCTTTTACTTTTTATATTAATCTGCCTTTATCTCAACCCACAAGTTTTCTCACTTTTACACTTCCGATTCTCTCCCCCATCCTGATGCAGGAGGAATGAGTAAGCAGCTGCATGGTCCTTAGTTGCCGGATGGGGTTAAACCACAACACTTGCATTCACTTGGTACTAAGGGCACCAGCAATTTTGTTTCTTGACTAGAAACTCAGAGAGGCAAATGGAATTGGTATTGACAGATGTAGGAGGGTTTCCATGAATCAGTTTTGTCGTGTGGTACAAGGACACCATGGATAGAAAAAAGAAAGGTCAAGATTGTCCGGAGACTGAAATCAGATTTTTGAAAGGAGACCTGCTGGTCAATGTGAATCACTGATTCTGCTGTGGGTGATCCTGGTGGTTTGATGATATTTAAAATGGAATATTTAACACAGACAGGGAAGAGGATCAAGATTGCTTTTTACATATTTCTTTAGAATAGCTTGCAATGTGGTGGGTTTTTTTAAGCTCTAAAATCTTTTTCACTATAATAAATCAAAATACATTTAAAGTAGCATGATGTTCATTTCAGCTAATCATATGCCATTAATATGACACAATTCATTTTTTACATGCAATCTAAATCAGCAGATTGTGTAAGTGTGGTTCTATATACATGCCCATTCAGAAAAATTGTTGAGCATATGGTTAGCCATAAATATGCAGTACAGTCCCCTGTATCAGTAGGAAGTGAATACATGCCACATGCTTTCCTGAAAAGGGTTGAATTTCCAAATTTGACCCTATAACATATTATTCAAGATAAATAATCATCTGGTTCATAAATGGCTATCTAAAAAAATGCCAATGTTGACAAGTAATAATTGGAGAAGTGAAGGTCCCCTGTAAGTATAATATTTATCTTTTAAATGCATCGCTAAGAAAAAAAAAGTTTATATTATTATCCACCTTCTATAAAGTGTTCAAAATCATGTGATATTTAATTTCTTCTTAAGGCCCATTAGTCCAAATACAGGAGTTAAGGAAATTAACTTTTGCTTATCTGAAACCAAGAAATTAAATACCTAATCCTTCTCTAATGTAGCTTTAGTCATCATTACCTTTCTGCACGGGTTTGGGTTTTTTTTGCTAGAGACACCTGGTGAGTAGGTAAGAATGGTTTTTAAAGCCTCAGGGTGAGGAGGGTGCTTTCCTCTCTGTGTATGTCTGGGCAGACCCTCTTCCTGCCCAGCCTGGCCAGCCCCTGGTGGGTTTCTGGGTGGGAAGGTGCTGAAGTCAGACTTCAAACTTGGCTCTCATCTGCAGGCAATCACAGATCTTGTTAAAGCTTTGGAAAACGTTAGGCACCTTTCATTCAGGCTAAATGGATGAAGGAATTAGGCTCCTTTGTGGAGTAAGATAGCTGGAAATAGTCTTGGAAATTGTGAGCAGGGAAGCCACCTACTGCTTCTCTTCCTGCCTTAGGAGAAGCCGGGCCTCTTGTGTACACTTCTTGTAAGTAATCAGCACTGAGAAAAACTTGTGGCCTGTATCATCGCTTTCTCTTCACAAGAAGAACAAGCAGGCAAGATCCCAGCTAGTGAATAGCTACTCAGGTCAGAGACATCAGTACACTAATATATCTTTTGAAAATGCTTACTGGGCTCTGCTTCTTCAGTTTCCAAGCTACAATTCAACAAATTAAAGTGAGGTTTTGGTGATTCATGTTTACATGCTAAAGTACAGTAATGCACAAAGAAAAGCTGGCTCCTTGGAAAAAGAAATCAGCTTTGATAATACGAAGCATATTCTCCATCTAACATTTAGCATTTGTGATGGAAAACACAATAAATTGAGGAGAGGAGAATGAGTACTTGAGAGGCTATAGTTTTCCAAGATGAAACTTTTTGGTAGCAATACTGGCTTAAAGTGTTCCTGCCATCAGTACCTCCCTTTCAGCTATATTGGCACTATGAACTTGATTTGAGAAGTGATATGGCTAAAACTAAATAGAAAAGAAGTAATCTCCTTGCCTGAGAATATTCATGCCAGAATTTTTTTGTTCCTCAGTCTAGCTCAGAGAAAGAATCCACTTTCTGCACACCAAAGGTACACAAAATTGTCATCTACAGTACATCAAGTGCAAATTGTAGAGGGATTCACACAAAAAAATGACCTATGCTACACTCTAAACTGCTAGCATAGATGTACTCAGAATCCCTGAGCTTGATCCCCTCTCAGACCTCTCCAATCTCATATAAATCCAAACAGTTTCCTGTGAGCAGAGATCCCTTATCCCATATGTTATTTTGATCAGTGAAGAAAATAATGCATGAAATACCTCGATGTATTGTATTACTAAGCAGTTAAGAGGCATACTGACTGCAAAGCTCAGTGTTACTCTGTATCTCCCTGACACCCCATGAGACAAAAACATCATGAGAATAAGAATTTGTTTTTCATATTAGGAATTATTTTCTGGCAGTACAGGAATCCTGTGTTAAAGTTGTATTATCTGTTATTTTAATTTTTTATATCTTCAATATGTATTTCATTAGAAATGCTTTATAATACAGAAACTCTGAGAAGAATAAGTTACGGCAATGTCAGTATTGTCATAATATACAGGATTTCAAGGCAGAAATGGTAAATCCCTCTATCTAAACAGGCATCAAGGCACTGCAGTGATTCTCTGTTACTTCAGATCGAAGCAATACACCTATTCTTTATAATTTCAGGGAATGCAGTACCAAACAATGTCGTGTGAAAGACACACCTGAATTCTGAGAATACTGCATGTGAAAAATCCATCAATGTCACTTCTGTCAAATTGCTGACTTGATTTTTTTGTTTGAATTTGGGACAGATCACAGCATGAGTAAAGAGAGAACAGCTCTGGCAAGAAACAAGCACAAGAGGAATTAAGGCTTAAAAGCTTTAAGTTTAAAAAAAAGATGTTTTAAAAGACACCTTGAAAATGTGATCCCAGTTGAGTGTCTAAGATGCATTTTGCTGAATGGCTGGAGAAGCAGGAGAGTAGGAGACCAGGACAGCGATCTAGAAGATTACATTTGTGATCTAATACTCGTCTGTGATTCATAGAAATTTAAATAAAGTTTAGGAGGTCTGGTTGCACTGGGAAATATTACCCGATTTTTTGCAGTTTTACACTGCAAGCTGGCAAGCAATCTTACCAGAGAAAGGCAGCGGGAAAATGTCAGACCACCACCACCCGGCTCCCATCCCAACTCCAAGGAAACAAGTCTTTCACGTCCACAAACTGAATTCAACTGTGCTGGTGGCCTGAAAATATTTTGTAACAGTTCTGTTAATACTATTGCTAAAAACCCCCTAAAATGTTAAAGATTAGGCAATTTTTAAGAACTTCAGAGTAGCAACAGGAGCAGCATCACCTCTCTGGAAGGTTACTCTGCCCTTTTGGCTTCTGCCTTCTATGGTATTTGGGCTGCTAGTGCTGCAGTGGGACAGCAGGCTTTTTTGGACTGAATTATATTTTATGTTAACATCAAAATGTTTCTATGGCAATCAGTTTTTATCTTTTTCTCCCAAAAGAACATAATTTGGAAGGTAAGATATCTGAAACCAAGACACTGAACAATACAGAGGACAGTCTTCACCAGGCTGAAAATGCACTTTTAATGGCTGAAAATGCACTTGAAGAGTCTGTTCTGTATCTTACAACTTAATATAAGTTCATACTTAGCACTGGAATACAGGGTTTAGCTTTTAAGAAATGGAAGATTACATGCTTTTGGAAAGCAGGAGTCACCTGTAAACAACTTGGCTTTGTGCCACAATTTTACTATTTATGGATAGCTTTAATAGTAAATTTCACTGCTCCAGAGAGAAAAAAAATTACTTTTTCCAGAATAGTTTTATTAACTCAATTTTCTTACACTGTTTTGTATATGAACTCTGATCCAAATCAATACATACATAAGCTCTTTCAGTGTTTGCAAGAACATAAACAACTGGCTGATGAACAAGTCAGTCATGTGATGCCAAAAAATTGGAGCAAATGGAATACAGGAAATGTGATGATTTATGACTTGGAAATAGTACATTTTCACTTATTATTTTCTCTCTCAGTGTGCAATACCCCTGGAATAAGAAATATTGATTGCATTTTGCAAGTGAGAATGAAAGATGTGTTCCTTTCTATGTTGTTGAGTGCTATTATGGGTCCAGACTACACAAGTAAAATCCATAATGGACATCCTAGAAGGATATGGCCTCTCTGACCAGGGCACTGTACCTGAGCGAGGTGAGCTGAGTGGGTCAGGTGGTGGTGACAGACTCCACCAACGATCCAATGGCCATCAGAGAAATGTGAGCTGGCAGGTGAAGCATCATCAATACCAGGCAACAAGCCAGGTCCACCTACCATTGCTATAAGCAGGACCCTGAGATCACATCTCTAGAACTAGATGTTCCTCAACTCTATCCCACCACCTCAGTCCCATGCAGCCAGCACCCCTTCCTGTGCAGTTAGGAGAAAACAGCAGGGCCTTTGGTCGTGGATGGAGGTGGTTTGGAGGCCATGCCTGGACCTGCTTCCAAGCTGAAGAAGAGATGGCACTCCTAGTCTGAAGGTTCTCACTGTAGGTCAAAATGGAGCCTAAACTATGTCCACAAGACAACACAGCTACTCTGTACTAGCAGAGCTCTGAGACCTAACTTGCACACAAGTGCCAGTTGCTGCTGCTACTACTTTATTATTCAGCCACAAAGCTGTTATTGCCAAAACAGGGGGAGCAATGTAAGAGTTGTCATGAAATCTGATCCTGGGAGGTATCAGGAACTGACCACTGCCCTTAGCTCCCAGTGCAAGCTAAAAGACCTTTATGATTTTTGAAGAAGATACTGCAGGACCTCCTGTCTTTCACAGCACAAAGAACTATAGGAAAGCAAAAATGCATTTTCTGTCCAAAACTGGAGGGGGGGAGGGGGTGAGGAAGAACCTTTTGCTCATAGGAAGTTTTGAGTTGGACTTTGATTTTCTGAGTCTCTGAAGCACTGAAGAATGAGTTAACCAGGATAATGCTGTACAAAGGCACTCAGCTTCTCTCTGCTGAACCACCAGGGATTTGATAGGTGACCAGAGTAGCAGGTTGTCTGTCTGGGCTGAATAGAAGTGTAACTAGCTACCAAGAGTCCATAAATAAGCCCAGATGGATACTGAAGGGTGACTAAAGAACGTGCACTGTGCAGTAGCCTATTAGTGCCACAGACCAAGAGGGAAGGGTGGTGGAGGGAGTATTTTAAAAGGCCTCTATGTACTTTCTGCTCCTAGGCCTGGCAATACCTGAATTCATCTTCAGTGCAAGCCCAAATCTCCTTCAGGTTTCTTTGACTTTTGTGAGATTGCTTACAAGCCACAAGATAATGGTTCAAATCATGACTTTTTTCTTTTTTTCCATCTGCCTTCTCTAGAAGAATTTTACCCACAAAGCTTGAACCAGCCCCAGATTATGTGTGACTGAAGCCATAGGTACCATCTGCTTTGGTTTCCTTGGCAAATATTACATAGATCCAGAGCAAACAAAGAGACAAAAGCAATTTAAAAAAAAAAAAAAAAAAAAAAAAAACCAACCAACTAAAAAATGAAAGTACTCCTTTGTACTGCCTAGAATGGAAAAAAGGAAGATCAGTTAGAGGGAGGTAGAAAAGAGTGAATGGAGCCAAAATAGTTGCTTTCCAGCCCTTGCATGCAGTCCACAGGTAGATACATGAACAGTGCTATGTGACCCAGCTCTTTAGTCCCAGCTACTACTCTTACCAGATTATACTGTTTGCAAACACAACACAAACTTAGAAACTATGTGGGAAATAAGGTTGCTACTTACACCCAGAAGAAATCACAAGCTTCTCACTGGTAGCTCAAGAGCAGAAATAGAAGCAAAATTTCCTATGAATTTGTCATTCGGCTCTGGTTAGCAATATGACAGCATGTTAGTAATGGCTGCTTTGCTCATTTCTGCCAAGGGAATTCCACAATCTGTTCTACATGGGCCTCAGATTCCTCCAGGTTAATCTAATGCATGATCTCCAGCCTGAAAAGCTTAAATACTCATAGCTCTTCTCCCCAAGAAACAAACATATAATCAAATCTCATGCTTCAGGGAATAAGCTGATGGCTGCAGGCTCTGCAAGGAATACTTCCCCTATTTTATGGCTTTGCACAAATTGTGGGGTTTGCCTTTCCTCTGAAGCATGAGACATTAGCTACTGCTGGATGCAGAATACCAGGCTTAATAGAGCAATGTTCAGAGCTAGCAGAGGCTGTGTTTTTATGTTTTTGTCAGCAGTACTCTGTTTTTCTTCTAAATTCTGAGGCAAGGGAGAACTATTAATTGGCAGCACTGTTTGCAATGGTATGCCTGAAAGCAGATGCACCAAAAATGGCATTATCCATAAAGCAAACACAACTTGTTATCTGGGGATCGTACCTATGCTTGGGATACCCTTTGGGATCAGAGGCTCTGCTGCATATAAATAGAAACACAGCTTTTATGAATGTTTCTCAAATAAGCAGATCTCTCAGAGGATTTGCTATAGCTCTCCAGTTATTATTTTATGGGCCAGCAACCAGGCTGTCCTTACAGCACAGAAAGCAATGCAGTTGCTGTTTGGCTTGCAGACATCTGACAGTACTGTGAGTGAATGCAAAAGACTTTTTCATGGGAATAGGAATGTAGCTGTAAAAATACCTGTGGCACAGGTGGGCTCCCCTCACTGAGGCAGCCAGCTCTCTTTGTCTCACAACTGATGCTCAGATGATAGCAATTCCAACTTATTTTCACAAAATTAGGTTTCATTCCATCATTACCCCTTCCCTATAAATTCTACAGTGTCAGGACAAAATGTGGAGCCCAGGAAACACACTGCAGCTAAATTATCTCAAGCAAGGGGAAAGCCTTGAATATTTTACAGGACTGAGTGGCCCTGCGTATTGTGTTAGTCATAAACAAGCACAATGCAAAATCACATCTGGGTTCTCAGCTTCTAAATATACTGAAACTGCCAAGGCAACAGATGAGATTTTCCCATCAATAGCCATTGAGCAGACACTTACTCTGTGATCAGTTTTAGACCAAGAAGAAGTAATATGGCCTTGTCACAGGTAAAGTTTGCGATTAGAAATAAACAGAGTCCATTTTATGCCAATCTTCTTAAAGAAGCAAGGCCATTTATGCTGACAGCAACAACAAAACAGCAGATAAACAATTTGACCTGGAAGTTCATTTAATAGTTGAGTAAATATATGGGGGTTTTTTTGCTAGAAAGCCAGGTTTGTTAGAAGAAGACTTCAGCTGAGCAAATTCAGCATGTCTCTTCATCTGCCTTTAAGTTGTTTCTCCTTTTAAATTTTAAATGCTTGGTGCAGTTAATTAATCTTCTAGTTCCCTTTTGGTTGGCACCTTTGGAGGTGGAGCTAGGAACAAAAAACCTCCTGGAAGCTATAGCGACCCTCTCAAGAGATTATCTAATAATCTTCACTCCCTCTAGGTGATTAGTGGAGAACCTCCAAAGCTATTTCAGACATTTCAGAGAGATATGGCACCATATAGCACATCTCTGAAGCCGTCAAGGACCTTAGCTCAGAGAGTGCTTAATCAGGCAGCGATTACATTGCATTTCCCCTATCTAGTTCTTTTATGTATCTGATGCCTCTCATCCCACACTTGATGCTGGAAGTTGGACAGGACAGGTGAGGTCCCTATTACAGATATAAATGGTGCCAGTCACAGAGCAGCTCTGACCCCTGAGTGGAGGTCTGCAGTACATGGGTGAGAGATAATAACAATGGCAAAGAGAAACAATGGAGCAAATTGTCAAAAGACACAGCCGAGCACAAAATGTAGTGGACAATCCAAAGTGCCTCAAAAGTGCAGCATAACAGTAAGAAAAAGTGTAAGAATATAAAAGTATGCTTTTAATCTCTCAGTTAATAACTAGGTGGAATTAAGACAGCAGCGCACAGAGGATGAAATGCAAGTAGAATAGTAGGGACCAGGATGTGAAAAACAAACCCAAATTATTTATGACTCTGATTCCCAAGCGATAAGAATGAACATAATAAAAGTAGAATAGTAAAACTAGTTAGATAGGAGAACAAATCACCTTGATACCAATTTGTAAAATAAATAACTTTTCAATAAAAATTGGAACTGGAAAAAGTGCATTTTCACACATAGCTCAGATATCACATAAATGCCAAGTGACATGACAGTTGCTGAAATAAATGCTCTTTTTATGAACAGCAGAGTAGTAAAGCAAGCAAAATAGATGCATAAAATGGGTAAATTTCCAGTGTATTAGTTATTGCTGCCTCTCAGCTGCAGTAAATTACAAACTCATTTTTACCTTTTTTTGTGTTCATGAATACATTTTTGGGACTGTTTTTCCACCCCCTTCTTTCACAACTCCATTTTTTAGAGATTTATATTTTTGTTTAAGGTCTATAAATAAGAAGTATCCAAGTCTTTTCTATATGAAGGAAGAGGGCTGAAAACTCAGAAGAAACTATTTATTATGCATTTCTGAACTTCCTTTGCATAAATTCTGTTATCTATGAACACATCACTTCCATAAAACTTGTTTTTCTCTGTATATTTTTCCCCTTAAAAATGAAATCCAAAGTAAGTTTTCCTCCAAAAATCAGAGACCTACCCACCCTGTCATTTTCTCCTTTATGTTTCTTTTCTTGTTTATAGTACAAAATCACAATATGTTCTCTTTATTTACCACTCCCTATACCTATAAATAAAGGATGCAAGATTATCAAGACACAGTGGACTGAAGTCAAAAAGATAGAAGATTTATTTGAAATACAAGTTGACCGTTCCAAGCTGAAAGGAGGAAACTAGTCAGTGACTCTGAAAGTGAATTGAGTAAGTGCCACAGAGAAAATGTTCACCTCTGACTCTGATTACATCCTCTAACATCCCCCCCACTCCCCCCCAAAAAAAACCAACAAAAACCCACACCACACCCTGAAAGAAGAAGTAAGATTAAAGTTAAGTACCTTTCAGTTCAGGTATGTCTTTTTTTCATCACCTGTGTAGTCAGTTATATTGGTGCAAAAGACTATCCTGCTTTGCATCCATGTGGTGTTCATTTTTGCACCGAGATAAATGAGCATGCAGAGAGGAGGGCAAACAGTTATCATAGCCAGATTTTTTCAGTGCATTTATGAGTTCATACATACAAATACAAGAGGGTTTAATTACTTACTGTGCTTGTATATAAGATATTCCTTAAAATAGTGACACAGGAACATAAAGATGATAGTTAATCTTTGAAATCACTTGGGTGTAACCCAAAAGCTCGTGCCAATATCTTATTTTCAAGTCAAGGTGAGCAACCTGCATGCTATGACACTGTAAATGCAGAACAGACATCTGTTTAACCACCCATCTGTACATGTTTTCCAGAGCAGATTCCTGGTACCAGTTCCTTCAATTCTCATGAGTTCTGTGACTTCATGGAGATCAAGACATACCATCCAAAGTGGATAAATCTTTTTTTAATTGAATTTCTCAATCACACCATTCAACATTTATCCAGAATAGATTAATGCACTATAACACAAGCCCTATTTAATCAAGCTGCCTGTTTAACGTGTAGTTCTGTGACTTTCGCATGAAACTCAAAACAGGCATTCCAAATTATCCAGGCAAGAGAAAATAAGACCAGAAAAGAGAAAAACATCCTGCTAACTTTCATTAAAAATCTCATTCATATTGGCACAAAATTAATCAAGTAAAATAAGAAATGTGTCAAACCTTAAGGACTAGTTTTTCTCCATTCCCAACCACTCCCCCAGTCTTTCTTTACCTTTACTGACTATTAAAGCTGTTAAATGTACTGACAGTCCTCTCTACCCACAGAGCTAGTAGAGTCAAAAAGGAGAATAGCAAAGTATAACAACATTTTTAATTGAAGAGTCACTAGGAACTCTTTGTTGGGTTCTACAGTGAACACACATATCCAAAAGCACCCCAATCCTGATGGTCAGTGAAGGACATCTGCTTATTTGCTTTCCCCTTACCCCCCAAGCTGTAGAGTAGAAACACAGTTGAGACTTGGTATTGGAGCCACAGGTGCTATCAGTTTTCAGTCACTGTTGATTCAGGCTGACATACATATCTATACCCTATTAAGCACAAACACTGGGCTGTTACCCACATGATTTTTATGCTTAGCAGCTTGAGCTTTTTTTTTTGCTTGCTTGTTCCTCCAATCTTCATTCTAGTTTGTTATGAACTGTCAATCTTACAATTGCAAATAAGAAAGCCCATCCAGGAAATCAGGGGCTTTGCCTGCATATCATTTCAACTGGGCTTTCAGATTTCACAAGTATGTTTCTGTCTTTCTAAATTGGAAATAAACAGCATTGCTGATTGAAATTAATGACAATGAGACAAACCCAATTTTTTTCTTTGTTGTGTGACTCCAAAAATGTTATATTTTCTACTGACAGCTGGCTAGCAATCACGCATGAGTCATGAAATCTTTTCATCAGTATGACTGTCAATCACCAAATAAGCTAGATGCAGGAATCTACAGGTCCAGTAAAGCTGATTCCCAGCAGCATTAAATTAAAGGCTTCAAGCACCATTACAATATATTTTTTAAAACCTTTATTTTTTTCCTGGTTTTCTTTCCCTAGACCAGATGATTGTTGCCCCCCTATATTGTGTAAAGAAAATTTATGAGAAATTAAAACTTCCTTCAACCTCCTTTTTTTAAATGTTTTTTTACATGTTTTAAAGAGTTTGATGATCTTTGAGTTAGCTGTCTTTAGTCATATCATGCATTTCATTCTTTCTCTCTCAAATCCTGAAGCTATAAAGCAAAGCAGCTGCTCGATGGGTGGCTTTGTAAAATTCATGATCTGGGATCTACTAATAATGTCTCTCAGGTCATCATTATCAAGATTTACAAGCATCATAAGTTCTTAGAGGTAACTCCACTAGCAAAAAAATCAGTTATTTTAGGGTATGTTTGTATGTAAGATGACATCTCCACTCACACCAGAATTCCTGGGCATTAGACACTGTAAAATACTGGCATATGTGTGAAATTCACAGGTGTGGAGAGCAATATTGTGTATAAAGATGGCATGGGAAACATACAGCTTCAGCCACTTCATTAAATATAGAACAAAGGAAGATTTGTACAGTGCTAGTTCTGCACATTCCAATGATTCCAGAAACAACATGGGATGACCCAGACCCGGGAGATAAGGAGCTGAGAAACGACAACCAGGATAAGAAGAAAGAACACAAACATTTAATCATACTGGGAGACGTGCTCTGAGAGTTGATTGGGGAATGTAAGAAGCCTCCCCTTTCCGAATGATATATACATGGAAAATTTAGAGAATAAAGTTGATTCCGTTTGCAGCATCACAGGGTCCGTGTCTCAGTCCTCACACACAAGCTCTGTCTCCATTTATCTATTCTCACCATATTTAAAATAATTAAATGTCTTGGATATTTCACCTAGAAAAAAGAAAAGAGAGAATAAACTTTCCAAGTAATAGACTCTACTTGAAGGATGCATAATGAAACTCAAGATTATCTAAGATTTGTGATCTATCATTTCAGGAAAATATTCAAAATATACTTCCTTAAAAAGTTTCAAACTTTATTAATTCAGTACTGAGTGATAATAGGTGAACAGAACATAAGAGCTATCTATGGCAATTGCAAAAGATCAGTTGTGAACAGCATATATTGTTCAGCAATTGGACGTTCTTTAGGAGAGAAGGTATCTTCAGACATAATTCTATCTTGTACTGTGAAGCCTTTTAAACCCAAAGTTTGAAATTGATTAAAAATGGCAAGATAGAGCAATTTCAGTACTTCCAGAACAATCTTTTCAAAACCATGTTCTATTTGATGTGATGCTGCCTATTTTCAAAAAAAGAAAGTCGAAAAGGATTAAGTGAGAAAAGAATGTGGGTGAAGAAAAATAATTTTGTTCAATTTCCAGAATCTGATTCAATGAAAATAGCAAATTAGATCATCCCATCTCAGTGTGGTTCTTTATAAGGTGGAACTGCAGTGTCACTGTGAACACTATAAAGGGAAGCAGAGAAAGACTATCCATAAGTAACAGTAAAGAAAGGCTGTGATAGTCATTGACAGCCATTGCAAAATACCTGATTCCTATGTATTTGCACATAATCAGATGTAATTTCCTTTTATTTTCCTCCATTAGAGACTAGAGACCTGTACCTAACTCAAATTAGACCTTGTTTTACATTTTTAAGATCTTGTGACCTCCAAATGTAAACTAGATAGGGAGTATACTTCAGAACTGCTTTGGAAGCTAAGCCCAGATCTAACCAGAACTTTTCACACAGATTTGTTGCAGTGTACCTTATGCTGGGATGAAAATTGTCCAGGAAGAGTGTGAGACAGTGGAAATGTTTTGTTTCCTCCTCATCCCTTTTGTACACATGCAAGTGTCAAACACAAAAGCAGTTTAAAAGGATGACCAATTAAAGAAAAATAAATGATCTTTACTCAGCTTTACTCAGGCTTTTTTTTTTTTCTTTTTACTTATTTATAAAGTTAGTATGAACTTCTGAAGTAACTTCCCCTTATTTTACTTTAGAAATTCAGATCTGGAACTTTAAAGGCTAGAGAATTGGGAAAATGAGATCACAAGAAATGAGGGAAAGAGAAATTAGACCTTCCTTATCTGAATGGTTACATTTCTTGTTTTGCCCTGACTTTATCAGCAACTAATGAACTTTAATGACAGCTTTTTGAAAAAAATACTAAAGAGCTAACACCCTCTACTAGGAGACACTGGAAGTCATAATGTGTTCTCTAGAGCCTCCTACAGGCATGATGACAAAGACACATAATGCAATATTTGACATACCTTTATTTGCGGAAGAAAATGTGGCATTTTTTCTTATTCTACAGATTTATTTGTTAAAGGAATCCAAAACCTGAAAGCAAATATACAGATCTTAAGTAAATTAGATTGTCTGAAAATAGGAGTCAGGTTTTCACATCTAAGACAACAGCTAAGACAATGAGAAATCTTAACCAGAATAACTTTGGTCGCATCAGCTCTGATAAGAGTTTTGCACAACAGTCATGGTTTCTCATTGATTGTTGAAGGAAGGACAATTGTTACATGTGCCCTTCAAGGAAGACATGACAAGCTAATTTAGGAACAGTTTTAAGATAAAAGAAAAACAGATGACAGCCTTTGATGGCTACTAAGAGAGAAACTAAATTAGACATTCTGAGGAACAGAAGATATGGACCAAGAGCAAGAGAACCAGGAGACAGATAAGTTGCTTCAGGAAGAACTTAATTTGGCTTAGGTCAATCTTCAGATGAGGGTAACAAGTCCTGTCAGATAAGTGAGCCGTCTCTGCAGAATTTCTGTATGACAAAGCTTGACCATTGGAAGATCTTCAGTTCAGCATCAGGGATGCTGATATGACAGTATGAGAGATCCCCTATTTATTCATAAACATGTGGCCATGCTCATTTGAAAGTGTGTGACTACTGACTGCTGTTGACACTTTGGTACTGATAGATTGCCCATGGAGACAGATGAACAGTTGTGGTGGGTTAGCCTCCGCTGGCAGCCAAACACACACCCAGCTGCTCACTCATTCCCCCCAGTAGGACAAGGAGGCTGAGAATAGGATTAATAAGAGAGCAAGAAGACTTTGGGGATTAAATAAAAACAAGGAGATCATGTCCTCAACTTGGGAATTTAACTTTATTGCTAATTTTGTAGCAATATTGTAATTGTAAATATTGGAGTACTTATTTGGGGGGGGGGCGGGGAGTACAAAAAAAACCAAACATTAAAACACTTAGGGAAAACACACCCCTCCTCCTTTCCCAGGCTCAGCTTGACTTCAGACTCCTCTCCTCCCACTTGTTATCACTGCACATTACACTCAGTCTGTTCAGTGAGGCAACAAGGAGTGCAGGGGGGCTGTGGTCAGGCCATAGTAGTTTATCTCCATTACTCCTTCCTTCTCTTTTCCTCTGCTTCATTGCCAGTACTCCACAGGCAGCAGTCCTTTCAAGAATATCTGCTCTACCATGGAGCACATCCTCTTTCTCCACCTCTCATCTTGGTGTTCCTTCTGCTGTTGCTCACTCCTTTTTATTCCCTCACCTTCCCCTCCTTATCAGCCCCTCCAGCATTTTCTTCCCTTTCTTAAATATGCTTTCACAGAGGATCCACTGGGCTCAGCTGTATCCTGTGTTGGGTTTGTTGTGGAGCCAGCTGGATCCATCTGGAATGGGCTGTGTCCAACCTGGGGCCAGGCCCTGGCTTATTCTCACAGAGGGCATCACTGCAGCTCCCCCCATCACCAAAACCTGGCCACCTTCACTCAATAAAACCAGTAAGGGTGAACCGACAGAGGTGACAAAAAAAGACAGTGCTATAGACTTTAATAATAACCTGGAGGTTATTGGCGGCTCTGGGGTCTGAGATCATTGGCAGACAGATCCCAAATTCCCTTCACCCCCTATCCCCACCTAACCTCATGTACCACACCTCAGACTCCATCAGTGGAAAACTCCTTTATATCCTGAAGCCTTTTACTGGACATCATGGCCATAGAAAAGAATGCTTTATTATTAATTTCCTACTCTCGGGCTGACAGTACCATGACCTTTTAGGACACTGGAAGGTGGACAGAAGGTGATGCGAAAGAAATCAGTGGAAGGCTGCAGGTAACAGAGCAGTAACTATGTCACACAACTACGTGCAGCTGTCTGCATGGTCTTGGTGAGAACAAGGAGGAAAGAGAGCATCACCAAGGATCTGGTTGAGGAAATTCAGAGATCTGGATGGCTTTTACTCAAAAGGCAGTAAATGGAGTTTTGTAATTAATAGACAACATTAATCAAGCATAGGCCTGATCCTTCACGTAGTGCACCCAATTCTTAAGTAAATTATTGGGCAAAAGAGGTGCACCTGGCTAGACTCACCAGAATTAGAGCATAAGGTCCTTGCAATTTCTGAATATAGCCATATTTTGGTTTAAAATTTTAATCAATTTCCAAAAGAGCTGAAAATCACTTGAATCTCTCTACACTTCAAAACCTTCACCTGCAATGCAATAAGGTTTTTTTGGTTTCACATTACACTGTGGAAAAAAATGCTGGGAATGCAGTGTTGGATCATGGATTTTTTCCAAGGCTTTTTTTCATGACTAGATGTTCTTTTATGATGCGTGTTTTTCTTTAAGAACTGAAAAGTCTCTGCCTACCTAGGCTTCATGGAGTAGGTCATGCTATGGTTCACTTCAAAGCTGCATAATATGTATGGCTTATTATTAATTCCTTTTCTATCACCCTCATCATCACCCTTGAAACTATAAAAATGCAAAAATAAGATATTTCAGGTCATTTTTTAAAATGTCCAGGATTGTCCAGCCATTATAGTGGGTTGTCAAGTCTCTTAATTCACAAATAATAAATTATTAAAGTTACAGAAGAAATTGCCTGTTTCTTCAATTAAAAGAGGTTGAATCAGAATTACTTTCTCGAAATGGAATGTTACTAATGCATGTGGGTGAAAACAAATGACAAGAAGTTCTGCTTTTCTGGGCATTTTTAAGGTCTTGAGAACAAAGATCAAGGCTTTGAATGCAAATAATTTGTGTTTAAAGTATTTTAAATGACTTCGAAACAATCAGTGTTGAATCTGCATTCTATTCACAGTTGGAAAAAGCTGCAAAAAAAAAGGCTTTCTAGAGATGAAGAAATAATACAAGTTTGATACTGAACACAGACTTTTTAAAGGATTTCAAATCTATTGTTGAATTTTCGGGTAAACATTTTTGCATGAAGAAACATGGATTTCTGTGTGAAATCCATGCAGTTGGCCTGGTCTCCCATTTGCACACACAGTGCCAAATCATAAGTGTGCAAATATCTGCCCAGGAAGAACTATAAACAAAATGGCAAAAAGTTAGTGAACATTTAAAGTTTAACTTTTACAGTATTTGTAATAATAATTACCAGGTACAGAAGTTTTCAGAAATTTTGCTGGATTCATCACTGAATGTGTATTTCAGACCCACTCAAAACCTGCTTTTTTCTGAGAACAAAATAATAAATTAATCCCAAGTAGATATTTGAAGACATTCCTAAAAGCACAGTTTAATTTATGATGTCCAAGTAACGTCCTATTTCTAGAATGTATTAGAAAAGTTTGCCTAGTCCATTGGACATTGCCACCTTTTAATACTTGGTCAATAATTGGAGTGCATGCAGTAATTAAAAAGAGATAACCTTTTGTGGGCAACTTCCTTATATTGTGTTTGAAGCAGCAGCAGAAATACAGCACTTCATGAATATTTTTGGCACTTTTCATTGCAGTACTTACTGAATGTTCTCTCTTGCAGGCAAATACTAAGGAAAGAGAATAAATCAAGAGGGAGCAGTACTAGGGAGGGACACAGGAGAAACTGAAAGGGTTTATGTCCAGGTCTAATTGTTTTTTGAATAACATACTCCTCATCCCTCTGTCTCAAACAGACTCTTAGTCTCACGTCTCTGCCTTCCTAACTCCCAGTTTTTCTCTCTACATTTAATAAGTGCAGAAATGCTTCTTAAGAACATAAAGCTTAAGAGTGAAATCATGGATTCTTTCAAATTCATGACAGAACTCCCACAAATGTAACACAACTAGAATTTCAACCACCAGATATTCTACTTAGTCTGCGTGCATAACAGAGAACATCATAGAAGTAAAGTTGTGAGAATCATGAATGTTTTCCTACCTGCACCTCACCAATACTCCCAGTCTTGTCTCCTTCACAAAGGAAAAAGAGTTTCTACTTTGCATCATCCTCAAATAATTTATGTTTTATAGTTTTGGTAAATTTCCTTTTAAAAATTCTATTTCATAGAAGATAAAGTCATTCTTAAACTGAAACTGTTTCAAAATGAAAAGATAAATTGTTTAACTTTTAGAAAACATGCAAGCAAAATATTTTTCACTTTTTTTTTTCAACCTTCCTATCTAGTTCATTCATTTTAAGGTCATCTATTAATTAGCTTTGCCCAAATGCATAGGGAGTTTTGTTCCTTCACTAAGCTGCATTTTTAAAAAATTTTAAAATTTTGCAAAAGTAATTCATCAAGTTCATAGAAACATATACTTTCAACACATGTATTAACAGCTCTTCTAAAAACATGTTTATTGCCTATGTTCACAAGTGAGATATATAGAAGAGAACTTCTACTATTTTGTGATATATACAGTCAGAAAGAGTTTTCCTCAACATATGCAAACTAGTAATAGCTGAGAAAGTTCAGATTTCCCAAGCCAGGTAATTTTTGATTTCTATGAAATCAATGATCCGCTACAATGACTAATGAAACTTTATGAAAAATTGTACTATATCATATAAACATCCAATATGCCATAAAAATACAGCAGACAGTTCTCATTAAAATTCTGAATTTCCTTCTGTGATACCTTGCTGTATAAAGTGATGCATTTGTCCATTGATAAAACATAATATTTATGTAAAGTAGAGCTAATAGTTGCATAGGACTATAACTCT
Source organism: Elanus axillaris (assembly GCA_026212715.1). Lineage (NCBI taxonomy): Eukaryota > Metazoa > Chordata > Aves > Accipitriformes > Accipitridae > Elanus > Elanus axillaris. The sequence continues at coordinate 20,631,290 of JANZLQ010000078.1, read as the reverse complement.
CCTGCACACATTGATTACACAGCTATATAAACAAGCAAATTTGTCTAGATTAAACATCAAATTTTCACAAACAGGCAAGCTTTATATTGTTAAGTCATTAGCATCCTTCAGTGACAGTATGATTTTTTAAAACAGCACACAAGTGTCAGGATATAATATAACACACTTAGCAAAAGTTTTTTTAACAATCTTTATTACTGATGAGCAAAACACTGTATGAAATATTCTGAAAGATGCTGAAAACATGTATAAAACTGGCTGTAATTAATTAGTTTAATTCACTGAGATGTATAGTAGCTATATAGAGAAACTTTATTTTTGCCAGCACATTATTTATAATCTCCTTCCTCTATTTTCTTTCTCCAGCAGGAAAATCAGATTTTCCTCTGCCTCCTCCCTTTCTTGCCTTCTATTTTCCCCCAAATAAAATAATATTCATTTATTAAAGAAGAGTAAGTCATCAGGAATCACCAAACTCTTTTTACCATTTGGCTGTCTGCAAGATAAGAGTGATTGAAGGCCCATTGGGGCCAGAGTCTTTCTATTCATTTCATGGGGCATTAGATTGAGTCCATTCCTTATACTGCACAGATACAGTGGCCTAGAACCAGTTTTATTTGTGCAATTCAGCTATGACATGAGAAAGAAATTTAGCTTTTTATCATTTTATTTTTATTTAACCACTGCATGCCCTGTGTAGTTTTATAACCAAGGTCAAGTAATTTGTCATGCATAACATAGTTTACAGAAAGAAAATGAAGGGAAGCCAGGTTAGTTGTGTCTAATTTACAGACACTCACAATTATTGCAAGATACTGAAGTGTTATCAACTGAAGAAGAAAGGCCTCTTTCAAGCAGGACCCTTCAGTAAGACACAGAAATGGCCAGTGATGTACCTGCAATATGCAAAATGAGCCAGACTGTGCAATACTAGAAGGTGCTGGTCCTTATCTGCCAGCCTAGCTCATCTGCATGATGTCATTCAGCATCAGTCCAAACTGGATATTCACTAAAGTTTGACAAGGTGCTATAGACAAGCAAACCAAAAGAGACACTCACTGCTCACAGTAGCCAGTTTCCTGGCAGCAAAATGTTCATCAGGATGTTCTTAATCAGTTGCCAAAGTGTGCCCAAATTTAGTTTACCTGGGTAACTATTTAAACTGGCCAAAACCTTTTTCCGGCTGAGATAAATGCCATCTGTATTCTTTTGTGGACTAGAGAGGTCTGTAGCACTATAAGCTAGTACAATCCAGTCTTCAGCATGATATTTTTGTTTGGAGATTAGTGGAACCTATATACTGTGGCAGCACTCCCAAGTCCTCTGATTCTACGGCAGAACTACAGTAGTCTCCTGTACTCAGCTTGTCCAACCCATTTAACATTTGGTTGGCACAGTCTCCTTCCTGTGTAAAGTGAGACAAAGGGCTTCCAAAGTACCATATCACCAAACACCTGCCTAGCCCTCCCTATTCCTAAAAAAAAACCAAAAAAACCACTCACACTTACTCTACTGAAAAGATTGGGAGTGAGATGACATGAGTCCGTAGCTGTCATGTAGGATATAACAAAAAGCAATGATGACCATGTGTGGGTGTGCAAGGAGAAAACTGCACTGATTGGGAAGACAACAGTGGATTGTGTTGAGAAATTGATGAGCAGGAACACATCCAATCTTTCTAACACAGGATTACTTTAATCACAATTTCACAAACAGTGAGCCATTTTAACAAGCCAGGCATTGTCAGAAGCAGTCTCAGAAATTATAGCTGTTAATTAAAAATTTATTTTCAACTTTAGCCTATATTTTATAGTCTAACATGGGCCTCAGAATAAGTTTAAGGGATTAGAACCTGCTGTTGCATTCACACAGCTCCTGTGGAAACCTGCAGACTTAGGCACCAAAAAAATTACTTCTAATCTCACACACACACATGAAATGAGTGCATCTCTCTGCCTTCTAGCTGGAACAGAATACTTCTAAATGTTGACAGCAGTAAGTTATACTTGCATAGTAGATTTGTATAACTTTATATTTGTAAATAGTATGATGAGAGGCATTAACAAGCAGATAAGAAATCTGTCCTCCTGAGACAATGCTACTTAGCTCTGGAAGGTCTTTTCAGCACCAGATTATGGGCAAACTTTACAAAATGGGTACAAATAATGTGGCTGTAGCTCTTTAAGTACACTTCATTGTAAGTTGAATCCAGTCAATGCTCAAATACACTGCACACTTTGCTTGAATTCAGAACCCTGCTAAAAATAATGTTAGCTCATCCTTGTATGAGCTCTCTTCTTCACCCTTCTGATTTACATGTGCCTTTTTGGCTCTGTTGTGGAATAAGATAGCTACCAGAGATTAATATCCCCTTTATCATCCACATAAGCTTCTGACTAATCCCTGCCTCTGAGATTTTGCTAATAGGCACCCAAATGCAAATGCAGTAAGCCACAGTGCAACATCAAAATGCAAGATCATAAAAACTTCTCATCTGCCCAGTTCTGCAGATGACTGGTTTTCAGTCAGTTCTTTGCCCACTTTGGGCAGAGTGCAGACACATACAGATCATGAGAGAAACATGCCTTTGGTCCCAGAAGACCAAGTTTTAAGTTAGTGTGATATGTTCAAAATTAGACCCAGACATGCTCAGGGGACATCATTTCAAACACAGGAACAGTCATAATTCCCATACCAGATAGCATCCTTCCAAATAGAAAATTCACACCCCAAGAATAAAGAAGAAATACCACAAAGAGTATAGGACTCCTGCGTTTGGCTGTCCCTGGACATGTGGGTTTTTTTCCACCCAGAAGTCTTGGGAAAATCTGAGAACTCAGAGTTTGTTTCCAGACCTTCTGTAGCAGATGGCACAAAGCAGCAGGATGTCAGGCAATCTCAAGCAGGTCCAGCATAGACTGTCAAACCAGGACAGGTACAACAATCTTTGAATTTGGGGCCACTGTTAACAAATATGGTATCTAAGAGATGCCAGGGAGCAGAATTTTGCCTAGAAATAAAGATATAACCAAGGAATATGGCTCAAGTGAAGCTTTCACAGGGGGAACTTTGAGTAAAATAAACAATGTTCAACTCGCCTGAGATTCAGGTACTCTTAAACTGGGTGCAACTAAACACTATAAGGATATGCCTTATTTCCATCAGTACTTTCTAGCTTTTCTAATTGATTCCTTGTCAGTAGGCTGATTTGTATCAATTTTAGGCTTTTTTTATGAGTAATACTACTATTATTATAACACTTTGATTGTGTTGTGTACAGATGGATTGTACAGGCTGTCAACATTGAGAATTTTGTGTAGGTGATAGACAAAAATGAACTGGAGGAATTTTTTCTGAAAGGCATTAATAGCTATCAGCAAGTGAGCCATTGATCTTGAATGAGCACAGGTTTTCTTCAGCTTGATAGGTGTCTATGAATGATCTCTACACGCACTGGGAGGGGCAGTCCCTTTATATAGCAATAAGTAAATGCAGTGGGAAGAAGCCACTCAAGTCAGCAAATTCCATTCAAGTTTAAGCCACGCTGACTGAGCGGGGAATTTGGCTTAACAATTTGGTAATGCCCATGTGAAAGATGACAACACACCGGTTCCTGAGCTGTTTCTAATCTCCATGCCAAGTGATTCGGCAGTCCACTGATTTGATATCAACAACCCTGACCTGAAAGTGGCTACCAACACTGGGATTAAGGGATTGCTTAGTAACAGCTGTGTGCTGCTGTGCTTCGCAGAAAAAAAGCAGTAGAGGATGAAAGAACAGTCATGAGGCTGCCCCCGACAAGGCAAGGGCAGATACAGCCATACTGGGAATGTGGGAACAGGGCAATCACTACAGTGTCACAGGATGGAAACACTCCCACTACAGCAGTCTGGAAAATGAGGGGGCTAGCACCTGCTTAGCTCCCTGATAGCTGCAATCCTGCAAGGAGTGGAGGCAGAATAGACTACAGACAGCCTTTGAAAATGTGCACAAGAAAAGAGTAAACAGCTTCCATTGCTTTCAGAAATCCATGCATAGTCTTTTAAACATAAACAGATTGTGGCAGAGAATTACCTGACCCAGATCAGCAGTTTCCCTTTCAGCAGAAATAATTTACCATGGTCCTGTATATTGGCCAAAAGGTAAAGATTTAATGACAATTATAAGCACAGAAAAGATAAAATTGCTGCTGCAAGTGTTCTGGTTTGGGTAGTACAGAAAAGAGAAGAACCAGAAAAACAGATATCCAGCCCTATAGTCTTGTTAATTAAGAAAGTGAGCACAAAGTGAATACTTTATAAAAGGTAGGATTGAAAACCATGACAGATTCTTTGAAGGCTCTTGAAGGTAAAATTATCCCCAATCCTGGAAAGAGCTATAATGGTGACACCATTATATTAAACAGGAAGAAGAAAAAAAAAAAGCTACAAAGGTACATTTAATAGCCACAGGAGAACACATAAAACACTGGAAAAGTGATATAATGTGTTCTTTTAAACATGTTACAGTGTAACTGGCAAACACTAGTCTAGCAGGGTTTAGTTGAGCACTGAAGTCACTGGAGATGGAAGCAGCACTTGAATGGTGTAAGGTGTTTGCCCGAAGCAGCGGTGAGTGGGAACTGCCTCTTGGGAAATAACTAGCTTGTCAGAGTCTAAATTCTCATGGGAAAGTGTCTCATTGAAAACACTGCTCAGGTTTAGGACTATTTTGTGGTAAATGATAGGAAGAAGGAACCTTTCCAGATTAACCTACTGGTTTGAACACTTAACTGAGACAGATTTAGGACCAAATCCCTTAACTAGGCACAAGAGCAGTTAGTATCTGATCCTCCACATGCTTAATATTCAGGTCATTCACATTTAGGTCAAATGCTGTAGATTATGAAACAGGAACAGTTCTGGGATAGGATAAAAAGAACCTTAGAGACATTGATAGATAAAACCATCCCATTCTGGACAGCCTTATACTTCACTGTACATAGATGCAAGTTTATTGAAGTCCAAGGAGGAACTTATATTGAGAATTCCAAATAAGAACCACCTGGCATTGCAGTCACCTGGTAGCTGTGACATGGTCACATTTGGCTACTGTACCTCCTACTCCCCCCACCCCACCCCTGGATTTTGTTCCTCAGGGAACTGAATGCAAAGCCTGGAAGGTGACCACTAGAGTGTTCTGAGAAGCAGAAATACAGTCCTTAATTCCCTGTGCTTTGGAAATAATCATATGCTGTACATGGCCCATATAACTTAATTCTCAGTAGCGTACGTAGTTCACTCTACTGTCCAGCATCCAGCTGGTCTGATGACAGGTTTGTGAGTTTCTCTTAACAATGAGTCCCCATGTCACAGGTCTGCCTCTTTCTGATACTGGTGTGTATCTTCAGTCCTTTCCCTTCTGCTCTGCCTTCTGTCTGCAGATCTTTCTCCCTTCTGTTCCCATCCTCTCACACAGTCTTCTGCACACTGGCCTAATTTCTCCTCAGACTCCTCTCTACTCTGTCTTATGTTTTGGAGGGTTTTTTTGGTGGGGGATTTATTTTATTATTTTTTTTTTTTTTTTTTTTTTTTTACCTAAGTGTTCTTCCTTTCTTCCTTTCCACTCATTCTTCAGCAAATCTTTTCATCAGTTGTTTCTTTATCTTTTTTCCCCTTATCACAGGACTTTTCCCACATCCCCAGGTCTCTCCTCCCACCCAGAAACCTGCCTCCCACAGAAAAGTTCCAAATTTGGTAGCTCTCTCAGTTGCTATTTAGATACCCAAGGCATTGTTATTTATTTTACAGTTCATTTCAACAAATCCTGTTTAATAGCTGTTGGGTTAGGGATAATCATTAGTCACTTCCACACATCTGTTAAATTTACAGTGATATACATTAGAATATTTGAAATTTTGGTGTCCCAGGACAATACGAGCCTATAGATTGAAACATTCTTGCACAGTACTAAGAGGTTACATCCTGTTCAGGAGCTATTTTTATGCCTCAGTGCTGAGCTTCATTTCATAATGGGCCAAACCTTGCTTGCCTTATTCTCTTGGTACATGCATTTCATTGTTTGAAGGAAGAGCACTGCAAATTCTAGCAAAATAGTTAAGCATTTCACCTTGTGATATGCATCAATAAACTCTGAAGTTAACATGGACTTCTTCACTTCTCCTTTCTGTCTTGTAACAGTACAATTGTACTATCTGTTTCAAAAGAAAAATTTACGACAGAAAACTTGTCCAAAATAGCCAGCTGTCAGATTAGATATAATGCTGCATTGTGCCTAAAATCAGTGAAAATAGGATTATGCCAAGTTTGAGTGAAAAACATAAAATTTGAAATGTTTCTCTATTTCATTTTGAACATAACAACTTAGTTTCACTTACAAATCACAGAAATGTTACTAGCTTTTAGATGAAAAGATATATTTTTAATATGATAAAAATGGATCAATGTTTGCTCATAACCACTCTAATTTAGAACAAAATCCCCAGCATGATTCTACAGTGCATGAGGAGGAAAAGGGCAAAATCCTCCCCAACATGAAAGAAGGTATTCTTGACTGCTGTTTCTATCCAGAAACCCAGGAACAGCTGAGCATGCATAAAACCCTCCTCCTACAGGCCTCTACAAAATCAGACAGAGGCCTCCACATCCAGAAGCAAACAGCACCTGTTTTTCCTTCTCCAGCTTCTCAGCCAGACAGTGCACCTTCACTAAACTGCCGTTTGGTTTTACCCCTGCTTCAGCTCTTGCTTCCCATTAAGATTGCAGTGGCCAGGCTGTCCAGGTCTTCTAAGAAGCCAACTCATTTCCACTAACTTTGTCAATTATAAGATATCTTTAGACATCTAAAACCCCTGTGTTGCCTAAAGACCCCTGTATCTCATAGATATGCAGCATAGCTGTCACCTGATGAGGCATCTAATGCATGAACAACCCTGTCCTGTCTTGGTGCAGTTTCCTAATTCTCCAGAGTTTCAATTTTGCCTCATCAGCCATCACAGGAGCCTTGTTCTTTAGGGAATCCACTCCTGGCAGCTTGGAAATGAAGCTTCTGAAGTAAGAATCAGATTTAACCATTGAAAGTATCTGCTGCTATACACTCATTTTGGCTCTTCAATGCAAAGAAAGAGAAACAGAAAGAAGGAAGGAAGAGATTTCAGACAAGGAGCAGCTGTTAGGATAGATTAGTTAAGGCCAAGAAAAAGACATGATGCTTAATGGGGTCAGCCCTGAGAGCTGTATGGACTGAGTTGAGAGCCTGGATAAAGGATAAGGAAAAGATGGAGAGAGACCTGATTACAAATGAAAACAACAGACAAATGGAAAATCAGATATAGAACTCATGAAAAAGTATGTCTTAACTTCATTTCCTAGAACTTAATATATTACACAATGTGACACATTCTTATCAGTTTCATAAATCTGTCTTGTGGACTTTAGTACTTACAATGCAATTGTTACTGCAGATTCATCTTGTATTTCCTCACTAACCAAAGCACTTCTAGGTAACAACTTATCCATTCTAAAATAATAAAACATCAACTCTCTGTTTTCTTTGCTAAACAGCAAACCAGATCATTGTTCCTATTCTGCATAATAGGCCAGCTTCTTTATAGTAACATATCAACAATGCAATTCACTGAGGGCTTCTTCTACATTCCTTTGTATCTTTTGGAAAGCTGAAACATCTAGCAGAGTCAACAGAGTATGTACAGAATACTTGCACAGTTCTTCACATGGAAGGAGGAATGATGCTTAGGCTTCACAGTTCAGATACGCCAAAACAGAGCACTTGAATTTCAATGTTAGACTCACTAACACCTTTACAATTAATATCATCCATAAGATAAGAGCATCCCATGCCCGAATACCAAATATTCTAATGACATGAGAACTTTCAAAGAAAGGTAAACTTTTGACCATATTCTCCCCACACACAGGTGAGACATGGACCCCTATAAGTCTGGTGAGTGCTGTAAATATTCTGCTACATCCTTCATTAATTAAGCACTAAAAAATGACATCTGCAGCTATCCAATTTCAGTGAAAATGGGGTAGGTAGTTTCAAGATCATCAAATATCACAGTTGACTTCACATCTACTTGGCTTTACCCTGCTGCAGTTCTGATACAGACCTGCTGCTGAAAAGGTGTCGCAGTTTAACCCCAGCCAGCAGCTAAGCACCATGCAACTGCTTGCTCACTTTCCCCCGTCCCACTGGGTCAGGGGAGAGAATGGGGGGATAAAAGGTAAAACTTTCATGGGTCGAAATAAGAACAGTGTAACAGAACAGAAAGGAAGAAAATAATAATGATAATAATAACAATAAAATGAAAATAATAATAATAATAAAATAATTGGGATATACAAAACAAGTGATGTACAGTGCAATTGCTCACCACTCACGGACCAATGCCCAGTTAGTTCCCAAGCAGCGATCACCAACCCTGGCCAAATACCCCCCCGTTTATACACTGGGCATGATGTCCCATGGTATGGAATATCCCTTTGGCCAGTTTAGGTCAGCTGCCCTGGCTCTGTCCCTTCCCAACATCTTGTGCCCCTCCAGCCTTCTTGCTGGCTGGGCATGAGAAGCTGAAAAATCCTTGACTTAGTATACCAACACTACTTAGCGACAACTAAAAACATCAGTGTCTTATCAACATTGTTCTCACACTTAATCCAAAACATAACACCATACCAGCTGCTAGAAAGAAAATTAACTCTATCCCAGCCAAAACCAGGACAAAAAGTAACTAAACTTTGTCTTGCTTTCCATATAGAAACAAGCTATGACAAAATTTTTAGCTCAATTCCTGAGCACTGACAGTTGCATCACACTGCATGTTCTTTAGAAAAGAACAGTTTCTCAGGAATGAGGACTCTGTTATCGCCTTGAAGTAGAAAAAATTACTTTTCCTGAACCAAAGTAATGACAAAAGATTTAGAAATTCCTGATACTCTCAGCAGTCACATCTATGGAATAAATTTGGCTAAGAGAACTAACCTAGTTCATTTTATTTTTCTGTGGTTATCTGTTGGTGGAGAGGACAAACTCTTCAAAGACAACTTCACAGGGCAAACGATCTGAGTTCACACATAAATGAAAGAGGGAATTCTCTTCATATAAAACACTTTTGCAAGAAGGCCACTAACAAATCTAACTTCAGTTGGTATCAGATATGTATCATGTCAGCAATTTGGAAGACAGAATGATGCTGTTACTGAAGCTTTTTGAACTACCCTTGAAGATTCAAGCAGCAGTGATGTAGCTTTTGTAGTTTGGTTTATTTTCATTTCTAATGACAGTAAATTCATGATTTATCTTAACATCAAAATTGTGTAAGAAAGCAACAAGAAAATAGATTAATTACTTTTGGAAGACATGTTAGAGTTCAGAATGTATCTGGTGAGAACAGAAAGATTTTTTTTAATGCAGAATTATGGTAATTGTGTCTTATTACCTGGTGTGTACTCTGCATGGTGAATTATCTATACTTAAAAATGTGGATTGCCTGGAGCAGCCCTCATTACAAGAGTAAAACTAATCATGAATGTACCAGTATAAATCACAGAAGAGACATACATATAGTCTCAAGAGTCTGAAAAATTGTGAGATGCCCTTCTTTATTATTCTTTTAAATGGAACAGACATTTTCTGCTGTGATAGCTTCTAAATGGGATACTGTGATGTTCACTTCCAGTTATGCACTAAGTTCGGAGACATCAGCCCAGCTTCACAAGCTGGACTCCCTTGGATCTTAAAGGAAGAACCGGCAAGCCTGGAGGCTGTTCCGTGCCCATTTAAGTCTCACCTGAACATGAGTCAGATGAGTGCATATTGCAGGCAACCACAGATCCCCAGCTATACTCTCACCTGGTGAGACATGACCCTATGTTGATCCAAAACCCACATGACTATGTTATCAGGTCATAAGGTCAGAGCTAACATATTTTGTCCCTCAGCAGAATTTATTATCTCAGCTTGAATACAACCACAGTTCTGCAAATTTTGCTTTTCTGGGAGTGCAGCAGAGCAAGCTTGTGTCTGTGTCTCTGGCCACATAAACATGTAGAAAAATGATGCCTTTCACACTGGTCATCTAAGGATGTAGCACCTTCTAGCCACAAAGGTATGAGCCCAAGTTCAGTAAGAGTAAAAGGTTACAATTCCTTTTCCCCTGATCTTGCCATTGCCTCCTTTTGTTTACTGTAATTCCACTATTGCAGTTTCACTATAACTTGCTGTTTGCCTATATCTTTTCTTATTCTGAAAACTACCACAGAAATCTTCATTTTTGCTTCAATAGATTCCCCTCTTACTTTTTGCACATTTATTTCTAATGATATCACACACCCAACATAACTGCAGAATGTGTTCCTCAGCCTTTTGAAGCTTTTTGGCCATCTCAGAAACTTTTTCCCCCAAACCAGGAAAAGATCCCTCAGTCTTTTCCATTACATCAGGTTCTTCAGAAACATCAAACCATTCTGTTGAGATGTTAACCACTGTCACACAGAGTACTGAATATCAGAGGCATGCCTTCTACCATCACCTATTTATTCTGTTGATATTCTGATCTCATTACAAGTTAGTTTTAATTTTCTGCAAAACATATAATTGTACTGATTTGTTTCAGGGATTTCCCTCAGGATTCTCTAAGTAACATGTATTCACAGAGGAAAAAATTATTTTTCATTTCTGTGCATTGATTGATGTCCTTTTATCATCTGCTGCAACCAGTAACTGAATAAGCAGAATGTTTTTGAAGTCTCTGTGCTCTTTCAGTTTCTTGTAGCAACACTAGTAGTGTTAAATTCTCTGTGTGACTTCTGATCCTGATTCATCTCATCTACAGGGGTGGAATAGTGCAGAAGAACCTCTTACAGCTTGTAGACTCCCAGATCTTCAGCTGTGAAACTGCTCTGTTTGGCCAATTGGCCACCTGCCAGGGGAGAACAGCCAGAGCACTTTCAGAAGCAAGGCACATCTATCAGCTTAGTGTGCCCTACACTGGAGAAATGACCAGCTAGTAGTCATAGAGAACACCATAAAAGATCAGAAAAGAGAATGCACCTTTTATTTTCAATTGACTGATGCAAACTGTGCAAATACGTGCAAGTATTTAAAGGTATATATTCAATTTGCACATGCATGTCAGAAAAATAAAAAATTATGTTCTCATGTACTCTGAAAGTAAGGCAGAGAAAAAGGGACTGTTTAAGTGTTAATCAGCAATGCAAGTCCTCCTCAAAATGATGATTGTCTTCTCTTTCTCCTCTCCTCT